>CM076581.1:775976247-776686227 GCA_034641835.2 Pinus albicaulis
TGATCAATTGGGTCTAGGATGGCAATGGACAAAGGAAAATGAGGTAAAATGGAATGAAAGAAAGCACAATTTTGAGGCTCAACAGTGAGTATTGATGGAATAGAGGGGGAATGAACTCCATGGAAAAGTGGCATGGTCAAAGGGATCAATTATGATGGAATACCTTGTCCTGGGTGTATAGATGTGTTTAAGTCCAACAAGAAATTGCATCACCTACACTATTGTGGGACCAGGAGGTCCAAGCAGTGCCTACACTAGTGTGGGACCACAGGTCTTAGCAGCACCTACATTGGTGTGGGCTAAATTTAGTGAATGTCTATTTTAATTATCCCTTAATTAAGATGGACAATAAAATGTAATTTAATCTCAAAATCACTTGTAATAGTTAACTGAGTGTGATAAACTCAATTAGCTCATGAATTTCGAGTTGAGGGTAATTGGTGAGGCATGTAGAGTAATTCTAGTTGTAACAGAGTTCAAAGTGAAATGGTGCATTAGTTAATGCATGTTGTAGTCAGTTTAACTCAGTTAAATGAGTTAAAGTCAGTTGTGCTAGTTGTAACTATTTGTTGCACTAGTGAGAGATCAATTGAATTAAATATTATTTAATTCACAATCAATGATCTCACATGCAACTGATGATTTACTATTATTAGATGCATGCATGTCAGTTCCAGTGGAGACCCAATTGAGATCTAGGTGAAAGGGATGTTGGCTATCAGTTGTAGGATTATTGGGTTGCACCCATGCAACCAAACACCCATTGCATTTCCCATGATCCTTGCACAATCAAGGAAGGCAAAAATTCCTAAAGAATAGGGATTTCATTCCACATGAATTGCGCAAGCAAGGAAAGTTGTTTAACGGCTGAGAATTGGCTAAGTGTTGGTCAGTTTTGTCCAGGATAGTGCGAGACAATTTTTGAAATACTGAGAGGGGGGGTGAATCAGTATTTATTTCAATTAGAGCATTAGTTAATCTTCAATTATTATCAGTGTTTGTACAATGATAGAAGCAAACAAGAGGAACACAAATGCACACAGTTTTGAAGGTGGAAACCCACTCCGGGACAAAAACCACCTAATGCTTTTATAATAATTCTTTTCAACTCCAATTGAAAATAAAGCTCCAACTTCCTAGAATCTAGAAAATTATTCTTCTCCAGCTCCCACTGCATGGATGCTCCAACACCCGAGATTCTTCAGTAGTCACTGAACGGATGCCCCAACACCCAATGAGCTACAACTCACCCTAGCACCACCCTACCACCCTATAGAAGAATAAAAGAAGAATGGACTCTCGTACCAGGGAAAATGGTCCACTTTACAATGATATAGAATGATATAGAAGAAGAAGATATACTAGACCATAACCCCAACTTTGACACAACCACCTAATGATGATCCTAGACCTCCCAAAACTGCCTCTTCAACCCTTGGCAGATAGACACTAGTACAATTTGTACAATAATGTATTTACAATGACTAAGTACAATGATTGTATGCAGTGCTGCCCACTTGAAGACTTCATATGATGAAATTCTTGCTACTGTTATGCACCATGGTTGTTGCTCTTATCATGCTACCCTCTGCTGCACCTTGTTTTTCTTTTCTGCCGTAGAAAGTCTGGTCCTTTGCAATCCTTGACAACACATGATCTAGCTTTTTCTTGCCTTCTAGGAGCTCGATATTGAATCTGGTGTATCTATGTTATTTCAGATCCTCAATATCTGATTTTTGGTCCTGTAGTATTCCCCTGAGTCTTATTTCCAATGCCATAGGTCTAACCCAATTTGGATTCTTCAAGAGAGAGTTATACCCAATTTCTCACATTGCCCTAATTATGGAATGTTTCAGCAGAGCGCACTTGTACGGCGTGCCACGTGTCACTGTTTCTTCATTTTCCTTTGACATTGATAGAGAGAAAACTAAATACTGTGCACTATTTTCCAATTTTTACATAATTCCAATCCGATATTCAGAGAGAGAGTTATGACGATTTTACCAAGGTCACTTCTTTGAGATGAATTTCAGGAGCTTGCAAAAACCCTTACTTCCACAGATCATATCTTAAAAAATATTGTGCAACTTGATTTGAAATTTTTATTGCATCTTCCTCAGGATTTCAGCTTTGCCTCATAAAAATTTCAGCTTTTGAGCCTTCGTAGAAAAAAATTTGGAGTGAACATGCCACGATGACCTGTTTCAGATCACCAAATCCCATGCATAAGGAGGAAATGAAGATCACAATTTATATGAATTCTTAAGTTGAGAGGGGCTTCAACAAGTGAATGTGGAAGGGATCTTAGGAGCTTAAAAAATATTAATTATGACTTTTCAATGACCCATGCCCCAACCCCATGGGGTTTTATCCCACTAACTTCAAACATGAATATCTCTCAAACCGTGAAGAATTACATGGTGTGCCATATATCAACGGAAACATCTCGACAAGTAGAAACCATCAAAATCATTATTGACCTAAAATATGTTAATTTGGTAGGTCAAAATTCCCATGCAATATTGGGTTAGCCCCTGGTGCTGCTTGGGTTGACATCAATGACAACCGTTGATCAACAGACAATTAGCTGAGTACAAGAGACCTTTTTTTTTTTTAAGTTGGTTTAATATATTGATATAATACATAATATACAAATTGAGACTTGCATCCGAGGTTGCAAAGCTATCCAACTCTGAAGGGAGTCTTAATCAGAAAATCAAAAAAGAGGTCGCCCCTATAGGGGAAACCGACCCATAAGATGTCGCCCATAAGTGGGAAACCAACAATTATAGAGTTGCACAAAAACTAGCGTTTACAGAAATAGTGATTACAATCATCGTGTCCTAGTATGCAGCAAATCATAGCAAAAGTCCAAAAATAGAAAAGAAGACCTGTCATCAGGCTAGTTGTCGGTGTGTGAAGGAGGAGTATCCTCCACAATTGGACAATTGTAGTCATCCTCCACATCTTCGTCATCTTCCTTGGATTTCTGGGCATTGTTCTCAGATGAGGAAGTTGATATTTTTCCTTGCAACTACTTGTCTGAGTGTGCAGAGCTCCGGCTGCCATTGCCCTCACTGCTGGAGGTCTGCAAACCTAATTTGGCAGGGAGGGCCACGGATTTTTTGGAGACTTGAGGAGGCCTCATGGAAATTGTTGACTTCCTCCTACACTTGTTGGAGCCAGAGGTGATATCTCCACACTGCTCCTCCTGAAACACAACAAAAATGGTGGCGGTAATTCTTGGACTGTCTATAGCACTGTTGAAGTGAAAATGTGCTACATTTCCTACCAGAGGCTGGGTGTTGTAGACTTCATGACAAAAAAGGGGCGGGCGAGAGCCAGCGCCTCTACCACCCCCCCCCCCCCCACCTGCATCGCATATGGTGCCTACGCGGCATGCTGGGGCTGAAGGCCTTATAAGTATGAAAAGAGGCCGAATGAGAAGAAAAAGAGGCAGATTGAGAAGACAGAGAGACTGAATGAGAAGACAAAGAGGGAAAACCAGTGGGAAAATGTGGAAGACACGAAGGCGGGCACGGTGAATTATCACAGCAGCTAGGCTTGAAGGGGGGAGAATGCAGAGGGGAGGCATGAGGCGAGCACGACGTGAGGTCAGCCTCTAAGGGAGAGTGAATACCGTGTCGAGTGTCTCGCTGAGCTGAGGGAGGACTTGAAGCTCTGGTTGACTGGTTGGCGATCCGAAGATAAAGATGGAGCAGAGAGATGGAGCTCAAAATCCTAGATAGGGTGAATGAAAAAACCAAAGAGTGCTGGGAAAAAATAGTTGTGTTGGAGATGGGACGCGTATCCATTGATTTAGGCGTCGAGCAAGTTGCAGAATAATGGTGGAGCGAGTGAGCTATGAATTCCCATCGCTGAACCCCAAGGGCCTTTAAGGCCTTGGTACCACGCTCTGGAGTGGGCAGGTGTCTCGCCTTGGGCCAACCACCGTATTGATCTTAATGCACACCCACATCCGGAAGAGTACAAGAGACTCTTGTGAGGAGAGTTGTATTGTAATTGTTTCATGTATCCATGCTGAATATACAAAAGAAGATAGTGGTGTTGTGAGCGGCAAGCTTTCCCCAGGAAATTATCTGTGTTGTGGTTTGATTGATTCTTCTTTGCTTCATGTGATTAGCAATTGTGTTTTAAATTCTGCAATTGATTTGTAGAAGTGATTCAGTATCTAGCTTTAGTACATTGTTAGATCGGATTGAATCCATGATATACATATTGTTTATATAATTTCTACATGGTATCAGAGCACAGGAAATAACAATAGTGGAGGAGGAGTTGAGGTTGCGACTAAATAGAATTCGAATTTGCAAAAGACTTTCTTGGTGTTACAGATTCGTATCGAAATGGATTTTCTACGGATTGAGATTAGAGTATGTACTCAAGGAAAATCTAATCATATTTCTTGAAAAATTAGGATGGAGTGTACTTGAAGACAATGGCTTGAAGTGAATTCATTGACAATGATGTTCCCAAACCCGCCGGTGGACATATGCCGCAAATCTTGATGCATGGCAAAAGAAAGTGGTGAAGTAGGAGGAGATCTTTACTAGAGGGAGTACGAGACCACATTGTCTCAAGTCTCATGAAAAAGCGACACCATATGCTATGTAAGCTTTGACATCTATTTCGCAGCGTAGTGACCATAGGAAATGGGTATTACAAAATATAAACCTGTGAAGATCAATATGGAGAAAGGTGACTCCATGCCAAAATATTGCAAATGTGCCTATCCAATGTCGGGATGAGCTGGGAGCTATTGGTATTACCGTCGTTGATGATTATTTGGTGAGCTCGCTCTTCTAGGACTTCCCAAGAGTTGGAATAGTTATCAAGACCTCATTAATGGAAGGGAAAAGTCGCTAGATTGGGAAACGACTTCGTCGCATTTGGTGCAAGACGAGTTCGTACAAAATACCAAAGATGGATCTTCATCTAAGAATGAACATGAAGAATATTGTGCTTTGGCTACCAAGGTGAAGAAGGGGGAAAGGAAAGAAATCCCATTCCAAATCCGAGTCCGGTAAAGATGGCAATAAGTGTGACATGTCCGCAGTGAAGTGTTTCTACCGTCATGAGCATGGGAATTATCATCACCCTAGTAATTTCTAAAGATTGTGGGCTTTTGGATTTTTTCAGCTTTAAGAAAACTAGGGGTAACTACAAATCTATTTTGAAAATTTAGGATCTGCCTTTTCCTAAATTTCGCAGAGGGCTCTCTCTTTCTCATATTTAACTTTGTTTTGGATTGATATTTTAGGCTAGGTATGATTGGGCAATTTGGTTTTAGGTGAAATGTTTGGTGGGAAACAATATTTGAAGATGATTAAAGAGGGATCTACTATCCACTGGGTTATGGAGTCAAGATGTAGCAGCAAGACCGGAAGGCAATGCCAAAAGGATGCTAATGTACTCAAGTGCAAGGAGATAACCCTTATAGATCTAAATAGGTTGTTTTGATGAAATGGCTTGCTTTTGGGATAAGGCGTTGAAGGATCTCTTTGATCCATCAAGAGGAAGGAGTGTTAGGGGTCAAACGGGATCGGGAGCAATTAAGAATTCCTAAGTCCGGAACTGTGCGTGTAACATTTAAATGATTAAATAGTTAAGACAAATGGGAGCTTTATACTCAATCATGAAATAGTATTCCTAATTAATCATTCGATTGAACAACATATATGAAATTGAATGAAATTTCAGAAAATGACACAATGATAGTAATAAATCACTTTACTCATCGTTTATCGCATGAATCCTAAGTTATGAAGTCCAATTGGTTAATGTCCAGATCGGCTTTATGAAATCAACACATGAGCCTCCAAAGTACCAAAGAAAATTAATTATAATAATCTCTAAGAATTTTATTCCACACTAAACAATTCACAAACCTAAGTATTTATACAAATGTTTATTACAAAATATCCTAGAGGATATCTAGGACTAACCTAGAAAATAAAATATCTTACCACACTAAGAGGCTATCGCTTAACAACTTAAGCAAGTTGTCCTCTTATCTAGAAAATAAGAACTAACTTATCAATCAAACAGCTTTTTGACTAGGTGTACATAAAGTCATTGGCATATTTGGAAAATATATGTTTGAATATTGCTTGATCGATGCTCTTTTCACTTTAAATCCTTTAACACTACCTTTCTTCCTCGATACTTTTTCATGTTGTTCAATTTATCACTTCATCGTTGTAACAAATAGAGAAATTACAAAGAGGCAAAAATTTGTTGACTATTGGATTTTCCGATACTCTTTGACCCTATTTTCAATTCGATACACTTTCAACTACTATATTTACCTCTCGACAACTGTAAAAGAAATTTTCACCGTGGTAGAAAAAAATTCATTCACCTGCCATGCTTGGATTTCCTCTTCGGGAGGCCTCGATCATATATTTTATCAACAAACTTTGTTATTGATGTGTTTATGTCCTCTCCAAATTATTCATTAAGTTCCTTTTATTTAGGAATTTCTTGATTCGTTTTTACCCTTATCTTGTATTTTCAATTCTTCAAGTCTTCTCCTCGCTTTTGTTGTTCCCTCGTTTTCCGTTTCACCCGCTTTACGTACCCGTGTGATGATTTTGTGGGGAAGTAGTATTTGATTGCATTGATACCGCAGCGGCCGAAATGACCCTTTAGGTGTCAACTCGTCTCCCAATGTAGAAGGAACAAAGAAGTGCTACGTAGGTATAACCGTAGGAATAGGTTTATTCAGAGGATGTAAATCGGGGATAAAATAGAAAACGAGGGTTTCTTCGAGTGGATTTGACTAAGAGAAGGAGTTTCTAGGGTATATTCGTATTTTCAACCCTTTAAATATTTTAATTTTGGTCCTTGGAGCTTAGAAACGTAGGAAAATTACCTTTAAAAGCTTGGGTTCCGCAACATAGAGCTCCCCGGGGAAAATTCTGCTTATTTGGCTTTCATGGTGTTTTTTGGTGATTGCTTCCAGAATTTGCTAATTTATATACCGGGATTATTTTCGTTAAGCTCTAAGTAAATTGATATGCTTTAATTTGTCGAAAAATACCTTTGAAATGTAAGTATTTGGTCATATAAAGGTTTCTAGATGCTATGGGTTGATTCCGAGGTCTTTATTGGTATACTAGAGCAAATGTGGAAAATCTTTGCTGCAAGTTTTCAATGGTGGATCTTTGGTTAAATTTGGAGTTTCTCGATTTGTAGGTATGTTGATAGCTGGAACCATGGTTTCTAAAGCTTTTGGGTGATTCCTTGATTGTTGATTCATAAAAATTGATTTCAAACAGTCTTCAACCAGGGTCGTCGGATGAAAACAAGTTTCACAGACACCACCAATTTCCAGAGCAATGGACTTCAGAAAGGGGCTCATGGGCTTTTTAATACCGAAACACACAAATAACCTTGATAACGTTATAACAAAGTTTTCAACTTTAATAAAAATCGTTAAAATATTGCAATAAATGCAAGTCAAATCATAGGCTAGGAGGTTGATTTTGGAATTTGAATGTGAAAAAGGAATGTTTTCGCGTCGATTTTAGGTTGTAAGCTAGATAACCAAATTGAACACGATGTAATCCGAATGCGACACGTCATAGGGCGTGGTTTCGCGAAAACAACCTATTTCGCACTCGTTTGGGCGCGTTTTTGATTTTTTGCTTTATGGACGGGAAAAGCATCGTCCACCGTTGATCTCAAAGATTGAAGTAATGGGCCGAGATCAAGAGGAAAGGTGCTACGAAATGGATGGGACTGGGAAATATTATGTGTCGTACAATGTTTTATATATATATAACTTCGTATAAAGTGATTATAACGAAAGTTTTAACATATAGAAATATTTTAAATGTGTGGTTCTATGGTTACAAAGGAAAATATGAGAGTGTATTATATATATATATATATGTTATTTAAAATAATGTTTATATATATATGTAGTAAATGAACAAAGGTTTATATGAAAAGAGAATGTGCATGAGGTGGGTTAATAAGGTTTAACTTGTTAATTTTATATAAAACTCGAGGTTTTATAACGGGAAAAGGGGAAAGGTGTGATGTTTTATTAGGGTCAAGTCTGGTGGGGAAGGATAGTAGATATATTATAAAGGTACAGATGAACTTGTATCTAGGATAAAATGATAAAGTGTAATATTTTCATGCTTAGACATACATAGAATATACAAAATCCTTTTTGTAGTTTTAGTTTTATTATATAGTTTTTATATTTTTTGAAAGGTATATAAAAACTATAGGGGGGCGGGATATTTTGGTTAAGGTTGTTTTAAGACTACAAAGGGAGTAGAATTTTGGGCTTTCAATTTACCATGTGGGTAATTAACTTTGGTCTAAAATCTTAGGAATAGTGGGTTTTGGGAATATTAAAATACAAGGAGTTATAATAATAGGATGAGGTTATGTTTATAAGGAATTAATAAAATAAGTTAGAGGTTAATATGACAAGGACAATGTAATACATCAAAAAATACAATTATATAACTAAGTAAAGTGAAAAATTTAAAGCAAAGCTTTTATCATTTAGATTTTCAATACTTTTAACTTAGGATATAATGTTTTTTTTCGAGGGTTTTTATGATTTTATGAATGAAGGGAGTTAGTCAAATGGGGAATTTCTTATTTCATTAAGTAACAAAAATGCTTACTTATGAAATTTAAGTGTAATTACATGAAGGTAAATGATGATAATTAGGGATTATTATAGGAATTCAAACATTTTTAACTTAATAATCACGTAGCCTGTCCTGTCCCAACAAGCCGTAGAAATGTTCTAGCCTCTTTGACTGAAAGTATAGAATGCAAAATAATTATAGGGGAAAGGAAATCCCAAGAATAGTTGCCCGATGAAAGCTATATACAATGATTTTTCCACTTCTTTCTACCTACTCCAATCTTGAATCTAACATTTTTTATTCCATTTGTGCATGTGCATTTGAGCTAGCAACCTTGAACATTTTATTCTTTTTGGAAGCGTAGTGTTATTCAATTCTACCTTATTTCATCCAAGGACCTGACAGAACTATTGGGTTCCTTTTTACTCTATACCTATCTATTGAATTGTCGTGATTAAACCGTCCGACAAATCTTTATTCTCTATCTAAAGTAAGTAACTGACACATGACAAGTCAAGATTAAGAAGAATTCATCATGGATTATGGCATTTATTGACACTCTCCCATAATCAACCGCAAAAGTAAAAAGTAGTGGCATTTAGACTTGCACACTTTCATGTTTTATTCATCTTTTTCTTTTGGGGTATATCATTTTTTTCTAAGTCTTTGATTTTTTCTTTTAGACTTTTACTCCTTTTTTGATTTTTTTTTTTTTTTTTTTTTTTTTTACAAAATATGGGAAAACAACTTGCAGTATGAAAAGTATGTACATATTTACAAGACTATCATAATCACCTCCAAATTATGAATTCTATATTTATAGACCCTAACAATAGGCTTCACATGGAGATGGCATTTCCTAGTGAAATGTCAAGAACTCTAAGACCGCAGGGCCTTGAATTTTTAATCTTCGATGATCATGTAATTGTTCTCTCGATTTACAAAAATCGATACTTATGATATTTTACTCTTCAAAGCTTACGGCCTTCACTCCGGCTTCAACTTTGAAAAAGAAAACATCCAAACCAATCTACTCACTGGCAATGAATATTTACAATTATGTAAAAAAGGAATCAATTTGGAACTAGCTATTAGTTAACTCGAAGAATAATAAAGCCACATCCTACCATTCACTAGTCCTTCTTGAATTTCGCCTCCATCCAAATTTCGCATAAAAAAATGCCTTATTACCTTTGCATCACAAATTTCATAAGGTCCCTTCCATAAAAATCAAATTTTCCATGTGTGCCCTTTTCCTCTCTCTTGAATCCCACTTTAACGCGATTTCCTATGTAAAAATCATCCTCCTTACTCTTTATCAAAAAATCTTTTTGATCTTATCATTAATTACTTGAGATTTTTCATACACTTCCTCCCTTTTCCACCGTAAATGAATGGTTTGATTTATTCTCCATTGAATGTCATTAATCTCAACTTGTGATTCCCGAATAATATTCATTACCGGAACTCCCAATGATGAAGAAAAAAACTACATCCATTCCATAAAATATCTGATAAGGTGAAGTACCAATTGATATCTTGGTGGTAAGTCTATTCAGCTCGTTAGGTCTCCTCGTAATTTAGCAAAGTCACAAGACTAAATGTCACAGAGACTACATCAAAAACCACTTGGGATTCTAGGATCTAGCCCCCCGAATCCCGCAGAGGGATCTCTCTATAAGTGCAAAGATTGATTTATCTTTTAAGGTTTTTAGTGTGATATTAGGTTAGTTATTAAGAACAAGGGTTTTTTTTTGGTTTTGGTTGGGCAAGGATATAATGAAGGTGAAGGAAGTCTATATGAAGGTGAAGGTGTAAATAACTAGGAGAATGGTTCACCAATAAGATAGGCAAGGAGCGCTTCAATCATCAAGCCCATGGAGTCATAAGAGGATTTAATTGAAACAAAGTAAGATCCAAGAGTGGTCCATGGGGCAATTCATCTATGTCAAAGGATCTCTTTAAGTTGATTTTATGGAATGAAAGAATAAGAAATGGAGTGAGGGAAATCAAACAGATGAAGAAACAAAGAGCAAACCCTAAGATCAAGTACTTCGAAACTATCCTCGCTCTTGGCATGCACTTAAGAAAAGACATAAAATTAATCTAAGATCGGTGTAAGTACTTTGAAACTATCCCTCGCTTTTGATGTACTTTCAATAGAAAACATTTAAAACACTTAGAATAGCTTAAGATCAAGTAAAGACTTTTAACTTAGCCTACTTTCGCCGTATTCAAAAGGAAACATTCATGATAAACATAAAAAGTAGTCTAAGATCAAAAATACTGAAACTAGCCTACTTTTAACATACTCTTAAGGGAAACTTTCAAACAACCTTTGAGAAAGAACTAGAAGACAGTGGCAAACCATAAACTTTCCTAGTTTAGTTCTACTTAGCATGCATTGAAAATATTATTCAAGAACAATGTTTAAAGTTTTAGACAAGTAAGACATGGGCACACCAACATTCCTCGATCATTGGACTCGTATTAAATCATTCTTAAATACATAATTGGAGGAAAACATAAATATAAAGCTTATCGTGTTGAGATTAGGGTACTTGTAAGAGTAATTCCTAGCTCTATATTTGTTGTTCTTACTCAAAGAAAAGCGGGATGTATCAGAAACAAAAAGAAAAATAACAATTTACAATAAGAAACACATCACCATCACATAGACCAGGATCCCATAAATCATCTTGTATTTGATGTTCAAATCCGGGCCATAATCATCAATTCCGTTGGTCTCTACAAACTTTCAAACTTTCATCTCAAACTTTATGTATCTTCAATTACAAACGGCTACAGCAGCTCTAAAACTATTTACATGCAAATGTATATCTGCAGACCAACACCTATATAGTCTTCTACAACAAATATTTATAGAAGAATGAGTGGAGGTGGAGTGTAAGTACGTCTAATCGTTCAATTAATGCGTATTTTATGCTTCTCGGCCTTTTGAGGGGCTCAAATAAAAGAGAAGTTTTCTTCGATATTTTCTCCGTATTAATTGGTTTTCATTGAGTATTTAGCCGCTAGCGTACTATGACTTTAAACTCTTTAGGCAGTGTTAGCAATAACTTTGGTCGCTTTAAACAAAATATCACCGACTAAGGCAATAACTATGCCTTCTTTTGATTAATTTGAAGCTATAGGTGGCGCTGCGCTGAAAGGATATTTTTAGCCTTTGATGTGGCAAAGTGAGGCTTCCTTCGACCGATGTAACTTTCGTTTAACCTTAAAACACTTTTAATTTTCTTTATGTCCGTGTTTTAGGCTTAACTAGCCTTGATCTTCGCTTTCGGGTCTTTATTCTTTGAGACCTGCCTTTATCTTTAAAACTTAGGATTAAAACTTCTAATCTTCCTGCTTTTGGCTTTAAAAAACTCTTTAACCTTGATTTCTTCATTCTAATATACTTTGTTTGGCTTGTTTACACGTGGCCTTCTCGCTATTGGAGGGATTCGTTAAAACCTCGGATCATGACTAGATGTTTTGAACTTGGATTTCACCGCGCATCCTTTTTCTTCATTGGATTAAGGCACAGAATCGTCACTCGAGCTTTTTGTCACATGTCTCATGGATCAGAAAACACAAAACAACCACCATTTAAGAACCCCGCAAAACACAAACTCATTATAAAATCCTCGCGGAATTTGGTTAAGACCGCTTCGCAGGCTAGTGAGGGTGGAGGAGCAAGAGGAAAAACGTGGATGTAGCGGAAAAGGGAGGAAAATCTCGGCGAACAAATGCAACTGGTGTGAAAATGGGAGTTTGGGCGCGATACACCAGGAACCGTTGGATTAGAATAATCAACTAAGGAGATTGCTCGATCAAGTCGTTTGGGAGAAGGTTGTGAAAAGTGAATGAAGTAGATTAAACAAGGAAAATGCAACAAGATGATGGAGCTAGTGAATGAAGTCGCCTTTCACTAAGTGGGCCCGCAGCTATTTTTTAAGAAAGTTCATTTTTAGACATAAGGAGCATGGTCTAGGAGTGTCATGTGATGCTATTCTCGGGGATGATCGGTTTGTGTTTTGAGAAAATAGATGGACTTATATTTTTAGACATACAAAGCGAAGTCTATTTTTAGATCGCTCGTCTAAAAATAGAATGGGGTCAAATATTATTAACCCTTAATAATATTTGGACTATAAACTTCAGTTTATCCTCTTGTGGCACTGGGCTTGGAGCTACGATGTGGCCCATGCATCCGACAAAGGAATACGCTATTCCCTAGGGGTTTGGCTGAGCTAATGCATGGTTGACTTCGCTTAGACTCATGTGGCAGATTTTTGGTGGAGTTGATGAGACGCTGGTGGAGTTGTGTTCAAAGTTAACTTAGTTGAACTAGTCGTATTTAGTTTAATCCCGTTAATACACTAGAGATGAGTGGGGTGAATTAAATATTATTTAAATCAATTAAATATTAACTCATTATTCAACTAAAGAACACATCATTGACCGTAGTGCATGGATGCTTAAGTGAAGACCAAAGGAAGAGGTAGATGAAAGGTGAGTTTGCTATTAGTTGTGACATTAGTTGTGCATGAGATTTGCACAAGCATTGGAGGAGATTGCCAATGAGGATTGTGCAGATCAAGCCAAAGGATTTGAACTTGGATCTCTCATTACACCAACTCGATTGCGCAAGAGATGGTGAAAATAGTGGATGAGTTTTGAACCTACACTTGTTCAAAACTCGAGCTAGTTTGTGTGTAACTTTTGGAGATAGTGCTTATACTTGTGAGGAGTAATGGGTTATGTATTGTTACATGTTCTCTTCTATTATAATATAAAAATAGTTGGGGGGTTTTCAGCTATAAGCTTTCCTCTATACATATTGTGGCCTATAAAAAGTATGCGACCGTTTCTATTTCCGCATATTGATGATCAATTGTAGAAGAGGTTATGTGTTATGCATGAATTCAAATTAGTGTATGGACCAGATAATCTCGATGGATAAATCTTCATTATTCAGCAAATTTCTACATGGTATCGTTAGAAAGAAATTTATCATCGGGATCTATTACAAAGATTACAATTATTTCGGTAGACAAAGTCTCAGAACGTCAGTGTAGCTCGGATCCATCCTTTTCCGAAAGGTGATATATCCGTGAATGCCCTTATAGTCGATTCTCGTGCTAGAAATAATTTGTTCTCGTCGGCATCCGTACAAATGAGTTTTGAGCTTGGAATTCGAATTTTGCAGCGATTGTTTTCTTGGTGCCGCAGTTGAAATGTCTTTCAACGGCTCGAAACTCGAGTACGCCCTTGAAGGCAGTTCGAATTATGTTGCATGGAAAGACCTAGATGGAGGTTGACAGATGATAAATGGGGTCAAGGAGTTCATAGATATGGATGTCCAAAAGCCTACCGATCCCGCTGGAAGTTGAGGCTTAGCAAAAGAAGATGGCGAAATGTCGAAGGATTCTATTGAGGGCGTGAAGGATCACATTGTATCCACTTCGCATGGAAAAGCTTCTCCATATTTGGCGGGAAAGCGTTGAAAGATCTATTCCGCAGCAAGAGGACTAAAAGGAAGTCACGCTCAAGGATAAACTCGAAACATTAAGATGGAGAAAGGCAACAGATCGCCAAGTACCTCACGAAGTCACCTCAATACGAGATGAGTCAAGTGTGGGGGTGGATCCGTCGATAATGAGGAATTGGTGGACCCGGCTCTTCTTGGTCTTCCGAAGAGTTGGAATTCCTATCAGGACTCGTCAATGGTCGCAGAAGCGTCGGGATGGGAGCGTACGGATCGGATCTCATGCAAGAGGAGATAAGCAAGGACTATCAGGACTCGATCTTCATCAAAGGCATCCGATGAAGAAAACATGCTTTTGGCTGCCAAAGAAAAGAAGGGGAAGAGCAAGAAAGTCACTGTGCGAAAGGCAAGAAGCAAGACATGTCCAAGGTGAAGTGTTTTGATCAAGCCACCAAAGACGCGACACTATGCCACAAATTGTCCGGCAGAAGAAGAAAATAAGAAGACCGGTTGGATCCTACAGCTGGAGAGGCATCGCTCCTGTTTGAATCGATTTTTCACCGATCAAGCATGCTTGGTCTCAAGTGTGATGGGATCAAGATATTCTTGGACAAAGGTGCGTCATTTCACATGATAGGAGATCGATCCGTTTTCGTATCCGGAGGAAAAAGATCTTGGAGTGCACATCGAGATGGGCATGATGGTAGATACACAAGGCGACCGTATCGGTACCATTTCCCTTTGAGAGGGAGTTCTGTAAACCCTTCGTATTGAAGGAATTATTGCATGTTCCAGGATTGATGAAGAATTTGATCTCCGTGGTGATGTTGGAAGACAAGGGGTATGATGTGGTCTTCAGCCGATGAAAAGCTTTCCCGCTGCTAGCAGTTATCAACCGGGAGAGACCCAAGATAGGGGTTCGAGTCAAGAACCTTTATCGCCTGTAAGTAGATACGCGGGCAGAATGGCATGCAAGGCAGAGAAGCAGAAAGCCGGGATGATGGCGAGTCATGGCACCCAGATTAGGCCACCTTCACCATGGAGCTTTGAAGATACCACAACAGCATTTTCACTGGCTTCCCAAGGGCACCCCCTTGGGCCAGCCTTCTATTCAAAGGCAAGGTGTACCTCGGGGAAAACATGTGAAAGCCACCTTTCACAAGAAGGATAGTCGCACCACGAAGATCCTTGAGAGAGTTCACGTACGTGTGTGGTCCTTTCGCAGCTTCGAAGGAAGAAAGCACAAGTACTATGTGATCTTTGTTGATGATTTCTCTCGGAAGTGTTGGATCTTCTTCATGTAGAAGAAGAGCGAGACATATTCAAAGTTCCGTGAATCTAAGGCGCCCGGTTGAGAAGGAATTGGGGAAGCATGTGAAGGCTCTTAGGAGTGAAAATGGTGGTGAATTCATTCCTCAATTCAAAGACTTTGGCAGCCGCGTAAGGATCTTGAGAGAGCTCATCGCACCCCATAACCCACTTAACTGCTGTCGTAGCGGAAGAACAACGATCGTGGGTGCTACACGGCAATGTTGCACGACTGTACTACCCTTCTGTGGGATGGAGGCATGCAATACCGCAAGATATGTGTAGAAACGTTGTCCTCACAAGATACTGGGTATGAGTACACCCGAGGAGGCGTTCGGCAAGAGGTCTCGACATTTCTCACGGAGGATTTTTGCCCCACCGTTCACATGCATGTGATGAAGGACGCCGGAAGAAGTCGGGATCCGACCGCGTAGGTTTGGATATTTCCTTAGCAGCATCGATACGCCCCACAACTATCGTATTTCTGCTGAGTCACAAGACCGTTGTGCGACGGATATCAAATTTCGTGAGGAGAAATCCATGCGTGTTCGCTAAGAGGGAGCCACACTCGTACGCAAGAGGAGCTATTAGTTCCTAAGGAGGAGCTTCCCGCATTTGACCGCTCACAAGAGGAAGTTCATGGAGGAAGAAACCACTCATGCGCCGCCAACCATCGCAGGGCGCAAGCGCACTATAGAAGCCGAGCGACCGACTCGAGATGCAGAAGGGGAAAATCACCTACGCACAACGCGTACAAAGACAGGGCCACCGTACCCAGACATCGGATACATGGCTCTTGTGAGCAAGTGTGTCGCACGCAGCCATCCTTTTCGAGGAGCCGTGGAGGACCCCCGCATGGGTGGAGCATGGTGGAAGAGTATGATTCAATTGTCGAAATGGGGCAGCGGCAGATTGTCCCGTGACCGCAGGGGAACCGCCATGGGTTCGCGATGGATCTACAAAGTGAAGCAAAGCACGACGGAGTGTGGAGAAGTACAAGGTAAGATTTGTCGCTTCGTGCTTCGGCATCGAGGGGACTTGGACATGGAGGAGACCTTTGCACTCGTCGCAAGGTAATCTTCCACACGGACGATCCTAGATCTCTCTCATTGCTAGATAGTGGGTACATCCATTAGATGATGTGAAGATCGTTCCTCAATGGAGTCATCGAGGGAGGAGGTGTACATAGAGCAAATTTCAAAGGTTTCGAGATCTTTCATAGTTGAGTCGCATGTTTGACACCAAGCAGAGCACCGTACGGTTAAGCAAGCACCTCGTGCTTGGTACACATGGATGTATGCTTATTTTCAATTCTGGACGGATTCTCCAAGAGTGAGGCGATCCTAACCTCGTACCAGACGGAGTTGTTGGATCATCGTATCGTATGTAGATGATCTGATTTTGACGGTGATGAACTCGTTGATACTTTCACAAGGAGGATCTTTATAGAGAGTTTGAGATGAAGGACTTGGGCTCTCCTTCCTTATTTCCGGGATTGGAGATTTGGCAGTCACAGTTGGTGGACCTGCTTGTTTCTCGTGTAAGTATGCCCGAGAGATACTAGCGAGGTTCAAAATGTATGGCCGCAAGCCTATTGATACCCTTCCCGGTGGTTGGAGGAAGGAGGATGCTACTCGTATTTATAGGTGTGATGTCATCGGTTTATCGACAACGCTTGGTGGGGTCACTTATGTATCCGGTCAATACACGACCCGATATATGCTATGTGTTAACCGACCTTTCGCAAGCTATGGTTAAGCCTACCAAGCTCTTCTAGAATAAGTGGGCAAGCATGTATTGTGCGTTATCTTAGTGGCACATCGTATATGGTCTCAGCGGTACAGAGGATGGAGCGAAGCTTTCCGTCACATCGATGCAGACAAGGTGATGTTCAAATTCCGACCGAAAGAGCACATCTCGGGAGGAACTTTCAAGATTGTGTCGACAGCAGCTTCCCCGGCAAACAGAACCGTAGATCCGATGGCACTAATTCAAATAGAGGCCGAGCACATGGCAATTAGCTTGGTCGATGCGAGTTATTTTGGATATAAGACCCCGCTGATTGCTCGGTCGCACTTGGAGCTCATCGTACGACAGATAAATCGTAGTTGCATTAAACCTCAAACAATCCGCGTATTTCCAAGGAGGATCCAAACACATCGACATCGTGTACCATCATATTAGAGATTGTGGTAGCGGGAGAATCGTGTTACTTACATATTCCCACGAAGGATCAGATGCCGACATCTTCGACGAAGGCGTCACCAGAGAAAATTCGAATCTCTTGCTGCAGGGCAGGATAGCTGCGTATAATCCATATCTTGTTGGAGAGGGAGTGTTGAAAATGCAACAAGATGATGGAGCTTAGTGAATGAAGTCGCCTTCACTAAGTGGGCCCGTTGTGTCATTTTTTTGGCGTAAAGTCTATTTTTAGACATATGGAGCATGGTCTAGGAGTTGGGTAAGATGCTATTCTTGGATGATTGGTCGAGTTGGTAAAATAGATGGACCCCTATTTTTAATAGTGTCGAAGTCTATTTTTAGACCGGCCGTCTAAAAATAGTAGGAAATAGCAAAATATTATTAACCCTTAATAATATTTGGACTACAAATCCCCCGCCTTATCCTCTCGTGCACTTCTGGAGCTACGATGTGGCCCATGCATCCGACAAAGGAATTACGCTATTCCTAGGGTTTTGGTTGAGCTAATGCATGGTTGACTTCGGAAGTAGACCTGCGGTTGCAGTTTTGTGATGATGAGATACTGGTGGAGTTGTGTTCGAGTTAACTTGGTTGAACTAGTTGTATTGCCTCTAACCGGCTAATACACTAGAGATGAGTGGGGTGAATTAAATATTATTTAATTCACTAAATATTAACTCATTATTCATACCTAGAAGAATACATCAAGCCTGACCCTGGAAGGCATGGACAAAGCCTGAAGAAGACCATGGAAGAGTTAGATGAAAGGGTGATTTTGCTATTAGTTGTGACATTAGTTGTGACAGATTTGCAAAAGCATTGGAGGATATTTCCAATGAGGATTGCGCATCAAGCGTGATTCAAACTTGGATCTCTTATTACACCAACTTGGATTGCGAAATAGAGCAGTAAATAGTGGATGAGTTTTGAATTCGTGACTTGTTCAAAACTCGAGCTAGTTTGTGTGTAACTTCTTTGGAGATAGTAATCGAGTACTTGTGAGGAGTATTGTGCTATGTATTGTTACATGTTCTCTTCTATTATAATATACAAAATAGCTTTCGGTGGATTTTCAGCTATAAGCTTTCCCCACATATTGTGTTTATGTGGCGATGCGACCGTTCCTATTTCCGCATATTGATGATCAATTGTAGAAGAGGTTATGTGTTACATGAATTCGAATTAGTTTGTGACCAGGGATAACTTTGCGGATAAATCTTTCATTATTCAAACTTAAAATTTCTACAAAAACAGACTGCCCGACACTAGCACATTTGGGGAAATTCCGAGACTTTGACCAAATGTCGGAATTTCCCTGCAAATTTTTTCAATCCCGCCCGAAACCATCGTTATACCGACGTTTAGAGTAGTGTTGCACCGACACTTAGACAAAGTGTTTCAATTGCGACGTCTTCCTCCAAAACGTTGTAATTGCGACACTATGCCCTGCATGGTCGCTATTGCGATGACTCGGCTTCAAACGTCACAATTGCGACACAACGTCTAAGTGTCGCACTAAGCATTTCGCTTGGAGGCATCCGCTACAATAGCGACACACTTTGGCCACCGTCGTATAACGACACTTATATGCAATATCGACACTTATACGCAATTGCGACACTATGCCCCAAAGAATCTCGCTATTGTGACTTCGCTATCAAGTGTCGCAATTGCGAAGTTTATATCCACGACGAGGATGGTCGCTATCAAGATAATGACACATATATGCAATAAAAGACACTTATATGCCTTTGCAAAAATGGTCGGCTTGCTGCAGCAAACAGCTATATAGTTCATGGAGGCAACTTTGCGATCGCGCATAATTTGGAGAGAAAATAGTAATAATGAGAAAGGCTTTTACCTATGCCTTTGATTTGTGAAGGTATGGATTGTCCAAACTGCAATTTGCGTCGTCGAGAAATACCGCAATCCTCCGGAAACAAGACCGTTGTGAAGATGCTCAGCGAAGAAACTATTTCCGGGTTCACGACTATCGATGAACACATCGTAGTCCGGCGAAGAAGGCACCAAGGAGGGTATTCTCGTTGAATGAGGATGTTGAATATTAATTTCAACTACCCCGTCCTCCGTCGCTTTCTAAATCTGTTTGAATGGCTCGTCAAATAAATACAAACCGATGAACAAATTAATTTTGGTTTTGAAATCAATAAAATTCTTGACACTTAAAAACAAGAGAGCGCCGTATTGTTTTGAAACAGAGCAATTTAATAGTAAATGCGAGAGATTTTAATCGTAGAAGAACGTGGTCCCATAGACTACGTACCAAATCAGCCATCCACGTGGAAGCTGTGCGATTCGATCGTGTTATTTTTTGGCCCGTTCCGTACCGTGGAATTCTATTCAAACATTATAGGGCGAAATTAATTTGATTTTCATGTCGCGTTTTCCTCCGTATGCAAAGCCAAAAAACTAATTCTAATTTTTATATGGCGTATTCTATGAAGTTTTCAATGGCCACAAATTAGGTGACATTAGCAAAGGGTTTTCTTGGAACGCGAATTTGTGATTTAAATCAAGCCATTTTTTTTGAAGTTCCTGACGTATGATATAGTTTTATTAATATTTTGTTATAAGTTTTGTTTCACCGCTCGATAGTTATTTAAACCATTGGCTCACATATGTAACACAGTGCGCAACATTCACTTTGGGCATTGCATGTGGGCCCCGAATACTTTAAATAGGTTTGGTTTAATAGTTTTTTGTTTTGTTATTATATGTAATAGCATGTTTTAAAAATAACTCCAAAGGCTAATGTAAAAGGAAAATCACTCCGCACAAGCAAGATACCTTGGGTGCATGGCTTTATAACCATTTGTGTAAAAGGGAAATGAAATTGACTATGGTTGAGACCGTTGAGAATGCAGCATGATGATGGAGCTTAGTGAAATGAAGTCGCTTTCACTAAGTGGGCCCGCCAGCAAATTCCGGCGCAAAGTCTATTTTTAGACTATGTTCGCTTGGCGGTTACCAAGATAATTTGGGAATTCTACTTGGAGATTTCTGATGATGCGATATGTCAGTAAAAATAGATGTGATCTTATTTTTTAGGACCCGTAATTATTTTTAGACCGATCTCCTAAAAATATGGAAGTCAAATATTATTTTCCCTTAATAATATTTTGACTATAAAAACAAGTACTTACCTTCGCGCACTTCACTTGAGTCATGGAGGTGGCTCATGCAACCGACACAAGGAATCACGTGGTTCCTAGGTTTGATGGCATCTTGCATGGTTTACTGCTTAGACTTCAAGGCGTGTTTTGGAGAGTTAACGGGATGAAGTAGTGAGTTGTGTTCTATTTATTTCATTGAACTGCTGAGATTAGTTAACTAACTAATCAACTAGATATGAGTGAGGTGAAATTAAATAATATTTAATTTACTAAATATTAACTCATTAGTCAACTCAAGAACACTTCGCTCACTACAGCATGATCGGGGCCTGCTGGAGACCGTTGAAAGAGATAGATGAAAGGGTAGAGTTAGCTATCAAATTTTTGTAACTATACCGTTACATTTCGCAACACATAGATAGGTGGAGTAAGCTATGAGTATTGCAAAGTTTAGGCTGGTGGTTTATCTATATAAGGAGGCCATCACCTAGCATTGTGTACTACGCAATTCAAAGTTGGCTATCAAGTGGCCAAAGGTTGGAGCATGAGTTTCACAGATCTAGCTCGATAGTGTGTAGCATGGGAGGTAGTGCATGAGCTTGCAAAGAGCTTTGTACTATGATTGCTACATGATCTCCATGACATGTATAATATACGTATAGTTGGGGGTTTTCGCTAAGCTTCCCATGAAATACCGTGTTCATATGTGTGAATTTTTATGGCTTTAATGTGTGCATGCAAATTAATTTTATTTCTCGCATGTGATGATCAATGGTAGAAGAGATTCGTATTATGCATGAAGCTAAAAGCAGGCAGATCGTGAGAATCTCGGTGAATAATTCAGCAAATTATTCAAATTTCTACATGGCATCGCAGGAGATTAATTGTCGAAGTCTACGTGATTGCAAACTTATTTCCTCTAGACAGAAATCGTATGCGTCGTACTTCCGAATATTCATCCTTCTTTGTAAGGTGAAAGATCCGGTGAAAGCCCTTGCGTCAATCGATTGGAATAATTTGTTTTCAAGTATAGATCGAAGCGATAGAGCTTGGAGCTTGGAATTCGAATTCTTGCGTAAGGTTGTTCTTCTTATGTGTTGAAAGATGTCTTCTTTCACTGGTTTGCGACCCGAATATGCTCGGGTCGCGCTCTCGAACTATGTCGCATGGAAGGACTTAATGGAAGCAAGTACAGGAAGATAAATCAGTCCTAAGGAGTCAGATGCGGATGTCCCAAAGCCCACCGATGCGCCTTGGTCGATGCATGGCAAAAGAAGATCGCGAAATGTCGAAGGATCCGTTGGAGGTAGCGTCAAGGATCATATTGTATCCGTACCTTCATGGTAAGGCTACTCCATATTTAATGTGGAAAGCTACTTCGGGATCTATTCCGTAGCAAGAGTGACTAAAGGAGTCAAGCAACAAAGATAAGTCAGAACATCAAGATGGAGAAGGGCGACAAGACGCTAAATACCTCACGGTTCACCTGCCATGATGAGCCGGGAAGTGTGGGGTGGTTGTCAAAGCCATCGATTGCATGCTTAGTTTCAAGTATGTCAGATCGGTGGTTCTTGGACAGCGGTGCGTCATTTCATATGACGGGAGATCGGGAGTTGTTCTCGTATCCGAGACAAGATTTGGTTGTGCACATCGAGATGGGCGATGACTATGAGATACGTTGCGACTGTACCTGCATCGTATCCTTTCGCAGGAGTCCGTAAACCCTTTGTCTTAAAGGATGTCATGCATGTACCGATCGAAGAAGAACCTGATTTCCGTAGCGATGTTGGAAGATAAGGGGTATGATGTGGTCTTCAACAAGAAAGCCTTCTCGTTGGCGGCACCACTGAGAGACCCGAAGATGTGGGTTCGAACTCGTGAACCTTATCGCCTGCGTGTGTGTATGACCGCGTTGCGCTATGGCATGCAAGGCCGGAGATGGTGAGTCGGGATGATGAGGCGAACTATGGTACGTGAGATTGGGCCATCTTCACCATGGAGCTTTGAAGATTCTCGGCAGCGTATTTCTACCGGGACTTTAAGGGCACCCTTGGCGCAATGTGACCGCGCAAGGGGTGTACTTTAGGAAGGCAGAAAGCCACCACGAGAAGGATAGTCGCGCCACCGACGATCCTTGAGAGAAAGTCTGTACGTACGTGTGTGGTCCTTTCTCTCGCGCCCGACAAAGAAAGCACAGTATTATGTGATCTTTTTGTTGATGATTTCTCTCGAAAGGGGCCGGATTCTGCGAAGAAGAGCGATACATTCACAAGTTCGTGAGTTTAAAGCACCGGTCGAGAAGGAGCCTGGGAAGAAGGTGATTGCTCTAAGGAGTGACAGGTGGTGAATTCATCTCACTGGGATTCGAAGGAGTTTCGTTAAAATGCTGGCATGTGGGATTCTCGGAGAGAGCTCACCGCACCCCATAACCCACAAAGCAGAACGGGGTGGTCGAGCGAAGAAATCGCAACGATCGTGGGTGGGCCGCACGGCGATGTTGCATGACTGTGCCTACCCCTTCACTGTGGGCCGAGGGCATGCAATACAAGAAAGGTATGTGCGCGCAACCGTTGTCCCCGCGGGCGTTCCCCGGCATGAGTACACCGTAGAGGCTTATTCTCGCAGGGGTTCGATATTTCCATTTGCGGATTTTCGATCCCCCGCCACATGCATGTGACGAAGGATGCAAGAAGGAGCCGGATCCAACCGCCGTGTTGGAATATTTAGTACATCGATACACCTCATAACTATCGAGTGTATAAAAGCGGGGATACCGCGGACTCGTTGTGCGACGCGGGATATAAATCAAAGAGGAGAAAGCCATGCGTTGTTCGCTTGAGAGGGAGCCACACCAGACATGTATGAGGAGTTTGTTCCCTAAGGAGGAGCTTCCGTATGTGGATCAGCCACAAGAGTTCAGGAGGTGGAAGAAACCACCTGTGCGCTGCCACCATCGCAGGGCGCATGCGCACTACGTAAGCCGAGCGACCGGTCGTGGATGCGCAGAAGCAACAGACCGACCTACAAGACAAATACAGACAGAGACAACAATTTGGACGGATAATCGGACACATGGTTTCGCGAGTCAATGTTGTGACAAGAGCTATCCTTCTTTGAGGAAGTCAGGAGAACCCGCATGGGCTGATGATCGCCAGCGATGATTTCGATCATCGTAACAAAGCAAAGGGGAGATTGTCCCCAAGACCGGTTGGGAAATCGCCTGTAGGTTCGCGATGGATCTACAAGCAGAAGCAGTGCGGTCGATTGGAGTGTGGAGAAGCACAAGGCGAGATTTGCTCGTGGCTTCTCGCGGCATCGAGGACGACCAGGAGGAGACTTTTGCACCGTCGCTAAAGGTACCATACTTCGATCCTTGCTCTCTCAAATACAGATGGGGTGGCACATTCATCGCATGGATGAAGACCGCGTCTTCAATGGAGTTATTGAGGAAGAAGGCATAGAGCACCAAGGTTTTGAGATTCGGGCAGCGAGTCGCATGTGCCGACCAAGAGAGCATCGTATGGGTCGACAAGCACCTCGTGCTTGGTACACTCGGATAGACAAATGAGCCACCGAAGCGATTCTCCAAGAGTGAGGCGATCCAAACTCGTACCCATTGTGGTGGAGGGGAAGTCGTCGATCATCGCATCGTATGTAGATGATCCGATTTTTGACCGGCGACGGCGCTTTGATGGCCGGCGTGCAAGGAGGATCTTCGTACGAGAGTTTGAGATGAAGTGACCCGGGGCATCCTTCATTATTTCCCGGATTGAGATTTGGGCCGCAATGAGACCGCGTTTTGTTTTCGTAAGGCATGTTTCCTGGAGATTCGGGAGAGGTTCAACATGCAAGGTCGCAAGCTCGTTGATACCTCTTCCGGAGTGGGCTTCGGAGGAAGGGAGAGATGCCACGGGAGGAGGGAAGATGCCATCGTCTATCACGCTGGTGGGGTCGTTGATGTATCTGGCGTTCAACACCGACCCCAAGCAGTTATGAAGAACTTACCGCAAGTTGTTGCCTACCAAGCTCTTTTTTAAAGGCGGCAAGCATGTATTGCGCTATATCGCAGGCACACGGACATGGCTCCGTGCATGGCAGAGGATGGGAGGAAGCTCGGTTTCGATCGATGCGCATTGGGCAGGAGCCCGCCGGCCCAAGAGCACTTTCCGGGAGAGTTTTCGCATCGGGGTCGAGACAAACAGCTTCTCGGCACAAACAGTAGCGTACATCCGTGGCACTCGCCCGCGAGGCCGACAGTACATGGTGCCAAAGTTTGGCCGCATGCGCAGCGTCGGATGAGGAAGATCCTTGGGCGGTGTTTGTTTTAGGCGGCATTTGAGCCTGACAAGACTCATCGTGATAACCGTAGCCGCATCGTTTCCCGCTAATCCGTATTTCATGATAGGTCCAAACATATCGACACTGTGTACCACTGACAGTCGTAGATTGTGTTCTACGCAGGATCATGATGCTTTCATATGTTCTCACTAGGAGATCGGCAGATGTTTTATTATCCCCATTTAAGGCGCTCACCAGAGCAAGTTCGACCCACAGACAGGATAGGGATTGCAGATGATCCATATCTTGCCGAGAGGGAGTGTTGAGAATGCAGCATGATGGAGCTTAGTGAAATGAAGTCGCTTTTCACTAAGGGTTCACAGTGTACCGTTATGTCTATTTTTAGACTATGTCTATTTTTAGACATACGGAGCATAATTTCTGGGAATTCTACTTGGAGATTCTTGATGGATAAGTGACATGTCGGTAAAAATAGATGTGACCCTATTTTTTAGGACCCGTATCATTTTTAGACTGATCTCCAGTATTGTAAAGTCAAATATTATTTTTAATAATATTATTTTGACTATAAACAGCAGCTTACTCTCTTGGCGCACTTCGCCTTGAGTCATGAGTGTGGGCTCATGCAACCGACACAAGGAATCACGTGGTTCCTAGGGTTTGACAGCATCTTGCATGGTTTACTTCAGTTAGACCTCAAAGTGTGTTTTGGAGGAGCACTCGGACAAGTAGTGGAGTTGTGTTCTATTTATTTCAAGTGAACTCAGTTGGAGATTATTAACTAACTAATCAACTAGATATGAGTGAGTAAATTAAATAAGATTAACTTACTAAATATTAACTCATTAGTCAACTCAAGAACACTTCTACCACTATGCTACATGACTTGGTCAGTGGAGACCATGGAAAGAGATAGATGAAAGGGTAGAGTTAGCTACCGCTAGAATTCATATCATTGCTATTTGCAACACATAGATAGGTGGAGTAAGCTATGAGCATTGCAAAGTTTAGGCTGGTGGTTTATCTATATAAGGAGGCTACCTACCCAGTATTAAAATACGCAATTCAAAGTTGGCTATCAAGTGGCCAAAGGTTGAGCATGAGTTTTATGATCTAGTTTGATAGTGTGTAGCATGGGAGGTAGTGCATGAGAGCTTGCAAAGAGCTTTGTACTATGATTGTTACATGATCTCCATGACATGTATAATATACGTATAGTTGGGGGTTTTCGCTAAGCTTTCCCCATGAAATACCTGTTCATATGTGTGAATTTTTATGGCTTTAATGTGTGCATGCAAATTAATTTTATTTCTGCATGTGATGATCAATGGTAGAAGAGATTCTCAGAGCTATATGAAGCTAAAATAGTGGCAGATCAGAGAACTTGAATAATTCAAAGAAATTATTCATAATGCACAGACCATAGGTTAAGTCACAGAAGCTCCCAATACTCAAAGACTATTTCATAAAATAAATAAATAGAAATAAAATAAAATAAAGATAAAATTAAAAATACAAATAAAATAAAATAAAGATTAAAATAATTAATTAATTAAATTAAATAAACTAAATAATATTAAATTAATTATTAAAATATTTTTATTAAAAATAAAATCCAATATTCCATATCGTCACAAACGAACAAAATATTCAACTCCTTCGCTATTACACATTTTACCCCCATAAAGTACAAAATGATTCACATCTCTCCTCCCGCTCCCTTGAACCCCCCGTGCAATTGTTTGTTTATAAGATTATATGATACATGTGAGATACAGTGTTTATTATTTATCACATATAAATAAATTTGATCAATATTTGCAATATTTACACTTTTGTGAGGCATGTTATAAGTAAATTCATAAATATCTATTTTTAATCCTCATTTTATCTATTTATATATTTGGAAATGAAATTTCAATAGATTAATTTTCTCCTAACCTATGTATCATCAATATTGTACATTTACATTCTTAATTATGAGGTGATGTTATAGGTAAATCCATGAATATCTCCTTTTAATCTTCATTTTACTCCATGAATATACTGAAATGAAATTTCAATAGATTAATTTTTCACATATTTTTAACAAGACATGGTAAGAATTCTCTTGTTCTCTTAGAAATAATTATATATAATTTTATTTTTCAAAATAGATTAAAAAAATTATATGAGAAAAATTATTAATTCAACAATATGTGTGTGTGTTGTGGGAGTAATAATTTCATAGTTCAACTTAATGGTTCATTATATAATCATGTGATCATCACCAATGATATATCTTAAAAGAATCGAAAAGCCAAGTGTGTACAAAATCGATGTATAATTTCAGAGAGTACCTACATCACTATGTAAATTGTTACATGTTATCATAAAATTATAAGATAAACTATAATACATATCATATATGCACCATAACAATTGGTGCAGGTAAAACCCACCGCCACACCTTTGTACTCGATCCAATTTTCTCAACTCTTCTAGTTGTGGGAGTTTCTCCATGATCATAATACCCCCAAGGCCTATTATCACCCTAATAATTTTTGTGTTGTGGGATGGGGATTTTTGTAGTTACACACTGTGGCACCCAAGAACCGCTTTGGGAATTTAAGATCTAGCCTTTCTGGAACTCCCGCAGAGGGATCTCTCTCAGATGTTTTAGTCATTAGTAATGTATATTAGGCTAGCTATGATTGTGTATTTGGGTTTGATTTTAAAATATTGGTGGTTTAAAGAGATTTCAAGGTAAACTTTAAGGATCTACCAGAATATTAAGCAATGGAGTCAACTCTCTAGGCAAGTAGAACTAAGAAATAAGGCTCGCAGATGCAAATGTGCTAAGGGCAAGATAGACCTTCTGTGCTATGTATAGGCTTGATTTGATGAGTGGATGGAATCTCGAGTAAAAGGGCACTGCTACTTAAGCTGCTGCATAAGAAGATTAAAGAAGGATCTAATTCAGGATCGAGAGCAATAAGTATTCTATGGTCCTATTATCAAGCAGAAAACATTAAAATGCCAACAAGTTTTTGGAAATGTGGGAGCTTATTACTAATCCTATTTAATTTTTTCTCAGTCGATCAATAGACTAGAAAACATAATATGAATGTAAATGTAAACTTTAAAGAAATACATCAAAATGTCAGAAAGAAACGAGACTTATCTTTTGTCACCACGAGAATCCTTAGCTATGATGTCTTCCGATCTCTTTCCAACTGCCTTTCGTTAATTGACTCACCAACTTCAATATAACCGCAATTACACTATAGTTGTCTTGAGAAATTTTATTCACACCGAATACTTCGAATTGTGAAGTATTTATAGAAAAAACCGTTTACAAATATCTAGAATTGAGATAATGTTTTAATAAAAAATAGGAAAGAAAACTTAAAGAGGGACACCGCAAAATAGTTTGCAGCCGTTACCTTACAAGCAAAAACAGAACCGATTATTCTAATTTGAACCGATTGTTGTTGTGTTGTGTGTACCGCTTTAATTATATCCTTATCGTGGAAAGTGGTTGAAGAACTTTCCTTTCTCTAATCTCAACGCCGATACTCTTTAATTCATCCGATTTGAGCTATTTTGCCGTGGTAATTAAAAATAACCAACAGTAACTTTATTTTCACCGATAGTCTTTCACCCATCGATACACCTTTAACCCTGTATTTTTTACCTTTGAGGTAACAGTAAAAAATTAATTTCCAAGTGACTTTTCTGTTTTTTATCCATCAAATTCATAGCAGATCTGTGAATTCTTGCCACTTTTCTGCAGAGGGGATCTTCATAGTATTCAATTTTCTGTAACTTTCATCTGCCTCTGTAATCTTGGCAAAGTTAGGCTTGATAGTGAACATATGCCTGATCTCATTATCTAAAAAGAACAGATTTTCAAAATACTGAAAAAGTATTTTGCTTGTTGGTGATCCTTGAGGCAGTGGTTTTCTGGCTTTCTGTTTTGCATGATTTCTGATTTTTAGATCATAATCTTTCTAAGGCATTAACTTGTCATTCAATGCGTGAATATCAGGCAAACCTGCTTCTGACAATGTTTTGTATTTGGCTAAAAATATTGAGATGGATAAATTCATGTCTTTACACCGGTCCTCTAGATTACTCATTATGTTTCTTTTGTTCAGGACCTTTTTTATTTGAAGAATGGTTTTTGTTCTATCAACAATTTTCAATTCTTCCAACTCTTCCCTGGTTTTACTGTTTAAAAAAGCTATGAGTTGGATTGCTTGGGCTGGTTTATTGTCAATTTCCCTCTTAGTCTTATCAATCTCTGCACTAGCAACTTGAAGTAACTCCTTCTGTTCATAAATTATCCGAATTGAAGGCCATTGAGAATGAATGCCTTCAATAATTTTGGTCCATAAATGATTTTTTATATAGGCCACTTGATCTGTAAGATTTACTTGTGCTTGCAGAATCTTTACCTATTCTTGTAGTCGATCGACCCTTTGCTCATGTCCTTTAGAAGTAATCAAGGCATCATTTTTGGAATTTTATAAATTTTTAATAATGCCTTTCAAACTAAGAATCTCTTTATCTTTAATAGATATGTCCTCCATGGCTTTGATCACGGCTGCTTGGTCTTGTAGTGTGCTCATCTGTGAGGATGAAGAAGAAGAGGTAGATATTTCCTGAGAAGTAATTGGCACTACAGTTGCCAGTACTCCTTTCAGTGCCAAGTGTTTCTCCAAAGTAGATGGTATAGCAGTGTTTACAGTGGGGATCACTGTAGGAATGACCATTGGTTGTGCTTTTCTTAGTTCTTCATTCTCTTTCATTAGAGCTTCTGTTTGACTTTCCATTGTTTTTATCTGATCTGTCATTTGATGTACAAGCTGCTTTAATTCATCATTCTCTGTTTTTTGCTGTAGAATTTCTTTTGCTTGAGAGTTTTCACTCTGAGGCAACTTCAACTGTTTTCTAAGAGCAGCTATATCCTCATTCTTTTGTTTAATTAAGACTTTTTCCCCTTCAATGTTGGCTAGGTCACCCCCTGCTTCAATCACTATATCTTCTAGGGCTTTTATTCTTAAATTATTAGCATGCAGTGAGGCTTTGTCCAACTTCATTTGATTTTGGAGGTTGAGCACTATTTTCTCAAGCCTAATTGATTTCATAGTTTTACTGACAATTTTGGAATATAGCATTTCAGTATTGCTCCTATGAAATTCAATTTGATCTAATTCATGAATGGCATTTGCATCCACTTCAAAATCTATTTTGGAATAATCTGCCACTGATTTTGGCTCAGCCACTATAGGCTTCAAGAATGACATTACCAATTTATTGGATGAATAATCAAATGCTGAAAGAAGCCTGTCTTTGTTTCCAGGCTTTTCCTTAAGAAATCTAGAATAAGCTTGATTCTTGATCTCTTCATTCTTCTCTTTAATCTGTCTGAATCTGATCTGAATCTCTGACTCTGTATTGTCAGTTTCTTGAGAAGAAGGAGGCAAATCGACAGTAGCCTGGTTTTCCTTCATGACTGTATCTTTTTGTTGTGTTCCAATTTTTACATTTTGAAGCTCTTTTAATGTTTGAGTGACTATTATTGTTGCTTCATCATCTATATCAATATTTACAGCCTTATCCTTTTCTTCTTCTTTTGACTTGCTTCTTTTACTATAAGGAGTTCTGAATTTTATGTCCTCAATAGTCTCAGCTATGAAACTATCTCCTTCTCTATCTCTTTTATGTACATTATCAGTATCTTTGCTTGTAGAAGCCACCTGTACTGTCTGTTCAATCTGTTTGCCTTTGCCACTGTCTACCTGTATTACCTGTACTGCCTGTGAATCATCATCAGATAGGGTGTTTGGCTCCCATTAAATTTTATTTACATATCTTTCAATATGGGGCTTAGGATCATGCAAGTAAACAGGCAACTTACATTTTACCCTTATTGCACTCAAAATACCTTGTGGGTCATACTTCCATGTAAAACTACATAGGAACTTATACTCTTTAAGTTTGACATTTATCTCATTGGCAGCTTCTCTGTTATTCACAATGAATGGCCCAATTTGATTTTTCAGCTTAAATTGGGTCTTTTTATTGAAAGCTATGAAGTTGATTTCATCTACATTCAATAGTTGTCTCAGATATTCTAAAGAAAATATTCTTGTAGTAACAAATCTGGGTAACTTATATGGGGCCAAGGATGAGCCATACACTCTGATTTCTGTATGATTTTTATATAAATACCAATCTCCAGTTTTGTAGCTCTCTGATAACTGCATAATTCTTCTTGTCTCATCATTGATCCTAGGGATCTCCTCTTTTTCCAAGAGATACATAGCAGGGGCTATAAATGAGTCATTGAAATCTGTAAAACTATACTCTTTGTTCCATTTCCTTAGAATAGATGACCAAAATACTATTGATAGAACTTTTCCTTCTGCATCCACTTTCTGACATTGAATTGGAAACTTATCTATTTGATAATATAGGAAGAGGTGGAGTAGATAAGAGGAGTATCTGAAAACTCCTTCTTCTGATAATTTGGCTAACTGATAATGCATACTTTTAGCAATAAATCTAGCAAAATTGAACTGAATGGATGGTGATTGACCAGGGCTTAGAGTTGACAGAAAACCTAGGATAGCCACATCAGTGAATTCATCACTGGCGTATCCTAGTATGAAGGAGAGCATTGAGACAATCTGTCTAGTTTCATCTGGGAAATAAATGGTGTCGAAAGGAGGATTTAACTTAGGAATATCAACTTGATTTGGAAAAAAATTCTGGTATATTTTGAATCTAGTATTGAAATCCAAGTCAAGATATAGTTGGGTTAAATCTTCTATTGATAGGGAAGCAGAATTGGGGTCATGATTCATTTGCAGCATGGAATTTATCGACTCTTTAGTGATGTAAAACACGATCTCTTTTTCTTTGTTTACAATACATCTTTGTTCTGGCATATAATAGGCTTGGCATAATCTGATAAAGTCAGGAACAGAATGAGTGAGAGGGACAATATATCTAAGCAGATTGGATTCCCAAATTGGAATATCTTTGTCACCCTTTTCCACTGATTTGCCATAGCACCAATTATAGACATCAAGCAGGTTAAATTCTACATTAGGGTCTAGTATTCTATAGTCCAGATCAACTAAAGGGCTGTTCTCTGGAGGAATGACTGGAGGCTGGACTGGTCTGACCACTTCTGTAGAATCAACCGTGAGTGCAGGAGTTGGTTTGTCGATTTTGAAGGACTTAGGCTGAGGAATCTTTGCAGAAGACTTCTTTTGAGATTTTGGGCCTCCATTCTTGGGGGTTACCTGTTTCTTGGTCATTTTTAATAATGAACAAAGCAAGTTTAAATGGTTTGCTAAGTTCCTTTACGAGAAATAGGGGTTTCTTGGAAAATTTCTACTGAAAATGGGGTTTCTGAGCAGGGTTTTTAGGAAATGCAAGGAATTTAAAGCTCAGAACGTGTATTTAAAATCGATTTCAACAGCAAAACGGACCAGGGTATGGAAAAAACTGCGAGAAAGGGAAATTAGGGATTCTAGGGAAATTTTGACAGAGTTTTCCCTGAAAAATGGACACTTTTTTGCAGTAACTTTGGTAATTATTTGAAATCGATAGGAATTTTGAAATCTCAGAGGGCAACTTCGAATAAAAGTACCTGGAGAACCAGCGGAATTCGGTTGAAGACGTTGCAGAGGTGCTCAGTCTTCAATTTTTTGAAAATGGCTTCGCAGAGGACAATGTAGTACTTTGTAATGGAAATTCAGGGCAATGGGCGTTGAAAAATGGTACTGGTAGGTTGAAAATGGCTCTGCAAAGTTTCTCAGGGTTCAAACAACGTGATTTTGAGGAAAAACGGTTCTGCAATGTTTTTACAGGTTTAAAGCGAAAAGGTGAAAATTTGAATGAAAAATATAATTTTAATGTATTAAACAATGGTATAACCATAGTTAAATGACATTAAACTCGGGTTAAAATGGTGAGGTTTAGGGAATACCGCCAGTGGTATTTGCGCGGGTAAATGGTGGTAAGTGGAAATTAGCTTTTCAAACGCGATACAACATGGTGGTGACACGTAAGTGCGGGGTGGTTTGGAAAAACCACCCATTTCACACGGCTTTGCCAAAACATCAAATGATTACTTTTTGAGTGCGAAAATGTATTAGTGCCATCGGATCTGGATTCAACGAGCGAACGACCATGATCAAAAGGAAAGGTGCGGGGAAAAGGTAAGTTATTGGGTTCACTTTGGGCCATTGATTTTGGGAGATGAAGGATAGATCGGACGGTCGGAATTTTACGCAATGGGGAGAGATAAATGTATTAAAAATTTTCATGCAAGTGTATTACTGTAGGATCAAATGGATTCTAGGGATCGGACGGTTAAAAATGAATCCGACGAGAGAAGGTTTGGTTTAGTCATATATACAGAAATGAATTATTCTTATTGGAAAATCAAGTGTTCGGAAGGATTACCAAGGCTTCGAACTGTGGTTAGGGTTTGGTATTTAGGCGTAATGTATGCAGGGAAAAGGTAAGGTTAAGGTTCTAACCTTAGGTTAAGGGACTTGGGGCGGAAAATATACAAGGGAAAGGGTCATTTTTATTGAAGTTTAGTTTAGATGAAACTTCGGGTGATTTTTGATTTAAAACATATATAACATATGTTTTAAAATTTTTCTTCATATATTTTATTTATATGGTAAATCAAATCAAGAAAACTTAATTACCATAGGGGCCGGATTAAATATACGGATAAAATTTTAGCCAAAGGGGTTATAAGGGGGGTTTTATTTAAGCATGTGGGAATAAAATACTTTGGCTTAAGTTATAATAAGTGGGTTTTTGGGATTTATTTATAAAAGGAGTTATATAATAGGAAAAGGTCAATTGTAGGGAGTTAATACATAATTTAGAGTTAATATGACAAGGGGACAATGTATATTCAAAAACACATAAATATAACTAAGAAAGTGAAGATTAAAAAGCAAATTTGCATTATAATAACTTCATCACTTAAACTTAGGATAAAATGTGATTTTGAGGGATTTATGCTTTGAAATGATGTAGGAAGTTAATCAAATGAGGATTAGAGTATCTTTAAGTAAAAATTAAGTTTTACTTAGGACTTTTCAGGGGAAATGAGTGCATGAATGGTAAATGATGTGATTTAGGGATTAATATAGACATTTCACACTTTCAACTGATCAGTCATAGAGCCTTGGGTCCGGTCCCAACAAAAGTCAAGGAAATGCCTTGAGCCTTTCTGACTGATAGTCTAGAATGTTTCATGACTATGGGAAGAGGAAGTTAGTTATTTTGCAGCCCATGATGAATGATATTTACATTGAGACTTTTCACCTTCTTCTACCTACCCATCTTACCATGCTAACATTTTTTTCTTCCTTTGTAGTAGGTTCATTTAAGCTAGCAACCTTCACAACATTTATTCTTTCTGAAAGCAAGTAAAACTATCTAATTCTACACTTATTTCATCCATGAATCTAGATTAAACTATTGGATTCACTTTATTTCTCTACCTAACTACTGAATTGTTAGGATTAAACTGTCTAACAACTCATTATTCTCTATCTATAACAAAGGAAATTGAAACAATGACAAGTTAAGATTGAACTGTTTAACTCATCATGGACTAATGGAATTTATTGACACTTTGCCATAGTCAAAAAGTAAAAAGTAGTGGCATTTATGCTTGCTCACTTTCATGTTTTATTCATTTTTTCTTTAGGGTATCTTATTTTTTCTAAGTCCTTTGATTGTTCTTTTAGGACTTTTTTACCCTCTTTTTGATTTTTTTTTTTTTTTTACAGAATATGTGAATACAACTTGCAGAAGGAAAAGTATGTACAAATTTACAAAATTACCAATAGTCAAGTCAAAATTATGACTCCTATATTATAGGTTGCTAACAAGGCCTATGCCATGCCTTCTCGCATGCGGAACTTCTTCACTTGATGGTTCTAAACCATACTATAAGTCCCCATGTTCTATGGTCTAATCCCCATCATACCTATCAACATTCAACCACTCTTTACACACCCCGAATATAATGACTAGCCTACTCTCATTAATATATACCCCAATAAATACAAGCCACTTAGGAATTAAACCCCAAAACCTTGGGCTCACTCATTTTACATATTCGAATTGATATTCAAATGTATCAACTGCTCGACCCTCTCGTATTTCAACCGTGATGTTTAATATATGCTGACCTTGTCAATTCGAACTCCGTCACTTGGTTTCAACCAAACACATGGCCATTCACATAATTATACATTCCTCCTTATTATAATCTCTGCCAATCGTCAAAGATCGTAACAAATCTCGACTTTGGTCTATAACTCAACGGTCATACATAAACCATTCTTGGCTCCACAGTAATTTATCTCTCAATCTGACGGTCGATGGAGCATCGCGCCGGTTTGGAGGATCCAACGGACACAATGAAATCTCGCATAACAAACACGCCCAAGGGTTAATCTGCGATGAGAACGGTTTTATAATTCCGCCCTCGGCCACATGTCTCACGGAGACATATGTCGCATCCTTTTCACCAATTCTACTTACCACCTCCAAACTTGCGCGATATTGCCGATTTTCCAAACGGTGGTTTTACTATGCACTTCGGTCATGGTTCCGCCTCTTATCTTCCAGGTTCCATCGTGCTTTCTTTTATTGTACTCCGCCTCCACTCCTTTGACTCGCATCTTCCTGTACTAGTTTTTTTTTCTTCAATTAAGGACTCGCACTCCATGAGGTTCCTTCACACGCCGATTCTATGTACGTGGTAGCATCGATCGAACCTTGAATCGAAGGCTTGAGCACAATTCTCTATTACACTATGGGGAGATCCATAATTTGGACCTGTTGACCCTCTCTACCATGGCATTTCCCACTGTATTACATGAGTCTCGACCACAACATTGCCATACCACTGTCCAATGCCACACCGTCCACTGTCATGGTGCTTAACACGGGTTATCACGCAACTTTATTCGTCTGACAATTCTTACACCGAGTTAAACTAATATCCAATGGGTTCGGAAAAGGATAGAACCTCTCACACAGAGGATAGTAATTCAGGAAAGGACTCGGTTCCTCTTTTAACATACAGGACCCCATTAAACCACAATTATCGAGTATGTATTACATACTACTATATAGTTAATTATCGGGACACAGAAACCATTCATGCCATAATTAACTCAACAAATGCACAATACCATTGAAATAATTCTACATTTATGCAGTGAAGTACTTACAACTTTGGCTCGACCAGGTCTTCGAATTACTTGGCCCTTCTCCTCTACTCTGTCTCTACGACAGTCCTATGTAGCCTATGCGGTTCTCTATGCAGGTCTGCCTTATTATGCCTATAAGGCTTATTTTTATACAAACCTTGAATTGACTCAACTCATCTAACGCTCAAAACTCTTCATATCTCTAACTCTGAGACTAACCCTCTGACAGACAGAGACGGACTCCTAAAATTAGCTTAACTTCTAAAACTGACTATCTCTTCAGGTGCCCATTAATCATTCAGGCAGCTACATTTTCTTCTCTAATTAACTAAAAATAACTCAACTATGAATAAATACATGGGGAAATAAAACATGAGACCTCCCTTTACATTTATTTATGGACAAAGGTTGTTTTGAGCCTAATGCCCCTGCATCAACAATTGCCATACAACTAATTTGTTTTAGGATACATGTGGCATTCTAGGGGTAAATTCCATATGATGTGTATATCAATCTATTAGGTGTTGGTAAGTTGTGAGTATCTAAGAAATGATAAGGAATATCCATACATCATGATATTGTAATGTGATTATAAATTGTGTCTATAATTTCCATAAAATGTATAAATGATTTGTTTAAAAAAATCAACACAATCAACCCTAAACAATGCTCATGATGTGGAATGTCATTGGCGAAACCAAAATGATGGTCACATGTCCCATTTCTATGGTAATGGTGATCATATATATGTTGTAGCGACACTTGATGAGTAATTAAATAAATCTCAGAGTGTGACTCATTGTGCCATAATTTTTTAAAGCATGATTTGTTTTCCTAGTTTTTACTAATTTGTTAACATATTTTATTCATTTGGAAAGCTAATTAATGATGCTTTAAGTAATTAGGACCTAATTAGAGATCATCTTCACATCTTCACTGAAATATATTTGGTAATTGTAGTCACTATATGAACCACACATGCATGCTACTTAAGAAAAATTGAAATATAAACTATAATACACATCTTATATCTGCTATAACAATTGTCATACAACTTATTTACTTCTAGATACATATGAAATACTTCAGGTAAATGCCATATTATGTGTATACCAATATAGTAGGTGTTGGTAAGTTATGAGGATCTAAGAAATGATAGGGTATCCACGCATTAGTGCCCTGGTGAATTTTTTGCATAATTTTCTATTTGTTGTAATTTTGTTGCCTGGATTTGTTATAGATTTCAAATAATACAATTATCTACCAATTGTTATTTATAAAGAAGAAGTACAATAATTAGTCACCTAAAAGTGAGCCATCTGAAAATATTGGTAACATGAGTAACCTGGTAAGTTGTAAATGAAAAGTGAATAACCTCCACTCACCAACAGGTGGCAGGCAGGGTTGGAATTTGGATTTCTCTTTACCCGTCACACAATTTTTTTTGACGTTTTGGTAATTATTTTTCTAGTCAATAAACGTTACGTTTAAAATTTTGCACTTCATTAATGACATTCTTGTAATAAATTAACCCTTCACCAATAAAATTTTGATTAAAAAAATTGAACGCTCTTCCATTTTCTTTGGATTTTGGAGTGTGATATATCTGTGTCATGGACTTTTAATACCTAAAGTTTCAAGAGAAATAATTGATTCTTTTCAAACTAATATTTCCTCAATATATGCTATGATCTACTAAAAATTACTTCAAAAATAAAGTAACCTTCCAATATAAAGAAAAAAACATGAACGAGCTTTCCCTAAATTGCAATAAATTTATGTTTATTATTAATATTGCATAATCTATCTTATAAAAATTGCATAATCGGACTAAGAACAGATCCTCAGTGCATTTTTTATTGTTGTTGTGATTAAAATAATGAGCCAAAGAACGCTAAGGCACTTAGAGAAATCAATCTATGTATTATTTCTCACAAAATCATGTTGAGTAGTGGAGACTAAGCGCTAGATTTTTTTTTGTCCTCAATCTCTCTATTAATTATGTCTATGTAGTTATAAGAATAACAAGCCAAAGAAATCTCGGGCTTCCAGAGAAATTAGTCTCTATGTGCAAAAATTAATGATTACTGTTGACTAAATGTTATACCATTTGAAATTGTTGAGCGAAATTAATCAGGCCATGATGTACCATTTGTCAGTATCTATTTTCTCATGTATGAAAGTTGATGTACCATTGAAAGTTTAATAATTCTATTGAAAGTTTAATAACTATAATAAATAAATAAATAAATAAATATATATATATATATATATATATATATATATATATATATTTAAATTTAATGATTAATAATAATTAAATTAAAATTCTTAAAAGACAAAATAAAAGCCTAATAATCACGAACTATTATGATAATTTAAAAATATAGAACTCAGGCTGAACATAGTTACAAAGATATCAAGAAAAGAAGAGTGCATGTGCATGATAACCTCTTTCTTGACAACCTATGAATTCCATTCTCAATGAAGACTCAAGACTCAACTGGATTGGATTGTGTATCAAAATAGTAGGAATGAATCAAAGTTCAATGAATGAATAACTTGATCAAGAAAATTTATAGGAAAAGGTAACTTGACTATCAATCTACTAAACCTCACTTCCATGATTAAAAAAACACCCCCACCTTCTCAGTGGTCCCATCATGGTCCACCTATTGAAAAACAACCAACAAATATTATTTTTATATATTTTTGCATGGCCATTGGACAATGATTTACTATGGTTTTCCTACTAAATTCCAATGGATGATTATTCAAAAATATTGAGAATTAGTTTAGTCTCAAGCCATAGTCAAGAGTCTTACTGGATAATTATAGATTACCTCTCCATTGGATGATTGTACATTTTTCATCTACATTTTCACGTGAGTTTCAGTTGATGCTAGATCTTTGCCTTCTATTTCTTTAGTGAAGCTAAGAGTTAACTTTGATCTTACATTAATAACTATACTTGCATGAATATCCATGCTTTTATACTTCCCCACTGTGGTCAATGTTGATGTATGGCCTTGGCCCATTGATCTTAAAATTAACTCACTATTCATATTCAATTTTCTCCAGTTCAGCCCAATAAAATAACGAAAACAGAAAATGAGGTCTTGATTTTTCTTTCCAGTGCTCCTACATAATACAAATACTCTTAAAAACCAATTAATATATAAATTGTCATCATTCATGCTAAAATCAGTTTGAATTTTTTTAATGAATTTGCTTACAATTAATAGATTACATTGCTCACAGAATAAGAGATAATTTATAACTATGATTTCACAATAATAAATTACCCTAGCAGTTCAAACTTCGAACATACCTTATGAAATTAAAATATGGCAGGTTAATGAGCCAATCTAGTTTCCTCAGAGCCAATCTTGAGCTCAGCCTAAGTCTGAATGCCTTGAGAGTGCGAGTGTAAGGAACTAGACGCCTAAAGCTTTTATTTTGTGCTTGTGTAATTCACTGTTTGACCATCAAGCCAAGCCACTAGCTATATTAACACTACTTCATGTTGGGGCAGATTGGCATTCTAATTTTTTAGTGCTATAGCCATACTTTTTCACTGCTTCACTAATCACAACCTTGGAAGTTTGTAGGGCAATGGGCTTTATTCTTTCTTTGGTGTTTTATGTAAAAGAAAGGATTTGTGAACTTTTTGTAATAGGAAGGGGAAAACTAAATTGATTCTAATTTTAAAATATCAATAATGATAAGTGGTAATTCCTTTATTAAATTTTTAATTTTGAGTGAGCCAAAAAAGTAACTTTCCTTAATTTTTGAGTACAGCCTTGCAATTGCGAAGAGGACTAGTGTTGCAAAATTATTGGTAAGTGGAAATTAAAGGGCGTAAGAATGTTTTTGAAAAAATTTCAAACATCAAAATTAAGTCTTCTATCCTTCCTAGCACGTCACAGAAAATGGGAATCCACAAATTCTAGTCGTCAAATACGTGCAAAATTCCTTATGACGGGAAAAATAGAGGACTGGTCCTATGCTGCTACATGAGTTAGGGTTTCATGTGGTAGTAGGGAACCTTGTATAGTTTTTCAAGGATAGGAAAGGAGAATATTGTCAGTTAATCATCACATGAAACTTCATCACCATTTGAAAATTGTGTCCTAATTTGAAACATTAAGACTACCCAACTATTTCATTATTTAATTTTGATTGTGTAATACAAAAAAATATCCTAGATAACTTAAATAATGTAAGCACTTTTGCAAAAATTTAGTGGAGAGAACCTTCAATTACATTTATTTTGAAGTTCCACTTGCATTTTAAGCCATTTTAATTAGTATTTCATGGCTATTCTAGTAAAAATTTCAACCTCTTGTAGAAATTTGTTTGTCACTTGTATTAGAAATGAAAAAATCAAATGTAAATAAAAATGATTTGAAATGCAAAAATCAAATGCACAGGCAAAATGGAGGACTGATCCTATGCTGCTACATGAGTTAGGGCTTCATGTGGCAGCAAGGAACCTTGTATAGTTTTTCAAGGATAGGAAAGGAGAATGTTGTCAGTTAATCATCACATGAAACTTCATCACCATTTGAAAATTGTGTCCTAATTTGAAACAATAAGACTACCCAACTATTTCATTATTTAATTTAGATTGTGTAATACAAAAAAATATCCTAGATAACTTAAATAATGTAAGCACTTTTGCAAAAATTTAGTGGGGAAAACCTTCAATTACATTTATTTTGAAGTTCCACTTGCATTTTAAGCCATTTTAATTAGTCTTTCATGGCTATTCTAGTAAAATTTCAACCTCTTGTAGAAATTTGTTTGTCACTTGTATTAGAAATGCAAAAATCAAATGTAAATAAAAATGATTTGAAATGCAAAAATCAAATGCGCGCTACATAAAAATGATTTTTTTAAAAACTACATTAACGTCTGATATCACGTGCGCATTCGCCCTCAGCATTCACCCTCAACTCTTGCAGAACAGCATTCGCCCTCAGCTCTTGCAAAATGGTAAGTTCTTACTGCAGGCCCTTCCTCCTATAGTAGGGTTGACCCTATTTGGGTTTTTTTGGAACCTCTGAGAATACAAAGGTTGTGATTGATTATGGGGCACTGCCTATATTTGTGGAACTTCTTACCTCTGGGAATGATAATGTTTGAGAACAGGTAGCACGTTTATTTTAGAGGCATAAAATTATTCTTCCCAACTATCTTTATATGTCTGTAATTTTGGAATTTGATTTTAAAAACTAGTACCCAACTTTGAGTTCAACTGGTGTTCGTGTAAGGTTGTTTGGGCTTTGGGAAATATTGTTGGAGACTCTGCAACATTTAGGGATATTGCCCTCAGTCATGGAGCTCTGAGGCAGGTGCTTGCCCAGTTGAATGATACTGCCAGAATTTCAATGATAAGAAATGCTACATGGGCTCTGTCAATTTTTTTCCATGGTAAACCCCAACCACTATTCGAACAAGTAAGTAGAATACATTTTCTGCCTCTTCTTCTTAGTTCACAGATATTGTGGATTTTTTTTATAGATCTTGGTGCTTGGTAGATTTGGACATGATATGGACCTAAGCGCTTGTTCATTACAATGACTCCATCATCAGGTTTTAGAAAATGCTCAGAAATTTGGGTTTCACAAGGGGATTACCCTTGCTTGCAATTATCGATTATCAATCACATTCAAAAAAAGTCTTTCGTAGCATTGCTGAGCTCTTTGTAGGTGAATTTCTGAGGCAATTTCACAATATCTGAACTAAATTTGTCTGTCCTTTTCAATACTTTGCACTTGTAACAGAACCAGACAAACAATCTAGTGGCCAATGCAACAAAAACAACACCTCTTGTTGCAATGCCTGCAATTCACCCTCTCTGCACGCATGAATGACTATGGCACCCTATTTTGTGAACAGGTACTGGAGCTGAAGGTACTGGTTTCCATTAGGATCATGGAATTCAACATCCAAAATAGTATCAAATTCCACTGCAATAGTATTCCCCGGCGAGGGAAACAGTTCATTGAGATCTATTGGACTCATCACCCCCAAATAGCCTCCAGGGCCATGCAGAGTGTGATCATCTGGAGCAATAACAAATGCTAATCCATCCCCAATTGAAACAAGAACAGGGCCCACATTGGTTACAGAAAACGAGAAACACTTTTTGAAAGAAGAAGAAACTTTTGTATTAGGGTCCAGAAATCTAACTGGTCTATTGTACAATACCTTACCTGCACTTCAAATTGGTACTCCCAACTCCATGCTAAGGCTCACTGTGCCATTCTTCAGATGAGCATCTTAACCTGAAGTTTGATTCCAAAAAACCCAAGTCCCCTGTTCTATGCCCAAGACCTCTGTTACAACGAGTAGAGTTCTGACTGAAATACTTCACAATAGGAAGAAAAAGAAACATCACAAAATTGCTCCTCTTTAGACTGATAATTTTCTGTGCGAAAATTCAACTGCGGACAGTAAAAACATAATATCAAACACAACCAATCCATAATGGAATTTGAACATGAGGATTTATAACCAGAGAAAACCCTCTCCAGGTTAAAAGAATTCCAGAATGGCTTTAAGATTATACTAATGAGTGCTTACAACACCATAGAAATTACTGTCATAATGAAATCCACTGGAAGCAAAGCCCTTGTACAGTTTCTACATTTCCACAGTGGAAGCAAGAATCTTGCTATCTCTCATGATCTGGTTTTGTGGTCAAATCCTTTGCTATGGCTGTCTTGTTCTGCTAAACGTGGATCTGTCTTAGCTTTAGCTCTGGTTCTCATTTAGGATCGGGGCTATCTGATCTTGCTGTGGTTTTGACTATACAAACTTGTTCAATAGGAAAATGTTGACTCTGCTATATATAGGAGCTTCAATGGGTGCTCTCAAACACTTTTTTGGGCAGCTTTTTTTTGTCTCTGATTCAAGGCAAAACTATGTTGGCCTTGTTTTTTTAGTCCTTGGAACTTATTTCTCTCATATTTGCCATCCTATCCCCAATTTGCTACCGAGAAAGACATAACTTCACGATATCAAAATTGACTATTTTTGGCCATTTATCTTTATTAATGGTACAACTTTAATTTGGTGCATTCGTACAGTGTCTGAAGAGCACTCTCAAGCTGTTATTCAGTATTTTAGCATAACTACTACATTTAACTGCCATGCTCTAATATTTATATCAACCATAAGCATTCTTAAGGTAGTTCCACGTTTTTGAAGCAGAAGGAATGCTTCTGACAGCTTCTTATCATAGTGGTACAATTCTGTTCGCAGTTTCTCTTTTATAAACCTCCAATTTTCCAAACATAGTAGAGACTATAGTTTGCATCTCAAATTTTGGACAAATCTGTTTAGTATTCTACAAAAAATGCATTAAGAATAAAAAAAGCCCAAAATTTGTAAAAAGCCCACAATTTTGTAAAAAACCCACAATTTGTAAAAAGCCCACATTTTATTAAAAATATAAACAATTAAAAAGCCCACAATTTGTAAAAGGTCACTTTTATTTTCTTTTTGCTTATATATTGAGCTCCCATTGAGTTCAACAAGTCTTGGGTTTTCTACACCATTGAGAGAGATTTATTATTTTCTTTATAGGATAATTTGCATCAATGGAAGAAAACATTAGAGGTGGAAAAAAAATTCAAAAGGGTGAAAGGGGTGATAGTAGAGTTTATTGCCCTTGCAAAAAATGTTGTATGAGAAATAATGTTAGAGTTTTAATAGCAACAACAACAATGCATTGTAGGAAATATGGGCACATTGATGGTGGATCGAATGACTATCGTCTAGTGGTAATTAATTATCTATCTTCATTTTGATTATATCGTAAAATTTTATATTATTTTAATATGTTTTATATGCGCACTAATGTTTAATTATTAATGTTTGTAATTTTTATAAAGGCACAATTGCCCCCCAACTTTTTGCAGATGATCAACCAGCTTCCACAGCTAAATAGTAGTAGATTAGATGATGTTGCACCAGTACAAGAGAATATTGCAGCAAATATTAGTATTGGAAATGATGTTGTACAAGGTGAAGAACATGAAGTGAATGATGAAGGTAATTTTAATGGTCCCATGGAGGTAGATCATGATGACAGTAATGAGACAGTTCACATTAATGATGGGACAAATCAAATGCTCCAAGACTTGTATGGTGAGTCAGATGATGATGGTGGAGATAGCAGTGACGGTATTTATGATGTACCTCTGATTAAAAGGTCAAGTGAATGACTTTTTGAACACTCAAATGCAACTCTTCTCTCTACTACATTGTTGCTGGTGAACTTAAAGGTTATGAATAATTTGTCGAACAGATGTATGACACAACTCCTAAGGTATGCAATATGTATATATGATCACATATATGTAAATGTTGATTATTTTCCCTTTTTTTAGCTGTAATAAATATGTAAAATAATAACTTATATATATATATATATATATATATATATATATATATATATATATATATCATAGTTATCAAAACCGGCCGGTCAAGACGGCTGCCGGTTGGAACTGACCTTGCAACCCAGTCAATAGCCTATTCTCACCTGTTTTGGCCGGTTAACCGGCCGGTTACGGAACCGGCTGGTTTATGCATAAACTAGCCAGTTCCGTACTTAATCGGCTGGTTAGGTGCTCCTCCATGAGTTGAAAATTCCTCAGTGTCTCCTCCATGAGCTGCAAATTCCTCTATTATACTAGCAACAAACTTGTCTAATAACTCATACTCAACACCTTATAGTAGCAACAATACACATGATGACTGATAAATACAAGGCTGGCTAGCATAAAATCCCTGGCAGCATGCAACTCATCAAGTGTACTTGATGACAATTTATGTTCTCAAAACAATCAACAGCAACCTTATTTCACACTCAGCTAGGAACTGTCAGACCCTCTCTCTCTGCTCACACATAGCAGCAGCATAAATACAAAACCTTTCACACAGCATACAAGCAATTTGATCATGGAATCAAGACTGATGCAAATGGTCTGACGCCACTCAAGGGACAACAACATACAACCTAATGAAAATGTGACTGGCAATAATAAATTGACCACTAGAAAATTCCCACTTGGAAATGCACTAAACTGGCCACTGAGTTTTCTGGGTTTTAATGAATCTTTTCAGTGATAAATTTCATCAAACACATTGCGAACATATTGTTGAAGTTGTAATGCTCTTTCAACTTGTTACAAATAGCACTAATAGTGGGTTTCATAAACCAATTCAGTACCTCTAAGTGTTGTAGATGTTTTTCTAGAAATTTATTACCAAGCAAACATAGATAATGAAGAATACAAGATCTTCAAAATGCTGGTCTGATATATATATATATACTGAACCCGGAATTGTCTTTAAGGCTAATACAATGAATTGACAATAGATCTGAGCAGGGACAAATTGTATATTATAATATTAACTCAGTAATAAAACACAGTGAATAATATAAGAGAAACCTGATACATTACTTCAACAAGTTTGCTTATGTATTTTTCGATGATATGTATTGCACTTGGTGCCATTTTGATATATTCACCTTTGCATGGTATATAAATGAGCAAATTTTTCATATTTTGTCTCTATTGGCTTGGAATCATGGTTGCAAATCTTAAAAATAGTTTTTTTTAATTAAAAAATAATTATTTAATGTATTTTTTTTAAAACCAGTTCATTGAGATCTGACCGCTACCAGTTGGACCGGTTCTGGTTCGAAACCCGGTTCATTAGCTCCACCGGTCCGGTCACCGGTTCTAGTTTTAATAACTATGATATATATATATATATATATATATATATATATATATAATCTTTACATTAACTAGTTTTTGTTTATGTTGTAGATTGTTGGGTGAATATTTGTTACCATCGCCAAATACTTTACCTCGAACATATCGAGATCTACATGCTATTATGAAACACTTTGGAATGGAATATAACACTATAGATGCATGTCCTAAAGATCATATTATATATTACGGAGAACATGCATTGAAAACAAAATGTCCGAAATGTGGTACCAGTAGATATCGAATAGATCAACTAACCAAAAAGGTGCCTCAAAAGGTTCTTCGTCATATTCCCATAATTCCACGTTTGCAGTGAATGTTCAGGTGTAAGAGCATAGCACAGTTTATGGATTACCATTCAAAGAATAGAAGTGGAGATGGTGTTCTTCGAATGCTTGCTGATGGTTCTACATTTAGAGAAATCGAGGAAAAATATGTATATTTTTAAAATGAACCTTGTAATGTCATGCTTTCATTGGCAGCTGATGGTGTTAATCCATTCGGAGAGCTTAGATCTACTTACTCAGTGTGGCCTATTTTCGTTATCAAAAATAACATTCCTCCTTGGATGTCAATAAAGAGGGAGCACATAATGTATACTATGATTATTCCAGGTATTTGATACATTATTTTTTTGAATGTAACATTTTCATTTCTCTCGTTGTTTGCATAAATATATATTTTATTTATTTACTTACTTATATATACATATATCATGGTAGTAATTATTATGTACCATAATTTTGAACAATTAGGTAAGTACCAGGTCAAAGATATGAATGTATATATTAAGCCTCTTATCGATGAGCTAATACAGTTATGGCATGGCATCACTATGTATGACATCACTAAACCAATCAAGCAGAAGAGATTTCAATGTTGTGGAATGCTTGTATGGACAATTCATGATGCCCCAAGACTAACACATGTTTGTGGTATGTAATATTTTGTTGCACTTTAATATAATACATAATTATCTGAATTAGATATACCATATTGCATGTTTTAAAAATGATCTCATAGTATCTTAATTGTTATTGATCCATCTATTGTAGGTCTTCAAACAAAGGGTAGATTTGCATGTCTAGATTGTGGCCCTAAGATGAAGTATCGTCATTCGCCAGACTTAAGAAAGATGGTGTTTGATGAGTTTAGGCACTTCCTCTCTAGGAACCATAAGTATTGTACTACTGAAAAAACATATTTTCAATGATAAAGAAGAAACTGGATTAAAAACCACGAAGAATGACACCTTAGTTGTGGAAGTTGGAATATAACAGAATTAATAATCGTCAAGAAGTTGGTACGTAATTTGTGTATATATATAAATATATTATTTGTTTATGTAATGTTTTAACTAATGAATTTATTTTATTGTATTTTATAATTAATATTGTTCTGATTTATTTTATTCTTTGATATCAAGGTCATCGTCGCAGTGAAGGTACTAATATTGTACTTCCACCTGGAATGAAATGTTATCCTTCTCAATTCGCGAGGTTTCCCTACTATGAGGACCTAAAAATAGCTCATTTTTTTGATACAATGCATGTCGGGAAGAATGTGACAGAAACGTTATGGCGAACCATAGATGGTGCACATGATAGAGATAAAATTGACAAAATTTGTGCTAACATTGAGAAATCGAATCATGCAATGAAAAGTGTGATCGACAAATCAAATAACAATGGAGGTCGAAATTATAATAATATTCCATGGTTATTAACAAAACAAAAAAGCAATGATGTAAAAGAGGTCGTTAGAAGAATTAAATTTCCAACAGGTTTTTCTTCAAACATAAATAATATCTTAACGAAGAAAGGTGACTTCAATGGGGTGAAAACACATGATTGGCATACCTTTGTTAAGGTAATTTTTTTGGTATACGTTTTTGTATGTTATTGCTTGAATACATATTTTAAATTTTCCTTTTTTCTATTTAATTTGGAAAGCAATAACGATTCATTTTTTATTGTTATAGTATGTTCTACCTGTATCTCTCCCAAACGACTTCGACAACAATGTCAAACAAGTTATATATGGTCTTAGTAAATACATGAGGTAAGTAGTTTTGATTTATACACAAAATCTAATTGATACAATTTCTTTTCGTTCTTAATTAAATGATGTATTCATTTACTTGTAATGAAATATATATTATGTTTCATTGAAATAACCTTACGTAATGATTTGCAGATGGTTTTCATTGAAAGAAATCCATCAATATGAAATAAAGTAATGGAAGAGAGAAATTCCTCGGCTAATGTGTGAAATGCAAAAGTATCTATGTCCAACATTTTTCAATGCACAAGAACACTACTTGATACACCAAGTTGAGGAGATTGAAATGTGTGGACCAGTACACACAAGGTCAATGTGGATGGTCGAGAGGCACCTGAAATCCTTGAAGGCTTTGGTTAGACAAAGAGCACAACCTGAGGGTTCTATGGTGGAGGGATATGTGGTATATCAATCCATGGTGTATATTAGTCATTATCTTCCTATATTAGCTGCGCCAGCCATGAAGGCGGTGGATTGCCTTTGGGATGTCAACTCCATCAAAAAATTTGAAGTGGAGCACCTGTTGGGAAAGGTAGAATGAAGAAAGTGAGAGGTAAAAGATTTATTATGTATAATACATATAATGTTTCATTTTTTTACATCATGTATATGATCATTATATTCATTTAGGTCTTATTCTTTCATACTTTATTAATTAATATAATTTACCATGGTTATAAGTAATATTTATTAAATTTTTTGAATTATTGTTTTTTTATTCAGGTGCTCAAGATTATGAGGCACTACTTTTATACATTGCAAACAATCTTGAGTGGATGAGTGAATGGATTGAAACATGTAAAGCACATAACGAAGGTAGGTTATCATGGAAACTACTATGTGAATTGATTAGAGAAGCGTATCGTAGTGGAGATGGAAACGTTACGGACAGGGAAATCGATTTAGCATATGGTTTGAAAGATAGAAAGGTAAGCAATTAATTCACCTATTTTATTCATTACTTATTTTATATTATATTTATAATGTGACAACAAGTTTTATTTTTTCAGATAATTTTCAAGCTATGTAAATTATATGATTAATTATTAATTGAGAATGCATCTTTTTCATGTTTGGCATATTGCAGTTGAAACACCACAAGGCTATGTGGTGCAATGGTCGTAAATTTCGTGTTAAACAGTTGGATGATAACAAGAAAACTTCTGATAGTGGGATAACTACAGTATTCCAGGTCACTAATGTTTCCTCCAAGAGTGACAGACATCCTCGAGAATCTGAAAATAGATATTATGGGTTCTTAGATGATATAGTTGAGTGTGACTTTAATTCCTTCAAAATAGTTTTGTTCGACGTCAAATGGTATAGGCTACGAATGAATGTACGTGATGATGATAGAACACTTATTCAACATGACAATGGATTTCCAATGGTTAAAACATCGTAGTTTGAAGCAGGAAAAGATCGCTATGTTTTTCCAAGTCAATGCGAACAAGTCTTTTACTTAGAGGTTCCAGGTGAGAACGAATGGCCATTTGCTATTAGATATGATCCAAGAGGAAGGCTAGTAGAGTATACTATAGAGGAAGAAGATGATATTGATCTAGAAGAAGATGATGCAGTGGCAGATGAGCAGGAAGATGCATTGACATATGAAGAAGATATCTTAGAAGATGAACCAGACATAGGATATGAGGCAACAATTATTGATGATGATGTCGATGAGGATATTATTGAAAATGACATAATTGATGATGATGATGACATGGTCGATCATTTCAACACCGTTTATGAATCAAATGTTGATATAGATGTCGATCAGTTGGATGAATATCAAGAGGATACAAAAGAAGAATATTAATATGGTATCTACTGCCAGTGCCCAAAATTGGTGGTACAGGCCATGTGGGCCTCTTATGGTATCTACTACCAGTGCCCAAAAGACAGTTAATATTTATGATATTCGTGATGGAGATCTTGTGATTTCAATGTGTTTGTTTTGAAAGTTTAGGTTTCATAGTAAATCATCAATGGGCTCTAAAATAAGGCACATTGAAATCTTGGATACATGTTTCATGCCAAAATCAATTGTATCTTCCATAAATACACAATCTTGGACCACTCTGTATAAATCTGCTTCTCAGACAATATTACATCTCCCTCATTATACAAGTGGTGTTCTTACATGCATAGCAAAGGCATTGTTTTGGCAATCATTTTATAAGTCACTAGATATTGTGGGTACAAGGATCTAGGGTCTCCACATGTAACTGTGTTTCCTGGAGACTCAATTTGCCTGTCCTTAAATTTGTAAACATAGTAGTATGCCAATGCTTCTTTCATTTTGTATGCATAAGACGATTTTTCGTCAAATTCCATAATTGTTTTTAAGTTTTATCCATCCCAGTTTTGTTGTGAATGCACAGGTTTTTGGCTCAACGCAGATCTATTATATCTTTGTACTTTTCCTTTACTAACTATTTGAAATTTCTAGTTATATTTAGAGGTGTCTTTTAAGGGATGAGGGGAATTACTTGGATTTAGTGCTGCCCACTCTCAATAGAGGCTTACAGTAACTATGACACATTGTGATGTATATCAGTGGTAGTTGGGGCAACAAAAAAATCAGTTTCATGATTCAGTAGATTTATTCTTCTTGGAAAGCTTTCAGCTGACAAAAAAAAGGGAATGAAACACGCAACCAGTCCCCTTCCTTTTATTGGATCACCTACTTTATTTTTATGAGAGCATCTACAGGCTAAAGTTACTAGAAGTGGTCAAAAGTGAGTTTGGTTAGTTGGCAAAGTCCAACTATTCTTAGCCCTCAACAATGTTTAAATACTTCATAGGCATGTTAACCCCTCCTAGACTGTGTTGCGTAAGTGGGTTTTGTAGAATTTTATGCACTTAGGGTTAGACTCAAATTTTTAAATTTGATGTAATTAGGATTATATTCAAGTACTGGCCAAATTGGTAAAATTGATACTCAGCCATAGCTGAAAGGCAGTAATATGCAGTGGAGTCATTCTATGAAATGATTCAATTTGGCATGTGAATCTCACATCTAAGGGCCATTAAAATCCCATGGATGGAGACTGATCAGGATTCAACATTGCTATTACTATTAGTGGAGGTGGGTATGGCACAAGTACAATAAAAATACTGGAAACAGTAGTAACATCATAGATTCAGAATCTTAATCTCTATATTAAATGAGCATTAGAATGTAACTTGATTTCAGTGAAATCTCTAACAGGTTTGTTCTAAATTAGACTTGAAATGCTCACTTGTAAAGATGTTTGAGGTTTGAGGTTGTATGACACTGCAACAATTGACTTGTTGAGTACATGATGACATTAGGTCATTGTGAAACTGAATATATGCTACTTCGGTATGAAGAGTGATTGATTTTAGGTAGGCTTTCAGTTGTGTAGAGTGTCTTGATTTTTATCTGGTCATGCATGTATGCTTGTCCTTTAGAGTGCTTTTTCTTAACCTGACAACATAAATTTTCCGTCCATTCATTGGTTTCAAATAAGTTTGACTGGTACAAAAGGAGCCTAGACGTGTAAGCACAGTCTAAATTTTGAGTATTCATTGATAAATTAAGCTTAAAATGATAGCTTGGATCTTAATTTATGTGTCAAGTTTTTATAAATGCTTGTTTGCTATTGAAGCAGAGTATATTTTGTTTATTTATTGATAGATAGAAACTAAAATTATTTTAACGAGGTCTAATGAAATGTTGGCGATCTTGTGAGCTTTGCAGCCTGGTGGAGAACCTCTAGTGTTATGTTTTGTTGATTTTTCTGATGCAAGATGTGCCGCAACTGCCTTAAAATTGATGTTGGTTGCACAAGGATTCGTTCCTGTTTTACTGTCAAATTTTCTCTTTATGGTAGCCTTCTCTTACTACCATTACCTAAAATTTCTAGGCTATGATGGTAAGTTTCTTTTGATAAAAGTTATTAGATCTGAACTGAATTAAGGTTCCATTTTTTAAGTTGTTTCTATACGTTAATCTTTAGTACTTCAGATATTTCTGTGCATGTGCTACAGTGTTACCCTTCTTGGATAAGAAAACATTTTTCCTCTACCCTATTGGCTTTATTATTATTCTCTTTCCATTTTGTAAGTGATTCAGAGAGCCTGCAAATGTATATTTCTTTCAGTGTTTTCAAATTTGGTTTTGAACTTTCAAGTTTTCTGTTCTGCTAACTATACAATGTTTGTTATGTGTTATTTTTTCAATCTAACATGAACATTATATGTTTGTGCATTATATGTTTAGTGGTACTTGCTAGCTTCAATCCTACACGATATGTTTTGAGTTTCTACTATGGCTAGAAGCGTTCAAAGGGAACCATTTTTATAAATCACCACTACCAGGACTGGAATTGTAGCTGATATGGGAACGACCAATGGGTGGTATGAAAATTTAGCCACATGTAGCTCTTTGTAAAGGTGCTAATTTGCATCTCAATCACCTGCATTAGTTAGCAGAATTGTGTATAAACCGAATGGATACTTGGTAGTTTTTTGAGTTTGGTTTTTCATTTTGCTGGAGTCCATTCTTGTAAATTAATAGATTATTTTTTCCATCTTCTGTGGCAAGCTCTCTCTTTCTTTGACCTGCCATTTTCTGCCTTTTTCATTACTTATTTCATGTGCAAATTCTCAAGTTGATTGAACAGAAATGGATGTGGATTTGCTAGTGAAATCAACAATTGGAAGACATTTAACTTTCTATCAAGATCCATTTTAAACACTAACGAAATGTGATATACAGATGATACCCCGTGTTTATTTATTTTTTTAAATTGTTTGGCGGCCATTCCAGTCCAAAAACACTATGGACATGATCAAGAAGCTTAAGAATGAAATTTTTTGAATCCACATACATCAGCCATTTAGTTTTTGCAGATTGTGACAAAGAAATACAGTGTAGCTGATGTTGGACAGTTAGGGCTCAACAGAGAGTGAATATGGAGTCTGAAATAGCATATGAGGATATCCAAAACTATGACAGTAGAGTATTTATAAACCTTTTCATCAGCTAGTGCATTAAAGATTCCAGCTAACATAACCATTATTAAACAAATTACAAAGCACTCTTCCAACTAGCCAGTGAATATGACCTAGGGAATCTCAGAAAAGATGTCATCAAGTTTACAACTGATCAAAAATACCACCATGGTTGTGCATTGCATGGTTGATATGTTGTACATGTGGTTTGCGTCCAGTTGCTTGCTTCAGGAGATTATAAAGTATGAAATTTAAACAATAGGGATGACAATGTTATTGATGCAGGGGCATTAGACCCAAGACAACTTTTGTACATAAATAAATGTAAAGGGGGGTCTCATGTTTTATTTACCTATGAAATTATCCATAGTTGAGCTAATTTAGTTAATTTTTAGAGGAAAATGTAACTGCCCGAATGATTAGTGGGCATAGGAAGAGGCAATCCGTCTCTATTTGTCAGAGCATTAGTCTAATTTTGAACTGTAGGAATTTGAAGAGTTTGTGAGTCATCGAGAAATTCGAATCGATTCATTGTAATTGATATAAAAATAAACCTCTGTGATAGAGTCGGGATACCTGCATAGAGAACTGCATAGGCTGCATAGAACTGTAGAGGAGACAGGGTAGAAGAGAAGGCCCAATCGATTGAAGATCTGGCTAGCTAAATGCTTGTAAGTTTGGTCACTGTATAAATGAGGAATTTGTCTCAGTATAACTGTGGATTCGTTGTTTAACTTTGTGAGAGAATACCTTGAGTATTTTTGTATTGATTGATTTAAATTTTGTGTGGAATGCCTTGAATCTCTGTGTGAATAATCTATGTAGTTGAGTTGAATGATGTCCTGTGTAACTGGAGGGCTTGAATGGTACTCGGTATATGATGAGGTGTTGATTTGTTTATGAGTCTCGGTGCTTAACTGCGTGATAAACCTGTGTTAAACTAATATATGAATTGTGTGTGTAAGTTCCGTGAGGGCGTGCATTGATAGTACAGGTCGAAGTCCTGTATTAATCGGTGTTGGATTTTGTATGGAAGCCACACCCCGCAACTTGTTGACAATCGAATCCCGAATATGCTCTAACCTCGTGTGAATAGACCAACGGGAATCGATGAGGTTTCATGAAGGATGCAGGTAATTGTTATTCCTGGTTGCCGAGCGAGAATCAAGGGAGAGTAGATATTGAACTGTATTCTATGGGCAAGATTTAGTTTTGAAGTCAAGTGGAACCTTAAGCAAGAGTAGTCGGAACTGTGAGGGCCGCACAGTACAGACGGGTTTCCGACATATCGCACCACCTTTATACGGTAAGCTGTATTCCCCATTTGGACGTGATCAATGCCATGGGCTGACACGTGGCCTTAAGTAGTTTTGGAAAACCACTCTCATCGCAAGTTAATGATCATGCAATTAACTCGCGCGATATCTAGTTGAATCATTGGATCGTCGAAGCTGGTGTGACGTATTATCCACCGTTGGATGTGGAAGGGTCGTAGGTGCTGGGCCCCACGCATATATATATGTTGATTGTCACTGTCCTAACTATGGTTTACGGTTTTAACCACGGTATGGCATGTTGGTCGCATTGACACAAGTTTAATAATATATGTGTAGCCCGAACATTATATAAAGCCACTGGTTATAAAATGAATGGTATCACTAAAGGCTAGTGTGGTCCACCTTGTTATATGTTTGTTGTGGTCAAGCACTATTGTAATAAGGATCGTGTTCCAATCCTAGCCAACCATTAACATAACAAGTGTATGTATGTATCGGCCAAGGGTGATGGGTTTATATGAAATACGGGGTTTTAACCAAAAGAGGATATTTAATTAATATCTTAATCTCAGATTGAGATATTAATATACACAGGTGTATTTAATTTTTCAGTTAAAAGGAAGCAGAGTAGGTTGAGAGTAGAGCTCCCCCGAAAGAAGAATGAATCTGATGGTATTGCATGAGATATTACATGCACATAATAAACCTTGAAATTAATATCTCAAATCTCTGAGATTTGAGATATTAAAGCTCTCAGAATTATTTGTTTAATTTGCCAATCCCCGACATAAGAATAGGTTGAGATTGAAGTAATGAGAAAACCGAGACTGTGGGTTTACCCCGCCATCAGTTATATTCTATATTTCCATTTTAAACACTAACGAAATGTGATATACATATGATACCGATTGCAGATAGTGTTTCATTGTACTCAAAGGGCCTCTAACAGTCGTCAACCTTAGTAACAGTATTCTTCGTAAGAAATTTCAGTATGAAACCACCTAACTTCTAACATCACAACTATCAAGTCAATTTGTTATGACTTTAGCTTCATTTCTTGCAAATACTAGAGAATTAAAAAGAAAAAAAAAAAACGTTACTCATATTTAACTGTCTCTAAGTAATCGACCATGAAATTTATGTTAAAGCAACTTAGCACAGAATGCAATTGCAGTATACAAATCTCAAAATTGGAAGATTACATTACCTACAAGGACTGGAATCCGCTTGGCACATTGTAAAACAAAAGTAGGCAATAAATCAGCAGCTGTTTAATTTTTTTATTTTAATTTTTTATCAAAGCGTCGGAAGACCGATGCCTTCAAAGCGTCAAAAGAGTGACACCTTCAAAGCATCTGTAGAGCTACACCTACAAAGCGTCGGTAGAGTGACACATTCAAAGCGTCGAAAGAGCAACACATTCAATCCATCGGTAGAGCGCCACCTACAAAGCGTCGGTAGAGCGACACCTTCAAAGCGTCAGTTTTGCGACGCTTTAAAAGTGTGGTTAGACGTCGGAAGAGCGACAATTTAGAAACGTCGGAAGAGCGACGTTCAAAACGTCGGAACGCATGTCGTCGGAATTGCGACAGTTATAAATGTCAGATGAGCGACGGTTTTGAAAATGTCGGAAGAGTGACGATTGTTTGGAAACCTCGGAAAAAGTGTCGGTATTGCGACACTTTGGAAAAGCGTCGGAATTGCGACATAATGGCTAACCATGTTTTTTCTGGCCTCGAACTGTCACTCTTGTGACGACTGTGTGTCGGAATAGAGACGAAGTGGCCGTCGGAAATTGGGCCAAATTTTCTAGTGTGAAGTGGCACTGCGCACAGAGACTGTCTAGTGTGTTTTGGACCAAAAGTCAACAAAACACACTCATTTATTGCAAATAGATATTTTTGATTTTTTTTAAGCAAAACACTCTAGAATTAGGTGCAAATAGTTATTTTGGCATTTATTTCTTAGGATATTATGTGCCTTGGGCCTTACATGGTCTCTTGGCCAGAAATGACATTTATGGTTAAATTTGACATTTTCCTACCATATTTAGGGTTTTAGTCCTCCTTTGCTCCATAAATAGAGCATGCGGCCCTTATGTATTTTATTTGCATTTGATGAGCTTTGAGAGAAATATACATGGTTTTATGAGCTTGGAGAAAAAATTGGAGTTGTGGAGTTGATGAATGGCTTGTTTGGCTTGATGATGGAGAGGCTTGTTTGCAGGATTCATAGCTTGGTGAATGGTGATGTCTTCTTAATTTGTTTATTGTTTTTCTTGTTATCATTATGTTTCATTTCTCTTAGCTGCTATAAATCAGAAAAGTATAGGTTGAGACATGCCCTTTGAGGCACCTCAGTCCTCCTGTTTGTTATAGCCTTGATGTTTTCTTTTGTTTGGTCTACTTAAGGAATTTTTGATTGCTCCTTAGGTTCACCTAAACTTGTTTTTGTTTCATGAATGGTTAGTATGCTAGTTTACAAGTATGATTCATGGTATGCCCTACTTATTTGAAGCTTTCAAAACCCTATCTTGAAGCCTTTCTTTGGAATATTGTCTGCTAGGTTAAGTCAAAGAGGTCTCGTTCAATCTTGCCCTTTGTCCATGCTTATCAACTTGTTTTAGAGTTCTTTATGGCTTTATTTATGACTTTTAGGAGTTCCCTCTTCATAGATTGAGTTATTGTGCTATCTTATATGTTTTCCCCAATTCTAAAGGTGAATTTCTAAAGTTAGAAGCTCTTATGCTTTCTATGTTTCACTGAAATGTTTATCTTAGATATTTATTGGTTTAATATATTATCTTTGAGTAAATGGTTTGCCCTATCTCATTCTTAGTATCTTTTGCTTATCATATCTAAGACCTCCTTGTTCATAGGTATTTGAAAAAGGATTCTTGATTGCCTTTTGCCCTACCTTATTCCCAAACTTGATGTCCATCCCATTTCACTCATAACCCTAAGGATCCATTAACCTTGCTAAATTGGCCTTGAAATGCACTCTAATTCATTATTGAGACACCCTTGACTTTATTGACTCCATAGCCCAATGATTTAAATACCTCTCACTCCACCTATTCTACCAATCCATCTCACCCAACCAAAACAATAAAAAAAACCTACACTTAACAACTAGCCTAAAATAAAAACCCTAGAGCAAAAAGAACACATCCTTTGCACCCAATAGAGAGATCCCTCTCTGAGTCCAGGAAGGCTAGGTCCTAGGAATCCAAAGACTGGTTCCATGTTACCCTGTCATTTGGTCTACCAATCTACAAAATCACAGGACACTAACAAGTACTAATTTGGAATTTCAGGAGATGGGATAGGTGTCATTGGACAATCTCATTGGTATTAAGGAAATAAATATTAGATTTTTCCCCATTTATCAAGGTTCCTGAGGCCTCCATAAAATCATTATGGATAGATTTCAGAGTCATATATTCCCTCATTGTGGGTAGGGTAAAGAGCACAATGTCATCAAAAAATTATTTATGGGTGATGACATATATACGAAGACCCTTAATAATAGTCTAATGCCCAACAACTTTGAGATATCTCCCTAGCCCCTCGGCTACCAAGATGAATAAAAAATGTGAAATAAGGCCACCCTGGCTAATACCTCTAGAGGGATTAATAATCATGATGGCAGATCTATTCAAGAGGACATAATAAAAATGAGTAGAGATTAAGGACTTGATCCACTCAATCCATTTGGAGGAAAAACCGAAGGCCTAGAGAGTAAGAAGAAGATATTTCCAATTTAATCGATCATAGATTTTAGAGAGATCCAATTTTATCCCAACTCATTTATATTTTTTCAAACCTCATGGGCCATGGAAATATCATCAATAATTTGATGACCTTCCACAAAAATAGTTTGTTCAAGAGATATGACATTATTTAGGAGTGGTTTAATACGATTTACAATAATAAATCAGAGAATTTTGTATATCACATTACAGAGCGTGATTGGATGGAAGCCACTAGGATCATCAAACCTTCCTAACATATGAATTAAAGTAATAAAATTTGGCATCAAGAGTTTCTTCAAACAATACATGCACTTTAGGATTGATGAAGGGTCAGTGGGCCTGAAAGAAGTCAATGGTGAATCCATTAGGCCCAAAGGCTTTATTCTTAGGCATTTCCATTGCCACTTCTTCTGATTCTGCAAATAATACTTCCCTCATTAGGGCCTCATTTGTTTCGGGATGATGGAGTTGGGGATAAGTTAATTTTCCAGTGTTATATGCTTAGCACAATCACTTACAATAATTCTTTTTCAATTAACAATCTATTTATCCAATATAATTAAATATTCCAGTAAAAATAAATAATTATAGATAGAACAATAAATCCAATGCACAATAGAAGACATCCAAGTACACAAGAGACACATTATTTAGTCAAAGACCAGGGAAAAACCCCATAAGGGGGAAAACCCTTTCAAAATTCTTATTCTATTAGATTGGCATTGAATGTTCAACAAAGTGATACAATGTTCCAATTCATCAATAATGAGTCAAAGGTTAACAAAATTGATAATCCAATTCAACTAACCAATATCCAATGAGAGATGCACTCAAAAGTCAAAATGGATCCAAATTCAAAGTCTGCAAATCCTGGTCAATGTCAACAACGGTAAACATGAGTCAAATATTCCATACTATTCAACGTTCAACAGTCTAAGTGCCTCCAATTGATTTGGTCTTAGCAACAGAAAATTAGGCTTCTTTAGCTCAATTTAATATGGTCAAAATAGTCCCAAAAAGTGCCTTAGAAATTGGTCAACTTCAAGGTCAACCCTGCGGTCTAATGGAAACTTTAGATCTATATTCAAACAAGGATAAAGTGCCAAGAAAATTTCATTCTCCTTGTCTCTAAATCCGACCTCCAAGACAGATCCAAAATCCCAAGACAAACAAGTCAAACCATGCCCAAAATCTCAAAAGTCAACATTGGTCAAAGATGCCCTAAATAAAAAAATCAGCACAATACAAAATGTCTTCTTCCTCTTTGCATGCGTGAGCTTGGACCCCTGCAATTTGAAATCAATTCGAACCAATCAAGAGAAGAGAGACACTTGAGATGATGCTCCAAAGTGGTGTGACAAATGGTGTATTTATATGCATTGGAGGAGACCCAATTTTACTTTTAGGTTGACCTGAAATTTTGTGCAAATGTGGTTCCATCATTAAAAATAATATTTTTCCTTGACCAAATTAAATTCTTCCAAGGGCTGGGAGGGTATTTTTCGGATGAGGAAGGCTCCCCAAAGGAGGAAATTTATCCCTAAGTTTCCAAAATTAACAAGATATGCTATGTGATGTGTTGGATAGCAACAACTATGTTTAGAGAGGGATCCACGAGCAAGGAATGGTAATTTGATACTAATTCTTGTTCCAACTCCCCATGTTGAACCAAGCATTGTCCATCTCGAGAGGAAAGAGAGAATATACTATTGTTATGAAGACGCCTGATCATGGATTTATGGAAGAATTTGGAATTCCTCTCGCCTTCTTTCAACCATTGCACACTTGCTTCCATAGTGTCTATTCCTACTTCCTCCATTTTTCACATTGATTAATCAATTTCCCTTCTCTTACCAAATCATCTAATCAACCATTTTGGATTATCTGTTTTTGAATTTGTTGCATGTGATCCTCCACGATATGTTTTTCAGTAGAGATATGGCCAAACACATTCTTGTTCCACTCTTTGAGTTTTAGCTTAAATTCCTTAAAATTAAGTTGAAATGTAGTCATGCAATTTCCATGCCAAGCTACGAGTCCTCTCACCAAGTTTGACTTTGTCTAGAAAATCTGGGTCTTGTAACCATAAGCTTTCAAATATAGAGGGGAAATTGTGACTCCCACTTTCAGATCCAATTCTAACTGGATTGGCCAATGGTCATAACCTAAGCTTGGGAAAATGGTTCTTTTGGAAAAAATATCTCTATCCAATAAGGCTTTAGAGATGAGAAATAGGTCCATCCTACTGGCGACTTGATTTTTCTCTCCACTATGATAATTCCATATGTAAACCCCATTAATGGTGTTGAGGTATACTATCTAAACATCTTGAATAAGCTCCATGGATTGTTACACCTTGGAGCCAAGCCTCCTTATCCCTCCCTTCTTTTCCTCCAAAGCTTTCATGAGGTTAAAGTCTTCGCCGACAACCTAGAGATCGTCATGATGGGTGGACCTAATTGTACAAATGTTTGCCAATAATGTAGATTTTTCCATGGGAATATGCTGAAGTGTAGCAAGAAAAGGCTTCATTTTATTAGTTCCTTAGTGAAATGGAGAAAATTCGTTTTTCCACATCATTAGGATGGCTTGGATTGTAGTTAACTTGTGTGACATGACCTTCTATACTATTTAAGTCAGTAAATTCGATTTTGTAGGTGAGAAGTATAGTTGTGAATGAGTTGATTCCTAAGATCTAGAAATCTAGTTGAGGAATTGTTAGTAGAACTCAGTTAATTGAGCTCTAGTCACTAGTTGAGTTAGTTAAAGGTTAGTTGAGTAGTTAAAATTGTTGTTAACTCACTGATGATCTCTCATTTAACTAGCCAGTCAACTAAAAATAGACGCAATCATACATGGAATTCAAATTTCCTAGTTGAAGTGGAGGAAAAGGAACATTTGTATTTATATTTGTATAATGTTAAGTATATAGTGATTTTACACTGAGCAGGTGATCAATTCCCCTTGGATTTGCACAAGGAAATAGGGAATTTCCCTATTATTTAGGAGCTAATTCCTCCAGGCTTACACAACGAATGAGGTTCGTTGAGGCTTGAATTGGCTAAGTGTTGGCCTGAGTAGGCTAGGAAGTAGGAGAACAATTTTACAATGTAGGGTGTGCTTCAGATTTGAAGCAAGACATTGTAATTATTTTTCTTTCTCATCTGAATTAATGCAAAGCAGCGGAGGGGTTTTTCCTAGTTGGGATCCCTTGTAAATAGTTGTGTTTTTATGGTTTTAATGGTTGCATTTCATTTCATGAGTTTCTAAATTGTGATTTCCATTCCATAGTATAGTAGAGGAAATTTGTAATCTCTTGATTTTAGTTTGATTTCATGATCAGTAATAGAAATTTTATATTAATTTCTACAAGGTATCAAAGCTACAAAAGACTACATAGAAACCTTGTTCCAGATCCTCTCTAAGAAAAATTTTGATTTGTTGAGTTTTTGGTGTAGATTCTCTTCAGTGCAGGAAAAATGTCCTTTAATGGATTGAGGCTTGAGTATGCATTAGAGGGCACCTCATAATTTTTTTCATTGGAAAGACATGATGTAAGTTGTCATGGATGATAATGGAGTATGGGAATATACAGAAACAAATATTCCAAAGCTAGCAACATCAGATGTACAAGAACTTTCTCAATGGTAGAAAGACACAACAAGATCCAGGAGGATTATTTTGGAGGGTGTCAAAGATCATGTAGTTTTGAACTTTCATGGAAAGGAGACTCCTTTAGCAATGTGGAAAACTCTCACATATCACTTCCATAGCAACAGTGATGCCAGGAAATTGGAATTGAGAGATAAACTCAGGAGTGTTTGAATGCATAAAAATGAAACCATTCCATAATACCTATCTAAATTCACTCAGGTTCGATATGAACTTGGAGGAGTAGGAGAAAATTTCTCATCAACTGAACTTGTAAGCTTAGAACTCTTTGGCCTTCCAAAATCTTGTCACAACTATTAGGATTTAGTTAATGGAAGAGACAAGCTACCAGATTGGGAGAGACTTTGGTCTAATTTGGTGCAGGAGGAGATCAGAAGAAACATTGGGGATGGTGTCACATCCATTGTAGATGAGGAAGAATATTGTGCACTAGTTGGTAAAGGAAATAATTTCAAGTGTAAGAAGGCCCAAGGCGATGCAGAATCCAGCCAAAAGCATGGCAAGAAGAAAGACCTCAGTGAAATTAAATGCTTTTACTGCCATGAGTATAGACCATTATGCAACCAAGTGTATGCACAGGAAATCCAGTAAGGAGCGTGCAACAATAGTAGGAGGAGATGCTCTTGCATCACAATTTGAGTTAGATTTCACCCTCTTTGCTTGCATAGAAATCACAGTAAGAGGAAGTGAGTGGTACCTAGATTCGGGTGCCTCATTCTTCAGTAGCCCAGAGGAGAAGTATCTCGAATTGCACATAGAATTTGGGATGATTGGAGGTATAGTACCAAAGGAATTGGCACTTTCACCTTTAAGAGGGAGTTAGACTCCCATCTTCACTTGAAAAATGTAATGTATGTGCCCGGGCTGAAGAAAATTTTGATTTTTGTAGATGTATTGGAGGAAAAAAGTTATGATGTGGTGTTCAGTAAGAGAAAAATTTTTCTGAAACATGTTGCTACTGGACAAGTGAAACATATTGGATTTTGAGTTAAAAATATCTACAAGCTAGAGGTAGATTTCGCCATCCATGTAGTTATACCCCCAGGAATGAGGTGGGGTGATGTAGAGCCTTAGTCCCATAGTTGCATTAGAGGAAATTTTAGTCTAAAAATGACCTCCTAAGGAAAAGTGGCCTCCTAAGGAAAAATCAAGAAATTAATCAAAAATGCCATGTAGACATTTTTTAAATTTTAATTTACTTTTATCTATGTTCCACAATATTTATTAGCACAAGATTTAATATTTTTTTTAATATATTATATCTAATTTTTTATCGAAATCCCTAAATATATGGCACTTTTATTAAAATAACTGTCTATATGTATTTTATATTTAAATATAACTACCTATATTTATATTTTATATTTAGTTGTGTATATATAGTTTATATTTAACCATTTTTTTGATGTATTTTTTAATTATATTGTCTAATGAAGCCACAATTTCACCCGAAATATATTTTTTTGGTTGAAATCCGGTATTTTTTCCTTTCTAGGATACGTTTTTTTAACTATTTAATTATTTTATATTTAATTATATTTAAGTATATATTTTATATTTTTGGTGGAATCTAGTAATTTGTCCTTTTTTGGAATACGTTTTTTTTAACTATTTTATATTTAATTATATTTAACTATTTAACTATATTATATTTAACTATATATTTTATATTTTTGGCAGGAATCCGGTAATTTTTCCTTTCTCGAATAAGTTATTTAACTATTTAACTATATTTTATTTTTAACGAATTAATAAATTTATATTTAACATTTTATATTTAACTACCTTTTAATTATTTAACTATTTTACATTTAACTATAGATATATATATATATTAGGAATTTGGCTTCCGTGATCAATAAAATGTGTATACAAACTTTCGTTGAAAAGCACATGTAATAAAATTATGTCGATGTGTTTCGAACCAGCCAGTGTGCATTTCTAATTTTTTTGGTGTTTTTTTTGCCACAATTATAAATGAAAAATGGGCCCATATTTTAATCTATATTTTTTCACTAATATCAAGATTTACATTGCATTAATAACTTTTCAATATTCTAATTCATATGGGTAAGGTAGGTAAATAACATTAATAAAATATTTCATGAATACCCAAATTAATAATAAAATATTTGATCGATACCTAAATTAATAATAAAATATTTCACGGAATTATTTAGGACATGTACCTTTTTTTAAATTTAAAATATTTTGATTGGTTTACATATTATGACATGGAAAGTACGTGAAAATTTCATGGGCACTTTTAGGATGAAATTTCCCCTAATGCAAAAATTTGGGCAGGGTCCAAAGGATAGGAGTAGCATTTGTAGTATACTCTTCTGATAGATCATTACCCTTACTACAAGTGCCACAATATTCAGTAACAGAAGGATCAATGCCAATTGATGCAATCAGATCTTGAGCGACAGTTGCAATCAGATGCTGAGGAGCAAAAAGCAATATTGATAGCAGTGCAGGAGGCATAGTGCAGAATCAACAACATTGCAATTTTCCCAGTAGACTGTTCAGAGACTAGTAGTAGTTAGATTCTTAGGAGACAATTGCAACTTAGAGACACTGTTGATTCAATATTTTGGATGCTTCTTATTTGCAATAGCAACAACAAAAATGAAAGGGAGTTGTGTTATAGTACATTCTTATAGGAGTAGGATTGAGATTGCGCATAATCCTTTTATTGATAAGAGGGAGTGTTGAAATTATAGAAAAAAATACTTCATTTGACTATTTCCTTAGTCAAATGGAGAAAAATCGATTTTATACATCATCAGAATGAATTAGATTGTTGTTAACTTGTGTGACATGGCCTTGTCTACTAGTTAAGTCCGTAAATTCGATTTTGTAGGCTAGAAGTAAAGTTTTGCATGAATTGATTGCTAACATCTAGCAATCTATTTGAGGTATTGTTAGTTGAACTCAGTTAACTGAGCTCTAGTCACTAATTGAGTCAGTTGAGTAGTGAAGACTATTGTTAACTCATTGATCTCTCAGTTAACTAGTTAATCAGATAAAAATAGACACAACCATGCATGGAATTAGAATTTCTTAGTTGAAGTGGAGGAAAAGGCATGTTTGTATTTATATTTGTATATTGTTGAGTGTACGATGATTTTGCACTGAGTAGGTGATCAATTCCCCTTGGATTTGCACAAGGAAATAGGGAATTTTCTTATTATTTAGAAGCATATTCCTCCAGGATTGCGCAAGGAAATAGGAGGTTGGTTGAGGCTTGAATTTTCTAAGTGTTGGCCTTAGCAGGTAAGGAAGTGGGAGAATAGTTTTACAATGCATGGAGTGCTTCAAAGTTGAAGCAAGACATTGTAATTGTTTCTCTTTCTCATCTAAATAAATGAAAAGTAACGAAGGGAATTTTTCTAGTTAGGTTCCCCTGTAAATCATTGTGTTCTTGTAGTTTTTGTTAGTGTCAAAATTTGCATTCTTCCATCAGTGATCAAAATCACTCTTTTCATATTCATTTTAGGAGTCCCATTCAGATTTTTTTTACAATTCCGCTAGGTCATGCAAAAAATTCACTCACTAATGGTATCCCTAGTCATAAAACCTCACTCTCCCTCAAAAATTCACATTTGTTGGCCCACCTTCACGTCTTGCTAAGCATAAATAAGTTTTGAAAGCTCATTATGTCATTCAAAGTCAACATGAAGTCTCATCATTCAAGGTCCATTTAGGTCACTAGGTTTCATTTTTCAAGGTTCAATAATACTTTATTTTATCTCAATAAGGTCAACAAAAGTGTGAGAGTGATTGAATAATACTTATTTATAATTTAAAGAAGATTTGTCAGCATTTAAATATTATTTTTAAAGGTTGTAAATATGGTTTCAAAGTATGATTTTCATACTAAAGTGTAATTTTATTCAAAATAGAGATGTAATTTATTTTTATTTTTTATGTAATTTTATGCTCATTGTATGCAATAAGTATTTTCCCAAGCTTCCAACTCAAACTCATATGCCAAACTGAAGATCAGAAAAGCCAAAATGTAAAGAGTTCCAAACTCTAGCACATCAACCTGCAAAGAAGAAAATAAAAGTGAAAAAGGTATTCAACAAAGTTTTCAAAGGTGAAATAAAACATTAGAAAAGTGAGTTTTAAGTTAAAAGATCAATTTCATTCAAGTGTTAAAGCCTTCTTGACATAAAATTCAAACTCATTTTTCTCCTACCATCATTGAGCACATTCCAAGAGGGCGAAATTTCGAGTTTCTAGGCGAAAATTTGCAAAAAACATAACAGAGGGCACACTCTCTTCTATGATGGAACACTCTCTTCTGCAAGGCCAAACTCTCTTCTGCGAGAGCGCACTCTCTTTTATGAGGGCGCACTCTCTTCTGCGAGGCCTCACTTGACCAAAAAAGCTAGAAACTCATTCAAATTGCAGAAAAATCACTTCCTAAGCTTTAGCAACGTTCTCATCGACCTCCAGCAAGTGAGTAAGAGCTAATGTCATCAATTATCGTCTTCATCAAGTTCATTTGTTGCGTGTTGTGAAATTTGTGTTTAAATCATTTTAAAACCCTAGTATCTCCCATTGCACTCTTAAATTCCCCAAATTTCATCTCCCCACACCTTCATACCTTTCCTACATTGCAAATACCCATTCCTAAACCCTTGTATTACAAATCCCCTTTCCCTAACCTTTTTCCCAATACCCTAAGCCCTAGGTGTTATAACTACCTAAGCTCCTAAACCCAAACCTGTTAATAATTTCCCCATACTAAATTCCACCATATCACTACTCCTTATCCCCTTTCCCATTTCATAAATCCCTAGCACCAGCTCCCTCAATTTCCATTTCCCATTCCTCATTCCTAAGACCACTTTCCACCATCAATCACACTTCCCTAGGGTTTTGAATTTAAAACATCATGGCAAAATAAGAGAACAAATCATACAGTGAGGGAGAATAAACAGAGGCTAGAAGGCCACATAAAGGGGGAATAATATCATACTTGAGCCAACAAGTACTAGAGAACTTTCAACATCTCCTATGGAAGTGACATGTTTCAAACATGTTGGGTGTTTTGAGTTCTGTGAGCAAATTCAGAGGGTCCAACAGCATGCCACGTTGACCAGACTTTTCATATCCAACCTCCATGACAACCAAGTTACTCTAGCTAGGGTCACCTTTACTGTTTCAACTGCCATCATTCCAGATGCCACCAAGATCCAAAATTTTGGGGAGAAATGGTTCAAGCACACTGAATTGGAGGAACAATACTATGAGCCTTTCATGAAACCAAGATATAAGAATGAGAAAAAGAGGTTCTTTCCTTTTCCCACCTCCTGGACAGATATGCACCAATGATGAAGATAATCATGAAATACTTTTCATGTGAAGGTAGATTTTCAAGACTTTATACCTATCACATCCGACTCTTAATGCATTTCACTAGGGTAAAGATGCTTAACACACCCTACTACCTTTGTCGGAGCATTGATAAGATGGCACTTATTGTCCAGAAAAGGGAGTATGAACATCAAATGAGAATTATTTTCCATCATTCCATTATCAAAATCATAGTCCTCTATCATCTCAATGAACTAAACATTGCATTGAGTACCTTCATAGCCAATGATATATTCAGAGAGCCATCTACTTAGCATGCACAAAATTTACCTTCATCATATTAGCCATCCACTTCCATTCCTCCATCTCAGCCCTTAGCACATTCATCATCATCAGAACAGTCCCCTTCACCCATTTCACCTTCTTCATCTCCATTTCATCATGACATTGGATCACCTAGCAGGATTGAGGTCAATGAGCGTAAGAGGACTAATGTGGTTGAGGTTGAGCCATTGCCAAAAACCTACCAGAGAGGTCACAGGCATGTGTTTGCTCCACACATAGTGGAAGGGTCCATGCCTTCTAAATCAAAAAAGAAGGTGGAGAAAGGTAAAGAAAAGGTGAGTGAGGCAGAAATTCAACCAGAGGTTAGGCATGAAGAAAACCTCCATGAGATTGAGCATGATTTTGAGCTTGTTGAACTAGATGAGGATGAAGATGATAAAATCACTAGTGCAGTCATCAAGGGAAAGGATGCCAAGATTAAACATCTCCAGACTAATCTTTAAAGGGCCAATTTTGTCATAAAATTCCTTGAGGAGGAGAACCAACAGTTGAAAACAAAGCATACCATTGATGAGGTGAAATTCATCACTGCTCAAAGGGAGGAAGAAAATGAAAAATTTATGCTAGATGAAACACTTGAAAAGTATGGGTCACTTGATGAACAAGATGAACAAGCACCAAGAGGCAGACCTAGAACTATAGGGATGAAAAGAGCTCTAGCTCTAGAAATACAAAAAGAAGCTTATATTGCTGATCAGCTAACCCTAAATGAGCAACTTACAATGGTGATTTGTTGAGGATGAAGGTCAAGCACCGTGCTCAAAAGGAGAAAATTGCAATGGCCAAGCTCAAAATAGCCAATGCAAAGATTGAGGCTTTGACCATGAAAGAGGAGAAAAGAAAGTTGGACATACTTGCAGAGGCTTCACTCCAAGCCTAGCCACCTCACCAGCACTCTCTCCACCAATTTTGAAACATTTTGAATCATTTTTGCAAAATCTGTCTTTTTTGTGTGTGTTCATGGACAGTTTTATATTAGCAAATTGGTCACATGCGCAACGCCCTTGGCGTTGCATACTTTTTTGAGGCATCCAATGGCCAAAAAAATACCACCATTGGATTCATAATAATGAATACATGCACCCTGTAAATTTTCTAAGGTTTTTGAGACAATTGGTCAGTGAAAATGGAAAAAAACACCCTAAAAATCATGTTTCTGCCCCAATTTTGGCCTAGGCACTGCACACAGAGCAGTCTTGGGAGAATGAAGTTTTGACAAGGAAAATGACCTTCATTTTGAAAATTGAAGGCAGATCTAGAAATTAGACTTGAAGGGATTTACAAAAAGCTATCTTGGAGCCAATTTGGACACCTACAAGTCAGTCAAAATCAGCCTTGAACAGGGAGGGCACACTTGACAGAAAAATGGCGCACTTGACCATTTGTTGATTTTTTTGAAATTTCACTGTAATTTTGACTTTACCTCATAAATTCATGTTTCTACCTATGTAATTGAGGATGGTAAATGTAACTATGATATGGATAAGTAACCTAGGGGTAGATTCATCAAGTAAAATTTATCATTAAGTCAAATGAATTAGTTTGAATTTATTTAGGTAGGAGTCACTTAGAGCTCCCTATACTCCAGCTTTCAATTCAGAATTTTGTGGATCTCTTCCTCACCTCATGGATTCAACCCCTAAGGATGAATGAATGTTTTTTTTATGTATACATCTTTCCTTTCTTCACTCTTAGCAAGGGTTGGAATCAGTTTTGGATGCTAGCTCATTGATCAAGGATTATTGTACTCAGTTTGGCCAGTTAATAAAGAAAAGTTGCAACTATTTTTTTGGATACATGTGGTATGATGTTTATCATTGTTTTTACTTCAATTTCATATGTTAGAATGTGTTGTATTTATGTTCATTTCATCTCTGTTGTATGATCTCTTCCAAGTTAATAGGTAGAATACATGCTTGCTCATGCTCTATTTAGGGAAAGTTAGCATAATTTGTCCATTTTCCTCTGTTTAAGAAGAATACATCTCCCATGCTCTTCCTAGCTCCTCACCAATCTTAAAACCATATCATCACAATAATCTTGAAGTTTTAAGCCTTATGCCTACCTTGCCCCATTGAATCTCTGCAATGATCCAGATTTATGCAGGACCACAACAAAATAAAAATATAACCATAAATACAAAGATGCAGCGGAAAAATCACTTCATTTCATTAATATCAAAGAACCAAAATTTTCTTACAAACAAAATGGAAATAAACTAGCTAGGGCACTGGTAGCTATCTTTGAGAAGAGATGTGGCGGCTACAGGCCTCTGAACTGAGTTACAATGAGGCTCGAGGGCCTATTTATTATTTAGAAACAATGGGAAATCCTAAACAGCCAAAACCCTAACCCTAGGAGATGAAGCGCCAAAACTATGGGCCCCGTTTGGGTAAATTGGTGTTTCAACTTCCCAGGGACGTAACTTTGGCATACAATCTCCATTTGACACGTACCATACCTCGCTAGAAAGATCTATCCGAGGACTACAAATTTTGAGTGAGCAACATCGATCCATGGACCCATGTTGCTCCTTGCTTTCCCAAAAAACGTCGTTTAGGGCCTCAAAATGGCTCCGGAAGTTCAGGACCCAAAAAACTGCTAAAAATAGTAAGTTGTGCCGAAACTAAAGCTGAAAGAGACAATGGTGGGGCCTCAAGTGGAATAGGCGGGTGACCACCAATATCCACCTGGATCATGCAACCCTCTCTCATTTGCCCTGACCTAGCTTCCTTGACCATAATTTCATCCAACAACTTGACCAAAATCAATTATCAAAACCCCTAAACTCACACCTAGCCTAAAAACCTAATCCATTCAGCCTCCTAGGCTGTGTTTTATGGAGAGAGCCCATCTCCGACTTGGTAGGGCTAGATACCAAGTTAAAAGGTTGGCCCGTGGTTACCTCTGTTGGGATTCCTTCTTCAGCCTTGGGAATATGGCAGAGTGATAACATACTGGCACCTTTGTCGGGGAATGAAAAGACAAACTTTCCATGGGTGTACAACAAATATTTATTGGAAACTGGTCCTTTGGATGATAGGATCGAGTTTCATAAGGCTGAATTCATAATTGTAGTGCCTCAATAGCAGATTTGGCTTCTCGAAGAAAGTATACCAAGTCCAACCCTAATCCAAATATGGTTTCTCCCGTCGAAGATCCTGAAATAATCCTAAGGAAGCAAAGATCTCAGCCAACTTCAAGTTCTTCATACTCTGCCCCTCGAGATTTGGTAATAAGATCCTTCTCATTACCTTCTGATTTGGCAGCCGTTCAAAATTTAGTTTTTGATACCAAATTTGAGTTGTGTTTAGAACCAAATCCGAGATTGACTTGAATACAATAGTCCCTGAACCTTAGAGATTAGAGTTAAACCCATCATTCATTGAGGCTGCAAATGAGACTGATGTAAAAATTTGGAGACAATATCACAAGCTCGAAAAATTAGCCAACACCTTACATCACACTGCTGAAAAATCCCTCATTCAATACCAACAAGAAACCCTTCACATCGCCAAAGCTTCCCAAATAGCTACCGCTTCATCATCCATCCCATCATCATCTCAACGTCCCCCTCAAGGACCTCCTCAGACTAATCCATCCTTCGTTCCTCCCCCTCCACCACATTCAGTAGGAATTATGGCTCGATTCAGACCTTTAGTTCTCCCTTGTCAACTTGCTGATTCACCACAAGGATATGGCCAAAGACTTCCCTTCTTTGATGAAAACTCTGAAATCACTGCCCGTCAGCACATGGCCAAAATCACAACCTTCATAGATCTTGAGGAGTTAGATGCAGATGATGCCAAGATTCGAGTTATCGCGCAAAGTTTTTCTAGTGAATTTAAAACTTGGTTCCGTCCCTAGCAGCTAATTCTATTAGGAATCCCACTGAACTAACTGATGCTTTCTTAGCTAGGTGGGATGAGAAGAAAAACCCCATGCAAATTCTTGCTGAGTATGACTCCCTGAGGCGCAACCTAATGAACTTGTTCCTAAATATAATGCTCGATACCTCATTATCTATAACTCCATCACAAATGAAATGAAACCACCTCCCGGTTTGGCCCTCCTACGTTATCCTGATGCTTTTGACCAAACATGGCCTACTCCTTGAGAGAGAGAAATAAAACTACTCTAGAATTAATGATTTGAAATTCAGTGAGTGTTGAGGCCAACCTCTTGATTAAGAAGTCAAAATTCAAAACTAAATGTAAATTAACCATTAAAGAGGAACCTTCCACCTCATATGACACTAAATTTGATGCTTTCCTTAGGACCGTGGAAAGGATGGTCGATAGAATTTCTATTTCGGATAGACAAACGAAGCCACAAGTCAGAAATCCGAACTTTTGAGGCCAACAGAAGCAGCCTCAGTACCGAATAAAGCAAAGAGAGCAAAGAGCTATCGAAACACAACAACAACATCAAATTCGAAAACCACTACAACATAATCAGAGTGATGAAGAGGAAGAACCAAAAGTAGAGGAAAACCTTCTTTTTATAGCTGATGGCCAGCCCATCGTTTTGACCGAAGGTGAACAGTATGTGGAAAAAATAAGCTTACTGAGTGATAAAGACTTCATATTGGTAAAAGATCATGAGTTAGAAGTAGAATCTGATGATTATCATAGAGCATACTTGAATGCAATTAGTTCCTAGTAAAGGAAGTACTCCTTGAGGAGCCATGATGTTCCAATCAATCCACCTTCGAAGAAGACAGTCCAGCAGAATGAAGTACCATAGAAGAAATCTTCTCAAGCCAATCAGAATAAGGGTAAAGAGATTGCAGCTCCAAATATGAGCAAAAGCAATCAGCCTTCTACAAGTGCACCTGCCAAAGAAAGAGATATTCAGAGGAAAGAAGCCGCACTGAAAGATCATGTTAAGAAAAGGGATATCATCATAAAAGAGGTAGACAAAACTATACCTTTTAGTTTACAGTGATAAATTTCAAAGTTAAAGGTGTCTATTCCTCTTACTGAATTGGTCAAAGTTGACAAGTATAAATCCCATGTACTTAAAACCTTGAGAGTTGACCCTTTATCTGACATGGTCAATATAGAGGATGATCAGCCCGAGCTTATATTTGGTCCTGTAATTTATGGTCAGTCTAAAGATAGTGAGGTCCATCCATTTTACTTGAGTCTCAAAATCCACCAATTCATCCTTCATAACACCATGTTAGACTTCGGGGCCTCCCACAAGCTCATGCCCAAATCCATCATGGAGAAGCTTGGCCTTGACATAACCCGCCCATATGATGATTTATATTCTTTCAATTCTGGTCGTGTCTGTTTTTTGGGTTTAATCAAAGATCTAGTTGTCTCCCTAGAGCAGATCCCAGCCAAATGTCCTAATGGACGTGGTGGTTGCTAACATTCCGCCACGTTTTGGTATGCTGCTATCAAGATCCTGGGGGGCTAAATTGAGAGGTACATCACAGTTGGACTTTTACTATGCAACCATTCCTGTCTTCGGTCAAATGAGAAAATTATACCGTGAGACTAAAGTAATACATACAGACTTAGAGTCCTTCATTTTGTATAATGATTATGGATTAAAGGATGTAGATTGTCAATTAGTAGAAATAGAAGATGTTTCTGAGATTTCAGATTGCATTAGAACAATGTTAGGAAAAGAAAAAGAGAATCTTCCTACTACATCAGAACAACCATCAGAGAAGGCATATGAAAGTTCAGAACAACATAAAGAAACAAATCAGAAAATTGTGTCAAAATAGAGACAAGAGTTTCAACACCTTGAGGATGAAAATGCTCTTTGGAGCATGGACTTTCTTGGTGCCATTGGCAAAGACAGGGCCGACATTGGTTTATGGATCTGTAGCCCATTTCATCAGCAAAGTAAAGTCCCTGAGAATGTTATATTGTGTTCCTACTAATTAGCATTTGATTGCACGAACAATGAGGTGGAATATGAGGCACTCATTACCGATCAGAAAATTTTGAAAAAATTGGGAGCTAGAAGAATTGCAGTCTAAGGTGATTCGGGGGTGGTAATTAAACAAGTCAAATGTGAGTATAAAGCTAATCACCCAAGGATGAGGCAATATAGGAATGCAGTACTTGATATTTTAAGAACGTTTCCAGAATATACACTTAAATTTGTGCCAAGGATGCAAAATCTTATGGTTGATTCATTAGCCACTATTGTAAGTAATTTCAAACTTACAATTTCTTCAAATAAAAAAATTGAGATTCATGTGAAGCACAGCCCCGCCATTCTTGATAACTTGCGATTTTGGCAAGTATTCTGAGACGATAGGTAGGTGAAAATTTTCCTTCAAAGTGAAGGTGAGTTTGAGAACTATTCTATGGATGAAGTGTACGACAAGGATGACCAAGTCATCGAAGCAGCTCATATTGACATACTTTAGATCAAGGAAAATAATATTCCAAAAGGTCTCATACCTTTGGAAGGATTATTTGATCAAGATGACGTGGCAAGAAATCCTACTTTGGTTCCCACAGAAAAAGGCATAGAAGATGTTAATATCAGAACAACGGATCAACCAAAGTTCATTAATCTTTCAAAGTCTTTGTCTCCCGAGGTAAAGACTAAATATTTTGATTTTATTACCGAGTTTTCTTATGTGTTTTCTTGGGATTACTCATATCTAAAGGTGTACAATAAAGATATCATCCAACACACCATCCCGATAAAGCCAGATCAAAAGCCTTTTGGGCAGAAGCTCATGAGAATAAACCCAAAGTTGTTTTCATCCATTGAGAAGGAAGTAAACAGTCTCTATAAGGCAAGTATTATTGTTCCAATTATATTTTCTGATTGGATGTCTAATTTGGTTCTAGTGCGAAAGAAGACCGGCGAAATCCGACTATGTATAGACGTCAGAAATCTAAACAAAGTGTCGGTGACAGGACAATTACCCACTGCCTAAAATCGGCCACATACTTCGGCGAGTTGTAGGAGCCACCAAGATGTCATTGTTGGATGGTTACTCAGGGTACAATCAAATCCTTGTGCATGAGGATTGTTGAGATTCAACAATATGATGAGCTTAGTGAAAAGAGTCGCCTTCACTAAGTGGGCCCGCAGGCTATTTTTGGCGCAAAGTCTATTTTTAGACATGTCGATCATATTCTATGAGTTGCAGGATGCTATTTGTGGATGGTTGGTCAAGTTGGAAAAATAGATGGACTTCTATTTTTAAACATATTGGGTGGAATCTATTTTTAGATTGCCAGTCTAAAAATAGGTATGTCAAATATTATTAGCTCTTTATAATATTTGGACTCTAAACATTATCTTATTCTCTTGGAGCACTTCAGTTCAGTGCACAGATGTGGCACAACAGATGACATAAGGAATTACGCTATTCCTAAGGGTTTACTGGAGCTATTGCATGGAGGAATTTAGTTATAACTCATGTGACAGAGTTTGGTGGAGTTGGAGAAGTAGTTGGTGGAGTTGTATTTAGTTTAACTCAGTTAGACTCAGTTGAGCTAGTTGTATCTAGTCTAACTGATTGATACACTATTCAAAGTGGTGTGAATTAATTAGTTAATTAATTCACTAAATAATAAATCATTAATCAACTGAAGAATACATCAGTTAACTACAATGCATGGCAGTTTCAGTGGAGACCAGTGGAGAGATAGGTGAAAGAGAAAGTGTGACTATCAGTTGTGACTATAGTGATGCATTGATTGCATCCAACACTTAGTGGAGATGCAAATGAGGATTGTGCAGTGCAAGCTTGGTGAATTCGAGTTCATTCAGAGCCATTTTTTAGCAGGGATTGTGCAGTAGAGGCAGGCTAGCAGGTGGCAAAGATCGGTGCATGGATTTGCAAGATCGGGCTTGATTAGTGTGTAGCGATTGTATTGTACTGAGAGTTTGATATGATCAACTTTGTATGAGGATTTTTACATGATCTCTATGACATATATTATATACAGATAGTTGGGGTTTTCAGCTTCAGGGTTTCCCGTTAAACAACTGTGTTAATGTGTGTGAATTTTTATTGTTTCATGTGCGCATTTCAATCTTGATTTAATTTCCGCAGATGATCAATGGTGTAATAGATTATGTATTTTTCATGAAGTTAAAATAGTGTGATATCAAGAGAATCTTAGACATATAACACATAATTTATATAATTTCTACATGGTATTGGAGCTGTATTGATCATAGGGGATTGCAATTATTGAAGCGGTTGAGTTTTGTGCTGGTGGAATTCGAATTTGCTGCAGTGTTTTCTTGGTGTCAAAGTTGAGCACTCATTGAAATGTCTTTCAATGGATTGGGATTGGAGTATACCCTTGATGGAAGCTCGAATTATATTGCATGGAAGGACGGGATGGAGGCAGTGCTGGATGATAATGGGTTGAAGGAGTTCATAGATGTTGATATTCCAAAGCCTGGTTCTAGCAATGCAGCCGCACTTGACGCATGGCAAAAGAAGGTAGCAAAGTGTCGAAGAATTCTGTTGGAAGGTGTGAAGGACCACATTGTGTCTAGCCTTCATGGTAAAGCCACTCCATTCTTAATGTGGAAGGCTTTGATAGACTTGTTCCAAAGCAGAAGCGACCAAAGGAAGTTGGCACTTAAAGACAAGCTCAGAAAAATAAAAATGGAGAAAGGCGATAGTATACCAAAATACCTCACGAAGTTTGTCCACTGCAAGGATGAGCTGGGAAGTGTGGGTGTTACTGTTGATGAAGAAGACTTGGTGAGCTTGGCTCTCCTTGGGCTTTTGAAGAGTTGGCATAGCTACGAGGACTCTGTCAATGGACGGGAGAAACTGCCAGGATGGGAGCGACTTTGGTCAGATATTGTGCAGGAGGAGATAAGGCGGGGTACCAGGGATGGATCCTCATCGAAGAATGAAGATGAAGAAAATTGCGCTTTGGCTGCCAAAGCAAGGAAAGGGAAGGGGAAGAAAAATCCTTCTCAATCCGGTGCTAAAGGCAAGAAGCAGGACTTGTCCAAGGTGAAGTGTTTTCACTGTCACCAGCACGGGCATTTCACCACTAACTGTCCACAAAAGAAGAAGAATAAGAAGGTTGCTGGATCTGCAGCTGGAGAGGCCTTAGCCTCGTAGTTTGAGCTATATTTTTCTTTGATCACATGCTTGGTTTCAAGTGTGATGGGATCGGTGTGGTTTCTTGACAGTGGTGTGTCTTTCCATATGACCGAAGACAAAGATTTGTTTAGTGATCTGGATGAAAAGGATCTTGGAGTACACATCGAGATGGGCGATGATGGTAGATACAGTGCGACTGGTATCAGGACCATTTCCTTTGAGAGCTAGTCTGGTAAACCTTTCATCTGGAAGGATGTCATGCATGTTCCAGGATTGAAGAAGAATCTGATCTCTGTGGCGATGTTGGAAGACAAGGGTTATGATGTTGTTTTTAGCAAGGTAAAAGCCTTCCTGCACAGTAAAACAACTCGTCAAACCAGGAGGATAGGGATTCGAGTTAAGAATCTTTATCAATTGTAGGTAGAAGGCTGTGCAACAATGGCAGGCAAAGCAGAAGGAGTGATGAGCTGGGATGAGGGCGAATTGTGGCACAAGAGATTGGGCCATCTTCACCATGGTGCTTTGAAAATTTTGCAGCAGATTTCTACCGGGCTTCCCAAAGGTACACTTGCACAGTCAGATCACTGCAAGGGATGTACTTTGGGAAAATTTGTGAAGACCACTTTTCATGAGAAGGATAGTCGCGCCTTGACGATCCTTGAGAGAATTCACATAGACGTGTGTGGACCTTTCTCGGTTTCTTCAACAGCAAAGCACAGGTATTATGTGATATTTGTTGATGACTTTTCTCGTAAGTGCTGGATCTTCTTCATGCAAAAGAAGAGCGATACATACTCAGAGTTCTGTGAGTTCAAGGCGCTGGTTGAGAAAGAGTCAGGGAAGCAAGTGAAAGCTCTAAGGAGCGATAATGGTGGTGAATACATCTCTGGAAAATTCAAAGACTTCTGCAGCAAAGAAGGAATTCGAAGAGAACTCATAGCACCTCATAACCCACAGCAGAATGGGGTTGTAGAGGGAAAGAACAGAACAATCGTGGGTGTTGCACGGGCGATGTTTCATGATCAGGGCCTTCCCATACACTTGTGGGTTGAGGCATGCAACACTGCGGTTTATGTGCAAAACCGTTGTCCTCATAGAGTACTTGGCATGAGTAGACCCGAAGAGGCGTTTTCTGGTAAGAAGCCTGATATTTCTCATTTGAAGATTTTTGGCTCACCTGTTTATATTCATGTGACGAAGGATGCCAGGAAGAATCTGGAGCCGACCACATAGGTTGGGATATTTTTGGGGTACACAAAAACACCCCACAATTATCGTGTGTTTTTGCCAGACAGTCGGATGACTGTCGTGCGACGGGATATCAAATTTCATGAGGAGAAAGCCATGAAGTTGTTGCTTGAGAGGGAGCTACACTTGCATGTAGATGAGGAGCTACTTGTTCCTAAAGATGAGCCTAAAGATGTGGATCAGCCACAAGAGGAGGTTCATGGAGTGGAAGAAACCACTCATGCAGCGCCAAACATCAGAGGGCAGAAGCGCACTACAGAAGCTAAGCGACTGAATCTTGATGCAGCGCAGAATGTAGGAGCCCCTACATCACAGCGCAGACAGAGACAGTCACTTGACTAATTTAATGGATACATGGCTCTGATGAGAAAGTGTATCGTGACGGAACCATCCTCTTTCAAGGAAGCTGTGGAGGATCCCGCATGGGTAGATTCCATGGTGGAAGAGTATGATTCGATTGTCAGAAACAATGCATGGGAGATTGTCCCAAGGCTGGAAGGGAAATCAGTGGTAGGTTCGAGATGGATCTACAAAGGGAAGCAAGCTGCTGACGGGAGCGTCGAGAAGTATAAGGCAAGATTTGTTTCCCGGGGCTTCTCACAGATCGAGGGGATCGACTATGAAGAAACCTTTGCACCTGTCACAAGGTATTCTTCCATACAGACCATCCTTGCTCTCTCAGCGCAGATGGGTTGGCACATTCATCAGATGGATGTGAAGACTGCATTCCTCAACGAAGTCATTAAGGAGGAGGTGTACATTGAGCAGCCTAAAGGATTCGAAATCTTCAACAACGATTCGCATGTGTGCAGGCTCAAAAGAGCGTTGTATGGGCTGAAACAAGCACCTCGTGCTTGGTAACACGGATAGATAGTTATTTCACCGGACTTGGTTTCGCCAAGAGTGAGGCAGATCCTAACCTATACCAGATTGTGGTGGAGGATAAGCTTTTGATCATTGTGCTTTATGTAGATGATTTAATACTAACGGGTGATGAACTGTTGATACACTCATGCAAGGCTGATCTTGCGAAGGAGTTTGAGATGAAGGACTTGGGCCTCCTTCATTATTTCCTGGGATTGGAAATTTGGCAGCGGAAGGGTGGACTATTTGTGTCTCAAGGCAAGTATGCCCGGGAGATACTGGAGAAGTTTCACATGCAAGGCTGCAAGCCTATCGACACTCCTCTTCCTGGTGGTTGGAGGAAAGAGGATGCTACATCGGCAGAGGTAGTGGATGCCACTGTTTATCGACAGTTGGTTGGTTCACTCATGTATTTAGTCAATACATGACCGGACATATGCTATGCTGTGAACTAGCTTTCACAAGCGATGGTTAAGCCTACCAAGCTCTTTTGGAAGGCATGCAAGCATGTCTTGAGATATCTCAGGGGCACATCTGGGTATGGATTGTGGTACAGACAGTCGAATGAGTTGAAGCTGCATGGCTTCATGGATGCAGATTGGGCAGGAAGCCCAATGAACAGAAAGAGCACATCTGGAGGGATTTTTAGTATCAGATCTACAACAGTTTCTTGGTACAGTAGGAAACAAAGATCTGTGGCACTCAGTTCAGCGGAGGCCGAGTACATGGCAACAAGTTTGGCTGCATGCGAGGCTATATGGATGAGGAAGATCCTGGTCGGGTTGTTTGGTTCTCACTTAGATCCTACTGTGATATATTGTGATAATCAGAGTTGCATTAAACTCTCGGTTAATCCAGTATTTCATGATAGATCTAAACATATTGACATCTGGTACCATCATATCAGAGATTGTGTACAGAAGAAGATCATGTTGCTTTCTTACATTCCTACAGAGGATCAGGATGCAAATATTATGGTGAAGGCGCTCACGAGGAGCAAATTCGAATACAATAGAGACAGGATTGGGGTGGCAGATAATCCCTATCTTGTTGAGAGGGAGTGTTGAGATTCAACAAGATGATGAGCTTAGTGAAAAGAGTCGCCTTCACTAAGTGGGCCCGCAGGCTATTTTTGGAGCAAAGTCTATTTTTAGACATGTCGATCATATTCTATGAGTTGCAGGATGCTATTTGTGGATGGTTGGTCAAGTTGGAAAAATAGATGGACTTCTATTTTTAGACATATTGGGCGGAATCTATTTTTAGATTGCCAGTCTAAAAATAGATATGTCGAATATTATTAGTTCTTAATAATATTTGGACTCTAAACATTATCTTATTCTCTTGGAGCACTTCAGTTAAGTGCACAGATGTGGCACAACAACTGACAGAAGGAATTACGCTATTCCTGAGGGTTTACTAGAGCTATTGCATGGAGGACTTCAGTTAGAACTCATGTGACAGAGTTTGGTGGAGTTGGAGAAGTAGTTGGTGGAGTTGTATTTAGTTTAACTCAGTTAGACTTAGTTGAGCTAGTTGTATCTAGTCTAACTGATTGATACACTAGTGAGAGTGATGTGAATTAATTAGTTAATTAATTCACTAAATAATAACTCATTAATCAACTGAAGAATACATCAGTTAACTACAGTGCATGGCAGTTTCAGTGGAGACCAGTGGAGAGATAGGTGAAAGAGCAAGTGTGACTATAGTGATGCATTGATTGCATCCAACACTCAGTGGAGATGCCAATGAGGATTGCACAGTGCAAGCTTGATGAATTCGAGTTCATTCAGAGCCATTTTTTAGCAGGGATTGCATAGTAGAGGCAGGCTAGCAGGTGGCAAAGATCGGTGCATGGATTTGCAAGATTGGGCTTGATTAGTGTGTAGTGATTGTATTGTACTGAGAGCTTGATATGATCAGCTTTGTATGAGGATTGTTACATGATCTCTATGACATATATTATATATAGATAGTTGGGGTTTTCAGCTTCAGGATTTCCCGTTAAACAACTGTGTTAATGTGTGTGAATTTTTATTATTTCATGTGTGCATTGCAATCTTGATTTAATTTCCGCAAATGATCAATGGTGGAATAGATTCTGTATTTTGCATGAAGTTAAAATAGTGTGAGATCAGGAGAATCTTGGACATATAACACATAAGTTATATAATTTCTACAAGGATGACCAAGACAAGACAATGTTCACTACACCATGGGGTACGTTCAAATATGCAAAGATGTCGTCCAGTTTGAAGAATGTCGGGGCCACTTTCTAGTGTGTCATGGACATAGAATTCAGTAACGAGAAGGATGTCTTCCTTGTTGTTTATTTAGATGATTTGACTGTTTTTTCAAATTCAGATGATGAACATTTACACCATTTGAGTGTCGTGTTCCACCGATGTAGAAAATTTGGAATATCTCTCAACCCAAAGAAGTGCCTATTTTCTATGGAAGAAGGAAAGCTTCTTGGTCACATCATCTCAAAGGATGTGATCCAGATAGATCCTTCTAGAGTTGAAGCGATACAGAAAATCGATTTCCCTTGCAACAAGAAGGAAAATCCAAGCATTCAATGATAGGATGAATTTCTTACGTAGATTCATTCCCAACTTAGCAGAGCATCTTAGAGAGTTAACTAACATGATAAAGAAAGAGAATGATGTAAAATGGTCTAAAAATTCTCGTAGGTCATTTAGCTCGGTGAAATTTTCTTTAACCACTGCTCCAGTTTTGACAAGCCCCGATTATTCAATAGATTTCATTATATTTTCTTTCGCTTCTAAGCATACTTTGGCAACAATACTAATGCAGAAAACAAATGGGACAAAGCTGCCAATATCATTCTTCAGCCGCACAATAAGGGATGCATCCCTTCAATACAACATCATCGAGAAACAAGCCTTGGATTTGGTTAAAGCACTCAAGGATTTTCGTGTTTATATTTTTCACTCACATATTTTGGCATATGTTCCAAACGCAACTGTTAAAGAAGTACTCATGCAGACATATCCAGAAGGAAGGAGAGGTACATGGATAACATCACTCTTAGAGTATAACCTTGAGATCAAGCCCACCAAGTGGATCAAAGGCCAAGGCTTAGCCAAGCTCATGGCTGAGTCAAATCTCCATGCACTAGACATCAATCTTATATCAACATTGTCCGATGAGGAAAAAGGTGTAAGTCTCATTCAGATATCAGATCTCTTTTCATCATCTCCACGATATGCTGATATCATTTATGTTTTTCAAATTTGAACCCTCCTTTGGGCATGTCAAAGGGTAAGGGCAGGTCCTTGAAGCTTAAGGCTTCAAAATATTGCATACTAGACAATGCACTCTCCTGGAAGGATCCTGGAGGTGTGTTACTCAATTGCTTTGTTGAAGATGAGTCCAAAGAAGTGATTAAGGATTTCCACAAAGGAGATTGTGAAGGTCACTTATACTGGAAGACCATAGCCAACAAAGTACTAAGAGCAGGTTACTATTGGTCGACATTGTTTGTAGATTTGTACAAGACGGTCATGGGCTGCCATGAATGCCAAATTTTCCAAGGTAAATGTAAGCTTCTTCCTTTACCATTATAGCCCATTTCCATTCAAGCTCCTTTCCAGCAGTGGGGCTTGGAATTCATTGGTGAGATACATCCACCCTCATCTGCTCAACATAGACATATACTTATCGCCACAAACTACTTTACAAAGTGGATCAAAGCGATCCCAACCAGGCAAACTACAGACTCTGTTATAATTCAGTTTTTAGAAACTAATATCTTGTCCCGGTTTGGTTGTCCTAAAAATATCATCACGGATAACAACACGGCCTTAAAATAAAAAAAGATAGAAAAATGTTGTGCCAGGTATAGCATTAAGTTGGGTCATTCTACAACATAATATCCATAGGGTAGCAGATTGGCATAATCTTCCAATAAGTCTTTGATCAGCATAATCAAAAATATGTTGGAGATGAATAAGAAGAATTGGCACAAGAAGCTAATTAATGCACTATGGGAAGATCGGGTAAGCAACAAGAAATCCATTGGCATGTCTCCATTTCAGGTAGTCTACGGTGTGGACACTGTTTTTCCTTCTTCATTGGCTGTCTCGGTCATGAAACTTTTACAAGAAGTGGGAAGCGAAGAAAATGACATACAAATTTGGATAAACCCAATGACTCACCTGCAGTAGACAAGAGAAGAAGTGTTTCAGAACACTTCCAAGCTCCATGATAAGATCAAGCAAATCTATGATAGAAAAACCAAGCAAGATGATTTCAAGATCAGTGATGCAGTACTGCACTGGGATGCCAGGAATAAAGACAAGGGTAAGCATGGGAAGTTCGATAATTTATGGAAAGGGCCTTTTAAGTTTGCAGCTTCTCGTGGAAAAAATGCATTTCTCCTAGAAGAAATGGATGGGAAATATTTCTTAAGAGGGCTAGTTAATGGTGGACTCCTAAAGCACTATCTTTTTTTATCTGAAATTGTGAAAATTTTGTCATCTTCATTGTATATATTAGTTTGATATTCCTTCAAGTGTGAAGTAGAAAAGCACTGGATTTCGGAGCCCGAAGTGAAGGCCATGGAGCTTCATTGAGTTTCTGCCATTTTCAAGTTCAGTTTTCAGAAAATTAAGTTAAGTTTTTAGTCATTGTTCAGTCAATTTCAGTTAGTTTCAAAGTCAATTTGTGTCATTGAGTTTTCAGTATTTAGTCATGCATTTCAGTTTGAGTTTTTTTTACCGTATTGGCCCAATGGTTATACATTTGGTCTATGGTGTTCTTAACACCTCCAAGGAGCTGCCATCCCCAATAAGGCCAATGTTAGTGTCAGAATTTTCATTCAGCCATCAGTGATAAAAATCACTCTTTTCATATTCATTTTAGGAGTCCCATTCAGGATTTTTTTATCATTCCACTAGGTCATGCAAAAAATTCACTCATTGATGGTATCCCTCGTCATAAAACCCCACTCTCCCTCAATAATTCACATTTTTTGGCCCACCTTCATGTATTGTTGAGCATAAATAAGTTTTGAAAGCTCATTTCACTATGTCATTATGTCAGTCAAAGTCAACAAGAATTCTGGTCATTCAAGGTCCAATTAGGTCACTAGGTTTCATTTTTCAAGGTTTAATAATACTCCATTTCATCTCAGTAAGGTCGGAAAAAGTGTGAGAGTGATTGAGTAATACTTCTTTATCATTAAAAGAAGATTTGTCAGTATTTAAATATGATTTTTGAAGGTTGTAATTATGGCTTCAAGATATGATTTTCATACCAAAGTGTAATTTATTCAAAACAGAGATATAATTTATTTTTATTTTTTATGTAATTTTATGCTCATTATATGTAATAAGTATTGTCCCAATCTGCCAACTCAAACTCATATGCCAAACTGAAGATCAACAAAGTCAAAATTTAAAGAGTGCCAAACTACAACACATCAACCTGCAAAGAAGAAAATCAAAGTGAAAAAGGTATTCAACAAAGTTTTCAAAGGTGAAATAAAACATTATAAAAGTGGGTTTTAAATTAAAATATCAATTTCATTCAAGTGTAAAGCCTTCTTGACATCAAATTCAAACTCATTTGTCTCCTACCACAGTTGAGCACACTCCAAGAGGGCGAAATTTCAAGTTTCTAGGCGAAATTTGCAAAAAACATAGCAGAGGACACAATCTCTTCTATGAGGGTGCACTCTCTTCTGCGAGGGTGTACTCTCTTCTGCAAGGGCACACTCTCTTCTGCGAGGGTGCACTCGACCAGAAAATCTAGAAACTCATTAAAATTGCAGAAAAATCACTTCCTAAGCTTCAAAAACATTCTCATCGACCTCCAGCAAGTGAGTACTAAGAGCTAATGCCATCAATTATCATCTACATCAAGTTCATTTGTTGGGAATTGTGAAATTTGTGTTAGAATTTAGTGTTTAAATGATTTTAAAACCCTAGTATCTCCCATTGCACTCTTAAATTCCCAATATTGCATCTCCCTACACCTTCATACCTTTCCTACATTGAAAATACCCATTACTAAACCCATGTATTACAAATCTCGTTTCCCGAACCTTTTTCCAAACACCCTAAGCCCTAGGTGCTATAACTACCTAGGCACCTAAACCCAAACATGTAAATAATTTCCCCATCCTAAATTTCACCATATCCCTACTCCCTATCCCCTTTCCCATTTCATAAATCCCTAGCACCATCTCCCTCAATTTCCATTTCCCATTCCTCGTTCCTAAGACCACTTTCCACCATCAATCACACTTCCCTAGGGTTTTGACTTTAAAACATCATGGCAGAAGAAGAGAACATATCATACAGTGAGGGAGAAGAAACAGAGGCTAGAAGGCCACATAAAGGGGGAAGAATAATCAGACTTGAGCCAACAAGTACTAGAGAAAATTTGGCATCTCCTATGGCAGTGACATGTTTCAAATATGTTGGGTGTTTTGAGTTCTGTGAGAAAATTCAGAGGGTCCAACACCATGCCATGTTGACCAGGATTTTCATATCCAACCTCCATGACAACCAGGTTACTCTAGTTGGTGTCACCTTTATTGTTTCAACTGCCATCATTTCAGCTGCCACCGAGATCCCAAATGTTGGGGAGAAATGCTTCAAGCACACTGAATTGGAGGAACACTACTATGAGCCTTTCATGAAACCAAGATATAAGAATGAGAAAAAGAGGTTCTTTCCTTTTTCCCACCTCCTAGATAGATATGCACCAATGATGAAGATAATCATGAAATACTTTTCATGCGAAGGTAGAATTTCAAGACTTTATACCTATCACATCCGGCTCTTAATGCATTTCACTAGGGTAAAGATGCTTAACATACCCTACTACCTTTTCTGGAGCATTGATAAGATGACACTTATTGTCTAGAAAAGGGAGTATGAACATCAAATGAGAAGTCTTTTCCATCATTCTCTTGTCAAAATCATAGTCCTCTATCATCTCAATGAACTAAACATTGCATGGAGTACATTCATAGCCAATGATATATTCAGAGAGCCATCTACTCAGCATGCACAAGATGTACCTTCATCATCTCAGCCATCCACTTCCATCCCTCCATCTCAACCCATAGCACATTCATCATCATCAGATCAGTCCCCTTCACCCATTTCACCTTCTTCATCTCCATTTCATCATGACATTTGATCACCTAGCAGGATTGAGGTCAATGAGCCTAAGAGGACTAATGTGGTTGAGGTTGAGCCATTGCAAAAAACCTACTAGAGAGGTCACAAGCATGTGTTTTATCCACACATAGTGGAAGGGGCCATGCCTTCTACATCAACAAAGCAGGTGGACAAAGGCAAATAAAAGGTAATTGAGGCAGAAATTCAGCCATAGGTTAGACATGAAGAAAACCTCCATGAGACTGAGCATGATTTTTATCTTGTTTACCTACGTGAGGATGAAGATGATAAAATAACTAGTGCAGTAATCAAGGGAAAGGATGCCAAGATTTAAAAACTCTAGACTAATCTTGAAAGGGAAAAGTTTGTCATAAACTTCCTTGAGCAGGAGAACTAGCAGTTGAAAACAAAGCATACCATTGATGAGGTGAAATTCATCACTACTCAAAGGGAGGCAGAAAAGGCCAAAGTTATGCTAGATGAAACACTTGAAAAGTATGGGTTTCTTGATGAACAATATGAACAAGCATCGAGAGGCATGCCTAGAACTAGAGGGCTGAAAAGAGCTCTAGCTCTAGAAAGACAAAAAGAAGCTCAGATTGCTGATCAACTAACCCTAAATGAGAAAATTGCAATGGTGATCAATGAAAATAGGGAGCCATGGCTTGATAGAGAAAATCATCATTTGGAGAAGATTTTGGAAAAGGCTAACAAAGATAATGATGTGCTGAGAAGGAAGGTCAAGCATCTTGCTCAAAAGTATAAAATTGCAATGGCCAAGCTCAAAAGAGCCAATGCAAATATTGAGGCTTTGACCATGAAAGAGGAGAAAAGAAAGTTGGACATATTTGCAGAGGCTTCACTCCAAGCCTAGCCACCTCACTAGCACTCTCTCCACCAATTTTGAAACATTTTGAATCATTTTTGCAAAATCTGTCTTTTTATGTGTGTTCATGGACAGTGTTATATCAGCAAATTGGTCACAGGCGCAACGCCCTAGGCGTTTCGCACTTTTTTGAGGCATCCAATAGCGAAACAGAGACCACCATTGCATTCAGAATGATGAATACATGCACCCTATAAATTTGCTAAGTTTTTTGAGACAAAATGGACAACGAAAAGGGAAAAAAACACCCTAAAAATAATGTTTCTACCCCTATTTTGGTTTAGGCACTACACACAGAGAAGTCTTGGGAGAATGAAGTTTTAACAGGGAAAATGACCTTCATTTTGAAAACTGAAGGAAAATTTGGAAACTAGACTTGAAGGGATTTCCAACAAGCTATCTTGAAGCCAATTTGGGAACCTACATGTTAGTCAAAATCAGCCTTGAACAGGGAGGGCACACTTGACACAACGAGGATGCGCTTGACCAATTGCTGATTTTTTTGAAATTTCACTGTAATTTTGACTTTACCTCATAAATTCATGTTTCTACCTATGTAACTGAGGATGGTAAATGTAATTATGCTATGGATAAGTTATCTAGGGGTAGATTCATCAGGTAAAATTTGTCATTAAGTCAAATGAATCAGTTTGAATGTACTTAGGGAGGAGTCACTTAGAGCTCCCTATACTCCAGCTTTCAATTCAGAATTTTGTGGATCTCTTCCTTACCTCATGGATTCGACCCTTGAGGATGAGTGAATGTTGTTTTGATGTCTATATCTTCCCTTTCTTCACTCTTAGCAAGGGTTGGAATCAATTTTGGATGCTAGTTCATTGATCAAGGACTATTATACTCATTTTGGCCAGTTAATAAAGAAGAGTTGCAGCTATTTTTTGGGATACATGTGGTATGATGTTTATCATTGTTTTCCCTTCAGTTTCATATCTTATAATGTGTTGTCTTCATGCTCATTACATCTCTGTTGTATGATCTCTTTCAAGTTGATAGGCAGAATACATGCTTTCTCATGCCCTGTTTAGGGAACGTTATCATAATTTGTCCATTTTCCTATGTTTAGGAAGAATACATCTCCCATGCTCTTCCTAGCTCCTCATCAGTCTTAAAACAATCTCATCACAAACATCTTGAAGTGTTAAGCCTTATGCCTACCTTTCCCCATTGAATCTCTGCAACCCTATCTCATTTTCCTTGACCTAGCTCCCTTGACCATACTTTCATCTAGTAGCCCAACCAAAATAAATTATAAAAACCCCTGAACTCAGACCTCGCCTAAAACCTTAATCCATTCAGCCTCCTAGGCTGTGTTTTGTGGAGAGAGCCCTCTCCAACTTAGTAGGGCTAGATACCAAGTTAAAAGGTTGGCCCACAGTTACTTCTGTTGGGATTCCTTCTTCAGCCTTGGGAATCTGGCAGAGTGATAACAATTTTAATAGATGCATGCCATTGCATGTGTTTCTAAATTGTGATTTCCATTCCACAAAATAGTAGAGGAAATTTCTAATCTCTTGATTTCAGTTCGATTTCGTTAGTAGTAGCAAATTTCTATTAATTTCTACAGAATATGTGGGCCATAAACAATTGTTATAAATCTCATCTCTTTCACTCTCACATAATGAAATCGACCTTAGAGGTCAAGAAGTAATACAACCCTAAAAGTGATATTTAAAATATATTGATAAAAAAACAAAATATTTCATTTTCCACCATAAACAAAATATTTCAATATCTACCATAAATATAATATTTTAATATCATTATTTTATATAAATAGAAAAAACCAATTTACATCTAAATTTATTATAATAATAATAAAAATCCATTTTTTAAAGTGCAATTTGAGGGGATTTTTCTTCCTTTAAAAGTGTGATATCTTAACCATAAGTTGAAAATAAATTTACTCATTCCACCACTTATCACTTTTTTGAATTTAAATACTCTTTAAAATAGATAATTTGGTTTACTAATTCATATTTAATCATGATCATAATCATGATCAATGAGATCCACATTTTAATGTGTATATTTAAATTTGATGAGCTTGTAAATTTGCAATATAAACCTTTCTATATATTGCTATGTGTATTTGAAACTCAAATGTTCATTTCAAGAACCAAATTCATTTCAGAGTGATATGCTTTATAGAATGTTTAATAGAATGTTTAATATATTATATGCAAACCAATACCCATTGCTATGTGTATTTGAAACTCAAATGTTCATTTCAAGAACCAAATTCATTTCAGAGTGATATGCTTTATAGATTGTTTAAGATATTATATGCAAACCAATACCCATTTCAATTCTAGTAATCTAATTATTCTTAGATAATGTAAATCCAAGAACTTTAATTCCATTTTGTAGAATTCTTGCAATGCTACATGAAAGCCAATACAAAATCGAGTTTTACTGATTTGATTATTCTTATGAAATGTAAAACTACTGATTTTTGTTTATTTTAGTGGATACTATCCTTTGTAGAGTACCTTGATGTTTGTTTGTTTTGTCCAATAAAAAATTCTAGTTGTTATATTTAGGAAAAAGTACTTATGAACAATTTGGTAACCTGATAGATGATTTACCAAGTTCCAGTATGTGTCTTCCAGTAATAATCAAGATGATCGGGTAAGTATCATTACATGCTTATGATGATATTTTACACTTTACCTTTAAATTAATTGGGTCATGAGACTCGTTACAAACCATTCTTATTAGTCCCTGCCGCCTGCGGCATGGCAGGGACTATAGTAATCGCTTTTTAGCATTTTATTAGTTCTTGCTGGAGAATCAAATAGCGCTATTTTAGCTATTATAAAGTTTTAGAGACAGTTTTCAGTCTCTCGGATTGATTTTTATTGATTTTTAATCCCTGCCGCTTGTAGGAGCCAATCAACAATTCGGAGGTCTTATTTGGCCTCATATCGAGGCCAGACCTTTCCAAACTTAGGGTAAGTGCAACGGAAGTGCAGGTTGATTGCTATTTTCGTAGTTTCTATTCACTAATGCTAGCATTAGTTAGCAAGCATTAAATGTTTGGAGAATATATGCAGAGAATTTTTATTAAAGTCTGCATGTTCCACTTGTCTGGGCACAGGTTTTGCAGGGCACGAGACACATTGACAACGCCACAGGTTGAAGCGGTCGAACCCTAATTAGACGACTGAATAAGGTCCTAATTATAGTGATACCAACACACTACTTGAATTCCCAGATAACCTGCTGCTAATTTGCTACTTGAATTCCCAGAGAATCACAGACATAAGGAGCATATGCAGATACAATTTCATTTGAGCATATGCAGATACAGTTTCATTTTCTGCTACTTTAATTCCTAGAGAATGACTGACATAAGGAGCATATGCAGATACGGTTTCATTTTCTGCAACTTTCTTTGAGGTAAGCTCCACTTCTACATGCATTTCTCTTCTGCCCATTTCCTGAGAATCCGTAGATACAATGAAACCCTGAAATTTCTATGTGCAAATTTTACAACTCGTTTTTTTAAACATTCATATATCGCTGTAATTTTTTTTTAAAACATTCATATATCACTGCAATTTGTTTACAGCTTGTTTTTTTAACCATGCAATTTGTTTGCTGAACTGGGAGCACAACTAGCTCTGCATTCATTCACCTCAGGAAAAATTCATAATCTTGGCTCAACAGGCCTCTTTATTAACTACAGGAAAAATTAAAATTACAAATGCTTCAAAGGGCTTCGCCCCTTTACTGGCTTCAAAGGGCTTTCTCAATATCTACAATCACAATTTCCCTGCTGGTCTCAGCCAAGCACTACATTACATCAATTTTCTCCACAAATTCCGAAAACGAAATAATTTTTTTACCTGTAACTACTGTTGTTCCTTATTCTTCTGTGTGTATAGCGCTCTCTATTTCTTATTCGCTGTTCTACTTTCCTTTTTCTCGCTTTTCTTCCTCGTATTCCTCCTCTCGCTTGGATCTGTTCCGCTGTTTTTATGGCTCTGACTGTTGGTTGGCTATGGGTGTATGATTCTCTATATAAGGTGCTTTATGTGCAGGCTACGTCAGGTGCTTATTATGGTATGTCCGGTATGTTAAGTATGTATGGCTATGTGCTGCTGCTAAGTGTATGGCGTATGCTCTTTAATGGTGAATCAACGCTCTTCTGCTTATTTCCTGGTTTATTCCTCCTCATTTCTGTTCAATTCACTTCCTACGCGGCTCTCATTTTCTATTCTCCATTCTCTAATTAATTATGGGAAATGAATGCTCTGTTCAATAATCACAGTGGGAAGAACGCCACTGCAAACGGCTCGGAAGCGGGCTCTATATTCAGAAAATCCCTAGGTGGCGTGGTTTTAGCGCACTGCATGCATGCTCTGTTTTGTTATGGAAGAGGGGAGGCACGTTGCTCTCATGGGAGGGCCCACATGGTTATCGACGTTTTTTTTCAGTTTTTTTTTAGTTTTGTGTCTTATTTATTATTTATTGGCTACTTCATTTTTAGTGGGAATTTGAGAAACTCTTGACGTTTTTCCGAGGCTTAAGCATTCATAAACTTCAGTGGCGATGTTCCATATCGCAGACAAGAAGGCCGGGCGAAGGCAATTCCTGCCTGAGCAACTTTTTATGTAACAGGCGGTAACGAGAAGGCAACTCGTGAGCTCCATATCGCTGGCGGGCCCGAACGAAGACAGGCAAGTCGTACTTCCTTAAAAAGATGCATATGGTTGTTTGAGAGGTATCGCACTGACTCTGTGAGTGCTCAGCATTCAGCGTCTCAACAGCTCAGCACTGCAAGTAAATACAGTTAGAGCTTTTTTTCCTTTTTGAAAATGATAATTCTGGTTTGTAATCTAATGATTCAACGAGTAAACATGTATCCTTAGTAAGAAAACATGTGTCGATCTGCATGGTTTTTTGGCACTGTTTTTTAAGTTATAGCGTGTGGTCTTATATACATTATTTTAACCCAAAAGCGCTCCGAGTAGCAGAGCAAAGGAGCAACCTTCGAAGGAATATGCATTCACTGAACTTTGAAACAAGTGATAGGAACGCCATAAAACAGTGCAAAAGTTTTCTCGCCGAGTTTCTGCAAGTGAGTGCTCTACAAACCATACAATTTAGATCAGGTATAGATGGCATATTTAGAATTACAACACGAGTGGTAAATTCAAGAAGATTAAAACTGTGAGACATGGTACTTACCTCGTTGGGTTCACTGTGGTTTCAATAGATCAGAACAACTTGCTGCTGAACATTGGATGGAAATGCATATTGTAACATGAAAATGTGGAACAAGATATATTGGATAGAAACCTTGAAGATTGAAGGCTTAAGATGCAACAATTTATTATAGTGAAATCTTATAAAGTCAAATAAGATTCATTCTCTAAATATGTGATAAGATAGCATTCCAGGCTACGAAAAGGTGGAACAGAGTATACTCAATCTAAACCATCGGAATTGAATCCGTAAGAGAGTGCATTTCCTTTTGTTGGAGTTCTTATAAGACCCCTAGAACCAATACTCAGAATTCTAGATTATATTACATATGTTTGGTTTAATAATGGAACATAAATCAATAATGCAGACAGAAATCACTAAGCTCTGCTTAGACAGGTTATGAGTCCATAACCCTCTTTTCAAAGCTCAGGCAAACCAGTTTTTAATGTCTATGAAAGCTGCAATTCAATAGGAATATGTTGTTCTCTTTGTAATAGATGAAGTAGTTTCCTCGCAAAATAAATAAATTACAGTTTTCCTAAGGGCAACTACTTGCTTGTCTTGTAACCCAACATTTGCAGGCTTGCTGGTGAGCAGGTTTTGATACAGAGCTGAGGGGCACTTGGATATAAAAAGAAGGAAACAGGTCTACAAGCAGGCAGAGGAGGCAATGGAACATCTCCATGTATGTAGTGAATAATTTCTACCATTGTAGGTCGGGCCACTGGATCAATATGAGTGCTCAAAAGTCCCACTCCTGCCGAGCATTTAACCTGTTCTGGATTGTATATTCTCATCAGTCTCTTATCTGCTATTTCCACCAACTTGTCTTTCTTGTGGAGATTCCAAGCCAATTCCACCAAGTCCACTTCATCTGGGCATAAATCTTGATCTATAGATCTCCTTCCTGCGACAATATCGAGTACCAGATTCCCAAAGTAGTAGACATCCATCTTTTCATTAGGTTGCAGGACATGCATGCTTTCAGGGGGATCGTGGCGTTCAATTTTTGATCCATCCAGTCCCTTTTGATGATCTTGATGAGCACCACTGCTGCAAGAACTAATAAGCCCAAAACCACCAAGCCTGGCTTTGAATGTGATATCAAGCAAGACATTACTGACTTTGATGTTCTTATGAACCAAACTCTTCTCCCAACCACTGTGCAAGAATCCTACCGCCTCTGCAACATCCTTAACTACCTTGTATCTCCGAGGCCATGGCAAAACCCCTCTGCCAAACAACCACTTGTCGAGATTACCATTATACATATACTCATAGATCATCACAAGCTCACCAGTGTCATGGCACCACCCTTTCAAAGGCATGGGTGCCTCAATCTACATATTCGCTTAACTTCCTTCAGGATCTTATTCTTATCAACATTGCTACCTTGCAAAAACTCCTTGGAAAACCGTTTTATAGCCACCAGTGCACCATTTTGTAAGACACCCTGATAGAAGATGCCTTTATCCCCATGCCCCAGTACTTCACTCTGGCTAAAAGATCTAGTGGCCAAAGATATCTCAGAGATAGAAAAACGCCTGGGCTTATTGGGTGGTCTGGGGCGTACACTATCTTTATTCAACATTAGTCTTTTTGCCATAGATTTTCTCTGGTGTTTGCCCTTCTTGTCGCAAAGCACAAATACTAAAGCTGTCAAAAAGACTGCAGCAACTGAAAGGAAGATAAAAAATACACTAGAAGGCTCCCTCTGAGGTATTTTGGTGGTCTTAAACATCTTAATCTCACAGGTCGTTTCTGTGGGCAGGAGCAAAAACGCATTACTAACAGCAGAGAGGTTCCACGACAGTATATTGTGAATCTGTGCTGCATGCCCGGTGGATGCAGAGAATCCCACAAACATGTATTTATATTTCGTAATTTTGATTATTGTTGCAGGCCTATCTGGACTATGAGAGGGGGAAGAACGTGGTTTTTACTGGTCATTACATGGGCGCGGCTATTGCTTTGTATCTCAAGCTGTGGATGTTGGATAAGGATACCCGGCCTGGCCGGCCTAAGTCTGTTCCAGTTACAGCATGCTTACAGTGTTTAAGTTTTGAGTTTTTAGTTTAAATTCGATAAGTTTTGAGTTCTTACATTCGGTTTATTGTCGATCTCTTCTAGTTGGGCATCTATCTCTTCTAGCTACGGGGACTACCAAGTACTAGAGCTACCCATTCCTGGAGCTATCAAATACTATCAAGTGCAAAGATTCTTCAATTTTCACCATATAATCATGAAAATTGACGAATTTAATAATCATGAAAATTGAATCATATCTTCATGAAATTGACGAATTCAATAATCATCAGAATTTGATTAATTCAATCCGATTTCAAGATAACATGTTTACGGCTAAACCAATTCTATTTTAAGTGATATGACTTTATATATTAAATATAACAATTATGTGAACTTCAATTTTACAATAATTATCTTTTGTGAATTTCAATAATTTGTTAATAAAATTATCTGAATCGAACTTGGAGAAAGCTCGAACTGGGTCGACTTGGACTTCCACTGCAGCTGTGACTTAGGCACTGAAGCTGTCACTTAGGCAACAATGGTAGCATTAATCTAATTCAAAAAGGGCAAGGGCAAGGGATGAAGTCGTGACGAGACCAGCCTAAGAAGGGTTAGGAAGGTCCAAATTCAGTTATCGGACGTTGTCCACAACAGGATTCAAGGTGTGAGCCAGTTAGCTATCTTCCAACCTAAAGGCAGGGACTTGCTGCCCCGCAGCCTATCTTGTTTGTATTTGAAGACAAAATATGTTTGTAATTGTTTTTTAGGGAAAATAACTTTATATTCATTAAGAGAGAATATATAGGTCTCAAATTTGTAGACATCATAAACATGAAAAAAAAAAGTTGACATTCTAGTGGTGTATATATTAAAACTATGTGTATGACTTGAGAACATTATCTTGCTATCCGTAACACAAAATACTACATATAAGCATTCTAGGTGTGTTGTTTTTTTACGTTGAACATAATATGATGTTTAGGTGATTGGGCATAATAGCTGTTATCTCCCTTACCCAGGTTTAATTCCCTGTGAGTGACATGATGATGAGAAATAATATAATGCTATGTGATAACATTGTGCCGAGAAAGTTATAATATCGACTGAAACTAGTGTGCACAATTGTGATATGACCAAAACAAATGAAAATTGAGGAGATGGCAAGGTGTTTGAAAAATTACCAGTATAAAATGGGAGAAATGACAAATAAAAAATAGGATGTTTTTGAAACATGTTATAAATGGAAGGCCATTTGGTAGTGTCACACTACATCTTGAAGAAATTAGAGGATGAAAGTTCCAATGACAAGTTGAAGTGTATCCTTGGAGGGACTATTAGATATAATGTTTAATTCTTGCATGAGGTGTGTAAAGAAGGTCCTCTCAAAAGATGTAAGAGTTTACTTGATGTCGCGTAGGATGGATTGAAGGTAAATTTTCTCAACTTGAGATTTTTAGTTCGCCAAATCAATAACTAGGTTGGAGTCGCCCGTGACATGTAATCTCTTTACATATTTCAATTATCTAGTGTATAGGGGGGGAAGAAGAGAAATGAATTCAACCCTGTGATTGGTAGAATATATTTGTAATTTCATAAATAAATAATGGATAGAATGATTAATATTACATTGAGGGGCCCCATTATAAATATCTAGGCGGGTTTCTTTTCACTAGTGGACATGCATTTCTTATAAGACATGTCTTTCACTAACTAATTCACTAGCAATTAATATCTTTTATTATATTTATAACATTGTCATCCTCTCAAGGAATGATTTTTCCTAAAAGCATAGGAAACAATATTTTCTCTAGTTGGGCTCATCTCCTTGGTGAAATGAATTTTATCTATTTTTATGGGTTTGATTTCGTCTGTGCTTTGTTCACGCTTTGAGCCTTGGTGAGGTTCCTTGTGTTGTTTGCATCTTCTTGAGAGTGGAAGCTTCAACACCATAAAATTTGTAGTGTTATCCTTGCAAATTAAACTCAGTGATTTTTTTTTTCAAGGTTTGTAATATGATTTCCCAACTAAATCAACCATTATGCACTTAACATTATATCTGTCTGATATTTTGTTCTACTACCGATGGATTTGGACCTTGTGGACTATAAACCAGAAAGTCCAATGGAGGGGTCTCTCTTTTTCACGCCAATTTTTTCTAGAGATATGAGCTCGGTGGAGAATTGAAAATTGCTTCCAAGTTGGTGTTTTCACGCACATCTGGACTCAACTCCTGGTTCCGTCGTGCATGATGTAAAATGTATCACCAGTCATTTATTCTGCATGATTATATTTCTTGTTAGATATTTCATCCTAACTTGATACCCTTTAGTGCCTTTTCCATTTACCCCTTGTCCAAGGCGGTGCTTTTGAAGGAATTTTTATGTGGGAAGAATATTTGACTTTTAGCAAAGGGGTCGATTCCACTATGAGTGGGGGTATATTTCAAATATATTTGGGTCTCGGGGAACTCTCCATAGTGAAGCAGTTCAGGGGGCCATGGAAAGTCAAGGGGTTCTCACATTAGATTCTCAGCGACTCATTGGGCTTGAGGGCATGGGTTCTAAAGATTTCCCCTCTCGGAAGGAAAAGGGTACAAGTCCCTGCCTGGAGGAGAATGGTACTCAACCGTTGCCCACACATCAAGGAGAAGCCCTCCATTCGACCCCAGTTGAGTGTTCCAAAGGTGAAGAGTTGGGCATTCCATAGGTTCAGGTCTATGGTGTTAGCACCCTGTAATTAGCAAGATTGGCAAAAGTCCAACTGCAGGGGTAACATCAAACCGCTTTGGGATTCAAGGATCTAGCCCTCCTGAATCCAGAGAGGGATCTCTCTATAAATGAGTTTAAAGATGTGATCTTTAAAGTCTGAAATGTGATATTAGGCTAGTTATGAAAAGCATGGTTTTTGTTTTGTTTGTTTTGGTTGGGCAAAGACATGATGAAGGTGAAGGCAGTTCAAAATAAAGGGTGAAGATGTATGCAAGTGGAGGAATGATTCGGCTGACAGAAAAGACAAAGATAGTGTTAACCCATTGGGCTATGGAGTCATAGGAGGATTTTAATTGGACAACAAGGTTCAAGAAGGATCCATGGGGCAAGTTACTTATGTCAAAGGATCTTTTTAAAGTGATTTTATGGAATGAAACAGAGAGGAAGTGTAGATTCAAACAAAGGAGGAAACAGTGCAAAGTCTGAGATCAAGTAAGTGCTTTTAAACTATTTTTCTTTGACATGTACTTAAGGAAACAAACATCAAAGTATTCTGAGATCGGGGAAGTGCTTTTAAACTAGCCTGCTTTGAAGTACTTTCATGTTAGAAAACATTTAAAAACAGTTTAAACAACTTAAGATCAGAGAAGTGCTTCTAAACTACCCTGCTTTCAGCATGTTCAATAAGGAAACACATATGATGATCACAAAGAGAAATATAGATTAGGCAAGTGCTTTGAAACCAACCTGCTTCAATAAACTCTAAGGGAAAACATAGAAGTCTTTCATTTTAAAGAGCAATCTAGATCAGGTAAGTTCTTTGAAACCAACCTGCATTAATATACTCTTCAAAGAGAACTTTAAATGAAGAAAACATAGAAGACAAAGCTTTTAGTAAGAGTAGGGTACTGTTGAAAGTAAATCCTAACTCTATGTTTGCTGCTCTTTATTAGAGAAAGTGAACAGAGTGAAAACATTAAGGAAAATAATAATAGATAGTGAGGAACACATCACCATTGACACAAATCAGGAATCCCATAAATCAACAGTTTGTATTGATGTTCAAACCAGTTACAATCAGCAAGCCCGGTGGGTCTCTACAACTTCAATCTTCTCATATCCGCTTATGTATCTTCAAGTTGCATACATGGCATCAGTAGCTTCAGAATAACTATTACGTACATTCAGATGTCCAGATACCAACATTTTCTTATGTTCTACAGAGGTATTTATAGAGAAATGAGGAACTGGGAGGGTTTCCCAAGGATCAAATATCATTAATTATGTAATCATTTCTAACTTCGCTCCATAACACCTTTTCCTACCTTTCGAGGCATAATGATCGAAAGATGTACTTCTGGACTGTTCTTCATCTTCTAAAATGGTTCAACCGACAATTAAGGATAAGATTCTTTGATTTGTATTAATTGTTCAGCTGTCTTCAGGTAAACACCTCTCGTTCTGGTAATGAGTAAGCTTCCTTTGATTTCTGTGATGCCGCAGGTGTCTTTAGGAGCTGGAGAGGATTCAATTGGCCTCTGCTTATGGTGGTGGTGGTTTTCTCAGCTCGACAGATGTCTTTGTCGTCCCTAAAACACCTTTAATTTACTTGAAATCTGTGTTTTTGGTCTTCAATCTCCTTTTTCTAGTGTGTCCTTTCTTCGACGTTGATACTCTTTGATCGGTGCTTGATTAACTGTGTTTTCTGGTGTGCAGGGCTGTACAGGGGTCGAATGGCATCAATGCCTCATGAATTCATTGATAAAATGTGAATTTAAAAACCTGCAAGCGATTTTCGTGGTGAATCGCAGGCGGGAGGGTTGTTACACCATTTTTTGGTCATCTAACCTACTATCAATAGATGGACCCAAGTACACCATGTAAGACCAATTTTACCCTAAGTAAAATTACTTTCACTATGTGAAATAACTTAATAAACCACATTTATTAGGTTGTTTATGGTCTAAACAGGAAACCCCAAAAGGAAATATTAAACAAATCTATATTTGTTTGATTTTCCTCATGGAATAATTAATTAAACAATAATTTAATTATTATTCCTAGTCATGTTTAACCCAAAACAAAGAAATTAATTAGATAAATCTTTATTTATCTTATTATTTTCTAGGAATAATTATTTAAATCTTATTTAGATAATATTCCTTGTTAAATATGACCAAATCACCCATAAATAATTAAATAAATCATTATTTATTTGATTATCTTTCAACCACTTCCTTAAAATGATAAATAAATCATTTATTTATTTATTATTTACAAATAAATGGATTTGACCCAAGTCAAATACCTTTTCCCTCCAACAAATATAATAAAATATTCCATAAAAGGTGGATCTAGATTTGGTTAACATTATTTTAATCATGCACCAAGATCTAGAATGACCCAATAATTTGTTATAAATAGGAGGGATTTTCCCATCATTCTTCACCTTTTGTTGCCTATTAGATCACTCTGGATCTATACACTTGGTCCCATTTTTCCATTATTTGCTGTGTGAGCTCCCATTGAGCTCTATTCTTTGCGTTGGGTTTTCTACACCAACAAGAGAGAGATTCTAGATACGAAGTCTGCTGAGGACTTCCAGGAGCCCATCCCTGAGAGAATTGGATACACCTTCTTGTTTTCCTCCCAGTGCCCTTAATACAAAATTCTTTCAAAAATTGCTCTTGTGCATCTGTGGTATAAGGAGCAAACGCCCATTTCTTGCTGTCTTTCTATTGCATAGATGCGGTTTTTTTTGCGGCTCTTTTCTTGATCAACTAGCTATGAGATGCGAAGATATTGGCAACCATTTTTGATGTTAGGGCTATTAGTTATGCGTAATAAAAATTGGTCTTTTTCGTACACTTCGACAAAGGATTCATATAACAAGGGTCGTCACCACAAACTTTGTGAATTTTTCTTTAAAAATGGCGAAAAACTGTTAAAACCCTGCAAAAATACGAAAAACTGTTAAAAAATCCTGCATATATAGGTTGACTGCTTCGGAGGCATATGGAGGGAGCATGGCCGTTGGAAGGCATCATCCAACGGTCGAGACTAATCGGGAGAGATCGTAGTATGGGCGGAAGAAGATTAAATCTGAACTGTCAATCGCGCATAGATCGACGGTCGGGAGCAGAGGTTGAAAGTCAAACGGAGGAATCGGGCGATGAATTGTGGACCATCGATTTGCAGATCAGATCGACGGCGGAGATGTCGTTGTCGTTGTATGGTAGCCTGAGTTATCGCGCGTGCATCTTCAATGAGCGATAGCCGTCGGATGGCTTGCTCCAGATCGGACGGTGGACGTGAATATCGCTGGGCATCCTCGTCCGAACGATAACGCGCGATGGGCAAGCGGTTTTGAAAAAGTACACGAGACGCGTGTCACGCGATGTATGGAATCGCTGGCGATCGAGGGAAAACCGCCTTTGCCCAAAGGCGGTGTGATGAATACCGCGCGGTTTTTGGGCCGGTGAGTGGAATGTGGGGACCACCGGGAGACGGACTCCGCACCGTTCGATCTGCAGATCAGATCGACAGTGCAAAAAGGTTTAAAAATGGAATCGGCGGAAATAATATAAAATATTTAAAAACCCAAAGATTTCGAAAATAACAAAGGTTTTTAATATTTTCGGGGCGGGATATGTATTATGTGGCTAGGTGCCTGTCTGTGGGACCGCGGGTTACATGGAGGATCATACGATCGGGGGTTTATGCAGGAAGGGGCTAAGACCCATATAAGTCCAACATGTGGGTTTTTTAACCTTTTTCAATGCAATTTGAGGCCAGAAATGGGCAACGATAGAGGGAAAAAAGGGAAAAAAGGCTAAATAAGGGGTATGTGAGTGAAGGAAGGGGATTTTAGGAGGACTTAGAGGGAAAGAGGGGAAATTTTGACAAGGGGAAAAAAGGGTTAAAATGAGGCACTCTGGGTGAAGGAAGGGGAGGAAAGGGGATATTGCAGCAGTCTTTCTCATGGGATTTTAGCAAAATTTCTGAGTTTGAAATGGGAACAGCAAATGAAGATTGAAACAAGGATATGATGTCTTCCAGAGGCTTCAAGAGATACACTTTTCTGTAATGAAACTGTTCCTTGAAGGCTAAACAATGTTTTGGCCACCTTTTTATAGAACAAATTTTATAGGTGGCTAACGGTGGCTCCACTTGGGGATGGTGCCTTCCTGAAGGCATCAAGAACTTCAACTTGCATTCTCTGGGTAGCATTTACCAACATTGCACGATCCATTGTTGCACTTTCTTCTTGGGATGATCTTGCTACGAAAACATAGCCAATTAGCTATGAAAACAATGGATCTTTCATCTACAAGTTTTCTACCTACCCAATCCTGCGATCCTAGCATTTTTTCTTCATTTAGAGTGCATTTGGATTAGGAAAACTTTTACAACATTTATTTTAAAAGCAAGGAAATCTAATCTAATTCTACTCCTTATTTTCTCCATGGACTCGAATTAAGCAGTTGAGCCCATATGATTCTCTACCTAATCTATTACACCATTTGGGGATTAAAGCTGTCCATGATTTTATTCTCTACATTCTAAAACAGAAAATTTAAAAACAGTCAAGTCAAGATTGAACTGTTTGACTTGCTGTGATCTATGGCATGGGAAACAAGCTGCACATAGATATTTATTTTGCAGAAAATTTAAAACAAAAATGGAAGGCTTAAGATCTGAAATTTCAAAGCACTTCCTTCACCTTTTTACAGCTCTGTTTTTTCCTCTTTTTGAGTTGTCCTTCCTTTATCAACTGGTTCAGATTTTGAGCTGATTAGAACCAGATTTAACTCTTTTTTCGACTCAGAATTTAAACATAGATTGGAGTCAATTCTTGCTGGGAAACTTAGGTTCAGGTTTTGAGCATGTTTAACCTTTAATTTCTATCCTAATCTATATACTGATAAGCCAAGATTAGACAGTTTGGCAAATCAAATTCACTATCCTATCAATAGAAAATTTAAAACTAATTAGTCAAGATTAAACAGTTTGACTAACTAGAAGTGTGTTTTCAGGAGTAGCATTTGAGCTTGCACACTTTCAGATTTATTTCTCTTTTTTTTGGTATGGGGCTGTACCTTTATTGTTGTTGTTTTTTTTTTTTTTTTACAATCTGCCCTCTTTTCTTTTCTTTTTATTGTTTTTGTATTTTTTCTTTTGTGAGACTGAACAAAGCAAATGGTATTTACAATGGGGATGAAAGCCATTAAAATTGAAATTAGCAGTACTAATGCTTAAGGACCCTGCCATTGACAGGACCCCCAAACATATCTGTGCCATCTAATTCTTGCAAAAAAAGGCATTAGGACCAATGGTGGACTGAATGATGTAAGGACCTTGCCACAAACTGTCAAATTTGCCATGTTTACCCTTATCTTCTCTTCTGGAGTCCCACTTGAGAACCTTGTCTCCAATATTGAACTCACAAGCCTTTTATCTCTTGTCAAACAACTTCTTTATGTTCTCTTGCACCTTCTGAGCTCTGTTGTAGACCTCTTCCCTTGTCTACTGGAGATGTATTGTCTGATTGATCCTCCTTACCATACTATCCTCTTCTGACTGTATTTCTTGGACTAATTTTATCACTGGTACACCTAGGCTGGTAGGAAACACTACATCTGCTCCATAAACAAGCTGGTAAGGGGACATTCCAATGGAATTTTTTTTGGTCAATCTGTCTGCCCACAGAACATGCACCAACTTGTTATGCCATGATTTTTTATTTTCTTCAAGCAGCTTCTTGATGATGGTCACCAAACTTTTATTTGATGATTCTGCTAGCCCATTACCTTGAGAGTAATAAGTAGTAGAATGACCAAGTGTAATATGATATCTGTGACAAAAATCAATCATCTTTTTGGAACCAAAAGAAGCATCATTATCAGTAATAATCTTCCTAGGACAACCAAATCTAGACAAGATATGATATTCAAGAAATTTTATAATGACAGAATCTGTGGCATTCCTAGAAGGGATGGCCTCTATCCACTTTGTGAAGTAGTCAGTGGCTGTGAGAATCCATTTGTGTTGGGTAGATGAAGCAGGATGGATTTCTCCTATGAAATCTAGGCCCCATTGTTGAAAAGGAGCTTCAAAAATGATAAGTTGTAATGGTAAAGGAAGGAGTTTTCTTTTGCCCTAAAAAATTTGGCACTTGTGACAGGCAACTATCATTTTATGGACATCTTGGAAGAGGGTGGGCCAGTAATAGCCAGCTCTAAGGATTTTATTGGCAGTGGTTTTCCAATAGAGATGGCCTCCACACTCTCCTTCATGGAATTCACGTTTGATCCTTTCTGCATCAACTTCAGGCAAACATTTAAGAAATAAACCATTAGAATTTTTCCAATATAAACATTCATTTAAAATGCAATAGTTCCTAGCTTTCAACTTTAAAAACCTTGTCTTTATTTTTGATAAATCAGGAGGAGCATTAAGATTTGTAAGCACATACAAGATATCAGCGTACCAAGGTGAGTTTTGGAACTGTTCTTCCATAGTGGGAGCAGGTAATTCTTCCTGTTCATCCAGGGCATCCACCATGTTAACGTCAAGGGCTTGTAGATTAGATTCAACCATTAATTGAGCCAAGCCCTGACCTTTAACAAGTTTGGTGGGTTTGATTTCCAAATCATACTCTAATATAGCAGCAATCCATTTGCCTCTATTTCCATCTGGGTCTTGTGACAAGGTGTCTTTTACCACTATATTAGGTACATAGACAATGATGTGGGAATGTAGAATATACACCCTAAAGTCCTTTAAGGCCTTTATCAAAGTATAGGCTTGTTTTTCCATTATGCTATATTTCAAGGGTGCATCCCTTAAAGCCTTGTTGAAAAAAGCAATGGATTGTTCCTGTCCCTCTAGGTTTTTCTGCAATAGGACTGCAACCACAGTATGCTCTGAGGTAATGGAGAAAATAAGGAACTCTTTTGAAAAGTTTGGGCTGATTAGGACTGGTGCCCGGGTGAGTGCATGTTTTACTAATTCAAAGGATTTTTTGGCTTCTACAGTCCACTTCACTCCTACTTCTTTCTTGAGCATATTAGTCATGTTTCTAAGGAGCTCTGCTAAGTTGGGAATAAACCTCCTCAAGAAGTTAATCTTTCCAATAAAGGACTGTAATTCTTTTATGTTCCTTGGTTGGCTAATCTGTAGTATTCCCTCATCTCTTTTTGGATCTATTTTAATCCCTTCTTCTGATATGATATGGCCAAGGATTTTACCCTCTTGTAGGCCAAATATTGTTTTTTTGGGATTTAAAGATAGCCCAAATATTCTGCATTTTTCAAGGACCTTTCTTAGATGTTTCAGGTGCTCTTCATCAGATTTGGAATAAACTTTTATGTCATCAAGGTAAATTACAATGAAGTGCCCTATTTCCTTTGAAAAATCAATGTCCATGGCCCTCTAAAAAGTGGCCCCAGCATTCATTAATCCAAAAGGCATTTTCACATACATGAAAGTACCCCAAGGAGTGGTGAAATTTGTCTTGAGTTGGTCTTCTGGGAGTACTAAAACTTGGTTATATCCTGAAAAACCATCTAACAAAGAAACCCTCTTTGAACCAACTACTTTTTGTAGGATGTGTTCCATTTTGGGTAGAGGGTAATTGTCTTTTAGGGAGGCTCTATTAAGGTTTCTGAAATCAATACACAGTCTGATTTCTCCTGTCTTTTTCCTCACAGCTACAAGGTTAGAAACCCAATCTGAAAACCTCACAGGCACAATGATTCTTGCCTCATACATTTTCTTGATTTCCTTTTCCACTAGAGGCAGTTGTATTGGATTAATTCGACGTAGTTTTTTCCTAAAGGGTTACTGGTTTTCTTTCAAAGGGATCTTGTGCTGGATGATTTCTGTATCGTAATATTTTAAGTCTTGATAACTCTAGGCAAACACATCGAAAAACTCTTTAAACAGGTCAATGTATTTCCTTTTTATGTCTAGTGACAAGGACCTAGCTAATTTAATCATTTTAGGCTGATCCTCGGTGCCTATGTTGCATTCCTTGACCTCAAAATTTATGTATTCTACAGTGGCTTTATTTGCTACATCATTAAAGTCAAACAGGTCTTCTAAAGGTGCTAACCCCCAAGGTATGTTTTTGTCCTTTGACAACAATACCTCAATGTCTTCGTTTTCTGTGTCCTGGTATTGTTCAGTATGAGTTCCAAGTTTTTTAGTTGACATGTTGATTTTTACAGGATTACATGGTTTTTCTTCTTCAGGGGGCTTTCTGTTTGGGCAATTTTCATTGGATCTAGAATCTGAACCAGATAATTCAAATTCATTTCTGCCAAGCAGGAAATCCTCTATCTGTTTGTCGCCCTCAAAGGCCTGTCAATATTTTTCATTATCTGGCACTGCAGGCCTATATTTTGTTTGAGTTGTACTCTCTTTGGTTTCAAATGGCGTTACACCTGTTCTAGATGCAAAGGCTAAATTGTGGGCGGCAATATTTCTTTTTCTTGGAACAAAAATCAATTTGGACTCCTCAAAAGTTTTTAAAAGGTCCATGACATTGTTTCGGTAAGCTCTAAGTCTGGGATGATTTGTGTTATACTCCCCATTGACTTGCCTAATGACTAGCTCTGAATCCCCATACACATTAATTCTTATGGCTCCTAACTTCTTTAATAGATGTAAGCCTAAGAGAAGGGATTCATATTCTGCTATATTCTTGGAACACTGAAAGTTTAATTTGCAGGAAATGATTTCTGTGTGGTTGTTTTCAGTGTTGGTAATCCAGACACCTGCACCAGCATTGTTCCTAGTGCATGACCCATCAAAATACATACTCCACAGAGGACTATTTTTGGTTTCGTCTTGGTTATTGTCTTCTTCAACCAACGTGCTCAAGGGTTTTCGTGAAATCTCGGCACTTAGTTGTATTTGTTTTGATTCCTCAAGATTTTTGTGGAGTTGAGAGTGAGGGGTGGTCTGTAGTTTACCATCTTGACTTTGTTCACTCTGGTTCATTGTTTCAACACACTGTTCAGAAGTTTCTCTCTCGTGATCTTCCATATCTAGAACTGCCATCATTTCTAGATTAGGGGCCTCTAACTGGTTATCTGAGTTACTGTGATCTGGTTCTGACTCCTTTGTGGGTTCATTATTGTAAAAGATAAATGAATCCAGGTCAGTATGGATAGAATAAATGGGGGAATTTTCAGGCTTTTCTGCGCCATTGACCATGAATTTCATGTGTGACTCTCTGTATAGTCTTCTAGGCTGGCTAAAAACAAAGATAGTGGCATATGTCCCATCCATCTGTATGGTACCTTGCAGCTTGGCACCCCATGATCTTGACAACAACATACCATACTTAGGAGGCACATCAGCCACCACAACATCCATCACCATGCACTTGGCTGGGATTTGGGTCAAACTCACACAAAGGTCTTTGATTAGACCAAGGCACTTCACTCTGCTAGAATCAAAAGAATGTAAATCCTTGTAAGGTCTGGTTATTTTTAATCCTAGCCTTTCCATTATCACCTTTCGCATAAGGCTGTGTGAAACTCCAGAGTCATGCATAGCATTATGCAAGATCTTGTCATAAACATTTAGACTCACATAAAAGGGAGGTACGGGTCCCTCTTGATATATACCTTCTCAATCTTAGGACCAAAAATGAGCTCTGGCTGGTCATCATTAAGATTGACTGTATCATTATTATCCTCAATATGTAAAGCCTTCAAAATTTGGGTTTTATATACATTCTGGGCAGCTAACTCAGTCAGGGGAACAGAAATTCTGATATTTGAAATTTCCTGCTCTAGGCTGAAAGGAATTTGGTTCTTCGCAGAACTTGTCTCAGCCTTACTAGCTGTCAGTCTATCAGCAACATCAGCTTGTTGATTTGTTCTATTTACATTTGGTAGGATGGTTTTGATAGGAGGACCAGCTGAAGTGTTAGTACTACTAAGGTCTGCACTCTGTTTTTCACTGTTTTGAGTGTATTTATCTTTAACATTATTAGAGCTCACAACTACTGTTTTGTCCCTTTGTTTGACAGCTTTAGGTTTGATTGCAGTGCCATTTTGTGAAGTTTTGTGAGAGGTTTTGGTGTTGGGATTTTGTTGACTGGTTTTGTTTCTAAGGTCATATTCTCTTTGAGGCTCTATGATGACATTTTCCAGGTCTTGATAATAATCTTCATTATCATCTCTTTTGTCATCATAAGGTGTATAAAGATTTTGTTTTCTGTCATAATGGATTTCAAAGTCATCATTGTCTACTCCCAACATATTTATATCCTCATCCTCTGCCTGCTCATCTATTTCTTCGTCCTCACTCACATAGTTTTGATGAAAGGGAGGAGTGATCTGCTGATCATCTTCCCTTGGTCTGTTTGGAGGTTGGTTCCTTCTAAAATTCTGATTCTGGTTCTGGTTTCTGTTCTGAGGAGCAGTCTGGTTTTGACTGGCTTGTGCTTTCTCAAGGATGCTCATTTTTTTCATCATCTCCTCCATCATTCTTTCAATTTTTGAATTGGAAGTAGAAGGGGTGTTTTCCTCTCTAAAAGACACTCTCCTTTCATTTTTCATTCTTGCTCTTTTCTCCATTAAGTTGACTTCCACAACAAGAGCACCCTTTTGCATCTCTTCAAGAGTTGCAGGATCTCTTTCTCTCAGCTGATATGCCATCTCAGGGTCAAACCCTTCCAGAAACTTGTTTAGTGTTGAGCCTTGTGGAGGTTTTAGTTCTGGAGGGAGTGCATTATACACGCTATTAAATCTAGTACAATAAGCTTGTACACTTTCCCCAGTGTTTCTATGGAGGTTCTTGTAATCAGAGAGGATTTGGAGAGGATTCTTCTTCACTTCTCATTTTTTTTTAAAAAGTCTGATGGAAGGCTTGGAGATCATTTACACTATGGGGGGTTAAAGCTTTAAACCATTTTCTTACTTCTCCCCCTAAGCTCTGAGCAAATAATCTCACTCTGACAGAATCATCATCAATCTCATTTCTATCAAAGTAATCATTCATCTTATCCACATGCTGTGATGCAGTAGTAGCACTACTATCGTCATACAATGGAATTTTGGACTGATAGTCCTGTGGAAGGTTGACTAAAGATACAGGAAGGACTAAGGGAGCATACCATGCAACCATGGCAGGAGGGGGAGGTGGATTAACAAGAGGGAAGGTGGGCTGGAGTGGAGTGGTTTGAATAGTGGATGTGGGGTGAGCAGATGTGGATGGACCAGGGGTAGATCGCTGAGCTGACCTTGGATGAGAGAGACCGAGGTTATGAAGGAAACACAGATCAGGAGGTGTTGTTTCTCTACTACCAAGATGTTCACTTGTTCTAGGAGATGAACGTGAAGACTCAGAATCTAACTGATCTAAATCACCAAGAGACCTAGTTCTAAAGGGATTTACTAAGTCAACTTGTGATTGTTGTAGAGCTGAAAGATTTTCAGGGACTGAATTAGTTCTCAAGGGTGATCTGAAAACAGTTGATAATTTAATCCTAGGAGACTTCCTAAGTAATCTTTGAGGGTTATCAACTATCTCAGGCGGATCAGGGTCAGGATGAGCTCTAGTGTGAATCTTTCTAGGAGCCACTATGCTGTGTTTTTAGACCCAACTAAACGAGAAAATTTCAACCAGATATAACAATCTTTAAGAGGTCAACCAATGTTTTTACACAAATTTTTGATCCTACAGTCCTCTAACTAAGCTTGAATGATATTATAATGATAAGGGTTCTTCCCAGTGGAGTCTTAAGGTATGTTCAGGATTGTGGAGTCGCCAAGTGGAAATTTTTAGCTCTTTTCAGAGGTAAAAGGTTTTATGGTCCACTACCATGCTTATTGATACCAATCTGAAATATTTTGGGTTCCTTTCTGAGTTATTTTTAGTTGTGTGGTTTCTAATAATATCCTAACTTTGTTTCAAAACTTAGCTACGGTTATGAGACAAAGAGAGTGTACTCTTATGGCTAAGCTAGCTGATTTTTCAAGGTTAGATAAAGGCTTTATGAGAATCCTAGGATTTACCTAGATTGTCACTGATTCAAACAAGTTTCATCATAATTACCATTTCTTGGTAGTGCTTGAAAAGGCTGCTTTAAACTCACAATGTTTTATGGAGTGTTTAAGGGAACCTAAGGTGAAAATTCAACTAGGTCCCCAGTGGAGTCGTCATTATGTTAGCACCCTGTAATTAGCAAGATTGGAAAAAGTCCAACTGCAGGGGTAACATCAAACCGCTTTGGGATTCAATGATCTAGCCTCCTGAATCCAGAGAGGGATCTCTCTATAAATGAGTTTAAAGATGTGATCTTTAAAGTCTGAAATGTGATATTAGGCTAGTTATGAAAAGCATGGTTTTTGTTTTGTTTGTTTTGGTTGGGCAAAGACATGATGAAGGTGAAGGCAGTTCAAAATAAAGGGTGAAGATGTATGGAAAATGAAGGAATGATTCGACCGATAGAAAGGGCAAAAAAATAGCTTAACCATTGGCCATGGAGCTTAGAGGGATTTTAATTGGAAAACAAGTTTCAAGAAGGATCCATGGGGCTAGTCACTTATGTCAAAGATCTCTTAAGTTGGATGAAGGAATGAAATGCCTTCGTATAGGAAATGGAGAAAACACAAAATCAAGAACAATGAATGCCTCTAAGATCAAGTAAGTTCTTTTAAAACTATCTTCGATTTGGCATGTACTTAGAGAAACAAAACACAAAGTATTCTGAGATCGCAAGTGCTTTTAAACTACCTCGCATTGAAGTAATTTCTGCTTAAAAATATTTTAAAATAATTAGAATAGCTTAAGATCGTATGAGTGTTTTAAAACTAAACTCCAAGCCAAGATATTCTAAAGAAAATGCAGATAATCATCACAAAGAGAATTAGATCAAAAAGTGCTTTGAAACCAACTTGCTTTAATATACTTCAATGAGAATGTTCGAATGAAGAAAACATAGAAAATAAAGCTTTCAAGAAGAGTAGGGTAACTGCTGAGAGTAAGTCCTAGCTCTATGTTTGTCATTCTTATCGCAGAAAGTGAACAAAGTGAAAACATTAAAGAAAATAACAATTGGATGTAGGAAACACATCACTATTAACAAATCAAGATCCCATGAATCGGCCAGGCCTTGTATTTGATGTTCAAACCACCATGGAATCAAATAAGCCTCGTGGGTTCCCGTATAACTTCAAACTTCTCATATCGCCCTTATGTATCTTCAAATTGCAATGGCACGTAACTCTAATAACCATTACATACAATCGTATTGTCCGTGAGACCAACATTAGCTTATCTTCTACATAAGTATTTATAGAAGAATGAGGAGGTGGAGGATTTCCAGGGTCAAGTATCATTAATTATGTAATCAATGCAATTCCTGCCTTTGGGAACCAGAAAGGCATGATGCGGAATGTAATTATTTCTAATTATGCTTCATAACTCAGTACCATCGTCTTTCGAGGCCTAATGATCGAAAAGATCCGTCGGGATCGGTTTTAATCTTAAAATAGTTTTGCCGACAATTTAGAGATAAGATCTTTGATTTTTATTAATTGTTCAGTTGTCTTTAGGTAAACACTCCTCGTTCGGGGTATGACTAAAACTTCTTTGATTCCCGTGAGGTCAGCAGTGTCTTTTAGGGAGTCAGAAAGGGTTCAAATGGCTCTCGCTTGTATGGTGGAGGCTTTTTCGTCGGGACAGATGTCTTTGTCTTTCCTTAAAACACCTTTAATTTACTTGGGAGATCTGGTGGTTTTAGTCTTCAATCTCTTGTTCGTGTGTTATGTCTTCGACAATGATACTCTTTGATCGTTAAGTTTCTGATTTACTATGTTTTGCTAAGAGGCGGTCGCGCAAGGATAAGGTATCACGTTCAGGAAACACCGATGAAACGTGAATTTAAACCTCAGAATGATTTTCCGTGAATCGAAGGCGGGAGGATCGTCACCTCTACCTTGAATTTTCTTTCAGATATAGTTTAAAAACTCCTTTTAAAACCCCGTAAAGTAATGCAAACATTTATAAAATCTTTCGTATGTATAGGTTTACTACTCTTTAAGGCACGGAGAGAGATGGCCGGGTTGGATGTGATCATCCAACGGTCGAGATTTATCGGGAAGGGGTCAAAGGGAAACGGAGGAGGAATTAAATCGAGCTTTCATCAGCAAGCAGAGATCGACGGCCGGGGAGCTGAGGAAGAAAATCAAAAGTTGACAAGTCATTTTTGGAAAAATGGAGAAAATGGATAAAAACCTTGTTTCTGGCAAAAATGGTCAAAAATCAAGATCTAGAACGGACGATCGTGGGCCGCCTGATGAGAGCGGCCCAAGTAATCAACGACAGAGATCCCACAATAAAACCCTATAGAATGCGTCAGACTTCGGGATTACACAAAATCGTATGAATAAAAACTCCATTCGAAATGCCGATCAGACGAGGAATCCGTGGTGATGAATTTGGGTCGTCGATTCGCAAATCAGATCGACGGCGAGATGCTTTTAACACCGCACCGTACCTTGAGTTATCGCACCTGGGCATCTTTGGAGAGCGCATCACCGTCTTCGATGAGCCGCCGCATCGACGGCAGTACTTCAACGTGCCGGTCCCAAGGGTTCTATGAAGGGTGTAATATGATTGAGGGGGTTAAAGAAGGGGGGGGGGTAATCGGCAATGGGGTTTTTAATAAAGGGAAAGGCCTGCGTTTTGTGTTTTTCCCGTTTGTGATAAGCGCTCGAATGGCCTGCATGTCGGTTCCAAGACCAGTATGACAGTGGAATAGGTTAGAGACTTATCGAAAGGGGGCTTAAACCCTAATAAAAAAAATGGATTTTTTCAGATTTTCAATGGTTTTCAAAGGGTTTTTGGGTTTTACATAGTCTAAAAAGGAGTTTTAAACTATGCAAGGTGGATTATATCAAGGGGAAATGAGGAAAATGGAAATAGGAGGGAAAATGATGGGAAAAGAGAGTAAAATGAAGGTTAGTTTCTCGAGTGAAAGAAGGGGAGAAAGGGGGAATTTGTACAGCTCTTCTCATGGAATTTTAGCATAATTTCGAGTTCATAAACAACATTGAAATTTTGGATAGAGGAGATGATGTTTCAAGAAGCTTCAAGAGATAAAATTCTTCGCAATGAAACTGCCTGAAGGCTAAACAATGTTTTGGCCACCTTTTGATAGAACAAATTCTATAGGTGGCCAACAAACATAACTCATTGTCTTTTCTTCGATTAAAGTTAGTGTTCTCCTCATCGCAACTTCCAGAAAACCTCCAATAGAATGAACACAATGGAGTTCTTTTAATGATAAATGCTGCTTTAGATTCATTTTTTTATTCAATAATCTTATTTCCATCCATGGTCGTGATTCACAAAAGTAGTTACTCCCTATTTAGTAAATTAATTAACAAACACTTGAAAAGTAAATTAAGCTCTCACTAATTTTTCAGCTTTTGTAGTATGTTCATGCACTCATTTATTTTTAACACTTCCATTCACAAAATTGTGCAATAATTTCATTCACCATTTCTAAAATAGGCGTGGACTAAGCAAATGTGAAAAAAAATTCAAATGGGGTACAAGTTGGTTTTTCGGCATAATTGGGCATAATCGACGCCGGTTTCCTATTTTAATAAGCACTAGTGTCATAGAGATAGATATTGGAGAAAACGTTTTGGCTTATCTATGATATCTTTATTCATCATACAACCAGATAAGATATGTATTTTAATTATTAAATAATGTTTTTTTTTTTGTTGTTTCTACTTTATCGTAATGAATAAATTAAAATATACTATTTTGATATTAAATTAAAATATATTATTTTGAAATTTGATTCTGACAAGATAAGGCTAAAATATCTGTATTTTTAGATTTTTTATAATATGAGTATCATTTTAAATAATAAAGTGTATTTTTATTTTGAAAATTTGTTCGTGGGGTCTTAATAAAGGCATAGAGGCGTCGTTATAGCACTCATCACAAGTTATCACAAGTTTAATTCCTTCCCATCGTGGTGATGTATCTGGACATGTTGATGAAAAATTGAGTTAAAAAATAAATTAAAAAATAAAAATAAAAAATAAAGAAAGTGAAAAATGAAAGAACTACCAAGCTTACAAAAAAAAAAAAATTGTATTTTCTATATTGGAATAAAATTTATGTATTAAATAATCTTCCAAAATTTATTATTAAAATATGTTTAAAGTTGGACAATTTAAAAAAAAACAAAAAAATGTTTGAGTATTATTTATCCATATTAACTTTTTAAGTGAATAATTTCTTTTTCAAAATTGAATGTCAAAATTATTTGTTATAATTTCATTTTATTCTAGTTCTAAAAAATTCACTCAATAAAAAAGTTATTTTCAAAATTTTTATTTTGTTTTAAAATATTGGAATTTAAAACAAAATTTTAAATTCATATAGTAAAAAGCATGTGGATGAGAAGGGAGCACCTAAGAGGAAGGATACCATCATTACTATGTCATTATCATGGGACAATTATGTTGGGAGTTGTCTTTAATGCGACTTTTTGGAGTTTCAAGTACGTAATTTAGGTGAAAACAATTGAGGTAAAATCTTTATTTATTATTTAAATTGGTTTTTTACCGTATATATAGATTCAACACCCTCTAAAAACTCCTACCAAGACTTAATTGTGCAAGGTTACCCATCAAACTTCTATTTTCAAATAAATTTTTACTTAATTCTAGAGAAATTAGATTAAAAATCACCATAAAAGCCTTCAAAAAGTAGCACTATAGACTAATGGATTAGTTTTCAAAGTAGCACTATAAAATACTCGATTATAGTATAGTGTTACTTTATATTAGTGTAACTTTATTTTTAAATTTAACTTTTTTTATTAAAAGACATATAAAACTAAGATTTCCATATATTTCATTAATTATTATTTTATCTCTACCCAAAACATTACTTTACACTTTTATATGTTTTTTCAAATATTTTGAAATGATATATTTATCAATTCAAAAAAATTAAAATATAAAGTAACCGGTTTTATGCTGTCTTATCGCTAATTTCTTCACGCTTAATATATATTTTTTCTACTTTATAATGAAAAAAATAAAAAATATTTTCCGACCATTAATATATTTTTCACTCATATAGTGTTCAAAACCTAAGAAAACAAATAATAGTATGAGGTGTAATTTTTTATTTATTTTCAAATATCCAAAAGTATAAATTATTTTATTTATTTTATAATTTTTTTAATCATATAAATATAATAATAATATATTATTTATAAATATTTTTAAAATAATTATAAAATAAGTATTATTTTTTAAAATTATTTTGTTTCGATTATTATTATATAATAAATATTGTTATGAAATATAACTTAATTTATAGCTGATATTTAAAAACCTCTAGCCTTCTTTAAATGATATATTAGGAATAGATTTCACTTTGTTAAATGTTTGTGTTAAAAGGAATCCCTATAACCGAGTAGAGTGCTATATTTACTAAACTTCAAGGCATTAAATCATCATAATAAAAAATATATAATGTTTATAATTGGGATATTAAATTAATAAAGAATAATAATAAAAATATAATAGAGATTAATTTAAAAAATAATAATAATAATAAATCTAATGTTTCTCATTTTAGAAGTTTTGCTGTTTTATATATTTTCATGTCTAAAGCGAAAAGGAATAAGTTGGAAGTTTCTTAGAAGAGGTATGTTCATTGACAATAAATGAAAATTTAAAGAATATAGAATTTATGTACCTAATCAAAGAAATGTGGACGTGAAGGAAAGATGTTACCTTTGATGAAGACACTACCCTTGGGAAAGAAGATCTCCCAATATCAAGGAAGGAAGATGATGATGTTGTCGAAAACAAGAAGAACCTCCAATAGATGAACCTATTGCACGTAGTTGATGGCCTAATGGATCCTCTGATCCATCTCTGCATGATCCCTCTACCTCAAGGAAAAACCACTATGGCTCAAGAATACACTTCAAGATTAAAAGCATACCGGCCTAAAGATGGACTTTTCGAGAAAGTAAGAATCCTACTGTATCAAGGCGGTACTTATCTTCCATGAGCACTATTATTCAAATTAAACCTTGTACGTTCAAGAAACCACATAAAGTACCAAGTATGAAAAGGTGTGATGAGTGAGGAGTATGAGTCTATCATGAAGAATGATGTATGGGAAGTGTTGCTCTTAGACCCAAGGACAAGCTCAGGGTCACTTCTAAAATGGATCTACAAGATAAAACATGGAGTTGATGGAAGTGTTGAAAAGTATAAGGCAAGGTTTGTAGCTTGTGGTTTCTCTCAAAAGGGAAGGAGTGGACTATGATGAAATATTTGCACTAGCCGCTTGATATACCACTATCCGATCTATCATTGTTCTTGTTGTCAATCAAAGATGGAACCTACATCAAATGACATCAAGACTTCCTTCTTTGCATGACTCACTTAGGGAGGAAGTCTAGCTTGGAATAACCGTAGGGCTTGGAACTTGAAGTACAAGATCGAAGGTCTCATATATGCAAGTTGAAGAAAGCCCTATATGGTTAAAGCAAGCCCTAGGCTTGGTACTAAAGAATTGATGTTTCATCTCATGAAGTTGGGATTTACAAGGAGCTATAATGATCCAAACCTATACTTCAAGGCTGAAATGACATGCCATTTATTTTGGTCTTTTATGTTGATGATCTCTTTCCGACTAGTGCAACCTCTCGAGTCTTATTTATCAATGCAAGAGGGAGTTGACTTCCGACTCAAATGAAAGACCAGGGACCGATGCATTACTTCCTATAGGCTGGAGGTCTAGCAAAATCTAGACGAGATTTTCTTCCTTTTCTCAAGGAAAAATACATTGTGAAGTTGTTAGAAAGATGTGGGATGCAGGAATACAACCCATATCTATCGATGGAACTCAACTTCAAGAAGTTAAGTGGAACTGTTGGGTCCCCGAATTAGAAAAATTGTATTCTGAATATATACAACTTGTGGGGGGGTTGATGTTATTGGTAAACTCCCCACTTGGATATATGCTTTGATGTAAATACTTAGAGAATTTATTGTTGAGCCTCATCTCATACATTGGGTTGCTACAAAGTATCTCTTAAGATATCTTCATGAACTATCAACTATGGGTCGAGATACACCTGGCCGGGAATTTGAGGCTACATGGATTTGAATACTTGATCAGCTTTCATAAAGTAGCAGATAGAAAGAGCATGTCAAGATGTTGCTTCGTTTGGATCTACTTCACTCTTTGATGATGGTGAAGCATAAATCTGGTTTAAGGCACCATCAAGGCCGAGTATATCAGAACTAGTATGGCCTATTGTGAAGTTTATTTACAGAAAGCCTTTAGTGAGCTATTTACATGTGTTATATACCACCCTGGCTTTCCTCATCTACCTGGACATCAAAGTGGATTCGCCTCTTTCGTGAGAATCTCGTGTTCCATGACCGCTCCGAGAATATTGATAGAAGATACCTCCGCCTTATCTCGGGATATGGTACAACGGGTTAACATACCGAACATATCAAGACATATGAACAAGTTGTGAGATCCTCATGAAGCCCTGCAAGGTCAAGTTCTGCAATTTCCAAGAGACTTGGAGCGGGGACCTCCCAATGAGGGTCTCGCTTGAGTTGGACATTGAGCCTGAGCCTCGGGGCCCGGGATACTTCTAGAGTTATGTTCAACCATAGGGTGAGTGATTCCACTCCCCATGGATAATGATATATGCATGGGATGAGTGGCCTACCTTCTCCTATGGCATATGAGAAAGAAGAGTGGTTCATCTTCCCGTGGATGCCCCAACATACATCCTACCCTTGCAGTCCGGGACTCTTTGGGAAGTACCTCTCATTTGGCCAATGAGTTAGGAAAAGGGTTAGGGACCATAGCACTACATATGGACGCATCGTGTACTTTCATACTCCCTATGTCTAGGATGCATGATGTCAAAAAACTTGATCGCTCAAGATCGAGTCCGATTGGGGTCTGGCACTGTGTTATTTGGATTGAATTTTGGTCAATGGATAGTGGTAAGGTATTATGAGTCACTTTAATCGTCCTTCTTATTATATATATCAATCTTCGTACACGCGAAGAGTGTATAGTAAATAATGATCCGTATGGCATGATGATGGATGGATTGAATCAATTTTTCCCTAGTTGAGAGGAGTGTTAAAATGTGAAACTAGGGCCAAATTCCAATTTGGAAACTTCAAGTGAAGTAGAAATATGATTTTGAAGGTCAGCCCACACATGTGCATTTGGTCAAGATTGGCTTGGGGTCAAGTTGGGAAAATTGATCCTCCATCATCATATATAAATAGCGTTGTCTTACTACCTCATTTGGAATATTCACATCTCATCCTTCCTTCTCTCTCCAACATCGATTGGTTTTGATAGAACAAGGGCAACCTATTCTTCTTCATCCAGGCAAGATTTTTGGAGGCATCTTTGACTATTTGGGTATTGACATTTTGAAGAAGGCAATTTGACTTTTGTTTGACTCAGCCTTCTCCTTTGTTTGACCTTGTTTGACTGACAAATGTTCGAATTCTGAGGGTCGAGTTCATGGGTATATAAATCATGAAATATGGCAGTCAATTCACGTGTAACTACAAGCCTATTTTGACTATTTGACCATAGAGTCAGCCTGGGCCGACCAAGTTCACTACTCCTTGTTGATATTTTGTTGTTGGCGACCAAGGAAAATAAGTTAGCTCTGACCTTTACCGAGCTCAAGGAGGCCCTTTACTACTACGTTGACTAATGTTGACTTTCCGGGTCGGTTGTTTGACTATTGGCTGACCGAGATACATCAGTATTTTTTATTGGGTTATCTATTTAACTAAGGGTGGTATTGGATCATCTAATCGATAGTCAAGTCACATTGAATTTGACTTTATCATCATCACATTATTGGACTCTCACTCTCTCTCATGGAACATTTAATATTTGATTATAAGAAGGATTGATTAAGGGTTTTCCCCATCTTGGGGTTTTTCCCCCATTATCAAATTCCCGTGTTCTCTTGCCTGATTTGCCTTCTACATTTTATTGTTTATGTTCTATCTGTACTTAATGTCAAAGTGATTAATGGTTTATGTGATTTCTATTGGAAAATAAGTGGAAATCATCATTGGGCTAATAAAAGGACATTGAAGTAATTGTTGTAAGTATAGAACATACTTTCATTATCTAAAAATAACAATGTTATTCTCCTTTATCTTTCATTTACATCCTTTATTTCTAAATTTTTAACATTACCATGAAATGATCTGTAATATGTTTGCCGAGTAATTTTGACCTCATTAGATTTCATATGGAGAAAGTAGAATTTTAGATCTCTCTCTCAAAATCTATAATTAATAGTTTTCAGGATTGGGAGATTGCAATGCTCCAAATGGATTTTGTCATGTACGAGTGTATGGAACTACATTCAATCACTTCAACACTAAGCTCTATATGTACCTTGATGTTAGTTTTCATTGGTTGTCAACTCTATCATGAACTCATTAAATAAAAGTACATGTCACTCAAATAAAATTTTACCTGACATGCCAAGTGATTTTTCATCTTATTTTAAATGAGGGTGATATTGATGATCAAAATCCCAATATAGGCAATGAATTTGATGATATGTAGGTATTTATGAGTAAGATGATTTGTTTTGATGCGTAGGCTATGTGGAGCTTGTTTGTCGATGTAATTTTCATGAGATGGATTTCACTTGGTGCATATTTTGGTTATGTGCACCTTCGAATATTATATGAATGTGATTTTTTTCTTATTTGTGTATAATTATTTGGATTCATATGGATGCATGTGAATATATGTTTTTCTTTAAATTTTGAATAATTTATGTGTTTTGGTTGACCGGTTTTTTTGGTATGGTTTCTCACACTGCTCGATCGGTTTCCTGTTCAGGGGTCTTCAATTCAGTTCGATAACATTGGTTCTCTGTCATTATAATTTCACCGAGATGGATGAGATTATTCTCTTTTATCGGATAAGGGAACATATCATTTCATTAGGGGAGACAAGCCTGCATGACTCATTTATTAATCAAGAAGTGAGGTGAGGGTCCAAACCAAACCTTGTCAAACCTTATTCCGAAACCTCTTTGAGCCTTTCTCCCTAAACCTCATGATGTTATCAACGTTGATCTCCTTCCTTCCCCAAAGCCTTCACTAAATGGAAGAGTAATTATGACTTGAAGATAGGTCTCGCTCAACTAGAATGATACTTAGATCCCATTGAAGATGATAGCCCCAGATGCCTTTTTATATTCTTGACCTCTTTAGGCAATGTGAAGTTGGAAGAAGCACCAGACTTGAGCCCTTTCCTTATATATAACCTCGGAATAGGTTAGGAAATATCTCAAATATAATACCTTACCTTAGCAAAGCTTCTCATTTTTAGGTAAGAATGCTTAATATATTCCCTTAGGCATACTTACCTATGGTTTACGATGGTGGTAATTATCAATCACCTAATTCATACATAGTTTAACCATGATTTTGATATGAATAGTTACATCATAATATTCATGTTAACTACTTAGAGTGCCATAGGGCCATCATGATTATGTATTTTTTCATCATACTATGTATTACTATAATATTACCTGGGAGCTCGTATCCTAAGAAAGTAGAGGCACTATGATATATAACCCTTTATGCAAAGTTTAATTGCCTTGTAGTGCTATGTTCGAGCAATTACATCATGATAAGTTTAATGCAAGAGCCAATAGTGATAATCGACTTATACTACGAGCTTAATTAATAAGGATCCCTTTCATTTTTATCATATGTTATCACACCTGGGTTATTGATAGTAACTTTATGGAGTATAAGCTAGTGTTATGATTTCTATGGTCATAGTATGAATATTCCAAGATGGGTCTATTTCACCTTCCAAAAGGAAAATAATTATATACAACTTAATACTTGGTTCATACGTAGATTTAGCTAGTACTAAATGATTAACAAGATATGGTTAATACCATATAAAATGGCACTAACTAGTATTTCTAGCAAAGAACCTGACAGTTACGGGATCTAAGATTAACCTTTTCATGGTACTCAATGGTCCACGTGGCTCTATGTATACATTGAACTTTAGAGCAGCCTACGACCCTTACCATGCCATTCTTAGAAAGCACCTAAGGGCTTAATTGACATGAATCTCTATACTTCAGAAATTTTATGGGACAATAGTGCACAATGTAAGTCAATTGAAGTTTATGTAGAAAGGATTCACTATGAAATTGGAAAACAATGAAATGTAAAGAATTAGATATTAGTTTGTTTTAGTTTAAAGGTTAGAAATTTGAATAGGAATGATGTTAGAAAAAAAAAAAAAACTTATTCGTTTGTGGATATATAAAGTAATTTTTTTATTAAGTTTAGTAAAATGTATCATATTTCTAGAGGAAAAAATTTAAGAAAGCTTAGACTTTGTGGGAAAAATACAGAGATTGATTCCTTTTTTTGGGAAATTTCAACTCATCCAAATTTAGTAATGAGAGAGGAGATTTAAACAAATACTTTATCTATGGATGTATTTACGCACTTTTTTGCAATTCAAAAGAAAATAAAAATATATGTTAGGAAATATTTTGGAGATCTAGTCAATTGAAATGTAATTGGAAAGTGTAAATGAGTTAATGTTGTTGCACACTCTAGCCATTAATCGTGTTGCAAGGTAGGCAAGACGGCATCAATTATTAGTGTCAGCTACGATACATAGAAAAAAGAAGTGTGGAATGGCATTGCCAACCAATGGGGAAGACAAGGTTGAAGGGGAATACCTACAAGGATGCCGGAGATAAGGAGACAATAGAGACATCTCCAAGAATGGCTAGAAGCCTTAGAAATGAACATGAAAAAATAGATGCAGTAGACTACACATATCAATGAATTGAGGAAGTGTCTCCAAAGAAAGATGAAGAACATGTCGGAGAACCTTCTAAATTAAATCGATGAGGTCAATGATTGGGGCTATTTTGAGGCTCAGAATAGAGATGCATCACCTAATGGTAGCTTGGAAATGAAAGAATTAATAGATCGGATCAATGCTTTAGATACATTTTGAGTATGAGGAGTTAATTGAAGACAAAACAACACATGGGTGAGTTCTTCCTAGATGGGCCTTGAAGCAAGATCATGATATCTAGAGGTTGCTTCCTCCAATGAACATGCATACACATACAACTCCCCGTGGGCCCTCTCTTGATAATAGGTTACCCTTTGAACTTAAATTGTTGGAGTAGATGGGGGTCACAAGGAAACTAAAATAGGTGGACACTGTGGAAGGGAAGAAAGAGACAAGTTGGCATCGGGGGCCTGGTATCACATCACTCATAGCACAAGGATGGGGGTCAATATGAAGAGAACATCACTATGGAGCTATCAACCTAATCTCCTTAGATGACATCGCTGGCCACCCGCCTACACTAGCTCACAACATGAATTTTCTATTTTGGTAGGTTTTTTTATATTTTTTGGATGTACTTTTAGGCTTGAACTTCTCGGGTTTACATTTCAGGACTCAGTGAAATTCTTGTGGAAACGGACCGACAACGATCTAAAATCTTGTCAAGAATCGAAAATAATACTTATTGATTTAACTTTCCAACGAGCTATTATTCCAAAGTTGACAATTTCATATGGACATTCCAACCTACCCTATCGGGACCTATAACCCTTTGGTGTCATATACTAGATTTAGGTTTTTGGATGTTTAGAGTTTCTCATTACTTTTTTATGATAAAAAGTCCTCTAAGCCTCATTTAAACATAGTTCGATGAAGGCGCGTAGTCATCACATCTTCTCAAAGATAAGCTACCACCATTCAAGCTAGTTTGTTTTCATTCTACATGTATACAATAACATTTTCCGTTCATTAAAAAAGAAATCAAGTTTCATTATTTCATTGTGTTTTGATTATAAAACCGTATTTCATTTTATTCCTTTCACAAATTCAAAAACCACAACCATTCCCACTAATGACATGGAGGAAGACAACAAGGGAGCAGGGCAACAACCAGCCTGCAATGGTATTAGGGCACACACCTAATTCTTCAGCATTGTGAGGGGTTGGGGATGCAATGAAAGAGAGTGAATGGATGATGTAAGGTAATCGCAGGGTGAGTGAAGGAGAGAAGATTCATATGAGGTCGAGGGGCCAAGAGGGGAGAGTAGTAAGAGAACTCCCAAGGACTGCCATTAAGACGCAAAAGAGGCCTTAGAAGTAGAAAATCATGTTTAGGAGCATGTTGTGGCGATGTCAAATTAAAAAAAGAAGAGGATTGAAGTCAAAACAAAAAGAAAATAATGTGGTGGGGAAGAAATTTAGCACATGCATTGTATTGTGCACCGAGGCTGAGGCGAAGCACTTTCCCCGAAGAGAGCCATAGGGGCTTCACTCAATGAACCTCTAATATATCACGTGTGACTGTGCATATTAAACATTACCCTTAATTGAGTACATATTGGAAAATACCTTTTAAAAAAACCATTATTTAACCCCCTATCAATATAAACACACATAATTCTCTCCCAATTTAAAACCCCCCACCCCCACTTTCACTTACACAGGTATCTATTTTTTTCATTAATATTTTTTATACCCCTTTATATTTTTTCATTAACTTTGAGCTCCATTTTTTATACCTCAATATAGAAACCCTTACCTATATATCCCCCAATATATTATGTCATTTTTTCCTCATTATATATCTCCCAATATGAACCTATTTGCCATGGTATTGATCCCGCAATGAAGCCGTGAAGAGAGCGAGTGTCCCGTCATGGATATGTTGTTTTCCAAAACCAAAGCATCAAAGAGCCAAGTGGAGGCAAGTTGCTAATTTAATGTTACAAGTCCTCACATCTCCAGCAGTGTTAAGTTTATCAAAATACTACAAGTCTCTGCTGTTCTCCAAGGTAAATTAGAATCTCGTCGGAAAAATAAATGCAAAATATAAACTAGACAAAGAACTCGAGGCCGGATAAATGCTACCCCCACTAGAGAGTACGAGCGCGAGCTTTTGAATGACACTTTAATCGTTTGAACAACCACTAAGGGTCGACCGGATGTGTAGCATGGTTGGCGCATGTTTCAACACATGGTTTTAAAGACTATCACAAGGGCATGGCCGCAACATCTTGGTCTTTGGCCGTGTGGGACAATCCAGAATGAACTCCCCCACCCCTCTCCCCTTGCCATTTCATCTAGGGAAAACACCGGCCATCCAAGGAACCTCTCTTTAAAACACATTGCAATAAATATTTGGGGAGGGAAGTCCAACATCAAGCTCTAACTTAGGAAAATATCGGGGAGGAGGAATTTTTGGCGATTTATACCTTACATTATTAAAAAAAAATTAATTATTAAATTTACAAATATACTTTCAAATATGTTTAATAAAATTATTTTTAATAAATAATAAACTAACTAATTTTAACAATATGATAATCATATAGGAAAAAAATTATTCAAAATACCATTAATAAATAAATAAAATAATTTTATTTATATTCTAACTCCACTTTATTAAAAATTTTCTAATTCATATATATTTTTCAAATTTCAGTTAAAAAGAGGATTGTATGCTGTGTGATATCAACTTACACAAAACAAATCCTCGTAACATCTTACAATTTCCTAACTTCAAACTTAGCTTTAAAAAGAGAACCTATAATACTTTTATATTTATTTATCATACAGTGCCATATTCCCTTATGTTGGCATTACTGTATTGTGAATAGACAAAATGCAAATGACTATCAACCGAATAAAGTGCAGAACAACGATAATCTTAATGTCGGCAACGAAGTAAAAGTCATTGAATACACCCACTGGAGGAGGCGTACCATTCGAATAAAAAGAAGCGTGTATAGGGAAAAAAAAGAAAAGAAAAAATCCCGTACTGGAGAATGTATTACGTCTCAAGGAAGGAATCATTCAAAGTGGTTGGTGATTATTGAATTTTTTATTTTAAAGCTTTTATACTAAATGGTTAACAGTACAGGGTTAATACGATATACTTGGTTCATACGTAGATTTAGTTTAGTACTAAAACGGTTAACAGTACAGGGTTAATACCATATGTTTATACCAACTAGTATTTCAGCAGTAACCAGATTAGTTATGGATCTGTTAACCTTTTCTGCAGGTACTCAATGGTCCACATGGCTCTATGCATACATTGAACTCTAGAGTATTTTACGATCCTTAGTGCTTTTCATCTAGAAAGCACCTAAGTGGCTTTAATTCGACATGAATTTCTATACTTCAGGTAATTGAGTTGGCAGGTGCACAGTGTAAGTCAATTGAAGTTTATGCAGGAGCATCTTACTCATGAAATTAGAAAAAAGCAAATAAAATGCAGTGAAATTTTGATTTTATTAGTAAATTAGTTTGTTTTAGTTTAAAGGTTACAAATTTGATAGGAATGATGTTAGTAAATAATAATAATAATAAAAAAAAAAAATTAAAAAAACTTTCTTATCCGCTTTTGTGAATATAGATGTTATTTTTTATTAAGTTTAGTAAAATAGACTAGATTTTGTGAGGAAAAAATCTGAAGAAAGCTTAGACTTTGTGGGAAAAATACGGAGATTGGATTACTTTTTGGGAAATTTCACCCCATCTCAAATTTTAGTAATGATAGAGGAGGATTTAAATATATATTTTATCTATGGATGTATTTAATTAATTTTTTGCAATTCAAGAAAATAAAATATATGCTAGTAATTGTTGGGAGATCCGTCAATTGAAATGTAATTGGAAAGTGTAAATATTAATGTTGTTGCACACTCTAGCCATTAATTGAAGCAGGCAGGGCAGATCGGGCATCAATTATCAAAGGCTACGATACATAGAAAAAGTGTGAAATGGCATTTCACATCTTATGGGGAAGACAAGGTCGAAGGGGAATACTAGCGGCCGATGCTGAGATAAGGAGGATACAGGCATCTCAAGAATGGCTAGAAGCCTTAGAAATGAACATGAAAATAGATACATATCACATACATCAATGAATTGGAGGAAGTGTCTCCAAAAGAAAGATGTATGTTGAACATACCAGAGAACTTTCATAAATTGGGAATGCCTGATGAGGTCAATGATTGGGGCTATTTTAGGTCACCTAGAATAGAGAGTACCTACCTATAATGGTATTTTGGAAATGAAAGAATTAATAGATTGACTCAATGCTTTAGATACATTTCCTTGGAGTATGAGGAGTTAGTTGAAGACAAACAAATACGTGCAAGAGAGTTCTTCCTCAGATGGCCTTGAGCAAGGTCATGATATCGGGAGGGTTGCTTCCTCCCACGATCGGCGTACACATACTACCCCCTAGGTCTCTCTCTGATAATAGGCTACTCCCTGTGAACTTGGGCTTGTTGAGAGACATGGGGCCTCAAGGCGGAAACTAAACAGTTGAGACACTAGGGAAGGGAAGAAAGAGACAAAGTTGTATCGGGAGCTCATCACATCACCAGCATGTTATAAATATGAAGAGAAGATCACCACAGAGTCACAACCTAATTTAGATGGATATCAATGGCTACCCACCTTATACCAGTCACAACAGTTGAATTTTCTATTTTGGTAGTTTTTTTTATTTTTGACAGTTTTCTAGTATTGAAACTTCTCGGGGATTACTTTTTGAGGACTTGAATGGAAATTTCTTAGGTTAAGACCAAGAACTGCCTAAACTCTTGTCAGCAATCAAAATAATACTTATTGATAGAATTTGCAACGAGCTATTGTAAATAAAAGTTTATTTAATTTCAGTAAGTGGACATTCCAACCCACCCCATTGGGACCGAAAATCCTTTTCGTGTCACATCCTTGGGGATTTAGGTTTTTGGAAGTTTAGAGTTTCTCATTACTTTCTTTTTATTATTGTACTCTCTAAGCCTCATTGAAACATAAGTCAGATACAAGTTAGTCATCACATCTCTTCAAAGATAAGCTACCACCATTCAAGCTAGTTTGTTTTCATTCTACATGTATACAAAGGCCTTCCAACATTTTCCATTCATTAAAATAACCAAGTTTCATTATTTCATTGTGTTTTAATTATAAATCCATTTCATTTTATTCTTTCAAATTAAACCACAACCATGCCCACTAATGATGTGGAGGAAGAAAACAGTGAGAAAGAGGTAACAACCATTTAAAATAGAAAATAGGGGAAACACACCGACCAAGCATTGTGAGGGGGTTGGGGATGCAATGAAAGAGAGTGAATGGATGATGTAAGGTAATCGCAGGGGTGAGTGGAGGAGAGAAGATTCATATATAGAAAACCCGCACGTAGAGAACGTGATTACGTCTCAAGTAAGGAATCATTCAAAGTGGTTGGTGATTGTTGAATATTTTTATTTTGGGAAGCACAAAAGTCAGAAACTCTGCTCACCGTTTCGTTTAGTTCATATATTTTGTAATAATTTAGACATTTTTAAAATTAAGTTTTATGGTTAGATTAAGTTTTATATTAGGGATAATTACAAGAAATAATTTTGTGGTATTGTGTATTTTTAGTGAAGGAACTCTTAGAAGGTCATAAATTATTCTCCATGAAGGAAAAATTATGATGTTGGTGGTCTGAGCAAGATTATTTTTGTCTTCGTGGACCGTAAATATCATTCATTCTACCTCATGGACATATTTTTTTCCCATTCTTAAAGTGTTTAATTGATTTTAAATTTAAACCTAACTTAATAAAAAATATATTATTTATCTATTTATTTTAAAATAATAATAACAACTAGCTTATCATAAGTAAATTAAAAATTCATCCAATATATATATATATAATCATGAATGTTAAGCTTTTTCATAATGGAAATTCATCAAGTTATCAATATCACATTCTCAAAAAAAAACTGTCTATTTCATATTACGTATATTCATATAGCATTTTTTTTAATTAATCAATTTAATTAAAGAAAATTAGTATACTACTTTGGAAATCAATTTTAACCATTGATTTTGTATATTATTATCAATATTCCTAAAATATATTTTCATGAATAAATCCCTTCCTTCCATCTAATAATACCAGCATTTTAAATTCTAGTTTATAAACTAAACAGTAATAACTAACCCATATATATAAATGGGTTTGGATGCAGATAGGTATAAACTCATAACAAATATCAATAAACTCACATTGTAAAAATTTTAAAATCCATAAAAACTAACATATATTATTATTATTATTAAAGAATTAATATATAAAACATAATATTTTAAAAATTGTTTAAGGAGTATCACAATAACGCGATCCAACAAAAAATCAGAAGTCGCTATAACGTAGGACAACAAAACATTGAGGCAACCGCCCTCATCGTTGGGCGCGTTAGCAGTAACGTGGCCCCCTCCATATCAAGAGACGTCTTCCCTCTATATGCTGCCTAAAGCTGGAAGTTTGAAAAAGGTTGGAGTTTGCTTGCTTTATGCAAAAAAGTCAAACGGTCGTTTACCCTGTGCTTAGTTACAAAGTTTTAAAGGCCTTAGAACAACATTACCTTTCCGAGAGAAAGTTTTTGGAGATATTAAAGGGCTCGAAGTTGGAAGTTTGAAGAAGGTGGAGTTGGTGCTGTTTGAAAGAAAGTGCTAGACTTTGGTGTTTAGTTACATAGTTACATGGTTTTAAAGTTATCTTAAACAAACATTATTCGAGAGTGTTTGGAGATATTAAAGGGTTTGAAAAGAATAAATCTAGTTTACACTCTTTGGTGTTTAAAGTTACAAAGTTTTAAAGGTCTTAAACAACATTATTCGAGAGTTTTGGAGATATTAAAGGATCAGAGTTTTTTGGAGATATTGAAGGGCTTAAAAACAATCGAGAATTGACAGTGGCTTACAAAAATACTAGTTTTATTTTAAAAAATTGAAAATGGATCATTGGAAAGGGTCTCTTAGGATTAAGTGATATTAAAAAGGGTTTTCAAAAAGTTTTTTATATATTAAAATAAAAAGTATGTTATGAAACAGGGTACAAAAGTTTGAGAGGTATGAAGGCTTATAAAGAATTTTTTTAATAAGGATATTTTGGTTTCTTTGTTATTCATCGATTTTTTTATTTTAAGAAAATTAAAAAAGAAAAAGAAGGGATTTATTTGAATAAGATTTTAGGTAAGGTTTTGTAAAGGTGTATTTGTTTATAAAAATTTTTCGTTTTGCAAGGACAGTTGGGTTTGGAAAACCTCGATAAAGATATTAACTGGTGAAGATTATGCTTAATGGGGTCGCATATTGAAAACCATATTTTTTTAGTGGGTGATACTCTGAAGAAGCTCGATGCACAAGGAAAGTGTATATTAAGAGATCAAGTTGATTTGTGTAGTGTGGATTTGTTGCAACCTCTTATGTTTTCTAGCAAGAACTTTAAAACAGGTCTAAGATGGAGGCTTTTTCTTCGATGAAAATAGTTGATTGAGGCTGGTCACAATGCTTATCAGATCTTATAAAACATATCAGATGAGAAGCTACAAGGTAGTGGTGCCATCTTCCTGCAGGCATGGAAGATCTTGGAGCCCAATTTGGTACAAAGAAAATGAAGATGTAACAATAATTACATTACCCACAGAATCAATAGGAAAGAAGGCAGATTTTAGAGTAGATGAGCAAGACTTTAGGAGGGATAAGGCACAAGTTTGAGAATCACCTCAAAGGTGGACATACGTAGATTGTAACCACTTGCGATGTACATGGATGAAAAAGACGAAATATTGCGTAGAGAGAAGTTGAAGCCTATGTGTGAAGTTGAAAATCGGCAGTGAGTTGTGATGAAACTGATGATGACCTTTTTGCTTTAGAGGTTGAGATATTTAAGTTTGAGAATGACAATCAAATTTTATCACATGAAGTAATACTTGTGAAGCTAAGCGTGCATCTTCGTGAATTTAGCAACAACTAATGAATTTGGTGAAGTTTAAATTTTAATGAGCACATGCATGCCTGGATATCCCACCATAGGTTTGGATGAAATTTATGTTAATGACATTGTATCTTATTTTTTTGAAACAGATTGATTGTGGCAATATGGAAAGTGCCATGTTTGATAAAGAATTAAAGGTTGAAGCTGGCTGTGGGTTTCACTCAATCTATAACAGCATGCATTCGTGACATAATAAACAATACCTTTAATTTGACTACATATTGGAAATACATCTAAAATCACGTTATTTAACCTCCTACTTCATCGACCACCCGTGGTGGTATATAGGAGACATTTTTTTCTCCTATGATCTCAATCAAAAATACCGCCTACCACATAGCTCAGCGGTGTCATTTTCTCCACCACTTGAACTAGCCATGTGGTCCCTCGACCACTTGTCATGGATGCTGTTTAAAGGATGGCCTCCCGACCCCAAAGATATGGATTTTCATCGGTATAGTTGAGTAATTTTTCTTACTTTTCTTCATGGGCACTTTTGGGCATGAATTGGTGGGGAGATTCGGGCGCAAAAGAGGGGTTATCCTTGTATTCTTGTCACTCACTCCGATTTCATGGTTTCCTTGTATCCTAGTTCGTGGGATCCCTTTACTAACCATTTGGCTTTACGATTGGCACTACATGGGAAATCCCGATTTTGGTTACTTGGTCATGTTTCCCAATACTACCTACATCACTCGCGTTCCACTCCATTTTAACCTCCCTTTCATCTATTTTCCCACCGGGGTCCACATGTTCCCACTAGTCCACATAGGGTTAACCTCCCCTCCCTGTCCACACATTGGGTCAGCCCAAAGCGAGGCCCTGAGGTTGATGCAACTAAAAATAAAAAATAAAAAACATAATTTAGCCATTTTCAATAGGGAAATGTACCACCAAAATGCAAAATATGTATACGTACAAATTTAGTGTGTGGGAAAAAGTCAAACATGAGCTCTAGTCCTTATTCATTGCCATCACCTCCTCGTTCCTATGTACCGTGTCCTCTACAATAGTCTCCATTTCATATAATTCTTATTCACAACACTATAATATGAAATGGGTCCTTTTATTTTTTTTAATTAAAATAATTTTAAAAAGGTCCGAAAATGAAATAAAAAAATATTGCAAAAACCTTTTCGACAAACCAATAATGGCCTTGGATATAAATAATTAAATCTTTGATTTGGTCACAGATAAAAGTTTATCGCAAGATCGCATATCGCAACACAAAGGCAACATAACTTAAGGAATTATTACCTCCGTCGCGATAAACACGCAATATTTATCACATATACCAATATATACCAGCTAAATTCCTCCCATGCGATGCGATATCGCTATCGGCCAACGAGGATTTCAAGAGATGATAAGAAAAGCGCTTGGCCCGATGCGATGCGATAAAGCCAAAACACGAACTTCAAAAAAAGTTGTTAAAACGGATATTACGATTAATTCGTATTTATGTGCCTTATCTTTATACGGAGATTCACCGATTAACCGCCTAAAAACGGCCAAGGCACGCTTTAAAACAAAATTATCAATAAACGACGTGATGGACATTTAAATGATTGATGTTTTGTAATATTTCTAATGAAATAGTAAGTCTAAAATATTTTTACTGGGATTGGATCCATGGCAACTTTAAGTTAATTCTTCATCACGCATTAATCAATATATTTCCCCCGTATTTGGTTTTTACCGCCACCCTTCCCCGTGTTACGCTTATTTACTCAGTGTGCATTCTTCTAAGCCGATAGATGCAAGCAAAATGGGGAAGAAGTCCAAGAAAATCAGAACGCTTCCGGGCCGCCTACCTATAGAACAAGCCATCACTAGATCCAGAAATAAAAAAGAAAGGATCGATATCCGATACTACATGTTCAGTCTTGGGCAAAACTTCTTGGCAAAGTACTTATACCTGACAGAAGTCAAGAACCTAAGTAATAACGTAGAAGCACAATGATACGACTCAAAAAAATCCGAAGGTACTTTAAAGAATTTAGCCGACTCTTTCCTTCATCTACAGCAGCTCGGGAACAAATTCTCCCATATACGGATGTAGTAAAAGGTGGGCACGAGGAACTCCCAATCACGTACGTAACCTTCGCACCGAGATGGGAGAGTCTTCTGGCTCAGTTTCAAGCTACCGGATTTGAGTGCGAGATGTATCATTTTGTCCGAGCCTCGAGAATATATAACAAGGTACTTCGGCAGTTCCGAAATGAGAACGAAATCAATCAACTCATTCTAATTGGAGGCAGATCCTAAAACACAAGCATAAATCTTCCCGTATGTATTCTCATGATTCTCTATGTTCTCCTTTTTATCGTTATGTCGGGATCATGATGTGTAGATTATGGGGTTTCGCACGACTCCTCTAATTTCACTATACAGAAATGGTTCCTTTAATGGAGGCACAGAATAGTGAAATTATGATTGGGGAACCATGCATCAACCGACAAATTAGCCACCGCAAGCTCTTGATTTCGCAGGCAAGACCCGCATTTCCTCGAAATATTTCCCCATTCTACTACGTTGCTTATATTCTGATAACCCGTGTTTTGAATTAATTTCCGCGTGCTCGGGCCGGGAGGTGGACCACAAGACCCCATGCCCATTCACATATACTATCGAAAGTGTGGAAAACCTCCCATAGGCACCATTTATACCAAATCTTCAATGGCTTCATGTTACCCATTCATTACTCTATTTTTGATAAACTGCTCCCAAGATTTCCCTACCAAGCAGGATTGATTTAATCAAGCTTGGTGAGATGGTTTGCAGTGAGAAAATTTACTTATATAAGAATTTTTGCGCCCAAGCCAAACCTCATGTTCTTCCTTCCCATACCTCGATAAACCGTCGGCAAGGGATAGCCGACGGGGATTATTTCCGTGAGGGCGTTACACAAACTCTAAAGAGAAATAAGAAGCAGGTCTCAGTCTCTTTTCCTCTTAGATGTGGTGTCTACACCTGAAATGATCTCAAACATGCAGAGAAAGAAGCTATAAAGATGAAACTGGCTAACTCTATAACTCTCCTCAATAGGCATTTTGATCCCACAGTTACGCTATAATGCTCTCGAACAAAGCCAAATTGGCAAAGTTTGATCATAAAGAAGATATGTTTGATGACCCGTTCTCTACTTAGGCCGAGTCAATGTCCCAAGTTAGATCGTTGGCCGAATGAAATATCAAGACAGCGTGTTGAATTTACGTAATTTATACGTAGGGTTGCAAACTCTCGCCCTAGATCCGTTAGCAACAAGCCCAAAGAAGACAGGATCAAGCGCAGTAGCCCGAACATCACATACTAAGGAACCCTCTCGTTAAGAAAATGAACAGGAGAAAGTGCAAGAGGAAACCCAAGACGAGAGAACAGAAACAGAGTACCATAAAGGTAAATCATGACATCAATGGGATCCCGAATTGCTCCGTGAATGGCAGCACTCCGATTCAATTATCAAAATAACTCAAGTATTCAAAAGAAGCCCAAACATCAAGACAGTGATAGACACAGGAGAACGTGTCAAAATGTGTTCCAGGTGAAACCAAGCTCGGCTCACCTGGGCCCAAAGGAGTAGAGATAATCCTAAAGGACCCCTCCGATCAAGTTATTTTGGTGATAGAAGAAATTCTTCCTTTGGATGTCTTCTCTTTCTAGCCCGAAACACAAAGCTTCGTGGTAAAACGACAAAGGAAGAGGAAAAGGACTGATCGGCCCTTCCCTCGTCTGCATCAACAAGAATACTGGGCAATGTAGTTTGGAAGGAGGAATTTGACCCTCTCGGTGGGACTCACTAAAATCCATTTCACAATTTGCCGGAGCCTATTCACAAAGAACAATAGATAAGGTGACGGGAGGTAAGTCTTTTATTAAAAACAAAAAGACCAGGATATTTCCTCATTACAAGCACAACTATCGTGCTAATGCATGTATGCGTAGCAGTGTTAATTGCAATTGTTAACACAACAAAGAACCAATAGTCAATTAATCAACAATTGCGGTGAAGAAAGTGAGGGATTGATCGACAAAAGTACCCAAGGTAGTGAGTTAATGTGAGGCATTAGCACAAACTTCAAGACAAGAAAATGAACAAATGTCAAGATAAAAGATGAGCGCATTGCTCACCGTGTTACTGTGAGTCGAGAAACCGCATTAATCGCAGTGAATTGTCAGCTTGACATGGGACACCCATTTGATGTTCTTAGCCAAACCTACAAATGAGCCGCCCTCAACAGTGCCTTCGCATGTAATCTGATGCATCATTCCCGAAATGCAAGATGCCACCTATGATGCCCAACTCAGCTTCCTTTCGCCTTAACCGCGACCACCGTAAGTGGAGCTACGAAGCTAAATATGCCAGCCAAAGACTAGAGATGAAAAGAACAAGTGATGATTCATGCCGCCGATCGCCGCATTGTCGTGAAGGAGATATTCAAGATTGTTTAAATACCAATTAAGTAGGATTTTTTCATTTTCATAGATATTTAGATAAATTTATATTTATAGACCCTTTCATGTATTTAGAAAGGGTTGTAAAGTTTTGTATATGACTTAAAACCCGAAGTTGCACTACCGTACTTCAAAGTATTCTTTTTATAAAACTCGACCAATTATCTTAATTTTGACAAGGAAGCTTTTATGCAAATTGTGCACTACCGTCTTTGTAGGAAAGTATTTTTGCGTTGAAAGAAGTAATCAAATTAGCGATTGATATTGGGGAATGACTTGCACTTCATATGGTACTATTATCTATGTCTCAATCCATTCTTTTTATATAAGTTGTTGTTTGATTACTTTACATATTATTGAATATATGTATGTGTTTCTTTTAACAGTATTTCGTATTCCTTCCACTATTGGATGTTTATGGTATGCTTTTCTTTCAATTGTAAGTATATATGTCAATGATATAACTTAGGATAAGTGTAACAATGTTTTATCAATTATCATTCAAATTAATTGAATGAAGTAATTATTATTTAAATAAATATCTTCGTTTTATTAAATAGTGTCATAAAGCGATTGACAAACATAGATCATCAAACGTTACACTTAAGAATAGAAACTTCCCTGGATATAATAGTCATTATATTTATTGTTTATAGATTAAGTACTCCTATCTTATATTATCACTTATTATCAATTATCTACCCATTTCTTTATTCTTTATCTAGAAACTGTCCCATTATATCCAACAGCCACCATCCCAAACTGAAAAGGAGTCATTAAGGTCCGACCGGTGAATATCCCCCAATGTCGTTGCAACGATTTTTCAGGCATCAACATTTTTGCGCTAGAAGGAGGGCCATCAACTCCGTGAATGGCAAGCAACCCAAATCGCAAACCATTCTAAGAGTACTCTCCCCTCCACATCACCTCCTCTACTTCCCACCGATGTTACCCCTCCAAAGATCCAAGTAGAGGTGCATCCACTATCACCGCCTCAAACTCACTAATTTCAGAACAATTAAGTCCTTAACTTCAAGTGCCTCTCATCCATAAAATTCAGAGTTTCGATTTCGCCAATAAATCCGAGCTATCTCAAAGTGTTGAGATCCCCTCAAGAATTCAATCTACCTCACCTCTCACTAGACTCTCGCAGTGAAAAGCTCAGATCAACTCCATCGAATTCCCTTTACCTAAAAGGAAAAGGTGAAAACACCGAAGATTCTGAATAAATAGCATCTTCATCCATATCCTCCATCTCATCCTCCTCTGCTATGAGTCAACCATCCACTCCCTCATTACATACATTGTTGTTCACTGTGAATTTGAACTTCAACATTCAACCGCTCACTCCTCAACATCAATTCCTTCCCGTACATCCGGAATCTCAAGATCAACCACCACTCAGACAGAACAGGACCCATGACCGCACTGTGCAAATAACATGCCCACACCATTACATGCATTACCAAAGATACCCGAAAAATGGCTACCCAAGTTTAATCCGTAAATGGAACCCAAGCTGAGAACATATCAATAACTTCATGTTAGCGCTTAATTTGAAGGGAGTAAATAAAGAGCAAGATGTCGTTGTTAGGCTTTTTTCCTTATACGTTGCAAAGTGATCGTTGTGATCCCGGTATTTTTCCCCTCGCCTTTCCGATTCTATTACCAAGCTAAACATTTGCCAAGAACAAGCCACTAAGTATGAGGATGATAGACTAGCTACACTAATAAATGATCTCTCCAATCTTAGGATAGAGCATAGGGAACCAATTAAAGAATTTAATGCTCAAGTCAATAAACTTTGAATAAAATCCCAACGACTCCAAACCAAGTGAACAAACTGAAGTGAGTGGTATATCACATCGCCCTACCCGCCAATATAGCTTATTTTTGTAGATAGGGCCGCAAAACCAACAATTTCGCCGAAAACATGAAAGAAGCACTTCTGTCAGGGAGAAACGTATCAATGTCGAGAAAGAAAGCTACTTCAGAAAGAAAAACCAAAAAAGTTTCATTCAAAGATATTCAAAGAAGAAAATCTCGAAAAGATCCATATGATATGGAGGGCCTCCAAAAAGGTCCTCAAGACCATGTCGAATGAAATGGTTGAAATCAAGAAACAAGTCACCGAAACTTCAACCAAAAGGCCCTTTAAGAATTACAAGAAAACCGAATCAAACCACCAATGTCATATCTTAGAAAAGATTCGTATCAAGAAGAAGAGGAAGAGGAAACAATCTCACTAACCGATAACAAGAGGAAGTTGTTGAATGCCATGGCATGGGATTTCATACCGCCCAACTCCGATGTTACGATAATGATGAAGAAGCTTTCTTCCCGTCTCTACTAGAGTAAGAGTACCTTCGAACTCCGTTCGTGCAACTTCAAAGAACGGAGGCAAAAATGCTACAACAAAGGAAAAGTACCTACAAAGAAGTCAATTCAAGGCAAAGCAGCTTCCCCAAAACCAAACTCTTCAACTTCATACCTTCAACATCTAAAACATTAGGATCCATCTAATGGATTACAATATTGTTGATGATATGAAGAAATCCATAAACATTACTATGTTTGAACTTAGCAAATTAAAACATCGCCATAAATTGCTTCAAAGAATCGAATACGTTCCCTCTCTTCACCTCTTCCTGCTAAAGCCGCAAATGATTCAGTCAACCGACCTTCTCCGGGTATGATAGAAGCTACCTATTCAACTCGATTGGAGATAGATCAATTCTCATACTCCACCCTTCCTTTGACCTTTGAGATCTACAACAAAAACCTACACAACCGTTTGATTGACCTTTGGGGGCATCATCCAATATATCATGCCACTTTTCCTACTTTGTTCCAAATCGGACATAGAACCCCAAAAGTCTTCCCCATACACATTTGCATGTTTAGATTGCAATCCAAGGTCCGTGTTTTAGGAGAGATTAATCAGAATTCAACAGTTATCACCGTATCCACTTTGTAGTTCAACGACTGATATCCTAATAGCTGATATATCAATTTAAGGGTTATTCTTGAGTAGGATTGGTCGTAAAAGCTCTATGGGTATATTTCTACCGATTGGTCTCCACACATGTGGTTACCCTATAAGTGAAAGCCAAATCAAATAAAAACTAATCGAGAGAAACACATGACTTACACTATACGATTTTGAACAAGAAAATCAACCAATTGCATTTAATAACAACATCTTGGGAAAATTATTCATCGTAGTCATTTTTTGGAAATCTCATCGCCCAACCATCTCCTTCTCAAAGAAATGTTTAACATCACGTATTGAAAACTATTTTCACAAACGTATAGGTCAAGATGTTTTAGCACATCAAACCGTAAATAATATTGTTAATACTTCTTTATTTTGGTCTTTATATTTTGTTGGCTCCAAATCTAACGAAGGTTCGGGAGTGGTGTATCTGTTACGTCCGCAAGGAGAAAAAAACAATGTTGTCCCGTAGGTTAGAATTTGAATGCACAAACAATACAGCCGAGTATGAAGCCTTAGTCCAAGGTCTCGATAAAGCAATTGGCCTTGTAAGTGCAATATTTGGTACAGTATTCGGCGATTTCCGAAATTATTGTCAAACATGTGAGAAATACAATTCATTGTCTTTCAAATCACCTCAAACATTATCGCTGGTGTTAAGAACTTCACCACGCACTTTTCTCGCATTCAACATTTCTTCATCCCTAGGTCTCAAAATTCAGCAGCGACTTGCTAGCCAATGTTGCTTCCGGTGACTCATACCTCCGAAGATTATAGCCCGTATAGATTTTCAATAGAATTACTTTAGGCCATCGATTCCCCGTAATAATGTCACTAATTGGAGACTATTTAATCACGATGAAGACATTTTACAATTTTTGACTTCGTAAAAAGTCCTATGATGACCGTATCATTGAGGGAAAGCAAACATGACCCTAAATGAGGTAAATCCGAGGAAAATTCAATTCCAAAGCCTCAGGTGAAGCTTGAGGATCTTTATGATATTAAAGACAGGTTTAAACCTCATGACTAATGCAAAGCTCCAAAGCTCTACTCTTTAAGGTTTGAATTAATAAACATCGGGCTCGAACAAAATCCTCAAAACATTAATCTAGATTAGACTTTCAAGAGAAGAAAAGGAAGCATTCATTAAACTCTTAAAGAAACATAAACATGTTTTTGCTTGGAAATATGACGATTTAAAGACATATGATACAACTATTATCCAACATACATTCCAATGCTTCCCGATCGAAAATCCTACCAAATAGTAATTAAGGAAAATACATCCAAACTTGAGAGTCAAATAAATTAGAACTCAACAAACTCTTTGAAAGCTAAGATTATTTTCCGTTCCTCGGCACTCAAACTGGTCTCTAATATGGTGTCCGTCGTAAAGAAAAATGGCTGCATATTTAGATTTGTATAGATTTCGTAAATCAATAAAGCAAGCCTCAAAGACAACTTCCCATTACCTTACCATGGAGCATATACTCCAATCAAGAGTGTGCTCTCAATTAATGTCCTTGACGGTTTTTCAAAGATATAACCAAGTTTTGGTTCATCCCGATGACGTACCTAAAACTACATTCGAACAAAATGGGGAACTTATGCTTATCGAAAATGCCTTTCGGACTTATTAATGCAGGAGCTATTATTCAAAGAGCGATGGATATCGTCTAAAGGATTGATTAATAAAAACAGAGGTTGTCTACCTAGATGATATTACCGTATTTTCTAGAAAGAGATCCAATCATTTGTGTGACTCGAAATCAAATTTTTCAGCCCGCAAAAGGTATGGTATCTCACCAATCCTAAAAAATCCTTTTTCGCTCGATCAAAAGCCCCGGGTTTTATTGTTTCCAAAGATGCAGGCTGATATTGATCCCGACAGATTATGAAATTTCTGAAATCCCATTTCTATAACAAAATCCATGTACTTTTTAGGTCGTATCAACTTTGTCAAAAGATTTGTTCCCGATTTTCTCAGACTATTTTACCATTACAAAATATGATTAAGAAAATTTAAAGGTTTAAATGGGGACTGTTGAAAAGGAAGCATTTGATTTAATCAAACAATCAATAACCTACGTTCCCGCTTTAAACACTCCCAATTTTTCTAATCATTTATTACTGTATACTATCGCATCCGATTCATCTTATGCAACAAAGACTACCCGCATTAATGATCATGAACTTGAAGCACCGATTTCATTTTTTTAGTTCAAATTTCCAAAAGTAACTAAATTACTCCGGGTTGAAAAACAAGCCTTTGCTGTGTATAAAGCCATTAAACACTATAGGCCCTTCCTTTTAAAAGTCTACATATTATAGTTCCTTTTTTCCTCGTTACATTACCATCGATCCAAAGGGAATTAGGTGAGAAAAGGGCCAATTGGGTTACAGCACTTCAAGAGTATGACTTGGAAATCAAGCCAGAAAAGATTGTGAGGGTCAAGGTTTTGCAAAGAAGAAGGAGCATCCAACATTCCGGAATCAGTGTGACAGAACATATGGAAGAAATCAATCAGATAAGTATTACCAATTCTCAATCTCAATATGCAGATTTAATCTTTATTTGAAAAATGGATATGTACCTCCTAATCTTTCTTATAAAAACAAACGGGCCATTAGATTAAAAGCAAAAACTTCATAATCATTGATGATGTACTTTTAGACAAAACTATGATTCCGCCTTTATTAAGATGCCTAGAAAACCTAAGCACAAAAGGCTTTGGCAGAGCTACATGATGGACCAGTCGGAGGACATTTGAGCCGACACAAAAGCTCGCCAAAATCATTCATGCCGGGTATTATTGGCTCACTTATCTGGGAGATATACTACGAATATGTAAGGAAATGTCAAAGTTGTTTGAACTCTCCAAAGGAAGACAAAGAAAATCAGCTTTCCCTTTGCAACCAATAACATTGAGCAACTCGAACAATGGGATCGGGATACTTGGGGAAACATTCTCCAAATTTTCCAAACAAAGATAAGTATATCCTTATCAAGCATCGATTACTTTACCAAGTGGTTGAAGTACCTATGGAAAAACAATAAAATCCCTTTGGCGAAATTATAGAATTCATAGATCAATTCATCATTACCAGGTTATGTCCCAAATGCCTTGTTCGATACGATCTTATTTCTCTGAAGAAGGTTGAGTTCGCTATTAAAAAAAGAGGTTTTAAACTAAAATATTCTGCAAATTATTATCCCTGTGGTAATGTATTCAGCGAGTCTACCAATAAAATCTTTAAAATCATTAAGCGAACTATTGAACACCGATAAAAATTGGCATAAATCTTTAATATTCGCACTCATGGGCAGATAGAATAACACACAAGGCCTCCATAGGTACTTCTCCATTCAATTTGTGACATGGGGAAAGAAGCAATACTACCAAATCAATCTAGCACTTCCTTCTCTAGCCCTAGTCCGCTTATCAAGAAAGCCCCTCTTCTTCTATCCAACTTAGACATGATCAAATTTTAAAATTAGAAGAAGAAAGAGAAAGGCTAAGATTACTCATGCAAAACATCACATAATAAAAAAATCATTTGATTCAAGCCTTCATCCAATGCAGTCATTGCAGGTTGGAGATCTAGTTCCGAAATGGGATAAAGCCCATGAGGATAAAGGTGTAAATACTACCAAGTCTCAAAGATGTGGCTTGGACCATTTCGATCGAGAAGATAGGCCATTCGACATTCATGTTACAAGATCTAACAGGAAAGAGGGATTCTCTTCGTTAATTATTCTCATCTTAAAGTAGGGCTCTTCAACTGTGGGAGTAGTTGGGCAATCCCTTCTCCTTTAGTTCTAAGTAGGATTTATTTTAGGATCATTAGGAAATAAAGTTGTAAGGTATCTTCCATCGACCTTTGTCATTTAAAAGTTGCTCAAAAGAAAGGATTGTTGATATTCACTTTTAAATAAATAGAAGTCTTGAACAAGAGGAACAATTTCTAGAAACTAGGTATAATTGCATCTCCGAAGCCACCTTTCAATTTTTTATGAACTTTTCAAAGTTTAGAAGTATTAAAAAAATCATTTTATGTTTTAAATTGGTCAACAAAAAAGGTTATCAATATCAAAACAAATTTAAAACTAATCCAATTTCCTACAAGACTTTCAACTTTACTCCCTGACATCCATTTACTCTTAAGGAGAAAATTGTCCATCCCATTCACCAAAGTTTATGATTACTCTATGTAATTTAAAATTTTAAAATAAAAGATAAGAGGTCTTATTACAAGCCTCGTTTACCATGATCATAGAAATAGTTTAACCGACATTACCAATACTTCATACCAAACAAGGTAATGGCTTAAATTATAAGACAAGGGGTCTCATCACGAGCTACCTTGTTCAAGGATTACTACGCAAGGAATGGCATTGTCAAACACTGTCACCAAACCAGACAATGGCTTTTTATCTTAGAAATAACAGAAAAGTAAAGAAAATACAACATAAAAGCATATTTTGAATTCATTCCGATAATCATACTCAAATGGATGGGATAATGGACAAGTCAAATATGGTTAAAAGGTATCCTGGTTTAACTATGAACGTTTGTTGCGCAGGCTCTACCTATGACAAGACGAGTTAACCAAAAAGCCGTTTGAAAAAGTTTTTTGTTTTATCATTATAAACCAATAACAGCTCATTTAAACTTAGAATGTATCTAATTTTCAACAAAGAGAGGAAATTACCAAAAATAAAGTTTTCATTTATTTTGGAGTGCATATATACTTAGTTATACAGAATTTTTCTTTTTGATCGAAAACTCTATTTTGAAAAAGTTTAAGTATTTCCATACTTTTCGCAGATAGAATCGTTTTTCCAAATAATCGCCAATCATATCCTTTCATTAACAACCCCTCCATTTCATATAATTTTTATTCACAACACTATATCATGAAATGGGTCCCTTTTATTTTTTTTAATTGGTATCAATTTTTAAAAAGGTCCGGAAATGAAATAAAAACATTACAAAAAACCTTTTTGACAAACCAATAATGGCCTTGATGTATAAATAATTAAATCTTTTATCATTGCGATAAAGCGATCGTAAGATCGTGCTATCGCAATGACAAAAGGCAACATAACTTAAGAACTCATTGCTCCGACGTCGATAAATACGTTAATGAGCGATTGGCGATATACCATGCGATATACCAGCTTTTAAATGCTCCCGATGCGAGTGCGATATCGCTATCGGCCAACGAGGATTTCAAGAGATGCCAAGATAAGAAAAGCGCCTTTTCGTCCCGATGCGATGCGATAAAGCCAAAACACGAATCCCCAAAAAAGTTGTTAAAACGGGGATATTACGATTAATTCGTATTAAAAGCCTTATCTTTATAATGGAGATTCACCGCGCTCAACCGCCAAAACGGCCAAGGCACGCTTAAACAAATCATTTCACCAATAAACGACGTGATGACATTTAAATGATTGACAAGTTTTTGTGGCTATTTAATGAAATAGTAAGTCTAAATATTTTTACTACTGATCCATGGCAACTTTAAGTTAATTCTTCATCACGCATTAATCAATATATCGTATTTGGTTTTTGTATCGCCACCTCCTCTCGGTTACGGTATTTTTACTCCCGTGCTAATTTTCTGTTTCTGATGATGCAAGCAAAATGTGGGGAAGAAGTCCAAGAAAACCGCAAACGCTTCCGCTTCGCCAAACACAGAACAAGCCATCACCGATCCAGGAAATAAAAAGAAAGGATTGATATCCGATACTACATGTTCGTGTCTTGGCAAAACTTCGGGCAAAGTACTTATACCTGACAGTGCTCAAGAACCCGAAGTGACAACAAGAGCTGTCAGCCGATACGACCTCAAAAACTGCTGTATTTCTTAAAGGACTTAGGCCGACTCTTTTCCTTCATCTGACAGCGCTCGGGAACAAATTCTCCCATATACGGATGTAGTAAAGTAAGGTGGGCAGACCGAGGAACTCCCAATCACAGCATGCAACCTTCTGCACCGAGATGGGAGTCTTGAAGTTCATTTCAAGCTAATGATTTGAGGCAAGTGTATCATTTGCTCCGAGCTCGAGAAGAAGTACAACAAGGCATTGGGAGAAATTCGAAATGAGAACGAAATCCGAATCCGAACCCATTCTAATCGGGGAGTGCTAATCCCAAACACAAGTACAAATCTTCCTGGGAGGTATTCGTTGATTCTCTATGTTCTCCTTACCGTTATGCCGGGATCATGATGTGTAGATTATGGGGTTTGCACGACTTCAATTTCACTATAGAAATGTCTCCTTTAATGGAGTAAAATGTAATAGTGAAATTATGGATTTGGGAACTATATTGTCCGACAATTAGCCACCGCGCTCTTGATTTTAGAGGCAAGACCCGGTATTTCGAAAGGCTTATTTCCATTCTACTACATTGCTTATATTCTCGGACACCCCCGTGTTTTAATTCTCGAATTTCCCGTGCCTCGCCTGAGGTGGACTCCACAAGACCCCATGCCCATTCACATATACTATCGTAAAGTGTGGAAAACCTCCAGTATAGGCACCATTTATACCAACTGCAATGGCTTCATGTTACCCATTCATTACTCTATTTTGATAAACTAAGCCCCAAGATTTCCTACCAAGCAGGATTGATTTAATCAATAGGGGAGATGGTTTGGTGTAGGAAAAATTTACTTTTATATAAGAATTTTGCGCCAAGCCTAAACCTCATGTTCTTCCTTCCAGACATACTCGATAACCGTCGGCAAGGGTATAGCCTATCGGGATATTTCCGAGGGCGTTACACAAACTCTAAAGAGAAATAAGAAGTGTGTCCGGCCTCTCTTTTCCTCTTAGATGTGGTGTCTACACCTTCGAATGATCTCAAACATGCAGAAAGAAGCTATAAAGATGAAATCATTAACTCTAGCAACTCTCCCTAATAGGCATTTTGATCCCGACAAAGTTGTCATAATGCTCTCGAATGTGCCAAATTGGCAAAGTTTGATCATAAAGAAGATATAGCTTTGATGACCTCTACTTCATGCCGAGTCAATGTCCTGCTAGATCTACGAATGAAATATCAAGATGAAGGCTGCTGAATCTGCTGCACTTGTATACGTAGGCTGTAAAACTCGCCCCAGATCCGTTAGCAACAAGCCCACAGCCAGGATCAAGCGAGCCCTCGAACAACGACATACTAAGGAACCTCCCTGCTATGACAAACGAATGTGAGAAAGTAAGAGGAAACCGGGACGAGAGAACAGAAATCGTAGCACCATAAAAGTAAATCAAGATACTCAAATCGTATCCCGAATTGCTCCAGAATGGCGCACTCCGATTCAATTATTTCTCCAACAATCCCTAAGGTTCAAAAGAAGCCCAAACATCAAGAGTAGCAGATACACAAGAGAACGTGTCAAAAATGTGTTCCGTGCAGCCCGGCCTACCCTGGGCCCAGCGAGAGAGATAATCCCAAAGGACCCTCCGATCAAGTTATTTTTGGTGATAAGAAATTTCCTTTGACGTTCTCTATAGCCCGAAACACAAAGTCAGTGGTAAAACGACAAAGGAAGAGGAAAAGGATCGACGTCTCTTCCCCGTTCCTGCATCAATAAAGGACGGCAATGTAGTTTGGAAGGAGGAATTTGACTCTCCGGGACCTAACAAAATCATTTACTCAAGAGTGAGCTCATTCAGAAAGAATAACATATAAGATTGAGGTAAGTCTTTTATTAAAAACAAAAAGACCGTGGATATTTCCTATTACAAGCACAACTATCAAGCACAAGAAGAAGTGTGAGTGTGCGTAATTTCAATTGTTAACATAAATGTAAAACCAATAGTCAATTAACTCAACAATTGGGTGTGAAGAAAGGTGACTGACTGAGGTACCAAGGCAGATATCGAGGCATTAAGTAATAACTCAAGACAAGAATGAACAAACGTCAAGATAAAAGATGAGCAGATTGAGCCCAACTATGTTACTCTCGTAGGGGCTGAGAAATCGGGCAGATTAATCGTGAATTAATGTTTGACATGGGACAATCTACTGGATGTTCTTACCAACCCATACCAGAGCTTCCTCAAATGCCTCTCGTATGCACCTGGGATGCATCATTCCCCAAATGCAAGATGCCACCATGATGCCCAATCCCGCTCGCCTTAACTCACCGAAGTGGATAATGTTTTGAAATATGCCAGCCTCAGACCTAGAGATGAACAGCCTAAGTGATGATTCATGCCACCGACTGCCAGATTTCCGTGAAGGAGATATTCAAGATTGTTTAAAATACCAATTAAGTAGGATTTTTCAGTTTCATAGATATTTAGATAAATTTAGTATTTATAGACCCTTTCATGTATTGAGAAAGGGTCGTAAAGTTTTGTATATGACTTAAAACCTGAAGTTGCACTACTGTACTTCAGGCATATTCTTTTATAAAACTGGACCAATTATTCTAATTTTGACAAGGAAGCTTTTATGCAAATGTGCACTACTGTCTTTGTGTGAAAGTATTTTTGCGTTGAAAGAAGAATCTCAAATAGCGATTGATATTGGGGAATGACTTGCAGCTCATATGGTACTATTATCTATGTCTGAATCCATTTCTTTTTATATAAATTGTTGTTTGATTACTTTTGCTATTATTGGATATATGTATGTGTTTTAACATTATTTCTGTATTCCTTCCACTATTGGATGTTTATGGTATGCTTTTCTTTCAATAATATATATGTCAATGATATAAATTGAGATAAGTGTAACAATGTTTTATCAATTACTTCATTCAACTAATTGAATGAAGTAATTATTATTTAAATAAATATCTTTGTTTATTAAATAGTGTCATCTATATGCCTATTGACAAAAATAGATCATCAAATGTTGCACTTAAAGATAGAAACTTCCCGGGATATAATAGTCATTTATATTTGTTGTTTATAGATTAAATACTCCATTCATTATCACTTATTATCACTCATTCACCCATTTCTATTCTTTATCGGGAAACTGGTCCCATCATATCCAGTCGGAGCCACCATTCCAAACGGAAAGAGCTCACAGTATCCTAATCGGGTGGTCATCTCACAGTTGTTAAGGTAACGATTTTCTAGGCATCAGTGGCGGCCCTAGATGAGCCCCCTCTATCATTAAGGAACCCATGATTGTCCCAACCCCTAGGGGTGATGAATTGTCCCACATTGAGGGGGGTATACACTGCTACATATTACACACCATGCACTCATCCCCTAGAGCCCCAAGAAGTTATGAAGAAAAATCAATAAAAAGAAAAAGACATATGAAGAAGGGTGGAAAAACAAAGGTCAGGGTAACTCATGTACCACGATTTTCTCCCTCCTACACTCACATACCCAAGTGTGAGCTTCCCTTGTTATAGTTACCTTTGTACCATAACATGTATTCTGGATGATTACCCTAATCCCCACTCCGCTCCATTACTATATCATGTGCCACTTACCATTTGAGGGATGTACCATGGATATGTCACCCCCTTTAGAGGTTGAAACAACCTAATGGGATCCTTGATTAATCCCCTATTGAGCTTGGAGACACTTGTACATGTCCAAGTCCACTATGGAAGGGCATGTCACCATGAAGTGACCCATTATTTCCATGACTTCTAAGATCTTTTACTTGATTATTTTGATGATTTTTTGTATTGGAGGGAAAGGGGATGCATTGGATCTTATGTAGGATTGCAGGTGCGTCTCCATTTTTCACTTGGTCTCCCTATATGGGGTCATAGTTCTCCAGAGGGCCACATTGGCACTCGTAGGGTGAGCATTGAGAGCCATGGGCCTCCACCATAGCAAATCTTAGTTCATGGATCCCAAACCACACTCGTTGATTTCTCATGTTTCATCTTTTTGGATGAAGATGATGCCCCTGGTTCCCCATGCTCAGCTAACTCCACACTAGCACCATACACTTGTCAAATGTTCCAAGGTGTAGAGGATCTCTCCTGCTATAGAGGGAGGGATTATGTCATCATTCTAGCCCTTGTAGATGGCTTACAGGCATCTTCAATCCATAATGCCTTCGATCCATTTGGAACCCATGAGGATGTCCTTTTTACCCCCACACCCACTTGGGAGCACTATAGATTATTGCTTGGAAAAAAAGGGGCCAACCCCTTTTCCACTATGTTTGGAGTCCATTTCTATATCATGGCACCCATTGGACTTCATTAGGCTTCCTCAAAGTACCGATGACTCACTTTGTTCATCATTCGGCCCTCTTGAGAGACTTCTTATTATGTTATTGAACTATTTAGTGGGCTTGTCACCAAAAGTATTGTTATTATGCACATTATTTTATTTTAGGGGCTTAATTAGGAAAAAATAGCTAAATCTAACTCATTAGACATTGTATAAATAGATGAGAGGTGATTCATTCTCTCATGATCACTTGGATTGGGTCATTCTCTCTTGTGAGATTTTCGCTATACCTTTTGGAGGACGAGTTTGGATGAATGGATGAATTTTGATGTTTGGATCTCTTTAATTTTGTCTTGGAGCTTCACTATTGGCATATGTTGATGATAGGATACACTCTTTCTTACATGTAAGTGCTATTTTAATGTTGTTCTTGTTATTTACTTTTTTCACATACATGTTGCTGGGATTTTCGCTATACTAGTCTGAAATTTATAGCTTGTCTTATGTAAAATTGTAAAAATTTGATCTTTTATAGCGTTGCATCATGGCATGGGCCATATATGAATGGGTGAATGTTCTTAGAGATAATTTATATTAAATACATCTTGATAAGTCATAATTTATTGCAAACTGAAGTATAAAGTCCTTGCAGCAGTTGTTCACATGCTCTAAGTGTCATGCGAAGTTTTTAAATGCCTCCTTGATTGGGTGAATTCTTCTCAAACCATAAATTATCCTTGACTCCATCTCTCACAGAGGACAAGGCACTAATCCTCCATTGATGATCATTTTCAACACTTATTCTTTTCACCTCCCTCTTTTTATAGGCCTAGCCTACATAGGTCACGTAGGGTGTCAATTATCTCACAATCTAGCCATCTAAACACTTCAATTTTTGGTCTACAACTACGCTGACATTTTCTTTAGAGGCCCTCCAAATTCGAAGAAAATACAACATTGGGATATCGAGATACAACAAGCCCTAGCTAAAGGACCATTTCTTGCCCTAGTTTTCCCTTGGCTAGTGTCCTCATTATGATAATTGGATTCAAACCTCAAAGGAAATTTCTCCTTTCATCCTCTTCTCCTCCCTAATTAGGTCAAGCCCTTCATTGGGTGATCAATTCCATACCCTTGACGTAATTTTTGGTCTGCTTGGTCTCGTGTAGTCCCAGAACCAGTTGACATCAATTCCATAAAGATCACACAAAACACAATACTCTATGAGGATTTCCAGGCATAGGAATCATCTTTGCTAGATACATTCCTGAACCCTAGCCTTGAGGATCCTCTCAGCCCTTCCTAGAGAGCATATCACCTCACTTCCTGAGCAAGAAAGCCATATAGTCGAGTCTCTCATGTGAATAGGCCTTGGGAGTCATTCACCCTCTTTTTGTTCCATTCATCTAGTGATTCCCCTTTATATTGGGTCTCCTCCCATCGGTAAAAGTCTGTAAAGAGCAGGGAGCTTTAGCTAAGGTGAAAATGGCCTATTGCTCCATTGTTGCCCTTGACCTAGTAGTTGCTCTATAAGATCCCCTCCTAGGACCCCTGCTAGTTTGAGCGGTAATATTACTAACACGAACCCAATGCACCTTCCAAATTTAAAAAACCGTTACTTTCACTAGATATTATAGATATTCATTTTTTCATTAACATTTTTTATACCCCTTTATATTTTTTCATTAACTTTGATCTCTGTTTTTTATACACAACATATAAAAACCCTTTACCCCCTATTATATGTTCAATATATTAAATGTCATTTTTTCCTCAAATATATATCCCCCAATATGAATGCACACGATATGGTATTTCTCCCCCAATCAAGTCTTCGTTGTTGAAGCGACCACTATACCAACAAGTTATGAAACAAAGGTTAAAACTTCTCATGAAGTAGTGTGTCATCTAGTAGTAGCTAACTATCAAGAAGAGGTTAAAGTGATTCAAAAGTTTTTGAGGAAAATATTTACTGACTGCATAATAGTGGAAGAAATCCTCAATGCAATTGAAGATGTAGAGAAAAAATAGGAAGAGAAGGAAGAGAGAAAGAAGAAGAGGAGAAAGCTCTCATTTTAAAGGATAATGAAGATATTTTTAAGATATTTTTAACATTGATTTTGTGTGTGTAGTTAAACATGAAATTACTCTAGTTATAGTTATAACTGAAAGTGAAGAGGAAGAAAAAGATGCAAGAAAGGACATGGAAGTTTCTAAAGACGAAGAAGAAATTCTTAAAATAACCTTTCAACAATGGAGTCAAGAAGAAATTAAATTATGCTATCAAGATATATGATAGAAAGAAGATAAAAAATATAAAGCACAAGAAGAAAAGCGAAGTTCACAGTTTGAAAATGAAGAGTTTTTGCAGTCGTCCATGAGTGAAAGGTCTTTGAAGATGAAGTTGTAGAAGACAAGCTGAGAAAGCCTAAATTGTTTTTCAAAACAAATACAAGAGAAGTCAAAGAAAAATTGCAATAAGAGCAAGTGAATAAATATGGAGCCTACAACAAGAAAGTGCAACAGAGAATGAAGCAATTTTGAGGGTATAGAATTTGGAGGAAACGAAAAAGAAAAATTAACATTGTAAGAAGTTTTTGAGTCATTGTAAGCCTAGTTGAGACTTACATCAACATGCAAGTTATGTTAGATCATGATTAAGTTAAGGTTGAGTCATGTTGGAAATACTCCCAACAACTGCCATGAATTTAGAGTGGCAGCGGCCCACAATTGAATTGAATTTTTGTGCAGGAAGGACAAGGAGCAAATTTCAAATCCGAAGGCGTTCCACGCAAAATCAAAAACAGAGTACCCGAGCCCATTCTTTGCGTTTATTTCCTTTCCGCGTTGACTTACCGTTGCCCGCAGCTCACAGCCTGCAAATTTTAAGTTGTAACTCTTAAGCCTTCCACCGAAGTTATGTTTCCTTTACCTTACCTTTACCGCATTAACCAAACTGTGCAAACCCTTGCATTTCTGCTTATTCGTTTGTTTTTCGCATTTTGTACTTACCATGGTTTACTTCATCGCCGCCCACATTTCGCAACATTTAGCGTTTAACTCTTAAGCACTTCGACCGAAACTTATTTCTCCGTCGATGCGATATCGACGGGACTCACAAACCTCATCGCATTACCGACTACTGCAAACCTTTGTTCTTTGCTTTATACCTTACCTTTCAAATTTCGCACTTACCATTGTTGACCGCCTGCAACCTCGCACTTCGCAACATTTAAGACTTACCATTTAAGCCGCCCGCAAGTTGTTTTATTTATGCTGCGATGCGATCACAAATGGCACGTGGCAAGCTCTGGAGGATAGTGCATATCGACACCCGCAAGCTCAGGAGTTCAACGAATAAGCGCCTACAAGTTAAAGTGTTTATGTTGTGATGCGATGTGCCACGTCACATCGCATATCGCAAGTTTTATGTCTTTCCCATAAGCGCCCAAGTTAAATGTTATAATCGTCGGTATGTGATTTGCAATGGAGGGAAGGATGCGATGTGGTTTCGCAGGCAGAACACATAATATTTCAGGTCCGGCCTTTTATGTTTTTTGTACGTTGTTTCGTGTAGAAACAACATAACAGAGTAGGAGGTTGATTTGGTTGTTTTACGTCCGTTCTGCATTGAATTGCAGGCTCCGACCAATTTTGTATAAAAGGATGTAATTTCAATTTGTTTTGAGAGAGTGAAGGAATGAATCAAATATTGAAAACAGTTGAATAAATTTCAAAAAGAGTTCATCTCTTGTGTTTAATCGTTGTCTGTCTGTGTGTATGAATTTTATTTCCACATATTGTTGCATTCTTTGTGTTGTGGGGGAAATGCATCCCTCTGTTGTTTTATTCATAATTTTCAACATGGTATCGGAGCAGGTTTAGGCTCTTAGTGAAAGAACGAGTCTTTACTGAAGAAGCTGAAAGGTTGTTTGAGAAACTGATTCTCCAGCAGTGAGAAGGTTTTTTTTTACACAGTCAAGATGGTAGCAGCAAGCACAATCCTGAATAATCCCCAACTACCACAGTTCAATGGGAAGAATTATGATTATTGGGCTATTACAATGAAGGCCCTGTTCTCCTCACAAGATATTTGGGAGCTGGTGGAAAATGGTTTCCAAGAACCAGCAGATGCAGCAGCATATAATGCTTTGACACTAGGACAAAGAGATTTTTTGAGAGAAAATAAGAAGAAGGACTCCACAACCTTCTTCTATATTTTCCAAGCAGTACATGAGAGTATTTTCCCAAGGATTGCAGCAGAAACAAAGTCTGAGGCATGGGATACCCTCCAGACAGTGTATCAAGGCATGGAAAAGGTGAAGACAACAAAACTTCAAACGCTGAGAAGAGATTTTGAAACTCTTTGTATGAAAGAGTCTGATAACATAGACTCATTCTTCACACATGTGATTGGGTTGGTTACCCAAATCAGGTCTCATGGAGAGACACTTGAAAAAATGAGAATAATGGAGAAAGTCTTAAGAAATATACCATCAAGGTTTGATGCCATAATAGTGGCCATAGAAGAGACAAAGGATCTCTCACAGTTTTCAGTGGATGAGCGTCATGCATCACTGATGTCTCATGAGCACAGACTGAACAGAGCAACAAAATCCTCATTGGAGTATGCATTTAAGATAGAAATGTCTTTTGGTCAAGGTATAGGTCGAGGAAGATCAAACAACTGAGCAAGAGGAAGAAGCCCACACAGAGGTGGAAGAAGCAACCCTGCAAACACAAGTGGAAGGAGCAACAATCAAAATCCAAGCCAAGTTTCAAGACATAATCAAGCACAAGGACAGAGGTATGATAAATCTCAAGTCCAATATCATTATTGCAAAAAGTATGGTCATTATGCAAATGAATGTAGAAAGAAGCAAAATGACATGGGTAGTAAACCTAGTATAAATTTTACAAAAGAAAATCAGAACCAAGGAAGTGTGATTTTAACTTGTAATGTAGCGCAAGAAAAACAAGAAGATGTATGGTTCTTAGATTCAGGTTGTATTAACCATATGAATGGAAACATAGCAATGTTTTCCTATCTAAATGAAAGTGTAAAATCTAAAGTGAGAACGGGGACTGATAGCAAGGTCTTTGTCATGGGAAAAGGAAGAGTAAACATACTGAAAAAGAAGGGAGAGAAGAAGTTCATGCCAAATGTCTATTATGTCCCTAGCCTGAAATGTAACCATCTAAGCATTGGACATCTCATGCAAAAGGGCTACAATGTTTTTTTAAGAATGATGTGTGCACAATCATGGATATACCTCCAAGTAGACAGCTCATTGCAAAAGTGCATATGACAAGCAATAGGATGTTTCCTCTCAAGATCATATTATACTTGAAGGAAGGGGGTGTTGTAGCAGTTGTCACACAGGAAGTCTTTCAAGAAAAAGTGAAAAATGAGAATTGGTTATGGAATTCGAGATTTTGACATCTCAATTTCGTAGGTTTGAATTTGTTTCACAGAAAAGGCATGGTAAAGGGATTACCACTCATAGAGAAACTAGACAACCTATGTGAAGGCTGCATCTTGGGAAAACACCACAAAGAATCGTTTCCACTAGGAAAGAGTATAACGGAAAAGGAAACTTTGGAGATTTTCCACTCATATTTATGTGGACCAATGAAAACACCAGCATTAGCTGGCAGTCACTATATGTTGACATTTATAGATGATTACACTAGGAAGACATGGGTCTATTTTCTAAAATAGAAAAGTGAAGTGTTTGAACAGTTCTACCACTTCAAAGCTATTGTTGAGAAGAAAACTGGACACTACATAAAAGTGTTGAGAACTGATAGAGGTGGATAATATATCCCCAATGACTTCCTACGTTTTTGCAGGGAGCATGGAATACACAAGCAGTTTACCACAAGATATACACCTCAGAAAAATGGTGTAGCAGAAAGAAAGAATAGGACCATCATGGACATGGTAAGAAGTATGTTGAAGGCAAATCATTTTCCAAATGATTATTGGGTAGAAGCTGTAAATTTTGCAGCTTCTATTTTGAATAGATGTCCAATGAAAGTTGTCATGAACAGAGTTCCATAAGAAGCATGGAGTGGAACAAAGCAATTTGTCACTCACATGAGAGTGTTTGGATGTGTGGCATATTCACATGTCCCAGATCAGTTAATGAAGAAGTTGGATAGAAAGGGGAGAAGTGTATATTTGTTGGATACAGTGATGAATCCAAGGCCTATAAGCTCTATAATCCATCGACCAAGAAGGTAATAATTAGCAGAGATGTTCAGTTCATTGAAGAAGAAGCTTGGGATGGATGTTTAGAGAAGACAGTGAATGTGAAGACATGTATTTCACATGATGATAAAGAGAAATTGATTGCAGAAAGTAATTCCTCAATGATGGCTCCTCCTGCACCTACACAAGCTCAACAGAGCACACCACAAGCAAGCAATAGAACAACATTGAGAAATCAAGCAAGTGCTTCTCCAAGCACACCACATGGATCAACAACTCCCTCGAGTTCAAGTGAAACTCCAAGCACATCTTCAGAAAATACAAGAAGACCAAGATTTAGAAATTTAAGTGAAATTTATGAGCAATAAGAAGCTAATAATAATGCTAATTTATTTGGATTATTTTGTCATGTTGATGACCCAATCCATTTTGAAGATGCAGTCAAAGAAGAGAAGTTGATTGAAGCAATTAATGAAGAGATAGGAGCAATAGAAAAGAATGACACATGGGAGTTAGTGGACCTTCCACAAGGAAAATAAGTTATTGGAGTGAAATGGGTCTATAAGACCAACAGAAACATTGAAGGCAAGATAGAAAGGCACAAAGCAAGGCTAGTTGTCAAAGGCTACAAGTAGCAACAAGGAAGAGACTATGAGGAAACCTTTGCACCAGTTACAAGGATGGAGACAGTGTGGATAGTGTTGTCCATAGCAGCGCAACAAAAGTGGAAATTATATCAAATGGATGTGAAGTCATCATTCTTGAATGGAGTGCTGAAAGAGGAGGTGTATGTTGAACAACCTCCTGGCTATGAAATAGAAGGCCAAGAACACAAGGTGTGTAAGTTGAAGAAAGCTCTTTATGGGCTGAATCAAGCACCACAAGCATGGTACAACAAGATTGATGCTTACCTTGTGGACAATGGGTTTGACAAGTGTGATGGTGAACCCACACTCTACATCAAATAAAATGACGGTAAGATCCTTATTGTTGTTTTGTAGGTAGATGATTTGATTTTTACAGGAAATGATGTTTCTCTCATTGCTGATTTCAAAGCAGTCATGAAGAGTGAGTTTGAAATGAATAACTTGGGTTTTTTAAGATATTTTTTTGGCACAGAATTAAAGCAAACAGAAAAGAGGATTTTTATCTCCCAAGAAAAGTATGTTGAAGAAGTTTTAAAAAGTTTCAATATTCAGAACAACAAGCCATCATTAACTCCAACTATCATGGGGTTGAAGTTGAGCAAGGAAGATTGCAGCAAGAATGTCAGTCCGACATTGTACAAAATCATGGTTGCCAGAGTAATGTATTTGACTGCAACTAGCCCTGATATAATGCATGTAGTAAGTCTGTTATCCAGATTCATGGAGAAACCCAAGGAGACACATTGGCAAGAATGCAAGAGAATATTGAGGTATGTAAATGGAATAGAGGAGTATGGTGTTCTATACTCCAAAAATGATAATTTTTAGCTAATTGGTTACACTGAAAGAGATTTGGCTGGAAGTGTAGATGACAGAAAGAGCACATCAGGGTATGTTTTTCATTTGGGATCGAGATCCATTTCATGGGCTTCCAAGAAGCAGCCAATAGTTTCATTATTAACAGCAGAAGCTGAATATGTAGCAACAACAATAGCAGCATGCCAAGTAGTTTGGATGAGAAGGACGCTGAGGGATTTATGTCATGAGCAAGACAAATGAACCACAATTTTCTGTGATAACAGCTTCAGCAATTGCATTGTCAAAGAATTTTATTTTCCACAAGAGAACAAAGCATACTGATGCCAAATACCATTTTATAAGGGAATTAGTTAACAATGGTGAAATTTTTTTGTAGCATTGCAGGTCAGAGGAACAATATTCTGATATCCTCACAAAGCCATTGGGACAAAAAAGTTTGGCTTATCTGAAACAGTGTCTGGAAATGATTGATGGCAGCAGTTGTGATTAAGGGGGAGTGTTGGAAATACTCTCAACCACCGTCATGAATAAAGAGTGGCAGCAGCCTAGAACTGAATTGAATTTTTGTGCAGGAAGGACAAGGAGCAGATTTCAAATCCAAAGGCATTCCACGCAAAATCAGCAACAGACCCGAGCCCATTCTCTACGTTTATTTCCTTTCTGCGTTGACTTACCATTGCCCGCAGCTCGCAACCCACAAATTTTAAGTTGTAACTCTTAAGCCTTCCACCGAAGTTATGTTTCCACTGATGCGATATCAACGGGACCCACCTTACCTTTACCACATTAACTAAACCGTGCAAACCTTTTCTTTTCCGCTTATTCCTTTGTTTTTCGCATTTCGTACTTACCATGGTTTACCGCATCGATGCCCGTAGTTCGTAACATTTAGCGTTTAACTCTTCAGCACTTCGACCAAAACTTATTTCTCCGCCAATGTGATATCGGCTGGACCCACAAACCTCACCGCATTATTGACCGCTGCAAACTTCTGTTCTTTAATTTATCCCTTACCTTTCATATTTTGCACTTACAGTTGTTAACCGTCCGCAACTTCGCACTTCGCAACATTTAAGACTTACCATTTAAGCCGTCCGCAAGTTGCTTTATTTATGCTACGATGCGATCGTAAATGGCACTTGGCAAGCTCAAAAGGATATCGCATATCGGTGCCCGCAAGCTCAGGAGTTCAATGGATGAGCACCCGCAAGTTAAAGTGTTTATGTTGCGATGCGATATGTGCTACGTCACATCACATATCGCAAGTTTTATGTATTTCCCATAAGTGCCCAAGTTAAATGTTATAATTGTCGGTATGCGATTTGCAATGGAGGGAAGGATGCGATGTGGTTTCACAGGCAGAACACATAATATTTCAGGTTCGGCCTTTTATGTTTTTTGTACGATGTTTCTTGTAGAAACAACAGAACAGAGTAGGAAGACGATTTGGTTGTTTTACGTCTGTTCTGCATTGAATTGCAAGCTCCGGCCAATTTTGTATAAAAGATTGTAATTTCAATTTGTTTTGAGAGAGTGAAGGAATGAATCGAATATAGAGAAGAGTTGAATAAATTTCAAAATGAGTTTATCTCTTGTGTTTAATCACTGTCTGTCTGTATATATGAATTTTATTTCCACATATTATTGCATTCTCTGTGTTGTGGGGGAAATGCATCCTTCTAGTGTTTTATTCATAATTTCCAACGAGTCATACGGTCGTAATCATAAGAGAGTGTTAGAAATAGTAATTACGCTCGTGTGCATGCAATGTATGAAGAGTGAAGTTGAGTTATGAAAAAAAGTAGGTTAAAAAGCTTGCATGATTCTATATTTATATTTATTAAGTTTAGTTTTTATATGGAAGGTTATTGTCAATGTAATATGTAAAGCTAAATGTAAAACTCAATGAATGTATGCAAAGAAAGATTTATGAATACAAGCAAAAATATTTATGAATATAAGTTTGTGTTGTGAGTATTTTGTGTCTTTCAATAGTACGAGGCTCCATGGTTAAACCAGTAAAAAAGTGATTCCTTTGAGATATAAATATTCCATAGCCATCGGCACCGATATTTAATCTATAGTGTGAATGACTCAGAGTAAAGTGCTTTACGATGGTGTAAATGTCCACAAATGGAATAAAGACTGTCGACCAATAATTCACAAGGATAAAAGAAGCGCGTTGGAAAATCCTGCACTAGTGACAACTTGACAGGACAATGATGGACTTAAAGTAATGGATTACCTATGGAATAAAGACTATCGACCAATAATTCACAAGGATAAAAGAAGCGCGTTGGAAAATCCTGCACTTGTGACAACTTGACAGGACAATGATGGATTTAAAGTTATGGATTACTTCGTAGGTAAGCGATTGTTTGAAGCTGTCGGTGGTGATGGAATAATTTTTTGAAAGTGATGGATTACTTCGTCGGTAAGGGATTGCTCGAAGCTGTCGGTGATTATGGAATATTTGTTTTTTCAAGTGCAAAAACTTTAAAATCGTTCACCGTGCTTCACTTTCTTCGATTATTTCGTTCATATATTTGCTGTCCAATCCACCCTCCTCTGAATTAAGCTCCACTTCTTCTCCTTGGGACACACTTCTTCCCATTCTTGCTGCATTACTTGTTTTTATATTCACATACTACTCTGCTCCAGGCTCTGTTCCTTGCTTCTCTAATCACATTCTGCTCTTCTCCAATTTTGTCATGGATATTGTTGTGGGAACAGCAATGGATACTCTTGCCAGCCAAAGTTGCGCGATCATGATTCCATTTCTCCAACAACTGATCAGAGAAATAGACGATGTCATTCTGTTGGATGGAAACCGTCTGCTTCTGCAAGATGATCAGTTATATCGTATGAAGAAGCTCTTACTCTATATTAACTATAAATGTGAAGATGCAGAACTGCCTTCCCAGATGCCCCCGGAGATAGATAATTGTTTGCAAGAGATGCAGCATGAATTTGGACGGGCGAGAGAGTTGATCTACCGCTCGCAACGGGCGCAACAGTATATCCAGTGCGTCGTTTGCAAGCCCAGACTCTCCACACAAACCAGAGAATGGAAAAAAAACTTTGATGAGCTATTTCACCATCTACAAACCCACTTCTCAATGATTTGCAATGCTCATCAAGTCGAACTATGCTCCTCATTGGTTGGGTCGGGCATCAAATCTGCCATGACACAGCTAAAGAAGTGGCTTACGGACGCTCCCCAAGTTCATGTAATTGGTGTATATGGGGACGAAGGCATTGGAAAAACGGCATTGCTCAAAAGACTTTACAACACTTACAAGGTCAGTAATTTCTTTGATGTTGTGATTTGGGTTGAATGTAGTAACATTGAATGTTACCAGTTGCTCGGTCGTATTGCTGAAACAATCAAGATACAACTCCCTAGCAGTCCTAATGTTGATAATTATGAAGAATTTCTTGGTCTGGGCAATTTACTGTCTGCTTATCTGAACGGCAAGAAATTTCTTCTAATTTTAGACAACATGCGGGAAAAAATCAATCAATTAGGCCTGCCATTTGGCAATTGCAAAGGAAGTAAAATAATATTCTCTGATATTCATATCCACGGCGGAATCCTAGTACTGGGAGAGGAGAAAATGAAACCAGACGAGTCCATGCAAATGGAAATGCAACTCCTATCCAGCGATGAAGGCTGGGAGATGTTCTGTAAAGCAGCTTTTAAAGGCCTACCTGTTCGGCAGGATATAGAGCATATTGCTAGAGAAATTGTGCGCAATTGTAAGGGTTTGCCCTTAACCATAAAAGTAATCGCCACCACTATGATTGGCAACACGGCTGTAAGTGACTGGAATATTGTCTTAAGTCACATGATTGCAGTACAAAAGTGGTGGGTTCATGAAAAATTTCCAGAGATTTGTACTTACAACAGTTTGCCCGATGGTAACATGAAGAGTTGTTTTCTGTATTGTATCGACCTCTTTCCCCCGCATCTAATGATTAATGTAAGAATGTTGGTGGCAAAGTGGATCGCAGAGGGGCTTGTTAACAACAAAGAGACAGCTGATGATTATATAAAGTTACTTGTAAGTCGTTGCTTCCTTGAGAAACCAATAATTTTGACCATAGAAGATAGGGAGGAACATTTCTTAAAAGTTCACACTTTTCTCCGTAGAACTGCAGAGCCGAATGCAGCGACAGAGAATTGCTTGGCACTATATAATATGTTGTCTTACCATGCCCACTCTGAGGATTGGAAAAGAATAGCATTTTATGAAGATCTGGGATATAAATTAGATCTGGGATATTTTAGAAGTCCAAAACCAAATTTAGTGACTCTGATCCTCAGAAATAGAAAATTGGAAGATGTTCCAGAAACTCTTTTCCTCAACCTCACCTCTCTAAGGGTGTTGGATTTATCTCAAACACTGATAAAGTCATTGCCAGCATCAATGTGGCAACTCACAGAGCTACGGTTTCTCAACTTGAGTTACACCAAAATTGAAGAAGTTGGGGAAGAAATAGGCAATCTTTCCCACCTTCAGTTTTTGTATTTGGTAAGTTGTACAGTTCTGAAAAGGTTACCGAATCAGATAGGAGAGCTGAGAAGTCTCCTGTGTCTCGATTTATGGAACTCTCATAATTTACAGGAGATTCCAGTCGAGATTACAACACTTCCAAATTGTAACATTATACGAAATTAGAAGCACAATGAAAACAATACATTATCAATTAAAATGTCATGCACAGAAGACTCTTTTCAACTTATAAAAATTTTAAATTATTTATGACACAGGGACGAAGGTTTAGTTTAAAAATAAATATGATTATAAAAATTCCTACCATAAAATAATTCATCAATTTCATGCTTTAATTTGTATATGTTTTTTAAATATTTTGAAATGGTATATTTTATCTGTTCCAAAGATAAAATAATTTTGCATACCGGTTTTATACCATCTTATCACTAATTTCTTCACTCTTAATTAGTTGTTTTCACACTTTTCTTATCAGGGTATTTATTATTATTAAAAAAAAATTTTAAAAAAAAATCAATCCATACTATTAATGCATACTTTTCATTCTGATAGTGTTCAAAACTTAAAAAAAATATATATATATATATGTTTTTCACACTTATCTTATAATTTTAAAAAGAAGAGAAAAAAATCCATTAACATACTCTTTTCATAGTCTTCTAAGAAAACAAATAATAGTATGAGATGTACTTTATTTATTTTGAGAAATTTAATTGGTATTATGTTTTAAATAGAAAATTAATAATATTTCTTATAATTAAAAAAAAATGTTGTAAAGTAATTAGCAATAAAAAATTTATGAGTAAGATATTTAAATCTTATATTTTTCAGAAATATTTTAACGAGAAATTTAAATAAACTATTTAAAGATTTAATTAATTTATGTCCATATCAACTTCATAAAATGTTTTGATGTACATGCTATGTAATATATATATATATATATATATATGTATGTCACATTCATAATCCAATTTTCACACATATAAAAAAAATTTCTTTTGTTAATCTACGCAACACACACTTATGAAAGTTTCTCAGTTGTATTTACACCATGGTAAAAGCAATAACATAAGAATTTCATCAATCAAACGTTTAACCATAGATATGACACATTTATGATACTTTGGTTTAGTTTAATAAAACAATTGCAAGGCCTGTCACATGCTCGAATTGATTGGAATCATGAAAACGAAGTTATAACATATATATATTCCGTGGATAATTGCAATAATTCACATCTCTTCATCCTTACTGCCGGACTATGGCGCATGGCAACAGCCATTTGGCATCACCTCCGGCTGCCAAGTCGGATGGCTCGGTTAGCGTTGTATTACCAAGGGTTATGCAAATTTATTGTTGACAGGTGTATGCATTTACTTCCCAGCTTTTCTCGGTTAACACGATAGGTCTTCCCGCGGTAGCCTCGAGCCTGTAGATGGCATTTGCGCCATTTCTCTCGTTCGCTTGGCTCCAGGGTTTCGTTTGGCCTGCGGGGTATGCCTCCGAAGTTCGTTTGCTCTGCACCAGGGTTTGATGGACCTGCGGGAACAAAACTCTCCGGAACAAGGTAACCCTTCCTCCACTTACAGGGTAAATGCAATTGGTATTTTCTAAAAGAAAACACGAGATATGATTCTGAAAAGCTACAGGTTCTAAACAGTTCTTGCATCTCTGTTCTATGGCTTCGGGCGTCTCTATCACCGAACAGGTTGCAGCCTCGGAGAACATGGCTTCCGCCACCAACAGGTTCAACCTGATACATTGCCCTCTCTGCCGGTAACTCGTTCCCTTCCAGCTCTGGTTTATTGCATTTTCTTTTGGTTTTTTTAATAAATATAAATTGCAATCCCTATCTGAGGGTTTCCATTTGACTCTCTGTTCTTTTCCTCTGGCACAGAAGACTGCCTCCTCGCACAGGCTTCCACAGTCTTCTCTCCACAGGTAAATCCACAAATGTAATTTTTATTCCGAATATGCGCGCCTGTAGAGTTCTGCTATATGGTTTTTTCGTATGCGTTTAATTTTTCTTGACAGGGTTGCTCTTTTCCTTACGTTTATTTGTACAGGTGTGTTCGAAACCCTAAGCTATAAATCTTCTGAGAAGGCCTCAAGCGTACTACGGCATTAACAACACACCAGCGCTTACCTGCAGGTACCTCGGGTTCCATACAAATTTAGACTCTGGTTTAACTCCTCCGCCTGTGGGTCGGAGCAAGATTAATTTATGTAGTTTTTCATGCTAGGTTTACTTAGCTTTGAGTTATGTAGAAACTGGATGGACTGCGCTGCAGAGTTATTCATTTTGAGTACTTTACCATAGACCTGGTGATTGCTTCCGCCTATCAGGCAGTACGGTTATCAGGGACTTAAGATCTTTCCAAGTCTGTAAATGTTACATTTTCCTCTGTTTAAGCTCAGGGTTTCGCACCCATGAACTGTAACTCTTGAATTATTATTAATATTACTCAAAGGATACTGCTGTTACTACTTCTAAAGTATTTTTCGGTTTAGTTTTGTCTCCTGATGCTTCCGGTTTGATTACTTAATTATTCTTCCCAGTTTGTTCTTTTAAAGCTGGTTCTTTTAGCATGTATAGTTACACATATATATATATACTTTCTCGTTTTTCCTGTTAAGGAATTTAATGCTTTATAAGGATTCTTTTCTATCTTGGAGATTATAGAGGGTTACAGTCTATTAAATCTTCCCACTATTTTCACACTATTATTAGAGAGATAAATAGCGTTTTCAGTTTACTTTGTTAATAAAGAAGGGCGGAACTCAGTCTAACATTTGAGGTTGCAGCCGCCGCTCCAAGGAATTGAATCCTGTCTCTATGCGCTTTCCTTAAGTTGAACAGACCAATTAATCTGTGACTACTGTAGGGTTTTAGCGTCTTTCATTCAAGATAATTCGGCTACTGAAAAATACTACTTCTATTTTCCTGTTTTAGGCATTCTACCGAGAGTTTTCTCTCTTATTGTCTCTATTCACAGAAGTAGGGCAGTCTCAAGACTCCGTTAACTTTCTTGCATGTTATGGCAATAATTAACAAATCAACATTCCGTTAATTCAGGCTCATATAGTAATCTTTTCCAGAATTCCATTAACATAAATAAAAAAAAAAAATATATATATATATATATATATATATATATATATATATATATATATATATATCAAACTCAACTCTTTACCAGAAAACACAAGATAACTAATGTTGCTCAGCTATTCCATGACCGTTCATGGTCACCCCTGTTCCATATAAACTTGTTATCTATATAAATAGTTCTTCCCTGTAATATCTCATACTCGACCAGTAATTCACATTCAAATACAGCGATAAAATCAGTTTAACTGTCACTTGCAATTACTGACAGGTTCTAAATACTTATCTGAATAAAGACAAAACTCCTTATTCTGACTGCGGTCCTCCCAACCATTAAGAGGGGCAATAACGTCCGCCTCTTTCCCCCGAGCTCCAGGACAGCGCCACGGGAATCAGTGGATATTCTTTTCTACTGAGACCTCAGGATGGCTAAATCCAGTCTACAGGCAGAAAGAACTCTTGCCCTTAGGGTTGCAGAAGTAAGTTCCACTGGTCTCTGACCAGCTCAAGAAGTACTTCACCCTTAGCTAGCAAATGCACAGAACCCCTACCCTTCTTCTGGAATTCCTTTTATTCCAGAGGATAGGTAACTGTTTTCCAACTGTTTTCCCAACCACTTCCTATTCCTGGAAAACTTCACCCACAGTCTCAAAAAAAGAAAGGTTTTCCCCTTTTCATTCTTTATTTTCTGTTTTATTTATTAACTTAGTAATAGATCACACTTTATGACATTAGTAAATTTTCCATTAAGTTTCCTTGTCCAAAATAATAATAAAAGAAAATAAAATTAAAGAGAATAATTAAACTAAACAGTCTTTTAACCAATTGTAACTAATTGTCTTTTACTGAGGGTGTCACAGCTTCCCCCCCTGGAAGTAACACCGTCCTCGGTGTTTTCAACCCCTCTTTGGAAAGAGTTCGGGGTATGCTTCCTGCATAAATTTTTCGTCCTCCCAGGTAGCTTCGTCTGGTTCAAAGTGCTTCCACTGCACTTTCACCTGAACGACTACTCTTTTGCGGAGTTCAATTTCCCGCCGGTCAAGTATGCGTAGAGGCTCTACCAGGAACTCTCCGTCCGGTTCTACCTGAAAGACACAAAATAATTTCCAATTCAGTATATTTAAAGATAATCAATCTTCAATCTAAGATTAATTTATCCTCCTTCCTACCTGAATATTCTGCCAATGAATTACATGTTTCTCATCATGTATGTATCGCTTCAATAAGGATACATGAAACACGTTATGTACTCGAATGTGACTGGGCAATGCCAGCCTATAGGCTACTGGTCCGATTCTTTCCAATATTTGGAAAGGGCCACAGTACCGAGGAGCCAGCTTAGCACAAGAGGTCCACCTCATAGTGCTTCTCTTAGGCTTAATTCGTACATATACGTGGTCTCCTACCTCAAATTCACGGTAAGATCTTTTCCGGTCTGCATATACCTTTTGCCTATCTTGTGCAACTTTCAAATTCTGTCTTATCTGTTTTACCTCTGCCTCCATTTCAGCCAGCATATCAGGTCCCAATAACAGTTTTGTTTCAGGACTACTCCAGTTTATAGGCGTATGGCATTGCCTACCATATAATGCCTCAAAGGGGCTCATCTTCAGAGACTTCTGATACCCATTATTGTATGCAAATTCTACCAGGTGCAAGCAATCTTCCCACTTAGTGGCTTGTTTCATCACATACATTCGCAGCATGTCTTCTAAAACCTGATTTACGCGCTCTGTCTGCCCATCTGTTTGGGGATGCTAAGCAGTACTAAAGTGTATCTGGGTTCCCAATCCAGAAAATAAAGTTTTCCAAAAAGCAGATGTAAATTTAATGTCTCGATCTGAGATCACAGTCTTAGGTATGCCATGCAACCTAAAGATCTCCTTCATAAATATATCCGCAATTTGTACCATCTTAAAGGTAGATTGCACAGGAATAAAATGAGCAGACTTACTTAATCTGTCTACCACTACCATAATAGAATCATTCTGCTTCTTTGTTCGTGGTAACCCTGTAATGAAATCCAATGAAATAACTTCCCACTTCCATTCAGGAATGGGTATTGGCTGCAATAACCCAGCAGGATGCTGATGTTCAGCTTTAACCTGCTGACACTCTAGACACTTGCTTATGTATACAGCAATATCCTTACGCATTCCTGGCCAATAATAAACTTTCCTTACAGCTGTAAGCATTTTCTGATATCCAGGATGACCAGCGTAATTGCTGCGGTGAAATTCATTCAGGATCAGTTCTTTAAGATTAGTGCGGTTAGGCACATAAATCTTTCCGTGAAAGGTTAAAGCCTGTTCCTCACTCTCTCCAAACTATGTAACTTTGTCTTGCTGTTTGTCATTCTTCATTTGCTGCCACAGGAACTTATATTCTGGGTCACTTTGAGCTTCTTCTTTCAATTGATTCAACAGTTGACTTTCCAACTGGTTAAAATATAGAGCAAACAGACCATGTAATTGCTGACTTAAAACATCGGCAACTTTATTTTCTTTTCCTTTTACATGTTGAATGTCCATGTCGAACTCGCTCAGAAATGCATTCCATCTCGCCTGTCTAGAGTTTAAATATGCTTGTTTGAAATAGTTGGTCAAGCTGCTATGATCTGTTTTCAGCACGAATCTTTTACCCAGTAGATAGTGCCTCCATACCCGGAGGGCGTGGACTACTGCAGTAAGTTCCAAATCATAAGCAGAATACTTCTGCTCATGCTCCTTAAGCTTTCTTGACTCATAAGCTATCACTTTTCCCTGTTGAGTTAAAACTGCTCCAACTCCTTCTTTACTAGCATCCGTACAGACTTCATAGTCCTTCTCTGGGTCAGCCACCTTTAGGACTGGAGCTGTAGTTAAGAGTTGTTTTAATTTTTCGAAATTGTCCTGGCATTCTTTTGTCCATCTGAAGAGCTTGCCTTTCTTCTGTAACGTAGTAATAGGAAATGCAATTTTGGAGAACCCTTGAATGAATCTTCTATAATACCCGGCTAAGCCCATGAAAGATCTAATGTCTGCCACGTTCCGAGGCACTTGCCACTCCATGATGGCTCTAATATTTTTGGGATCAACTGCTATCCCTTCAGCGGTTATAACGTGTCCCAAGTACTGAATTTCTGTTTTGAAGAAATCGCACTTGCTGAATTTAGCGTAGAGCTGATGCTTTCTTAGTGTTTCCAATACTATGCGCAAATGTTCCTTATGCTCTTCTTCATTTTTAGAGTACACCAGGATATCATCGATAAAGATGAGCACGAAATTATCTAGGAATCGATGAAATACGCCATTCATTAGCCTCATAAAAGTTGTTGGTGCATTGGTTAAGCCAAAGGGCAGCACAACAAATTCATAATGTCCGTATCTGGTGCGAAAGGTTGTTTTGCATATATCCTCATCTTTAATCCGAACTTGATGATATCCGGATCTTAAATCAATCTTGGAGAATACCTTAGCCCCTCTTACCTGGTCAAACAAATCGTCAATTCTTGGTAAGGGGTACTTGTTCTTAACAGTCAGCTTATTAAGCTGCCTGTAGTCCATACACATGCGTAGCATCCCGTCTTTCTTTTTAACAAAAAGGACCGGTGCGCCCCATGGTGACACACTTGGACGGATATAGCCTTTGTCTATCAATTCTTGTAACTGTATTTTTAATTCTGTTAACTCCGGCACGCTCATCCGGTATGGGGCTCTTGATACTGGTGAGGCACCTGGCAGCAACTCAATAGTGAAATCAATATCCCTTTTGGGTGGTAGCCCAGGAATTTCCTTTGGAAATACGTCTAAAAATTCCCGGACCACAGGAATATCTTCCAGCATTGGGGCCTTTTTCTTAGTGTCTGTGTATCCTACTTGAATAGCATACAGCTGGCACCCTTTTCTAATACACTTACCCAGCTGAGATGTTGTTATTGGTCGTAATTGTACAGGCTTTTTAACCCCTTTAACCATTTTCCGCGTACCATCCTGTTTTCTAAATGTGATGGTCTTCTCCTTACAGTCCACCACTGTCCAATGTTTTTCCAGCCAATCCATACCCAACAACACATCGTACGATCCCAATGGCAAGATATTTAGATCTACCTCTAACCGTTGTTCTGCCACCTCCAGTACACAGTTAGGAATTTTTGCTGTTACCTTACGTTTCGCCCCAGTGGCTAACTGTACTAGCCATGAGTTTCTAAATTTCTGTTCTTTTAATCTACACAACTCTACCAACTTAGGACTGATATAACTCAAACTTGCTCCAGGATCAACCAGAATTGAAACAGGTTTAGTTAGTAATGTACCTTCAAGTTCAATCATCGTAGGCTGAAAATCAGCCTGCCGATCTTCTAGCGCTGCATTAATACGATGTACGCTACGTGCCACATCTCCTACTGTAGACGCCTCTTGCAGATTTCCTACAATTTCACTTTTGTTCTGTCTGGGACAGTTCTTAAAATAATGAGCTTCCCCACAGCCCCAACACTGTAAGGGAGGTTTAGAATTCTGTCCAAGCTCAGGTTTACTTGACGCTTTTGTGGGCTTCTCCTCAGCTGGCCACTTGATTCTTTGGTGGTTTTTCCCAAATTGCTTGCTGATTGTGTTTCGTGCTGCATTCCTGAAGTTGCTGTTTTTACTGCTTTTAAAAGTAGAATTACTTTTCTGTCCCTTCTTCGACTGCCAGCTTTTTCCTACATCACCCTTGGTTTTACTTTGCTGGTAGCACAATCGCGCTTTTCGAATAGCCTCATCCATTGTCTGGGGGTTGACAAATTCTATCCGCTCTCTCATATGAGCAGGTAGACTGCTTAAAAATCTCTGCACTTTGGCCTTCTCTTCTCGGAGATAAGGTACATAATGCAGCAGTGAGGTGAACTTTGTCACATATTCATCTATCGTCATTTGTCCCAGACGAAGATCATGAAATTCCTTTGCCTTGTCGTCATAAAATCTCTCTGTCAGGTATTTATCTTTAAAATATTTCTAGAACAGTTCCCAGGTCATGTCACGTTCATCAATGATGCGCACATTCTTCACCTCCTCCCACCATAGGGTGGCTTTTTCCCGTAATTGATATATGGCCAGCCTGGCCTTTAAGTTACTGTTGTACTCATAAACCTGGAAATATTTGTTTATATTTATCAACCAAGCTTCAGCCGCTTCTTCTGCCTCACCGTCAAATGTCGGTGGCTTAATCTTGCGAAACTCTCCTTGAAGCTCTACTTTTTGTCTTTTAAGGTCCTGCTGACCGGACAAGTTGCCTGACTCTGCCTCATTATAGTTTCTATTTTTTACTCCTTTGTGAGAAACTCCTTTCAGTTCTGTCTTCTACATTATTCTGAGTCTGCTGGTCCTCTAACTCTGTTGTTACTTCTTTTTCAGAACTGGGGTGCTTCATTCCCTGATTCTGCCTATCTGACAAACTCTTGAGGATATTCTCTTGATCTTGAAGCAACCTCTCATTATCCCTTCGAACCCTTATCACTTCTTCCTGAAGTTGATGTACCGTGTTGAGCAAAAATGTAGTTTGCAGCTGTTGTTCTTCAAGCAGTCGGCTAGTCTTTTGGTGTTGTTCTACAATCAACTGAACCCACATTTCCGGGTTTAAAATGGTGGGGATTTGGGTCCCCTCAGGTTGTGATGGTGTTTCCATTTCGCTTGCTCCCCTTAGTGCAGTAATCACAAGCATTCTGTTAGTAGACCCCTTAAGATCCCAGTGTAGCAACCTAGGCTCCGATACCACTTGTCACATTCATAATCCAATTTTCACACATATAAAAAAAAATTTCTTTTGTTAATCTACGCAGCACACACTTTATAAAAGTTCCTCAGTTGTATTTACTCCATGGTAAAAGCAATAACATAAGAATTTCATCCATCAAACGCTTAACCATAGATAAGACACATTTATGATACTTTGGTTTAGATTAATAAAACAATTGCAAGGCCTGTCACATGCTCGAATTGATTGGAATCATGAAAACGAAGTTATAACATATATATATTCCGTGGATAATTGCAATAATTCACATCTCTTCATCCTTACTGCCAGACTATGGCGCATGGCAACAGCCATTTGGCATCACCTCCGGCTGCCAAGTCGGATGGCTCGGTTAGCGTTGTATTACCAAGGGTTATGCAAATTTATTGCTGACAGGTGTATGCATTTACTTCCCAGCTTTTCTCGGTTAACACGATAGGTCTTCCCGCGGTAGCCTCGAGCCTGTAGATGGCATTTGCGCCATTTCTCTCGTTCGCTTGGCTCCAGGGTTTCGTTTGGCCTGCGGGGTATGCCTCCGAAGTTCGTTTGCTCTGCACCAGGGTTTGATGGACCTGCGGGAACAAAACTCTCCGGAACAAGGTAACCCTTCCTCCACTTACAGGGTAAATGCAATTGGTATTTTCTAAAAGAAAACGCGAGATATGATTCTGAAAAGCTACAGGTTCTAAACAGTTCTTGCATCTCTGTTCTATGGCTTCGGGCGTCTCTATCACCGAACAAGTTGCAGCCTCGGAGAACATGGCTTCCGCCACCAACAGGTTCAACCTGATACATTTCCCTCTCTGCCGGTAACTCGTCCCCTTCCAGCTCTGGTTTATTGCATTTTCTTTTGTTTTTTTTAATAAATATAAACTGCAATCCCTATCTGAGGGTTTCCATTTGACTCTCTGTTCTTTTCCTCTGGCACAGAAGACTGCCTCCTCGCACAGGCTTCCACAGTCTTCTCTCCACAGGTAAATCCACAAACGTAATTTTTATTCCGAATATGGCGCGCCTGTAGAGTTCTGCTATATGGTTTTTTCGTATGTGTTTAATTTTTCTTGACAGGGTTGCTCTTTTCCTTGCGTTTATTTGTACAGGTGTGTTTGAAACCCTAAGTTATAAATCTTCTGAGAAGGCCTCAAGTGTACTACGGCATTAACAACACACCAGCGCTTACCTGTAGGTACCTCGGGTTCCATACGAATTTAGACTCTGGTTTAACTCCTCCGCCTGCGGGTCGGAGCAAGACTAATTTATGTAGTTTTTCATGCTAGGTTTACTTAGCTTTGAGTTATGTAGAAACTGGATGGACTGCGCTGCAGAGTTATTCATTTTGAGTACTTTACCCTAGACCTGGTGATTGCTTCTGCCTATCAGGCAGTACGGTTATCAGGGACTTAAGATCTTTCCAAGTCTGTAAATGTTACATTTTCCTCTGTTTAAGCTCAGGGTTTCGCACCCATGAACTGTAACTCTTGAATTATTATTAATATTACTCAAAGGATACTGCTGTTACTACTTCTTAAAGTATTTTTCGGTTTAGTTTTGTCTCCTGATGCTTCCGGTTTGATTACTTAATTATTCTTCCCAGTTTGTTCTTTTAAAGCTGGTTCTTTTAGCATGTACAGTTACACATATATATATACTTTCTCGTTTTTCCTGTTAAGGAATTTAATGCTTTATAAGGATTCTTTTATATCTTGGAGATTATAGAGGGTTACAGTATATTAAATCTTCCCACTGTTTTCACACTATTATTAGAGAGATAAATAGCGTTTTCAGTTTACTTTGTTAATAAAGAAGGGCGGAACTCAGTCTAACATTTGAGGTTGCGGCCGCCGCTCCAAGGAATTGAATCCGGTCTCTATGCGCTTTCCTTAAGTTGAATAGACCAATTAATCTGTGACTATTGTAGGGTTTTAGCGTCTTTCATTCAAGATAATTCGGCTACTGAAAAATACTACTTCTATTTTCCTGTTTTAGGCATTCTACCGAGAGTGTTCTCTCTTATTGTCTCTATTCACAGAAGTAGGGCAGTCTCAAGACTCCGTTAACTTTCTTGCATGTTATGGAAATAATTATCAAATCAACATTCCGTTAATTCAGGCTCATACAGTAATCTTTTCCAGAATTCCATTAACATAAAAAAATATATATATATATCAAACTCAACTCTTTACCAGAAAACACAAGATAACTAATGTTGCTCAGCTATTCCATGACCGTTCATGGTCACCCCTGTTCCATATAAACTTGTTATCTATATAAATAGTTCTTCCCTGTAATATCTCATACTCGACCAGTAATTCACATTCAAATACAGCGATAAAATCAGTTTAACTGTCACTTGCAATTACTGACAGGTTCTAAATACTTATCTGAATAAAGACGAAACTCCTTATTCTGACTGCGGTCCTCCCAACCATTAAGAGGGGCAATAACGTCCGCCTCTTTCCCCCGAGCTCCAGGACAGCGCCACGGGAATCAGTGGATATTCTTTTCTGCTGAGACCTCAGGATGGCTAAATCCAGTCTACAGGCAGAAAGAACTCTTGCCCTTAGGGTTGCAGAAGTAAGTTCCGCTGGTCTCTGACCAGCTCAAGAAGTACTTCACCCTTAGCTAGCAAATTCACAGAACCCCTACCCTTCTTCTAGAATTCCTTTTATTCCAGAGGATAGGTAACTGTATTCCAACTGTTTTCCCAACCACTTCCTATTCCTAGAAAACTTCACCCACAGTCTCAAAAAAAGAAAGGTTTTCCCCTTTTCATTCTTTATTTTCTGTTTTATTTATTAACTTAGTAATAGATCACACTTTATGACATTAGTAAATTTTCCATTAAGTTTCCTTATCCAAAATAATAATAAAAGAAAATAAAATTAAAGAGAATAATTAAACTAAACAGTCTTTTAACCAATTGTAACTAATTGTCTTTTACCGAGGGTGTCACAATATATCACGAATAAAATAAGTTTTTATGGTTAAAATTTTTATTTGGTCTTGATGTACATGTTATGTAAAATGATTTAATGTTAATTAGAGAGAGAGAGAGAGAGATCATAGAAAAAAATAAGTTTGTACTATACCTATACTCCCTCTCATCTCATGTTAGTTTGATCCCTCTCAGCTCATGTTACATCTGTACTCCCTCTCAACTCATATTAAACACTGATTATAAAATAAGTATTGATTTTTACAATTATTTTGTTTTAATTATTATTAAATTACAAATATAGTTATGAAATATAACTCAAATTATCTTTGATATTTAAAAAATCTCAGTCACCTTTAAAATAATATGTTAGAAATACATTTATAAGATTAAGGAATTTTATAGTTTAGTAGAGTGTGATTTTGATTATAATATAAGACATTAAATCATAATAATAATAAAATATTATAATTGAGATATTAAATTTAAAAAAATAACATTAAAATATAATAGAGATTAAAAAGAAATGAAACCTAATAAAGTATGATTTTGATTATAATATAAGGCATTAAATCATAATAATAATAATAAAATATTATAATTGAGATATTGAATTTAAAATAATTAACATCAAAATATAATATAGATTAAATTAAAAGAAATGATAATAGTAAATATAATACACTTTTTCTATTTAATTTATATATATATATATATATATATATCAAAAAACATTATCATAAACAAAATGAATCACATAAATTTAAATTCAGAAATCAAACATATAAAAATTTATTAAATATGGTTAATAAACGTATAATTAAAAATTATATATAGAAATGTGAAATATATTAAATATAAATAATATTCATAAACTAAACTATATTTTATCATATAAATTAAAACAATAATTTATATTCATAATTATTATATTTCAAAATTATATATTTAAATGTAATAAAAACAAATAAAAACTTAATATTAAACCTAAAACATATATATATTAATCACATTAAACAATTATATTGTAAAATTATAAAACATTTCAAACAAAAATACAAAGCCAAACATATATATGTAATTATATGTAGTTTTATAAAATTAAAAATAACAATATTTCTATATATAGAGATAGTATAGATTTAGGTTGATTTAAAGAGATCAAATTTTCAAGATGCAACTTTCTTTTTAGTGTAAAACTAGTGGAAATGCTAAAATAAATCTATGATAATTAATAATATTCTTTATATTAATATAATTTCACATTTTTATATATAAAAGTATTTTTATTTTTAATTTGATTAAAACCTTGATTTAGTTTCTATGGAATATCCAAGAAATAATTTCAGTAGTGGTAGTGAGGATAGTGGGTTTAGATATATCTCAAAAGTAATTATAACATGTTTACTTGTACATTTAATTAAAAAATATTAAAATAAAATTAAAATAAATTATTTATAAATTATTTCCATTGTGAAATGAGCTATTGGTTTTTTGGCATGTGGTATTGGTAAGTCATGGTATTGGTCCATGGTATTGTAACCAAACTTATTTACAAGTTAATAATATCCATAGTAAAGGGAGGTGAATATTCATAGTTAAGAATCTTGTTCTATAATAAATTTATTGCAAGTATAAAGTGTTTTTTGTGCTTATTAATTAAATTTAAGTATAGTTACAAAATTAATATTTCACTTTTTATGGTAAAATAGATCTTAGTTAATATGTTACATATTTAAATGTGATATGTATATAATGATTTTCATTTATCTAAAAAATAGTTAGTAATTTTATTAATAAAAACAAAATTACAATATAGTAAATTAAATTAAATTTTATTTATTACTTTTACTGTTAGTTGACATTATTTAAATGTTTACAACTTTTTTATAGATACTACAATAAATGTTTACAAACATTTACACTTTACAACATGGTTCCTATAATGAGTTTTATAGATCTTCATTAACTTTTTATTATTTTTTAATTGGGATGAAATGTAAATGTTTACAAACATTTATACCACTACAATATTGCTCCCATAGTGAATTGCATAATGCTTCTCAACATAACAATTATAAATAATATTATTAAAAACCAATATAGATTCATATTAACTCATATATATATATATATATATATATATATATAACAAATATAAATAATATTATTAGAAGCCAATATAAATTCATATTAATTCTCATATATAACTATATATTATTATAATTTTTGATAAAATTAAAAATAAGAATATAAATAATATTTTTTTTTTTTTTTTTAACACAATCTGCTGTATTTTGTATTTCAAAAAAGAGGAATGGTGACTCCAAGATTACATGCTAGATTGCTTGTAGAGCAGTGGAGGAAATAGCTATAGCTATATGCTATATTTCCTTTGATTCTAGTAATCGAAAAAGGCTGGAATACAGATAAAGCATAAATGCGAACGAACTGAGACAGAAGGTAAGCAAATTTGAAAGACATGCTTAATAATGGAGAGCAGATTTAGTCAATATTGATATGGCTGATATGGCGTGCTGTAGAGTCCTCGGGATTGTCTTCATTGCCAACATTCCTAAAGTTATTAGAACTAGAGCTTGGGGCAGTGCGCTTCTCTAGCATGTATTTCAGAATTTGCACCGATTCTTCAACATGAGAGCATCGATTTGAGAGATTGTCAAACTAACTTTGAAGAGAGGAAACCCTTGCAAGAAAGACTTTAACATCTACTTCATGTTTTTCATCCAAAATTTTTACCTCATTTTTTAACTTTGCATCAAGAATCTTTTGATGTGCTCTGATTTGTTCAAGCTTAGCTTGAAGATCTGCACAATGGAGACACTCTTCGTTGGGAGCCATGCTGTCGGAGATAGCTGTTGAAAGGAGATATAATGCTTGATAACAAGCTCTACAGAAGGGCCGGATCTTGAAAACACTTGTACAAATATGCACGAACTAATTGATAAAAACGCACTCAGAGTTTGCAGGGAGATTCTGGAGAGGCAGAGCAACGCAATAATAGCATAGACACTTTAAAAAGAGGAAAAAAAAGGAAACAACAGCGAGGAAAAATGGGCGAGGGTTGAGAGGAGAAGAGACATAGGGCGTTGAGCACAGGGGCAGAGGCCCGAAGGAGCAGGGGCCCAACGAAAAATTGAAGGGAGGAGAGGTCTGCGGAGGGAGATAAGCGAAGCTCGAGGAAGAAAGAGGGGAATGACAGAGGGAGCGGGAGGTGATGGGATAAGTAGGAGAGGGCAAGAGAAAGAATGTAGCTAGGGGAGAGAACCAAGGAGATAAGATCACAGGTGAGGTAGATGGGAGAGTATAAAGATTGTAGGAAAATTCTGAAGGGGCCAGATAGGAAAATCAAATAGAATCCAGGAGCATTCAGGGTCAAAATCATGGTAGAGGAATACGAATTAGAGTATCATTGCAAAGCAATTGCCCTGGGATACGAGCACAGGCTCTGTTGGCCCAAAGATTAGCATCTTTGTTGTGAGATCGGAGAATATGGAAGAATGAAACATCCTTCATATCATCCAAGAGATTACGACATCTACTGATGGTTTGTTGAAGAGCGATGTTGGCAGCTGGTCGGTCATGGATCATTAAATTGATAATAATGGAGGAATCTCCAAAAATCATAGGATTTGTGATTTTAAGATTTTTCAATTGATGTAGGTCTTGAAGGAGGGCTAAGGCCTCTACTATGTTATTAGAGAGAATGCCAAGACCCCATTCGAAAGTCGTGAGAGTGATGCCATTTTCACTCCTTATGATGCCCCCGCCCCAGCATTGCCTGGATTGGATTTTGAAGCTCCGTCAAAGAAAAGAGAGGGTCTATCACTGATATTTATCCAATTGGCGAAGTCCTCCACTTTAAGCCTGATCTTCCAGCTTACTTTTGTTATGTAGGGATGTTTAGGAGGAGGGTTTATACTACTGTTTCGAGCCAATAGATCACCTAGGAAGATCCTTTCCTCCACACAAAGTTCACTATGGTCAATACTATTGCTCTTGGCAAAGATAGTTTTGAGGGCGAGGCTCCAAGTTTTTCTGCACACTTTCCTAAAGGATGGCTCTTTGTTCCTGAAGATCTTCCTATTACTGGAAAGCCAAATATTCCACAAAGCCACATAAGGGAGGGTATCCCATACTCTCTTTGAAATTTTGTTCTTCTTTTTCCCCCATGGGAAGCTATTTTTCCAAGAGTGGAGTACATCATCAATACAGCGATGATGCGTCCAGCAGGGCTGAAAAAAGGGGGTGAGCTCAATCCAGCAATGAGAAGCAAAGGGGCATTTGATAAAGAGATGCAGGACTGTCTCTTCAACATTTTGGCAGTTTGGGCACATTGATGGGCCTATTACACCTATTTTTTTGAGATTTTCAGAGGTTAAAATGTTGTCTTTCAAAATGAGCCATATGAAAAACTTGATCTTAGGTATAGCTTCCGATTTCCAAACAGCCTTCTATGATGTCCAGATAGGTGTTGGATATTGGTCATTACAAAGGTGTTGATAGATTGCTTTGATGGTGAATGTTGATTTAGAGGGGTCCCATCAAAATCCGCCAATGCTATCTTTTTTTAAGAAGCAGAGCCATGGAGGTGGATTTGAAAATTTCTAAGATCATCTTCAAGGTGAGCAAGAACTTTAAGAAAGTGCCATCCAATCCAGTTTTGGGTTTGATTATCCCATTTGGAGAATTAACTCAAAAATTTTAAACCCATACTGTTAAAGAAAAGGAGAATGCTTTGAGTACTAGGCCTATCAATAATTAGTGTTTGTACCATAATGCGATCAGTTCTAGCATTGATGGTATTGCCTCCCATGGGAACTTTGGAGAGGTTTTGAGCTAGGAAGGGAATGGCTTTTTTGCAAAGAGCCCATATTTTAGAGCAAGGTCTATTAGGAATATCGTGATCGAAGAGCTGTTGCCGGATGGAATTAAGATACTAAACTTCCAGGACTTTTTTCCACCAAGCCTGGTTCCCATTGATAAGCCTCCAGACAATCTTTCCTCCAAAGGTTTTGTTCAGGAGTTTTGGAGAGCGGACTCCAATGCCTCCATGCTCCCGATCTTGTATTACTTGCCTCCATTTGACAAGGTTATATTTTCTTTTATCGTTCTTTCCTCCTTGCCATAGGAAATGCCTGATGATGGCTTCGATTTTGAGATGGATGATGACAGGAGCTTGAAGGAGGTGAATTGATATAGCAGAAGGGACGAGAGTCTTGATTTGAGAAGCACAAGGCGACCTGCAAGATTGAGCCATGATGAGCCCCATTGTTGAACTTTCCTCTTCATTTTGTCGATAGTGACATTCCAAAATTCAGATTTCAAAGGAATAATACTTATAGGCATGCCTAAATAAATGAAGTGATCCAATTTCAATTTGCAAGGAACACCAAAGATATTAGTAATGCTATGTAAGGTTTGAGTAGAAGCATTCCAACCATAAATGCAACTTTTGTGGTGATTGATCAGCCCTCCAAAATAGAGCATGAATTTGTCCAAGACATTTTTAAATTGTTGAGCAATGATATTGGATGCTCCTCCCATCAACAAAGTATCATCTACAAATTGGGAATGGTTCATATTTTTAACTCTGTTTCCAAATTTGATGCTGGTGATGAGGCCCACCCGTCTCATATGTTCCAAAGCTTTGCTGAAGGATTCAACCATGATGATGAAGAGGTAGGGAGAGAGAGGACAACCCTGCCTTAATCCTCTAGTGGATTGAAAGAAAGGAGCAAGTCTGCCATTAATGAGAGGAGATATCCAAGGGCTTGAGATGCAGGAGTTGATAAGGGTAAGAAAGTTTTGGTCAAAAGCCATTTTTTGGAGAAAAGCTAATAGAAAAGAGTGTCTGACCCTATTAAAGGCATTAGCAAGGTCTATCTTTAGGATAAAGCCTTTTTCTTTGTGAGAGAAGCTGGAATGAATGACTTCTTGGATAAGGAGGATGGAGTCAGATATTTGTCTTTGAGATATGAAGCCTCCTTGGTTTTTTGAGATGAGGTTTGAGATGGGTGGCCAGAATTTTAGTGATGAGCTTATAGGAGGAGTTGCAGAGGGAGATGGGTCTAAATCTAGAAAAGGAGGAAGGGCGGTTTTCTTTGGGGATAAGAGCAAGGAATGTAGACTTAGTGTATCCCCCAAATTTTTTTTGGAGTTGGATCCAATGTATCATTTTCATAAGATATTTTTTAATAAGATCCCAATATGTTCTATAAAAGGAGATAGAAAACCCATCAGGTCCAGGAGCCTTATCCGGGTGAAGGGTCCAGATTGCATTCTTGACCTCTTCTTCATCAATTTATCTGTTGAGATCGTTGTTTATCTCTTCAGTGATTAAGGATGGAAGGTGTTGCAGTAGATCCGAGTAATCTTCAGGCGTGCTTGTCTCAGTGAGGAGCTCTTTAAAATGTGTTGTAGCCGCACTTTTAATCGCTTCTTGATCTGTATGAGGCTGGCCAACTTCGTCAATAATGGATAAAATGTTGTTTTTGACTCTGCGGACAATCATTTGATTATGAAAAAAAACTGTCTTTTTATCACTAGCTTGAAGCCATAAATGAATCCTTGATTTAATGCACCATTTATCTTCTTCATTTCTGTTGGCTCGATAGAGTTGCCAATAGATATTTTTTTCTTGATTGTGAAGATCTTGATTGAGTCCTTAATTTTCAATTTTGCCATGTACTTCATTCAAGTTGATTTTGATTTCAGTCTTGATTTGATCAGGTTCTTTATAATGTTTTTTGGCCCAGTCCTTTAAGACCATCTTTGTTTTCTTTAATTTGGTCTCCCATATAAAGTTCGGTGAATCTTCAACATGTTGAATCCAAATGTTTCACACCAGCTGATTTGCATTTGGATTATCGTTCCAAAGGGCACTGTATTTGAATGGAATGGGCCCAAGAGAACGGTGTTCTCCAAGGGTGAGTGTAATGGGATAATGGTCCGAAGCTGAAAAAATGAACACATTTGCTGAAGTTGTGGAGTAATGAGAGAGAAGTGTGACAACGACCAAGATTCTATCAAGCCTTTCCATGATGCTGCCTCTGTCTATTCTTCTATTGCTCCAAGTGTATCTACAATTATTTGGATCTATGTCCACAAACTCATGATCTTGCATTATATCTTCAAGCTGATTCCTGGAAGGATCTTGGCTAAAACAACCTCCTCTTTTCTCGTTTGCATGGAGAATAAGGTTGAAGTCTCCTCTCATTATGATGTTGTTGTTGTCCTCATTTCTCATGTTTTCCTTTATGTAGCTCCAACAAAGTTCTTTGTCCCTATAATGGTTGGGACCATAGACATTGTAAACTATGATCTCTTTCTAATCCGTGTAGTTTTCTAAAGTCAGTTTGAGCCAATTCTGATTTACCATGATGTCTTTTTGTTTCCATATGTTGTAATTCCAAAGAGTAGCTAATCCACCAGAGGGTCCCCTTGACTCAGATAGGAATCCATCGTAGTGCTTTGTTTTATTTATTATTGCCTTGATTTCTAATTCTCCTTGCTTTGTTTCCTGTAGGAGGATAATTTATGGTTTCTCTTGATTTGCTAGATCTCTTAGGGCTGCTATTTTGGAGGGGTGCCCCAAACCCCTACTGTTCCATGAGAGAACTTTCATCATTGCAAAAAGGTTGTTCGGAGAGTTCATTTCCCTCCTTGGTCCTTTTGTCTCGCGTCTTTGTTGTTTTGTCCCAATATGTAATTTTCTATGGGGTTCTGTGTTCCCAATGCTATATCCTTTTGTGCATTTTCATCACAGTGTTGCTTTGTAGTTTTTCTTCCAGGGCCTTTCTTTTTTTGAGTTTCTAGATTTTCCCCATGTTACTTCATTGAATTCCTGGCAATTCGAATAGAAGATGGTTCTTGGGAGGAGGAGGGAGGGTCATGAATGGAGGGGGAGATTAGAGGGGACATGCTGAGGGAGAGGAGTGGTAAGGGGAGGGTCATCATCGGGGAGGGAGATGGATGAGAAAGGATTAGACTGCTCCAACAAGTTGGGGGGAGTGGAAGATGTAGAGGGATTGCATGGATCCGGGATCAAGGGTAAAGAAGAGGGCAAGGGATTAGGCTTAGGGGGAGGAGCATCTGAGGAGACATTCTTAGGGTTTGGGTTGATTTTCTTTCTTTTAACAGTTTCCCATTGTTGTTCCGTCTATGGGGTTTCAACATCAATAGCTTTTGAACAATGATTAGCAAAGTGACCATATTCATGACATATGTTACATTTGAATGGGATCTGCTCATAATCAATCTGCTGAATGTGCATCCATTCGTCGACTTTTAATTTGATGGCCTCAGGGAGACCTTTGCCCAAATCCACTTTGACACAGATTTTGGTGCAGGCTTGCATGTTGTCCTTTGGTTCACTTTGATCAATGAATTTTTCAATTTCATTTCTGATAGCTTTTACTGAATCATCCCCTGAATAATGAAGGGGGAGGTGTGGAAGACGCACCCAAACAGGTACTGCATTCGGAACATCAAGTTCAAGATCAAATTTCGGTGTCCATTTATTGAGGTACAAGCCCCTAGTGTCCATGAAATAGGGTTCGTTTCTGAATATCATATCTTTATCTTCTTTAGTTTCAAAGTGAAAGGTAAAATATCCCCTTCCACAGAACTGAATGGAGATTTTACCATTGATCTTGTTTGACCAATTGCGTTCAACCTAGCGTTGTACTATCTTCGGAGAGCGCCAAAGTCCCATAAATTGACCTATTAATCCCTTCTCTGCCAAAGAAAGAGCATCCATACAAGGGAGAGAGGGAGGGAGAACAACCTCTTGTAAGCCTTCAAGATTTTTTACGAATTTGGATATCGCTGGTCTAGGTCGTGGAGGAGCCAAGGAGCTAATAAGATCTGAGAAGGCTCGGGCCTGGATCGAAGAGGCGTCCATCTCTGGGGAGGACTCCAGAGTGGCCATGTTGGAGCCGGATCACGATCAGCAAAGACGAGATCAAAAGGGCTGAAGGGCCGAGGGGCCGAGGAGGACGCAGCAACGCGGGTTCCAGGATTATTCAAATATAAATAATATTATTAGAAACCAATAAAGATTCATATTAACTGTGGCATATATATGTAACTATATATATTATTTTAATAAAAATAAAAATATTTTTATAAATAGATTTGTGAAATTTATATAAATATAAATAACCTTTTTAATAACCAACATAGATCATCTTAATTCTAAATCTATTAAGTATTAAAAGAAATTGAAAATTTTCAAGTGTAAACTTTTTCTCAAGTTTGACAACTAAAAAAGCTTGTGTTTTTGAGAAATTTGATATCTTTACATGATGAATTAAAATAAACCTATAATAATTTTAATTAATCAAAAAAGTAACTTTAAATTTTATTTTACAGTTTAAAAATAATTTCAATTTCTTTAGAAGATGAATTAAAATGAACGTATACTAGTTTAATTCATTTTACTTATTTCAATTTCTGAATAGTATTAGGAAAAAAATGTTATTTTCTCCAATAAATCACATATATATGTTTTCTAGAATTTAACTTAATATTTAATATTATGAAATAATAATAATAATATTTTTTATATTGATATTGAGAGCTTCTTACTCTGTACAATTGTTGAATATAATTTATGATAATATTATCCTATCCTTTAATTTATTCTCTTAATTTTTTTTAAACTTTGGTTATTTTCTCTTATAAGTAACCATAAATATTATATTTTGACTTCCCCTTCCAATATTAATAATTAATAAAAGTTATTTTTATAGTATTTCCCATTACTTTAGCGTTATGGCTTTTTATTAATTTATGGTTAGTTTGATCAAATCTCTTAATTTTAATTTATTAATTTAATGTTAATTTTCCTAATTTATTTTTAATATTGATCTCGTTTATTCATTGCTTAGCACTCTTTGTTTCATTAAGATAACTTTATGTCCTTGAAAATGGGTTAAGTATTCACTCAAAATGTCAAACACCTAAACAATACTACACGGTATTCCAAAAATAACGTCAGCATAATTATGACTGTGAAAACATTCATATATCTAATCAAATAAAAAAATTACCAATCAAACAACATAACATCATATAACTCCCATCAAGTATCTAATCAAACTGCTGAAAAATGAAGCAGTGAATCATCCTAAATCATCTCCCAATATTCTTGTAAATACTACAATATACCTTGCACATATTGTGTCCAAAAACAGATTAAAAAACATAATATAGAATCATTGCTAAACTCGTCAACAAAACATTAAAAAAAACTAATAGTTTGGAGCACACATCCCACCAAGGGAATGAATATTGTCAAAACATTGGAAAAGTTACATCTTCGTGAATCTCGATATTGCAATAAACAGTAGAGTGAAAAACCCTAGGTCTTGCAGAAAGACCCCTTTTTTAGATCAAATCTGATAGGGGGAGGAAACATTGGTCAGTCCATTGGACTAGTCTATAATAATCTACAAATCACCAAAGATAGAAAACTTCTCCATATTTAGTCTCCTTGTGTTGTATAGAAAAACCCATAGGGAAGGCACTTTTTCTCTGTTGTTTGTACCACATCCACTGAACCAATAAAAATTAAATTGGACATGTTGAATGACTCTAATAATAGCACCACAACAACCTTTTTGACCAACACCTTTGAGGTTTAAATGTGGTAATTTGTAGTTTTATAAGAATCAAAATAGATTTCAGGTTTAAATGTGGTAATTTGTAGGTTTTTTTAGGATTGATAATCATCTCATGGTGAAGTGTTAGCAATTCCCTATGTGTGGATATGTGTCTCTTCGAATTATTTATTTTTCAGAAATAAAAAATGTTGATAATTTCCATTACTATGAAAAAAATAATTACATAAACATACTACTAAGATAAACGACATCATTAGCATAGAGATTCTGCAAAAAAAAATACTACTTGTCATGTACACGTGCATGTATTATCTACTAAATGACATTAATACAAAATCCCAATTTCCTGGAAATATAACGTAATTACTCTAATATAAAAATCCATCACACAACATAAAGATATACTATTAAACATCTATAAGTAGAAAAAACAATTGCAATCATGAAATGAAAAAAAAAATGCTAAAAACCATGGAAATGATTAGTCTATCTCAAAAGCTCCTTCTTCTAGATTATTGCCATTGCAGAAGACATTGGATCTAGTTCCCTCTTCCAGATTATTGTCATTGCAGAAGACAATGTAATGGAAAGATACAGGCACCATATGAATTCTACTTTTGGAAAGTGAGTCAGCGACTCCATTTAGGTTCGTGAAAATATGATTGAAGGAGATAATTCTGAAAGATTTCCTCAAGTTCTCTATGTGAAACATCTAATTTGATGGATTGGGAGCACTAATTTTTACCATTCCATTCAACCAACTGATGATAATCTTTGCATCACCAAGAATAATCATCTGTTCCAGATTCAATCTTCTTGCAAAAATCATAAGACCCCATAATGCAATGACTTATGCACAAGTGTTAGAGCCCTCTCCACTGAAACAAAACAAATGTACATGGAATTATGAGTTCGAAAATATGATCACTCCACATCCACACCAATCTTGTTGAGTTTCCCCATCAAAATACAGTGTCAAATAGACCATATTTTAATTATTGTCTCAATTCCTACTAGATTTGTGTACCTTCAACTTTTGTACATATTTTCCATAAAATTCATATATATTATTTGTTGTCGTGCTAATATACATAGGGTGATAATCAAAGATTTTATCATTCCTTGCATGCCATATGCCACATATAATAAACCAAGGTAGGGATCTGAAAAACTTACGATGATGCATCCACCATTTGAAACGTGCTTCTATTGAAGGGAAACACCATCTAGATTGTAGCTTGAAAACTTGTAAGACCTTACACCAAATTGCAATACCAAATGAACATTGCGGATATAGGTGTAGAACACTTTCTTCTACCTCCCTGCACAACATACAACAATTCGGGCCACACATCCCATGCCTAATGATATTGTCCCAGGTTAAGATACAGTTCTTCGACACCAACCAGCCAAAAAGAATAAGACTCATAGGGATGTTCCAGTGCCATACAGTCTTAAACCAACATTTTTCCAAGTTGGGATGAAGATCTTGATAAATAAAATAGTATAGCTCTAACACCACTAGATTGTCCTTCCACAAATTACCATTCCAGTAGAACGTATCCACATTTTCCCTCATAGAAATCCCCACCATCCTAAGATCATAGACATATATATTTCAATTTTAAACTGCGGAGGCACCTAGCCCAATCTTCTAAGCTGATTTCCAAGTAAGACTTGTGGTCCTCACATCATAATCCTATGTGACCTATGATAAAAGGAAGAAACCAAATGCATGAAAAACATTTAAGACATACTTATATAAACAATGATTATGCATACCAAGAATGGGCTCGGTACCAAGAAAGACTCCCTGAAGCCGAAATAATTCCAAAAACGTTACCCACCATCCCACTGGCTTCCTGATAAAAATGACAACTCCCCGAGCAGGCTGAGAGCTAGCCCCTAAAATTACAAACCAGAAATGACACCGGTTCAGACAAAAATGGAAATGAAAGGGAGAAAAAAAAAGACTCAAGAATAAGTAACCACCAGAGTCGGCCTCCAAGAGAAAACCAGCGATGGGCCACACATAAGAACCCAATAGCTGAGACCTCCAACTGAAGCTAAGAACAAAGAAACGTTGATGTTTTGGAAACTTGCAAACACGAGAGAGATAGTTCACAATAATTCTCGGCCCAAAACCCCTAGAGATGGCATGGGTGGCATACTAAATCCCACTTAGCTAGGAAAACAAAATAGGACACAATTACATGTTCAATCTAAGTGGAAGAGACCACCAGGATCCTGCTACTCCAAATTGAGTGTGCCAGTGGTGGAGCTTCTAGTTAGAAGCTTGGTCAAGACCCAATTATCTGGACAAGGAGGTTCCTGGATCCTAGATGATGGATTGAGAGTCGAATTCATACCATACTAAGGCGGACTGGGCTTCCACTGTACGGCTCATCCAAGGCCACAACCCTAACAAGCTTCCATGGTCCTTATCGCTCATGATGTAGTGCTCCCCCCTTCCCAAATTCATCACCCATAATTCCAACCAAGAGTGGAATGCTCGCTTTCCTTTTAACATAATCGATACAATTCCTGCAGAGTTCATCACGAAAGTGGTCTGATTTATTGAACAACTAATTAAACTGAGAATTATTGTCATACAGTGGAGGGGGAAAGCCCGGAGGGCCTCCCATGAGACATGTGGTCACCCCTCGTCGGGGAAGGAGAGTCGGCTTTGAGGAGGTCTGTGGAGGGTTTGGGCTTCCCCAGGGATACGAGTCCCGCAACACTTAAGGTAGCATGCCATGGAGTGGCGAAATCCCGATGTTAATCTATTGATCCTCTATTAGCCAACTCAGATCGCCAACTTTATTACCAACTTGAAAGATGTGGCTAATGGTAGAGTAAGAAAATATTTCTAGGATAATTTTTATTTTCTCCATTTGGGACTCTAAACATCAACTTCTCGCTATTTTGGATGGGCAGATCCATCAATGATCTTCTGGACCATATGAACTACCAGTTTTGAATCCCCTAAAATATGAATCTTTGAACATCCTTGGGTGAGAGCTAGAGTAAGACCCTTCTCCAGAGTGGTTAGTTCGATAACATTATTTTCTTTTGCATCCACAATAGCTTGCATATACACTGAATAGGGAGCCCAATGAATTTCACAGCACACCACCATAGCCTGTCAGCCCTGGGTTACCTTTGGAGGCTCCATCGAAGTTAATTTGAATAAATCATGATGGAGGTCATTGGAAAACCGAAGAGGGATATATTGGAACTTCCAAGTGTGATGGTGATGAGGGGAGAGTCATATCTTGGGCTAAATTGAGAGATAGAAGTATCAATACTACTTCTGGAGCATCTATCTTCCACTTGTTAGGATCCCATTTCTCCGATAAAATAGTCTCTTGGGTATTTTCTTTGACTTTACTCCAGATGGAAGCACTAGAATGGGTATGGTCCTTAAATATAGTATAGTTACTTTCTTTATAGATATTCCAAAGGATAAATCCAAGGACCAAATGCCAGGTTCTATTGACAATCGAGTTCTTGTAGCAGTTATGTTGCTAGTTTTCAATTGCTACTAGAATGTATTCCTGATTACGGTCAAACGGTCCAAAAAGGGCATCAGCCATATTCCACACTTCTTTTGCAATTAGACATGAATTCAAAATATGAGGCCATGTTTCCTCCTGGTGTTTGCATAGGGTACATTGAGAAGGACCCATAAATCCTTTCTTTAACAGTCGATCCGAGGTTAGAATTTGCATGTGTCCAACTAACCATAAGAAATGTGCGAATTTTGGCCAAAATTTCCCACCCCAGATTCTGCTCCAAATGTTCTATCAGGGATAGGTATGAGCATTGATGTTAATGAGGTAGGCTTATCTAATGGAAAATTTGTATGTAATCGAGTAACCCCATATGATTTTGTCGTGCTCCCTAGAAAAAGGAATTCGCGTATATTGTAGCTTATGCGATAGAGTCTGCCAAGCTTCCTAAAGTACTTCCAAAAGCCATTCACTAGTTGATTCCACTTCCACCAGCCCTGATGGGTGGTATTTGCGATCTAATAGTCGGCTACTCGTCCAACACTTTGTTGATTAAGATGGTTCTTAAGGTTCAGAAGGCCTAGGTGTCACTATCTAAACAAGGGAGTTGCTACCATGATTCTCCTCGTAATAGGGCAGACATACCATTCTATATTTCCCAAATGAAGTGATTGCGAATGAGATAGTTGTTATGGTTGGCTAAATTCCATATGGCAGACCCTGTAGAGAAAGAGGGATCTCATAGGAGCATGCATTAATACCTTCACTAACCATAATTTTGTGACTATATATGTTTCCATTGCTCTGTGCCACCCTAGATCCAACGCCACCATAGCTTAGCCCCTAATACCGCATTCAAATTCTCGGGATCTTGCAACCCCAGACCCCCTTGAGCTTTGGGAAGGCAGATTTTATCCCAAGCCACTAAAGGCCATTTCTTTTAAAGGGTGGTTCCATGCCAGAAGAATTTTCTGAAGATGGAGATCAAATCTCGATAAATACTTTTTGGAGCAGAAAGAATCGAGAGTTTATAGATTGATATTTTCCAGTAGGATTGTTTGAAGGAGAGTTACACGACCAGCGAGATTAAGGACCTGAAATGTCTAGTTAGACAATTTTTTCATGAATTTGGAGCACAGTTCTTTCCATCATGCAATATGCAAAGGGTTTGCAAGAAAAGGAATGCCCAAATAATTTCATGGAAGAGAACCTGTTGAGAAGCCTAATATACGAGCCAGAAAGAGCTGCAAAGTATGAGTGTGAAAGAAGTAAATATTATATTTTTCCTTGTTGAGGAGAATACCTGAGGCCACTTGTAATTCAGCCAAGACCCCATTGTTCATTAAAGCTTCCCTAACCATGGGGTCTCTATATAGAAGATTGTCATCAACAAACAGTTGATGGGTCATGAATATATCCGTGCCTAGGAGGTGAAGCCCTTTCAACTCATTGTGTGTTTAGCTTCCATAATCAACCCACTTAATCCCTTAGTAGCTATGATAAACAAGAAAGGTGAGATAATATCTCCTTTCCTAAGACCCCTTAAAGATCGAAAGGTATTTGAAGGAGCACCATTCAACAAAATTGAAAAGAAGGGGGTGGATATCATAGAGAGGATCCAACTAATCCAATCCTATGCAAATCCAAAAGCTTTCAGAACCGAAAGGAGGTATGACCAGCTAAGAGGGTCATAAACTTTGGATAAATCCATTTTCAACGACATCCCTTGTTTCTTGTGCCTATTGAGCAAGTAAATGACTTCGTGAGCAGAAACTATTTCATCCAATATCTGATGCCCTTATACAAACCTTGATTGCTCTGGACTAATGATTTGATGGATAATGGGCTTCAATCAAGAATTTTATAGATCATGTTACATAAGGAAATAGGTCAAAAACCACTTGGAGTGCTAGCCTCCTTCATTTTTGGTATGAGGGTGAGGAAGGTGGCATTTAGACTGGACCATATTTTCCTTTTCCGTCGGGACTCCTCCACCAGTTCTACGATTTTTTGAACAAGGAATGACTAGCATGCTTTGAATAATTCTGAGGTATAACCATTAGGAGTAGAAGCCTTGTTAGATGGAATTTATTTGACCATTATTTCCACTTCTTTGTATGATATGGTCCTCATTAAAGCCTTGTTTTGCTCCTTTGTAACTATTTTAGGGATATGGAAATTAATTTAGTCAATATCCTATGTTTGGTTCAACACTTCTCTGAACATAAGAGAAGAGAAGAAGGATCTATTGAGGGTGGCTAATCATGGATATATTAAATAATTTATATTTCTTCTCCCCCTCAAGGAGCCATTGTATTCCAGATTTCTGTCTCCAAAATTTTGCTTCTCAGTGTCGTCGTTCTTCCAATTGGTTTAGAAGATGACCTTCCTTAGTGCGTCCTTCACAAGCAATCCACATTTGTGTCGCCTCCATTTGTGCCTTAAGATGACGCTTCTCTGCAAATGTGTCCCCAAATTCTTCTTAATTACAGATCTTAATTTTAAATTTGAGAGATTTGAGTTTCCTATGGAATATTTGCATGCATGACCCTGTGGGCACCTCTGGATTTTTCCACCATTCCTCTAACTTCCCCACAAAGCTAGGGTGTCGAAGCCAAAAGATTTGAAAGTGAAATGGAATGTTCTTTGGGGGTTACTGGGAGGTCGTGTTTAGACAAATATGCTAATGATCTGAACCTAGGGATGGAAAAATTGAAGCTTCAATGAAAGGGTCCTTTAAGAGCAGCTCTTTAGAAAGTAGAAATATGTCTGAAATGACAAGCCACTTGGTGTTGTTCACCTCTCCTATTGTTCCGAGTGTGTAGACTTTTCTTTGTGTTCACATCAGCCAGATCAAACTCCTCTATCAAATCATTGAAAGCCATGGAGTTGGAGTCTAGGCGTCTAACCCCTCCACATTTTTCATCTAGATTGTGGATCATGTTGAAGTCTCCCCCTATGATCCAATCAGAGGTAGATAGGCTACAGAGAAGACCATATATTTCCTTGATAAATAGATCTTTTGCTTAAGGGGTAGAGGGGCTATATACAACTGTCAGACTAAACCAAGAATTAGATCCAATAGGCTGAAAGTTACCCGAGAGGGTGAAATGTGTGCCAATCTAGTCCTTAAATATTACTTAATTAGGATTCCAGAGCACCATGATTCCTCCAACCATCTGAATGGATTCAATCATCATTACTTCATTGTGCTTCCAGCAAAGTTGGCTTACCTCCAGTTTTTTATCTGCTGTCATTTTGGTTTCCTGTAATAACATAACATCTAGTTTAACTTTAATAATTTTTTCTTTCAAAGAGAGGAGCTTACCTTTATTTTTTAAGCCCTGAATGTTCCAAGAGACTACTTTTATTGGGAAGGGGGTAGGGAGTGAGGGAAATAATCTTCCAATTGTCCCATCTGACCAGAGTTGAGCATAGGTTCCCCCGCTCCCTTGATGACTTCCTTTCTTGTCTTCCTATTATTTTTTCCTTTATCGGGTGCGGCTAGGTCAAGGAGTGTGGTGGCCAAGGTACCTATGTCCTTTCTCGAACTTGAGGGTTTTGGATCTGCATCATGTTTCCCCAAATAGACACTCCTTTGGCTGAAAATATTCCTGAAATTATTGAGTTGGTTTACATGGATGTCCCTTACATCATCTTTGAGCCACAACCTGAAGATTTCGAGCATTTTTATTTCCTTAGGCCACAGTCTATTGTTCTTCTCCTCTGCTTCTAGTACTTTACTTGTTTTATTGGGAATATCCTTCATTTTTTGTTCTTCTTACGTGGTTTCAACCATTTTTCTCTTGGGTGTGACTTATCCATCTGTAGTGGGATTTTTTTATCTACCTAGAGATCTTTGAGATGAATTTTCCAAATTAGTAGGATCTTCTATCGTTGGTTCCATAGTCTCCAGGATGGTGAAAGGGTTTTCATCCCCTCGAGAAGGGATTTTTTCAGATGGTGGGGGCATCTGACCAGATCATGGTGGTAGCAGATTTGAACGGACATTAGGAGGTGTAGGTTGCGACCGTAACTGTCGATTTCGCCTGCCACCTACCTATTGAAATATCTCTCACTCTCTCTGGTAGACTGCATGTTGGGCTTCCTCGACTATAGAGAGAGGACAATCTCAGAACAGGTGGCCATATTCATGGCATTGAGGATATTTGAAAGGTAAATGTTCGTATTCCAGTGGTTGGGTCCAATTGGAATCATGGTAGGCCAAATATCTCAACTCTGTGAGGGGTTGGGAGATATTCATGTGAACACAGATGTGGGCATAGGTTACATGTCGTCTTCTTTTAGTTATCTTTGACACTTTCACAAATTTTCCAATGTCATTCTCGATCCCCTCTAAGATATCAAGTTCCCAGAAGGCATCCAGGAGTGAGAACAACTAGACCCAAACTAGAGCTACCTGGAACTCATCTTTGTTTTGGTTGTATCATTCTTCCCAGTAACGCAAAAAAAGTTCTGCATTATTCATGAAATACGGTCCATTCTCAAAAATTCATTTCCTATCTTCCATATCTGCAAAAATCACAGTGAAGAAGCCCTTGGCTTCGAGATGAAGCTCAATCTGACCCCAGGGGGCCATTTGTTTTGGATCCATTGGAGAATATCATGTTCCCAAGGCCAAATGCCCAATAATTTACAGATTAGGGCATGATATTTCATGTATTGGTGATAGTTTTCCAAATGATTATTTGGAATCACAAACTTGGGGTTTTTTTCTGCTTTTGGGAGGCAACAATTGTGGCCATGTGCCTACGATTGTGCCCCCATTACTGGCGCATCTGTGGTCATTGCTGCAGATTCTCCAGGATTGGATTGGATCGATTGGACAAAGGGTGTGAAATTTAATGCATCACAGAAGAAGGAAGCTCCCCCTCCCCCCCGCCCATTCGAGGGGCTGCCACCCCTTAGAAGCAATAATAGACAAAGAGGTGTTTTCAAAGTGGCGTGATCTAGATGGCTGACTAGAGCCATCCAGTGCAAATCCTGTGAAAATTCGACTTAGATATGAAAAACCCTAGTTTGCAAAGCTTTCATCATTCATTCATAAATGCCTTAAAAACTAGCCATCCAGAAACTATTGATAAGGAGTGCCCAACCAAATATTTTTATGTCCTTAAGACCCTAACCACCATACTCTTTGTCCCAAGATATGTCATCTAAACAAACCAAATGAAATTTTTTACTTCCTCTAGCACCCACCCACAAATACTTAACAATTAGGGATTTAATGTTGTTGATGATTCTGATAGGTAACATAAACAAACGCATCCAATAGATAGATATGTTAGGAAAAATACTGAGAGGAGGGGGGGTGAACCAGTATTTTAAACACTTTAATTTCAATTTCTTATTTTGATTTGTATACACGACTGTTGTAAAGGAAACTAACATATGTATGTGACTATTACTAAAGAAACCCACATATATCTAGATAACTTATTTGATCAATAATTTCATCACATGTGTAGTATTAATCAATGCATCATTATTCCATTATTCATCAATTAAACAATAATTATGGGTAGTTAAGAAGTAGATAGGATATCAACACACAAAACCGTATGAACATCGGGATTTTTAGGTGGAAACTGAATGTAGGAGAAAATCATCGTTGTTGTCGTCTTTGTCTTCTTTTATTAAAAAGAATTTCTTGCAATCTTGTACTGGCACAAACTCTAACCAACACGCGGGATCCTAACTGTAGGAGGTTACAACCTTCTCTTGTTTTCCAAATCCGACTGGAAGGGAGCTACAACCCCCTTTCTGAAGAATGCTATTCTCATCTCTTTATGGATCACTTTTCATAATGTTTCAAACTAGATCCACTTCCAACAATTTTGAAATCAATTACCCAAATACTGAACCAACAGAAACCTCAAATCAATCACTTAATCTCAATCAACTCTTGCAACCAATGAAACTAGATCAAACTGAACTAAAACATATCATACCAAGCCAAACATTGTTACCCATCACATAATCCAATTTTTTCCACTGCAAACCCTGATCAAGCATACATCAGATTGTGTACGCTATTGTTCTGAATTATACGCACATATGTATGCACTTCTCCTTGAGAGGACCTGCGTACAAATCTCAAAAACACTGATACCTAAATTTAAATCATTGTCACATTGAATCAATCACTGAATCACATACCGAATCCATCACATATCACTAGACCAAATAAAAATCACCATACAACAGTATAATCACAAGTCAACGTTCCATTCTACAATTAGTTCAACCCAACCAGTACTGTCAAACCCAAATTATCATCAGAGAGACATCATCGAAAGACAACAACAAACATAAAATAACTTATCAAACATCATTAACAGTTCATATTATAAAACCCTAGCATGTGTACGCGACTCTTATAAAGTACTTCCACGTATGTATGCGCTTCTCATGTTTGATACTTGTGTATAGACTCTAAACTTTCGTAGAATATATATGCAACTACCTGGAGGAATATCTACATTTTTACACGAACGTTCTGAAGAAAACCTATGTACAGATCCGTAATCACTTAATCATGCTTTCGTTGCAACCACAAAACATACTTTGCAACCCTTAACGTCACATGTTCATGTCAGAATATCATTACCATTTCAGATCTATCATATCTAAAACTTCTCCATGCTCCTTGGTGCACACCTATTTCAGATCAAATTATTCATCAATAGCTCATAACTTGCACATGTAACACATTGATCTCCATCTCCTTATATAGCTTGGGCCTTAGCCAATACCTTAGGCCAATCTCTTGGTAATTTTGATGGTATTATTTTGACAAGATAAAATATATGTTTTCACGCTCATTACTATGGGCCAATACTATGGTAAAGACCCCTGGTGTTAAGGATACCATAGTCCGAAAACTATACGTGACTTTTCGTCACCATACCAGCGTATGTATGCGACTTTTCTTCATAAGACTCGCACATACTTTCTCACACTTTATCTTTACAATTCTTCTATCTCTAAATTAATATTCCTTTTTCTATATCACTTGTAGTATCTACATAATCATCATGTTGAAATATTTATCAAGTAGATTTCCATTAATGACAACACATTAATCACAATTCCAATAATCTCCCCCTTTGGACTTGATGGCAACCACTTTGGTGTTTGGTCACCACCACCTGTAAATAACTGCAAACACATCTGTAAATACACCAAGCTAAGTACCAAACCAATCTTATCCAAACACCAAGCTACTCCCCCCCTTTGACATCAAGGGTAAAGGGTTGATTAACATTGAATGAAGGCTTCTTTCTCTTTGAAGAGATGAGAACTGTAGATCTGATCTATTGAATATGAACATTGTATATTGATGATTCTCCCCCTAAGCATATGTTGAATCTTCTGGAAGATATCCAAAGAAGTACATGATTGTATGACTCAACCAAATATGGTATTTCATATCACTAAGGACTCATGCTTACATCAATCACCCAACAAAGTGGGGTTATATATTTTACTCAACATTACAGTAAGTGCCCAAAATAATGAGATTATATACATAAATGACCTTACCCCAAAAGTTCAAACATGAGTAAATATTACAATTAGTACATCATGGGTCTTTACATGATATTTACATCAAGAGACAGATATGTCATTTATGGGACCAAATCCAAAGACCTCAATAGTGAGGTAATATGACCATGATAGTCATTAGTAACCATCATACACCATATAGAATCCTGCAACATGTACATCATCATCATGAACTGGGATAGGGAAATGTAACAACATTATGTGACCAAATATGAAATGCTTTCAAGTATCACCAAGTGGTTATAACAACAACATATCAATAACCATCCTATTGACTTCATTAATGTTAGTAAGAAATGAAAAATATCATCATTTAGCAAGTAGTGCTCAAGTAGCTATAATGCCAACAATGTGTCATTGGAAGTATAACGGATTCTATCCTTGAACATGTGCCAGCTACTCTCTTGTCAGGCTTTATCATATCCAACTCAGTAAGCAGTAGAGCCATCAAATGAAACCAAAGCAATAATGTCATATTGCAGCAATTCATAAAGCATCATAAGCTAATATCACTTATAAGTAGCATCTCAACAGACTGTAGTAAATCATTATTAGTAACAAAATACCACAGAACAACTGACTGAAACATATCAGAACCTCTCCTTGAGTCTGTTCCATTGTTTCTTCATCATAGAGTAACATACACGACTGTTTAGATCAAAACTCACATATATACTCGACTGTCCTTCAAGCGATTTGCGTATAGAAAGTAAATTGTAATAGTTTACAATATCAACTCCCCCTAAACATGAAATATTCGTTAAAATAGTTAACAAAGTGATAGATTAGAGATCACTCCTATTTTATGTTTGAGATTTTCAAAGGAAACACCTAGAAGTGGCTTTGTAAATATATCTGCAACTTGTTCCTTTGAGGGAACATATTCCAGTTTGAATTTTTTTCAAGCACATGTTCTCTTAGAAACTGATATTTGATTGGAATATGTTTGTTCTTTGAGTGCATGACATGATTTTTAGAAATATTTATGGCACTAGCATTGTCACAAAGAATAGGTACGGGTTGTGGACAAGTGATTTGAATATATTGCAATGTTTGCATCATCCATAGAAATTGAGTACAACAAGATGCAACAAAAACATATTATGCCTCAACATAGATGTGATGGAGCTTTGTTTCTTACTAAACCATGATACCAAGCGAGACCCCAAATAAAATGCCCCTCCACTAGTACTCTTTCAATCATCAATATTTCTAGCCCAATTTGCATCTATGTAAGCATGTAGTGCAAATTCTGCATTTTTAGGATACCATAGACCAAGGTCTTGAGTTCCTTGTAGGTACTTGAATATTATTTTAACTACTTGGAGATGAGTTTCTTTAGGATTAGCTTGAAATCTTCCAACAATCTCAACTGCATGCATAATATTTGGTTTTGTGCATATAAGGTAGAGTAAGTTTCTGATCATGGACCTGTATTTTGGCTAATTAACAGAAGGAGAATCATCATTTTGACTAAGATTGCATCTTGTTACCATTGGTGTGCATACAGGTTTGCAATCTTCCATTCCATATTTCTTCAAAATCTTCTTGAGGTACTTGGTTTGTGAGAGAAAAATACCATTCTTTTTTTGTTGAAATTGAAGACCAAGTAGAGACATCTCAAATTATTGTTGCATAACAGAAGAAAAATATTGACTCATAGATTGTACATTACTTCCAAATATGATGTCATCTACATAAACAACAACTATCAAAAGTTTGTCTTTATCGGATTTTATATATAGGTTTTTATCTGCAAACCCTTTTGTGAAGCGTTGTTCTTGAAGATACCTTTCAAGATGATAATACCATCCACGAGGAGCTTGTTTTAATCCATACAAATTCTTCTTGAATGATCCAAGTGGATATCGGTGGCCACCCACCTATTCCATTTGGACCCACAACATCAATTCTTGCAGCTTTTCACTTCGAGCAACTTACTATTTTTAACAGGCTTTCGGGTCCTCCACACCTGGAGCCATTTTGGGGTATTAATGATCTAGGTGGATATTGGTGGCCATCAGTTCTTTTCTTTTTTAAGTTTCAGCACACCTTACTATTTTTAGCAGTTTTTTGGGTCCTGAACTTCCGGAGCCGTTTTGAGGCCCTAAACGACGTTTTTTGGGAAAACTGGGAGCAACATGAGTCTATGGACTGATGTTTCTCACATTGAAAGTTGTACTCCTCGGATACATCTTTCTAACGAGATATTGAGCGCGTAAAACAGAGATCGGATGCCAAAGTTACATCCCCGAGAAGTTGAAACATCAATTTACCCAAACGGGGCCCACAGTTTTGGCACTTCATCTCCTAGGGTTAGGTTTTTTGATGTTTCGGGTTTTACATTGTTTCTCACCAATAAATAGGTCCTCGAGCCTCATTGTAACACAGTTCAGGGGCTAGTATCCATCACATCTCTTCTCAGGGATACACTGCCAGTACCCTAGCTCATCTATTTCTATTATGTATGTAATAGGCCTTCGAGCCTCAATGTAACACAGTTTAGAGGTCTATAGCCGCTACATCTCTTCTGAGAGATACGCTACCAACACCCTAGCTATTTTTATTTCCATTATGTCTATAAGCATATTTTAGTCATTATTTTAATAAAATGAAGTATTGTTTCCGCCTCTCTGTGTTTATGTCAATTTTTGTATTTTATTGTGTTCCTGCATAAATCTGGATCACTTCTTAATTTTGCAAACAATATTTGTATCATTGCCTAGAACGAAGCCTTCAGGTTGTTCAATATAAACTTCTTCTTCTAGATCTCCATTTAGAAATGTATATTTAACATCCATTTGAAATAACTTGAAGTTATGAAATCTTGAAAATGCAAGAAACATTCTTATGGCTTCAAGTCTAGCTACCAATGCAAATGTTTCTTCAAAGTCTATTCCTTCATGTTGAGCATAACCTTTGTATAAAAGTCTTTCTTTGTTTCTTACTCTCCATTTTCATTTAGTTTTTTCTGAACGCCCATTTTGTCCCAATAATATTTTTTTCATGGGGTCTTCGTACTAATTCCCATGTATGGTTCTTTTCTATTTGATCAAGTTCTTCATCCTTCATCCATTGTCTTAATCCAACATTCATCTTTGCTTTTTTTATTTACATTTTGAGGTCCGATTGTGGATAGTAAGGCTAGGTACTAGAAGTTCCAACATGGGTTCTTCTAGTTTGTACTTTGGCTTTCTTTTCACCTATAATTTGAGATTATGGGTGATTTTTCTGAACATACCTTGAAGGAGTATTTTCTGATGTTTATGTGTTGTCATTTCCTTCTTTTGATGCTTCACTAATTCCTTCTCCTAAAATGTTTCGACTTGTAGTAGGAACATGTTTGTCTTCTATTAGAGCTTCCCTTTTGGTACCAGGCTTATCATCATTATTATTTATGTAACATTTTCTTCCAAAATCTCTCAAATGTTTGATAGTTGGAGGCTTACCAAACCATAGTTCATAAGGAGTTTTATCACTGTTTTCCCGAACATGAGCTTTGTTAAGGATATTCATGACTGTATGTGTTGCTTCTCCTCATAAGGTATGAGGGGTTCTGGAATCATCAAGCATGTAACATGCCATTTGTTGGATTTTTATGTTCATTCTTTCTGCCACTCAGTTTTGCTGAGGTGTTTTAGCTATAGAACACTACATTTTGATTCCATGTTTTTCACAAAAGTCGAAGAACTCATTTGATATAAAATCTCCTCTGTCAAATCTAAGACAATTGATTTTCAAATATAACTCATTTTCTACTAGAGCTTTCAAAATTTTAAATTTATTAAATGCTTCATATTTATGTTTCAATAAGTCAATCCAGCACATTTTTGTAAAATCATCAATGAATAATATGAAGTATTGTTCAACTCGAGGAGACTTATTTATCATAGGACCACACAAATCAGTATAAATAAGTTCAAGTTACTTGAAGTACCTTCTTTAGCATTAAACTAAAATATGGTTTGCTTACAAAATTAACATGATTTTCATATGTTATTTTCTAGTATAGAGATGTTAGGAAAGTCACATATTTCTCCCATCCTTCTTGATTTGTGTAATTGAGTGAAGCTTAGATGTCCCAATATTTTGTGCCAAATTTAGATTTCTTCTGATTTTCTCAAGTAACAATGCTCTCGGACACCTTCCAAGAAATAGGCATTACATGGATTTCTTGTTCCCTTTATTATGATCTTACCTGTATCGAGATTTTGTACCACACAATTCTTTAATCTGAAAACAATCTCATGCTTAACCATCAACAAGTTATGTCTTAATCCATCACCAAACAAAACATTTCCATATTTAAACTTATTCTTTATCAAAACAGATACTTTCCCTTTGATAACAATAGGTGAGTTATTTACAAAGGTTGCATTCATTTCTTTCTTTACTTCATTAAAGGACATAAACTTGTCTTTTTCACTTGTAATATGCTTTGAGCATCCACTATCAATGTACCATATATTTTCTTGATCTACTGCATACAAAGCTAAACCACAATTTTCAGATTCTATGGTTTTCTTTTTCCATACCTTGGATGTTGTTTCCTTTTGTTCATGTTGCGCGATTGGTCTCGTTTTGCTTCTGCATTCAACTTCTTTATGCCCATAGTTATTGCAAAAGGAACATTATGTTTCATCTTGGAGAGGTGAGAAGGCATTTTAGGAGTATTTCTTTGACCCAATCTCATTCTTTTGTTTTCTTGTTTCTCTAATCATAATAGTTTTATAAGCAACACATTAAACCAATTTGTGACCAAAATTATGATAAATGAAGCATTTCACATTGAAAAAGAAGTTCTTGGGAGTATAGTACATTTTTTAGTAGCTTTCCTTTTAATTGTGGTAAGGATGTTTTACTTGAGATACATTTGATCTCTCGTTCCTTCACTACATTGAGATAGCTTCTTGTACCTATTTCAGAAAATTTTGACGTTCCTCAATTATATTCAAGCCCTGTCTTTATTAGAGGAGGGCATTGTACTTTGATGATTTCTTCTAAGGTCTCAGATCCTTTAGAAAATATAAGATTTAAACCCTTTGTTTTCTCAAGTTCCTTTCTTAGACTTAATTTTTCTAATTCTAACATTTGAGTGTGCCTTTCTTTTTCTAGAATTTGTTTCTTCAGGACTTCTTTAGCTAATTTAGCTTCTTCCAAACGAATTTTAAGATGAGATATTTCTTCAATGATATTATCCTTTTCTTCTAGGGCATCCATAAAGACATCATCAGACTCATCAACACATCTATCTATAAATGCCACAAGTAATTGATATTCTTGATCAGATTCACCTTATTCACCATTTGAAAGACCATCATTATCTTCACGTGTGTAGAAACTTTTCTTGTTTTCAAACTTTCCTCTAACATTCACTTTTGCATAACTCTTCCATTTCTCATTGTTTTCTTTATAAGGGAATTTAGCAACATAATGATCAACTCTTCCACAAGAAAAACATTTGAAAGAAATCTTACCTCTAAATATGCTAATTCCTACTTGGAGTTTCTTTACGATGTTTTCCTCTTCTTCATCTGATATGTAGCCTGATTCCTTGAGCTCCTCCTTTTCTTTTTTCTTTATAAGTAGCTTTGAATGTTGCCTCTGTGATATCTTATGGGCCCCCTTTTCTCATTTCATAGGTTTTTAAGATCCCATGAAGATGTTAAATTGTAAGATTCTTCAAATCTTGCATTTCTTTTATTGCAGATACTTTTGAATCGAATTTTGGAGTTGTAGATCTTAGGATTTTCTCAACAAGCATCGAATATTTTACTTCATCACCAAACTTCATCACCAAGATTTCTCATTGATTTAAAGATCTCATCTACCCTAAGAAAAGAACTTGCAATACTTTCATCATTATGCATTATGAGGGTTTAATATTTAATTCTAAACGTTTGAATTTTAGCACTCTTTACCTTAGTTTCACCTTCATAATGTTGGATGATCTTGTCCCATATATCCTTTGTGGTATTCAGCTACATGACCTTCACAAATTATAATTCTGCTAAGCTTCCCAAAATAGCGTTGACAACTTTTGCATTGGTCTCATATCGCTTCTTTCCTGCTTCATCTGTGGGAATGGATAATGGATACTAATATCCTCCTTCAAGGATTGCCCAAAATTCAACTCCAAGTGACTGCAAATAATCTCTCATTCTAACTTTCCAGAAAACCAAGTTCATTCCATTAAACAATGGTGGCGGGATATATGATACTCCCTCTTGATTGCTCATCTTGATGAATCTCCCCTCAAGTGATCAAGCTTCTTCTAAAGGACTTGCTCTAATACAAATTGTTAGGAAAAATAATGAGAGAATGGGTGGGGGGGCAGGGGGGGATGAATCAATGTTTTAAGCACTTTGATTTCAATTCCTTATTCTGATTTGTATACGTGACTAATGTAAAGGATACTATCATATGTACGTGATTGTTACTATAGAAACCCGCATATATCTAGATAACTTGTTTCATCACAGGTGTAGTATAAATCAATGCATCAATATTCCATTATTCATCAATTAAACAATAATTATGAGTAGTTAAGAAGGAGATATAATATCAACATACAAAACCATATGAACACCAAAATTTTTAGGTGAAAACCCAATGTCGGAGAAAACCACTGCTATTATCGTCTTTTCTTCTTTTATTAAAAAAAACTTCTTAAAATATTGTACCGACGCAAACTATGACCAACACGCAGTCTCTTACCTACAGAAGGCTACAACCTTCTCTTGTTTTCCAGCTCCTATCGGAAGGAAGCTACAACCCCCTTTCTGAATAATTCTATCCTCAATTCTTTGTGAATCACTTTTCAGAATGTTTCAAATTGGATCCACTTCCAACAATTCTTAAATCAATTGCCCAAATATTGAACCAATTGAAACATCAAATCAATCATTAAATCTTAATCAAATCTTGCAACCAATGAAATATATCAAATTGAACTAAAACATATCATACCAAACCAAACATTGTTACCCATCCCAGAATCCAACTATTTCCACTGCAACCCTGATCAAGCATACATCATATTGTGTACGCTATTTTTCTTAATTATACCCACATATGTACGTGCTTCTCCTTAAGAGGACCTATGTATAGATCTCAAAAACACTCATACCTGAATTTGAATCAATGTCACACTGAATCAATTAGTGAATCATATATTGAATCAATCACAGATCGCTGAACCAAATACAGATTACCATACAACAATATCATCACGAGTCAACATTCCATTCTACAACCAATTCAACCAAAATAGTACTTTCAAACACATATTATCATGAGAGAGACATCATTGACATACAACAAAAAAAATAACTGATTTGATCAAACATCATTAATAGTTCATGGTGCAAAAACCTAGCAAGTGTGCGTGACTCTTATAAAGTACTTTTGTGTATAAACGCACTTCTCATGTTTGACACCTACCTATAGATTCTGAACTTTCGCAGAATATATACACGACTCCCCAGAAGAATATTCGCATATGTATGCGACCTTTCGGAAGAAAACATGCATACATATATGTAATCACTGAATCATGTCTTCGTTGCAACCATTAAACATACTTCACAACCCTTATTGTCAAATGTTCATGTCAGAATATCATTACCACTACAAATCTATCATTGTTAGTCATAATCATAAAATATCAAGAAAGCACGTTCATTAGTCTCTACTTTTCTTTCAGATCTATCAGATCTAAAACTTCTCCATGCTCCTTGGTGCACACCTATTTCAAATCAAATCATTCATCAATAACCCATAACTTGCACAAATAACACTTTGATCTCCATCTCCTTATATAGCTTAGGCATCAGCCAATACCTTAGGCCAATCCCTTAGTAATGTCAATCGTATTCTTTTGAGGAGATCAAATATATTTTGTCACACTTATTACTATGGGCCAATACCATGGTAAATACCCTTGGTATTGAGGATACCATGGTGCAGAAACTGCACACAAATTTTCGTCATCATAACTGTGTATGTACACATCTTTTCTTCATAGGACCCATGTATACTTTCTCACACTTTATCTTTACCATTCTTCTATCTCTAAATTGATTTTCCTTTCTCTATCTCACCTGTAGGATATGTATAATCATCATGTTGACATATTTATCAAGTAGGTTTCCATCAAGAACAACACATTAATCATAATGCCAACAAGATATATTCTGAAGGATAGATTGTATGAGGATAGACCTCCCACCCATAAATAGCCATCTATGGGTCTAGTGCGAAAGTCGGTTCTCAAAATTATCCATGATTCAATACCAATATTTTTCCCCATAATTATTAAGTTCCAGTTTGAAGCTTAAGTATGAGAAGCCTTCTTTTAACACCGAGGTTTTTATACTAAGCAGATTGGAAATATTAGCCACCAATACATTGTTATCAAAGGCCTTAATCAACACATATTTATGAACATTGGTTATAATCCAGAGGCCTCCCCAAATATGGAGATGATATAATATAAATAGCTCCACTGTAGCTTAGAAACCTATCCAAAAATCAACACATCATCTACAAACATGAGATGGGAGACAAATGAGCTCTTGATGACCTACAAACCACAAAATATATCATGATGACATGCCTCCCTGATCTTCTTGATCAAACCATCGATCACTAAGATGAACAATAAAGGAGACAATGAACAACCTTGTTGAAGCCCTCGTTGTTCCTTGAAGAAAATCGACGAGCAACCATTAATTAAAACAACATAATGAATAGAAGATACAGATGGCATAATCAATCAATAATTTTCTTCTTCAGCTTGATCTTAAAAATCACCAAATGGAGATATGTCCAGTCAACATTAGCGTAAGCTTTGTGTAGGTCTTGTTTAAGAATCAAAGTTTCTTTCTTGTGGGACTTAACAGAATGTATGCACTATTGTGCCATGGAAATTACATCATGAATTTGTTTGTTCCTAAGAAAAAAAATTGTTCATGTATTATATAAATCAAAGGCTTTTCTTTAATCATGTTAAAGCAATAATCTTTGAAATCTTATAGGTTTATGTTGCACAAGGAAATAGAGCGAAAATCCTTGAATGATTTAGGAAGTGAGGACTTCATAAATAGCACAATAAAAGTGGATTTAATTTCCACGAAAACCTTACATTGTTGTCTAGATTCTTCCACCATCTCAGTAAATCCATACACATAATATCTAGGAAATGCAAGAAAATTTCAACAGTCCAGCCATCCTGGCCAGGACAGTTGTCTCTAGAGAAAGATCTCAGACCCCTAGAATTTCCTCCATAGAGATCCACTTATCAGTTTCAACATTATTAGCTTCAGTGAACATGGCACGGTATGATCCAATGAAACATAGTTTATTCTCAATGTCCACATTGGATATTTCCTTAAAAATGTCCTCAAATTACTTTATTGTTTCATTCTTAATATGTTCAGAGCCCAAAACTAAATCCCATGTATTCAATTCAATTTACCAAATAATATTAATGTTACACCTATGAGTGGAAAATTCTTAGAAAAACTCTTTATTATTGTCACCACTAGAAATATAAATTGCATAGCTTTTAAGTCGCCATGACTCTTCCCAAATATTCAAAATTTGTTTCTTTTTCATTTCCAATTATTTTAAAGTGGATAGTAGGTCCTATGTCAAACATAAAAGGTCCATCTGATTTTGGATGAAGGTCATCTCCTTGTCAATATTCAACAAATCCACTTTCAATTTGTGTTTTTTTCTCTCTCCCAATTATGGACCATCCTTTTAAGAGCCCACAATTTTTCCATAGTCAGATTCATCGTCGAGCATCCCAATGAAGTTTCATATGATGTCCATGTGTCAAAGACAAGATTGCAGAAGTCATGATCTTCCATCCATGTCCGATTAAATTTGAACGGAATAAATTTCCAAGTCATTTGATCCATCCATTGAAGAATGATAGGCACGTGGTTAGATAACCTCACATGGGAGACCCATTATCGCGCATGACAAAATATTTCCAAAATATTCTTATGTAGCATAAATATATCCAGTCACTTACCAATATACTCTGTGATGCAGGAGCATCAAGGGCAATTTTCATTTTTAAATATGTAACAAAGGGGGGTGTGACATTTTAATTGTTTTATTAATTAAATTGTTATTTTTAAATAAAATAGTGAGGATTTTGTAAATATTCTTTAAAAGAATATGAGAGAATTTGGTCAGTTGAGGATGTAAAGGGATGAGAGATTTCTCTAAATATTAATTTAGAAATTAGTTTCATTAATTATGGGTGAGAGAGGATCCTTAGGGATTCAAGAGTGATTTTAGGATTTGTTGAGATATTTGAGGGTTTGTTGAGTGATTAAGGGGATGTGAACCAAAAATTGGTTCAATTCAATTGGTATAAATTAATATGCCTCAAAGGCAAAATAGATCAGGAAGAATAGAGTGATTTAGAGGTGAGATTAGAGTGCAGAATAGAGAAAGAGGTTGTAAGCCTCCGGGATTTTGTAAAAGGGCCATTAATTGGAAAATCTGGCCATGCAGAAGATTTTTGTAATTGGTTTCATTTGGTTTTATTAATGAATAATTTGTTTGGAAATTTTTGTGTGAAATCTATATCTATTCTTGATCGAATTTGGTAGGAAGAAGATTGAATTCTTAACCTATTCATTTGATAAACTTTGTAATAGGATAAGTTATGCATATGAGAGAGGGATTGATGTTGTTAATGCTAACTTTATGCTTTGAAGGTTTGCAGATAGCGCACAATTTGAATTGAATTCCATATAGCGATTGCGAGAATTTGATGGCAATTCAACAACTCTCAATCATGAATTTGAAGGCTAAATACTCAATTGAAGAAGTAAGATCGATTCATATTATCGAACAGCGTTATCAATTTGGTTCGATGAGTCGAGTTCTGGTTTGAAAAGGGAGTAGTCAACACATAGGATATGTGTAAACTTGTAAGCTCTTGTTGATGCAGAAGTTTCCGATGAAGAAACCAGCATTTGCATCCATGGAATGTACGCAGAGGTTTTGTAATAAACCTGGTTATTTAATTGAATCAAATTTTATGGTATCTCATAGGTAAGAAAATGACCAGACGTTCTGTCGATTGGAAAATGAAACAAATGGACAGTGTAGATCGATTGAAGAGGCGGAGTTTGAATGAACAGCGTGGTAAATTTGTGCAGCAGAGGAAGAGCGTTGAATAAAATGGAACGCAACTATGGTGCGAATGCTGCCAATTCGACGATGGAGATGGTGAGTTATTTGTGGGTTCAAGTTAATGTTTGGTTTGATTTATTGATAATTGCCCGAATCAAATGTTTGCGAGAAATAAAATGTTAATTGGTCCGGTCAACATAAGGCGTTAACACAGAACATAACTGAATTGGAATGAATTGCCAAGTCCGTGTGCAGAGGCAGAGGCTTTAAGTCGACATTGAAGTAAATGAGGTGTTCATGGAGGTAAGACACCTTTGTATCGATCAAACAGATATAAAAAAATCGTGGCCAGATATACGTTACGTGGCATTGATGCTTATTTTTTAGTCCATCTTGGATAACTAAATTGTAAGAGGCGCAGACCTTTGTTTTAAAACGCAGTCTATTGTGAAGTCAAAATTTGTGATTGGTTTCTAAATGCCATTTGAAGTGTGGGATTTAAATGGAAATAGAGGAATGAGAATTATTGGGTTTTTTTTTTAGAAGTCCTTAGTTATGGGTTTTGATGAGCTTCGGTATGAAGTTTTAAAGTGGAATTGTATTGAAGTTGGGTTTAAATGCATGGATAATTGATTGTTGAGTTTATGGTTTTTGATCCATATGATTGAGGAGCTTCCGCAATTGAAAAGTTTATGAAATTTTCCTAGACTTGGAGTCTTAATTGGGATACAACATAGAGATGCATTTTTATATGCATAGCAGAGGTGAGATTCTGGGTTTGCAGGGTGTTACCGTGCATCACTCTGACTCCACCCGACCATTATTCCAGGTAGGAGAAAGGGGTGAATATTTGACATCCACCCAGTGATTATCATGGAAAATATCCCGAAAATAGGTCCCTAATGCATCTAGATTACATTTTGAACCCCAACACTCGTCCCCATAAATAGTAAGATTTCAAGCATCGACCATGACCAATGACTGAACTTTCAGTATTCCACACACATCCATCCTCTTCCATAATTCCATTATGTGTCGATATGGGGCGTATATGTTAATGAAATTGATATTGCAGGGGTATCCAAGTACAAAACCAGATAGTAAAATTCCTACAAAAAATTGTAAGCCTTTAAATTCACCTAGAAGGCGTCCCAAAGAGCCACCAGACTGCCAGATAATCCACACGACTAAATTACATATAGGCACCATCTAGAGAATATGGACAAAAAATATGATTTATCACATTCCACAAAAGTTATTGTTTCCTTTATGAATACAATCCTCGACCTCACAGAATGAATAAGATGGCATAGGGATAATATTTTGGAGGTATCCCCAAGCCTCTAAATATTAAGGGGAAGAATTATCATGGAGGCACAATATCAATGGGTGCATGGTCTCTAAGGGATCGTGAATACCCATAATCAATAATGGAAATATCACATAAACCTTCATCACAACTGATATTTAAGGAATTGATGTTCAATATGTTATGTCGGTTCTGTTTCCCACCCCTTCTGTTGGTGGTGACATTCATAGCCAAACTAGGGCTAATAATAGGGATAGGGGAGGACACATGGTCTTTATGAACAATGATGGGTACCAAGTCCATCGTTGGATTAGGAATTCAATATCGCTCCCAATCAAATTCCTAGGAGAAGAACTAGTCAGAGATGGACCATTGTCCATATATTGAAATGCCTAAGGCACCTCTTCCAAATCTACAAAACGCTCGACATTATGTAGGGAAGGGGGGGAGACTCCATATAATTGTTGGGGACAATCATCATCTCAAGCAAGAAAAACAAAATTAGTAGTCAATCTAGAAGGAATAATGTTAACAAAAGGGATAAAGGAGGGATAAGATGTCTCATGTTGTATCAACAGGCTTTTAAAATTGGTCCTACAGGAGTCCAAATCCACGCCAGTGCCATCATTCAACGATGGATACAAAGAGGATGGATGTGAATGGGGAAAATCATGAAAATGAGGAGAAGTGTGAGAGGAGGATTTGTTACCTGGTATATTCGTCGTCTCATCGTCTGACAAATTCTCCAATTAAAAAAATGGATGCAAATTCCTCTATGTTGCTTTCTCATGTTGCTTCCTATACCTCCAAGGGAATCTCACCATAACATGACCGATATGATGAAAAATTAAATAACGAAAGGGAAAACCCCATAAATCTATATGTTGCTTGTGTCAAATAGAGCCCCACGTCATTTCTATATCTGCATGGAGTCCACCAGAAAAGTACACTTCCACAAGGACCCAAGCCACCCACTTATCCATCGCAGCAAGGCTTTTTGGATCTAAATATACAAACTTTCCAATTGCATCTCTGATTTCCGTAATAACTTTTTTTTCCCAAATAAGCTTCCTATGAGGAACCTTTGGCAAATGGTTAAAGGTGACATACGAGTGGTGTAACAGAAGAAAGCTTCTACCATTAACCCATGGAGTCTTCTAGGGAATATGGACAAAAAATATTATTGGGCACATTCCACAAAAGTTATCGTTTCCTGTATGAAGACAATCCTCGGCCTCACAGAATGAATAAGATGGCATAGGGATAATATTTTGGAGGTATCCCCAAGCCCCCTAATATTTAGGGGAAGAATTATCATGGAGGCACAATATCAACGGGTGCATGGTCTCTAAGGGACCATGTAAACACATAATCAATAATGGAAATATCACATAAACCTTCATCACCAATGATATTTAAGGAATTGATGTTCAATATGTTACTTTTCTTGCGTCGGTTCTGTTTCCCACCCCTTCTGCTGGTGGTGACATTCATAGCCAAACTGGGGCTAATAATGGGGATAGGGGAGGACACATGGTCTTTATGACTAGTGATGGGTACCAAGTCCATCACTGGATTAGGAATTCAATATTGCTCCCAATTGAATTCCTGGGAGAAGAATTAGTCTGAGATGGACCATTGTCCATAGATTGAAATGCCTAAAGCAACTCTTCCGAATCTACAGAAGGCTCGACATTATGTAGGGAAGGGAGGGAGACTCCATATAATTGTTGGGTATAATTATCATATTGAGCAAGGAAAACAAAGTTATTAGTCAATCTAGAAGGAATAATGTTAAAAAAAGGGATAAGGGAGGGATACTACGTCTCAAGTTGTATCAACATGTTTTTAAAATTGCTCCTACAGGAGTCCAAATCCACATCAGCGCCATCATTCAACGATGGATAAACAAAAGAGGATGGATGTGAATGGGGGAAATCATGAAAATGAGAAGTATGAGAGGAGGATTTGTTACCTGGTATATTCGTCGTCTCATCATCCAACAAAGACTCCAATTAAAAAAACTAATGCAAATTCCTCTATGTTGCTTTCTCATGTTGCTTCCTATACCTCCTAGGTAAGCTCACCATAACATGCCTGATATCATTACAAATCAAACAACGAAATCAAAAACCCCATATATCTATATGTTGCTTGTGTTGAATAGAGCCCCACGTCATTTCTATATCTGCATGGAGTCCACCAGAAAAGTACACTTCCACAAGGGCCCAAGACACTCACTTATCCATCACACCAAGGCTTCTTAGATCTAAATATACAAACTTTCCAATTGCATCTCTGATTTCCGTAATAACATTTTTTGTCCATAACTCTAGTGGAAGGTCAGGCAATTTTTCCCAAATAAGCTTCCTACGAGGAACCTCTGACAAATGGTTAAAGCTGACATACCAGTGGTGTAATTTAAGAAAGCTTCTACCATTAACCCATGGAGTCTTCTAGGGCATATGGACAAAAAATATTATTGGGCACATTCCACAAAATTTATCGTTTCCTATATGAATACAATCCTCGGCCTCACAGAATGAATAAGATGGCATAGGGATAATATTTTGGAGGTATCCCCAAGCCCCCAAATATTTAAGGGAAGAATTACCATGGAGGCACAATATCAACGAGCGCATGGTCTCTAAGGGACCGTGTAGACACATAATCAATGATGGAAATATCACATAAACCTTCATCACCACTGATATTTAAGGAATTGATGTTCAATATGTTACTTTTCCTACGTCGGTTCTATTTCCCACCCCTTCTGCTGGTGGTGAAATTCATAGCCAAACTGGGGCTAATAATGGGGATAGGGGGAACACATGGTCTTTATGAACAATGATGGGTACCATGTCCATCGTTGGATTAGGAATTCAATATCGCTCCCAATCAAATTCCTGGGAGAAGAACCAGTCTAAGATGGACCATTGTCCACATATTTAAATGCCTAAGGCAACTCTTCTGAATCTACACAAGGCTCGACATTATGTAGGGAAGGGAGGGAGACTCCATATAATTGTTGGGTACAATCATCATATCGAGCAAGGAAAACAAAGTTAGTAGTCAATCTAGAAGGAATAATATTAACAAAAGGGATAAGGGAGGGATACGAGGTCTCAAGCTGTATCAACATGTTTTTAAAATTGGTCCTACAGGAGTCCAAATCCATGCCAGCACCATCATTCAACGATGGCTAAACAAAAGAGGATGGATGTGAATGGGGAAAATCATGAAAATGAGGAGAAGGATGAGAGGAGGATTTGTTACCTGGTATATTCGTCGTCTCATCATCCGACAAAGACTCCAATTAAAAAAATTGATGCAAATTCCTCTATGTTGCTTGCTCATGTTGCTTCCTATACCTCCTAGGTACGCTCACCATAACATGACCAATATGATGACAAATAAAACAATGAAAGGGAAATCCCCATATATCTATATGTTTCTTGTGTCAAATAGAGCCCCACGTCATTTCTATATCTACATGGAATCCACCAGAAAAGTACACTTCCACAAGGACCCAAGCCACCCGCTTATCCATCACACCAAGGCTTTTTAGATCTAAATATACAGACTTTCCAATTGCATCTCTGATTTCTATAATAACATTTTTTATCCATAACTCTAGTGGAAATTCGGGCAATTTTTCCCAAATAAGATTCCTACGAGGAACCTCTGACAAATGGTTAAATCTGACATACCAGTGGTGTAACTGAAGAAAGCTTCTACCATTAACCCATGGAGTCTTGAGGATGTGATCTACGTCATATGAATGAAGGAAATGAATCTTGAACCACATGTTCATCAAGACACTAATTTTATGGTTGTATTTTAAGAATTGGTTCCCAGTGTTTCTTCACCCACTCCTTCATTTTGGACCCATCCATTTCTGTGAATTCTTGATGCCCAACTAGGGTGATCCCAAAGAACGTCCTATCCAAAACATAACAGATTCATCTTCAGGTTAATTTTGACAGCATTTGTTTTTTTATTCAACAATTCTTTCCCATGTTCGCTAACGAAAGCTTGTGAGGTGTCCATACCATGCAATACAAATCTAAAGGAATTATTGTCCTCGATCGCATGATCATAATTGGAAAAATTGCTCATCTTGCCAAGTGTAACCTGATAAGAATTTGTGAATGATAGCTCAACTACCATGGTGTCTTTGATGAGCTCATTTGGATCCAGGGACTCATACCCCGATGGGTACAACTTACCCATGTACATAGTGCCAATAACGGATACAAGTTGAGATTATGAAATAAATGCAACAATAAGAATTACTAAAGGGCTATATTCCAAAATCTTCACCATCCACCAAAGAAAGTACCAAGCTAGTAATTAAAAATGGTACAAACAAGTATAAATTGTAAATAAATAGAATATCTTATGGAACCATCTAGATGTTCACTGACACATTGAACCAAGGAAATCCAGTTAAATCTTTTGTATGGGATAATAAGTAAAGATGAGTAAAAACACAATAAATGTATTACTAACCCCCAATCAATGAAATTACATCTATATCTTCTCCATATATTTTGAAATTTCATAACGCGCCAAAGCATAGAAAACATTCGAAATATAGATCACAAACTCAGAAGCGATCATGGCGAATTCACCCTGATATAAATTCAGAGTCTCGGACTAAAAACAAGAGAAAATATATCAGTAAGAAAGCTCAATCACATAGAGAGAAAAACCTCCAGTGTTCAACTACTTTCCCATCAATCTATCACAACCAATGTTGAATGCCACTTCATGTAGGAACCAAAAATTTCCATAAAAAACTAATGAAATACAAGATAAGAATAAAAAAACAATCCAACATGAGCTATCATCGCCAACAACACCAGCATCTGAGACACCACCACTGGAGAAAACAACATCACCAATGAAAACTTTGAAAAATTTGGGAAAACTGTAATGTACTCATAACAACCAAAATACTAAGGAAGTTGGTGAGAAACATCAAGATAAAACCACCACAATCCTGTTGGGGAGGAAAAAAAATTGCAATACCCAAGACAACAAATATAATGCTCCAGAGCCGAGTCTGCAAGAGCATACCACTTCGAGGAGCTATTTATTGAGTTTTCTTGAGTGTTGGGGTAGAATCAGATGTTCTCTAACTCTCAAAATATGTGGAGGGACTAGAGTACATGAGATCTCTAAGACCCAAAAATGGATTTGGAAACTTCCATCCAGTTTGGGAGATAATTAATTAATTAATTTTTTTAATTAAGGACTCTAAGTCTAACTTAGGAAAATTAAATATTAAAGGTAATTAATTTAAATATGTGATGGAAATGACTCAAGTCACACGGATCAAGCTTTCTTTTAATCTTAGCCATCGATTCAAGATTAGATCATGGTCATTGGTTTCCCAACAAGAAAACATAAAGGAAAGGCTTGGGGTCATTTGGAGAATGCACACATGGAGGCAGAGCACTGAGACGAAGCTGAAATTCTAGGGAGGGTTTGCTAAGAATTTTTAGAAGTGTTTCAGCTACAGAGAGTGATAGTATTGGTAAAGGGATGGTTTGATCCCAGTGCCAAGAATCATCAAGAGGTAGAGAGCAACAACCAAAGGCAGCGCAGAGAAGCAGAGGCAGCAGCAGCAGCTACGCAACACAGAGAGCATCTTTAGCCACGTAGGTGCTATGCGGGCCCTTCTAGGGCAACGCTGGGTAGCAAGGGACCCTCCAAGGTTATGCAGAGACCCTTATAGGGCAGTGTATGGTCTGCATCACCCATTCTGGGGCTATGCAGCCCTCTCCAGGCCAGTGCAGAGGCTGATAGGGGTTGATGCAGGAGCTTCAGGGGTAGCGCTGGGGTTTCTAGGGCTAGAAATTGGCTGAGTATTGTAAATCCTGTTTGAGGGTGTGGATCAGTCAGTCTTTTGGTCTCATAACAACAAGTTAGTTGCATATCTATCTTTTTCCCTGTCGGGTTAACCATTAGGGTGCCAAAATTTGTTGTATTCATAAAATACTTAATAATATAAACCCTCCAGTAGCCAGAAGACCGGTTTTCCCACATTGGGTTTTTCCAGGAACAATTTTCCAGAAAATCTTGTGTGTCACTTTGTTTATGTGTGCATGAATTTATGTTTATAGATCTGAATCAATGAAAATTTTTTATGTGTTTACTTCGATGTTAATCTGAATATTTTAGCATTAATAACTTGTTTAAGTAAGAGAAGTATAACCAGATATAACAGTATAATTTCATCATAAAGTAATATTCAGAAATGTTCACATGGTATCAGAGCGATTACACATCTAACAGGATCACTAACGAAAGACTGAAAAATCTTGCTGCAGAAATCAGTAGCCACAGAAAGCCAAATCTGAAGGGATAGTGCAGCAACAGAGGGAGCAGAGGCCAGAGTGACATAGTCCTACGCAGTCTCCATGCAGGCCCACGTAGTTACTGCGTACAAACAACGTTGGGACTTTCTGCTCATGCAGAGGCCGGCTAGGGTGACGTAGATCTGAAGCCATGTTGATTCAGAAGTGCCAGAAAAGAGCTGCAAAACTTCATAAGTTTCTGGTGGGGTTAAAAATCTAAAGATTCATAATTTAGCCTAAGCACTAGGTGACAAAGAACGGGAGGAGATCAACTCCTTAGAGGGTTTCTAGCCAAATAAATCTGCAAATCGATCAGAGGATCGAAGAGAGCTGTTTCGTTGTTGATTTGGCGGATTTCTAGGAGAGGAAATTAGTGGTCAGAGGGAGCAGAGGGTGCCTTTCTCACCAAGGACCCTAGATCTGAGCTTCAGTAGAGAAGCGAGGAGAGGAAGATATATTCTAACAGAGTAGATCAAAGCAGATGGCACCTCACGAACTACGTGATCATGATAGGTTGGATGGTCTGTCCAAATTTGCAGTCTGGAAAGCCACAATCTTGGTATTCATGGAGGCATATGGTCTAAGAGACCATGCAGAAAAATTCTTGGCCACGTCAATCATTGTGTATCTCCTGAAGAAGCATGAGGAAGCTGTAGCACATGCCAAATGTTTCAAAATCGATGGGGTTAAGGATCTTATAGTTCCACACATATTTGAAAATAAAATAGCTCATGAGATGTGGAAAGCCTTAACAACCCTATATGAAGGAAAGTTCTTCCAGAGGAGAATGCTTCTGGAGAATTAGTTGCGGTCATTCATGATGACCAAGGGAGAAGAAATAGAGCCCTTCCTTTTCAAATTATAGGCAATCAGAGATCAGTTGTTTGCCATGGGAGCAAAGGTGGAGGATGATGTGATGGTAAGGACTGCACTCAATGCAGTCATAGAAGAGTGGGAAACCTTTTTCTAAAGTGTCTTGGGTAGAGCGAACCTTCCCGACTGGGAAAATATGTGGGCAATCCTTCATCAAGAAGAACTTGGTCGATTCACCAATAGACAATATAGCACGAGATCTAGTAAAGTAAAGAAGGAAGAGGAAGAAGATGATGCCTTGGCATCAAAGAAGCAGAAAGGGAAGAAGAAGCATGATCTATCCAATATCAAGTGTTTCTAGTGCGGTGAACTAGGACATTTCGTCAGTAATTTTCCACAAAAGAAGAGGGGGAAGGAAGCTTCTACTTCCAAGGTTGTTGTGGCAAACGATGGGTCAAAATATGATGTAGCCATGAGCACTCATGAACCACAAAAGTGGAGTGACATGGATCTGTAGAGGAGCTACAGAGTGAGGGCGGGATCCTTGAGCAGCTCATCTCTTAGATCACATCTGAGCTACGAGAGCCTTAAGACAGTAGCGCAACAAGTGGAGTAGTTGGTGCAGAGAATCACAGATGAATCAGAGGCAGAGCTGAAGGTTGAAGGGAGCAGTGAAATGCAGATGCAACAACAGCATAGGGGCTGATGTGACTTCAGCAGTACAGAGTAGAGATGCGTATGCAGAGCAAAGCTGCGACAACATAGAGGCTTCAAGAGGACAGCACATCATATTCGTGCATCATGGGAGATTTCAGTGCAAGGGATGATGTGACTTCAGTAGCACAGTGAAGGTCTGCTTACACAGTGCAGAGTTGTAGCTATGTAACTATCTCCATATTTCATCAGAGATCAATAGCCTATGGAACTTCAGTGATGAGGATGCAGCCCAACTAACTTGTCTGTCAAAGATTGGGCAGTACCTTCAGTTTTTTCTCTCAGAAGCTAAAGTTGCAGTGCAACAGTTGGCAACATGATGCAACAAATTGAGAGGGAGCTGTAGTACAGATGTGGCAGTGGCAGTGGCAACGTCATGGGCAGCAGTACAAAATGGCAGCAGCAGTGCAGTGATGAAGGGTAGTAGACCAAGCATCAATGGAGAGACCCACACCAGAGAACACTGCAGAGCTTTGGAGTGAAGCAAAGTTGTAATAGAGCACATTCCTCGCTAAGAGGGCATGATGAGTTTTCTTGAGTGTTGGGGTAGCATCAGATGTGCTCTAGCTCCCAAAATTTGTGGAGGGACTAGAGTACATGAGATCTCCAAGACCCAGAAATGGATTTTGGAAATTCTGTCTAGTTTAGGAGATAATTAATTAATTAATATTTTTAATTAAGGACCCTAAGTATAACTTAGGAAAAATAAAATATTAAAGGTAATTAATTTAAACATGTGATGGAAATGACTCAAGTCACATAGATCAAGCTTTCTTTTAATCTTAGCCATCGATTAAAGATTAGATCATGGTCCTTGGTTTTCGAATGAGAAAGTATAAAGGAAAGGCTTGGGGTCAGTTGGAGAACACACACACGAACGTAGAGCATTAAGGCTAAGCTGAAATTCTAAGGCAGGTTTTCTAAGAATTTTCAGAAGCATTTTAGCTGCATAGAGGGATAGTATTGGCAAAGTGGATGGTTTGATACCAGTGCCAAGAATCAGCAAGAGGCAGAGAGCAGCAACCAAAGGCAGCGCAAAAAAGCAGAGGTAGTAGCAGCAGTTTCGCAGCGCAGAGAGCAACTTCAGCTATGCACGCCCTTCTAGGGTAGTGCTAGGCAGCAGGGGACCCTCTAGGGTTATGCAAAGACCCTGCTAGGGTAGCATAGGGATTGTTTCACCCATTCTGGGGTTACACAACCCTCTCTAGGCCAGCGCAGAGGAACGTAGAGGCTGATGCAGGGGCTTGAGGGGTAACGATGGGGTTTCTAGGGCCAGAAATTGGTCAAGTCTTGTAAATATCGTTTGAGGGTGTGGATCAATCAGTCTTTCAGTCTCAGAACAATAGGTTAGCTACAGATCTATCTCTTCCTCTATCGGGTTAACTAGTAGGATGCCCAGATTTTCTATATTCAGAAACTACTTAATAATATAAACCCTCCAGCAGCCAGAAGACCAATTTTCCCACATTGTGTTTTTCCAGGGACAGTTGTCCAAACAATCTTGTTTGCCACTTTGTCTATGTGTACATGTATTTCTATTTTTAGATATGAATCGGTGAAAGTATGTTATGTGTTTACTTCTATGTTAATCTGAATATTTTAGCATTAATAACTTGTTTAAGTAGGAGAAGTATAACCAAATCTAACAGTAGAATTTTTGCATAAAGTAACATTCAAAAATTTTCACACTAGCCAGTGGAAAATAATGAACACTACACCAGCTTCCACTTCCTACCTCGCAAACTTCTACTTTTAACCTTCGCCTAATGGTATTTCATGAATGCATAAAGATGTTTGAATCCTTGGCCATTGGCATTCTGTGAACCCACTAAATGTTCAAATACCATCTCCTCTTTTTTTCAGAAGAAAAAAACCGCTTTCCTTTTATTAGATAACAAAAAGAGACTACATATTTTGTTTAAAATAGGATGACCTTCCACCCTGCTAGTGAGGGAAATTTAATATTTTTACATAAATCTGTCAAAGTTATTTATGGTTCAATAATTTCTATAAGTTTATATCCTGAATGGATAGATGTATTCAATTACAGAGATTTTTTCATAATATTCAAAAAAGAAATTTTGTTGCTCACAATGCATTGTTTTCCATCCAATATATAGTAGCAAAGTTTATAACAAAAAAAAGAGGACCATTTAACCATCTTCCATGTGAATAAAAAATCATAGGCTTAGGTGTGGAAGAAACCAGCTTTAACCAGTGAACCCTATTCATAAGTAGCATATTCAATTTTGCCCAAATCTATAGTGATCCCTCTTTTGGAGAGGAGGTCAGTGATCCGATTTTGCTCCCGATAGATATGTCCATATTCAATATGCAGAAATGATTGCTCCAAAACCCAAATTCTACACATCCAATTTGACAGAGAGGGGGTGAAAGAGATTGTGGTCTTTCACCCAGTCGATAATCCCTTTTGCATCTCCAAAAATGCAAATTTCCCTTAGTCCCAACCAAATTGCACAAGAAAGGACACCCCTAAGGGCAGCAAGTTATGCTCGGTTGTTGGTTCCAACTCCGCCACAACACCATAAGTGATAATATTTCCCTGGTGCCAAAGTGATAACTGTGCACCACAACCACACTGAATATATTGACAAGCACCATCAAAGTATCCCACATGGAAAACCAATCCCAATTCTCGGATGGAGAATTTTCGGCATGGTTTTGTTTCATCAGAAGTGCCAAATTTTGTGAAGTGTGCAATAGCATTGGTGACCATGTTCCTCACAGTGACATATTTATTCTCAAATATTTGTGAATTACAACCAATCCAAATAGACCAAATGATGAAAAGTGTGAGCGAACAATGAGTGGACCTAGTGGAGAACCATTGAAGAAAGCATTTGTTTAGTGAGATAGTAGGTGCCAAGGAGTTGATTCGCAAGGTGTCCATGGCTCCTGCCCAAACAACATTGGCAAATGGGCAGTTTTGAAGCAAATGATCCATGGTCTCCTTGGCCTGTTTGTAGAGAGGGCAGAGGCCAAACCCACAGAATCCCCTTTTGATGATGTTTCTCCAGGTGAGAATGCTATTATGAGTGGCCAGTCATCCGAAGCAGATGACTTTCAGTGGAATATTCCAACCACGAGCAATCTTATACTAGATACAGGCAGCAAGTCTCGGGTCATCCAAAGGAATAGAGTGGTAGATGTCATGTACATATGGTTTCCATTTCTTTAATATACCCTCCCATATCATCATATCAACGTGGTCGCTCAAGTGGATACCCAAATCCAAGAGATTGTGACTGTATCGGTCCCATTTCTTTGTTATTTTTCCGTTGGATCTCAATTCGGTAGCCAATTTCCATAGATTGTCGAATTGCAATGTCAAAGGAGGGACGAATATCTGATTTAATGTGTGGATGCCACAGTCATGTAAATATTGCAGGAGAGGGATCGAGAGAGTGTGAATCCCGATGAAACCTGTTATGGTGTCAAGGCCGATTTGGATGTCATGCCTATTACCGGTTTCTCAATGCAGAAAGGGAAGCATCTAATGAATATTGTTTCTCATACTCCACCAGATATTTGAAGAGAACTTTCTAGTACATGCTCCTTCACGGATCCAATAAGAGATCGAAATCCCGAACATATATTTGATCCTAACAATTTGTGACCAAATGTTAGCGAAGTTCATGGCCCACCAAATATTCTTAATAATCAGGGCTAAATTAAACTTGTGTGTATCAAGAATTCCCCATCCACCATCCACAAATGATCTAGCAATAGCACTCCATTTAACCAAATGGATTTTTTTCCCCAAGGGTGCCAGACCACATGGTTAGCCATAATGGACTCAAGTTTGTGGATCACTGCCATGGGAAGTTGATAGAGATGCATCCAGTACACGGCCAAATTCTGGAAGATTCATTTTATGAGGGTGAGCCTACCGCCCATCGAAAGCCAATAGTGTTTCCACTTGCAGAGCTGGCAAGAGAAGTGGTCAATAATCCATTCCCAATCAGTGATGTAGTAAATTATAGGTTTGATCTGGAAGCCTAGATATACAAATTTGAGTGATATAGAGGAGAATTCAACCATTAAAAGATTACAGATCTCTTGGATAACAACCATATCATTGTCTCCATGGAGTAAAATGGACTTTCCATTGTTCATAAAAAGTCCTGAGGCAAAACTAAATAAAAGCATAATCTTTTGAAGATAGTTCCATTCCACAAGATTTATCGAGCCCCCAAAAATAAGATCATTCACAAACATAATATGGGAAATTTAGCATTGTTTAGAGAATATTATGCCCTGAACATGTCCCTGATTTCTTTCGGCCCGCAACATATGACTAAAACAGTCCATAACAAGGAGGCAGAGGAGAGGGGATAGGGCGCATCCCTACCTCAGTCTTTTGAAGGCCCGGAAGAATTTAGTGGGCAATGCGTTAATGATTACAAAGAAATTTGTGGAAGACAAACAAGCCATGATCCAGCAAATACATACAGAGCTTAATTTAGTTTTAATGAGCATAATCTAATAAAGTCTCAATCCACACAGTTGAATGATTTATGCAGGTCGACCTTCAGGATGCAAGTGTTGTGATATTGGGTTTGAAGAGAGTGGGCCGGTTCCTTTGTGATGCCGATGGTATCCTGAATAAGTCTGTCATCTAGGAAGTTGAACTATTCAAGGGAGATATTCTTGGACAAAACCCCTTTCAACCTGCAAGCAATGAGTTTAGACATCATCTTATATAAAAAATTTCATAAACGAATAGGGGAAAATCAACGAAAGTGTGGGGGAATTTGTTTTGGATATGAGAGAAATGAACGTGGCATTGATTTCCCTAGGAATGGATCCTAGAATGTGAGCCTTCTCCACATAAGCCAATAATTTTGTCAACATGGACTCATAAGAGTGCAAGTATACTTCAACTCCCCAACTATCTAGGCCCGAGCTTTTATCTTTGGGACAATGCTTCAGTACCTCCAAGAGTTCTTCTTTGTTGACCAACATACCCATCATTTCGTTGTCCTCCCTGGTGAATATGGAGGGTAATGTTTCCAAGCACTGCAGTTGAGCCTAGAAGTCCATATGTTGTTCCTTATAGGAATTTTTGAAGTGATTCACAACCTCAAATTCAATGTTAGATTGTTTATCAATAAAAATACCTTCTCCGTTGTGAATGTTACGAATGGCATTAGCCTGTTTTCTAAGGTTGGCGTGTAAAGGGAAGAATTTGGAATTTTGGTCACCCAATATCACCCAGAGTGCACGACTTTTGAGTCGAAGGGTTGCATCTTGTCAAAGAAGAATGTATTTTTTCTTGTCTTCCAATTCCAAAATCAGTTGTTTATACTTATCTGAGAAAAAGAATGGATCTTTTAGATTGCTGAGTCAATGAAGGTTGTTCTCTAATTCAGCAAGAATACGAGTCTCCTTTTTATGCTGAAGTCGGGACCATCTTCAAACCTCAATTTTAAGATCAGATAATTTCTTGTGCAAGAATTTCATACAGCTTGTCGAGGGAAGGGGTGGATAAGAGGACTAGAATCTATGAACCAATTCATTGAATTCCAATGAGAGGAGCTAGTGAGAGTTGAACTTGAAAGGATATGTGCACCAATTGCTAGTGGATGCCCAAGAAAAGATGATTGGAAGGTGATCAGAGAAGTAGGAGGGAACAATAGAAGAAGTGAGATCCACCAATTCATTATATAGAGATTGACTAATGATAAATCGGTCAAATCGCTTGGAGATGTCTGCAGTACCAATCCACCCGTTCCTCCAGGTGGAGGCCAGTGGGAGAGGGGAAACATCAAAGAGAGCATGTGATTCCAATAAATCCATAAAGTATTGAGTAATAAAATTCTGACGGGCGGCGACACCCCAAATCTCATCCAAGCCGAGTGTGAAGTTAAGATCACTTGTAATTATGAGGGAAGGAATATCCAGTAAGCCGGAAGAAGACATCTCGTCCCAAAAACATCGTGTGTTTGAGTATGGCGCATATGAATTTAAAATGTGGATTTTTCGATTAGAACTAGGCAATTTCCCTGAGAGGATCATATTAGCATAGGATGTGTAGGTCTTCATAGTGATCAGACAGGGATTTCAGGTGGCCCCAAGTCAGCTAGAGAGCCCCTTAGCATCTGTGGCACAAGCGAGCCAATTTGGGCATAAAGCAATGAGAAAGTCGATGGTATTATCTTGTGAAGCCATGATTTCTTGAATGAGGATGAGGGTGGGGTTTTGGAGCATGAGAAGGTCATGATGGGAGTTGAGTCTATGGGGAGCTCCCAATCCTCTAATGTTGAGTGAAAGAAAAACCATGGGGAAACCTCATCGTCCTAGGAAAAATCTCTAAGGTCCTGAGTGAGGTTGTAGGAGGAAGATGAGGAGGCAAGAGAGTCCATGATCGGGGGGAGATCTCCCACAGGGGAGTTTGATGCATCCTAAAGATTACAAATGGATATTTTTTTTAACTTTGTGACCCGGTTTTTCCGTTGTGAAATTTCGTCGAGAAGGGGATTTGGTTGCGGTCGAGCTGAGAATCTTGGCTCTCATGATAGAGAGTGGAACCGACAGTCCTAAAGGGGATAAATGTATGGCCTATAGTTCCTGGTTAGGTGAAGGGAGGGATTCAAAGTCGACAGGGTTAGATACCAGAGATAGGGGTCGAGAGAATGTGGGGGGGGGGGGGGCGGGGGCACAACAAAGTTACGCATAGGAAAGAAGAAAGGGGGGGCTGCAGAGTCATATGATCTAGAGGAAGGGATGAAGGGAACAGGGCCATAGGGAAAGTCATGGAGAGGAGGATGAGAGGGTCGGAGGGGCAGTGAGGGAGGGATGTTAGAGATAATATCAAAATATGAGGGAAAATTAGGTGGAAATGTAGTATTAGTAGTACCTGAGGAATTATGCTGAGAAGCTGGAGAAGAGTTTTGCATACTACGAACTTGCTTTTTCCTTGTAGCTGCCGATAGACACAAGGCACACTCTAGAAGTAGATGACATGTTTTATGGCACTGGAGGCAGCAAAAGGAACCCCCCAATAATCGATGCTGATCTAGGTGGAGAAATCTTGCCACTGAATCTCCAATTCCTCCAGAAGTCCAGCCCCCAAATCCAACTCGATAAGAACCCCAAGACATCCTTTTGTCCCTCTTCCCAAAGCTTCCCTCATTTTAGTAATAAAATTAACCGATTATGTTGGCTATCATAGAGATGGCAGACTGATTCCACAGTTCCAAAGGGAAGTCGGGCAACTTGGCCCAAGTGAATTAATGACGGGGAGACTCAGTGAAGGGGTCGAATCCAGGTTTCCAACGCTGAAGAAGAAGGTAAGCCCATCCATGTACCTAGGGGGGGAAAGGATGAGTTTGACGTCTACCATGCTAAGAAAGTGAAAAAAAATCCAGCCTTTAAAGAGGAGGCTGATTTTGGGTCTATTAAGAATTGGGAACCACCATTGTTGAATCCAGCTTTTGATTTGATATCCCAACCAATTCAAATGTCTCCATTGACCCAATAATGCATTTTGATGAAGGCACTCTGCATTACTCTAGAAGCATTTCATCTCCATAACCAGAGGGATAGGGTCACGAAGATTTGGGAGTGGCTTTCTAGATGGTTTATGTTCGGACTGATCAAGAGGAGGAACTGTGCCAAAGGCATCAAGAGCAGACTTACGAAAAGGTTGAATGCCAATAGAGCGGGTGAGGGTGTCTCATTCTGCCTGTATAGTGATATCAATGAGGGGGTCTCCCATGAGAGAGACAACGGGTCCATCATGTCAATAAATTCGAAATGGAGGCTAAGAGTTACACCTAAAGAGCTACCTATGAGCAACTACTATAAGTGAAAAATTACAAGTGCAGTCACCTCATATCCCAATGTGGATATGTAGGACACATACATTATAAAAGAGTAGCTGGATATAGTAAAATAGTTAAGTCCACTACAGAAGGAAGTAGGAGGGTGGCCAAATTAAATGATTCGAGTCCACCAATCAACAATACCACCCCCAATAGGATTGGTTGAAGAATTTAAATTCGATGTAGGTCTGGTGCACCTCGAACCGAATTCAAATTAGATCTGTAGTGACAGAGCAATGAAAAACTAGGTTGGAATGATGAACCAGAGATAGATTCGAGTTCCACAACATCTAATAGAATGAATAGAGAAGAGTATGTGATGCAAAACAAATAAGATCATCGATCCTGCAGAATAAGTTCAGGGAGAAAATAATGTAAAGCCAATAGTTGTGAAACCCCTACTAAGAAATGGATAAGGGATTCTCCCCCGATATGTGAAATGTCTCGCACCTGAGTCTGAGAGCAATCTGGATTCAAAATCTATAAAATTTCTGGTATGAATACAAGGATATATAATGTTATACCCAATAACAAGCTACCTATCCACAACATCAAACCCCAACATTAGTACATAAACACGTTCCGGCCTTCTGAATTCGCTCCTCAAATTGTCATCTATTCCAGTGCATTCTCGCTCCTTGTTAGCGGAGTTCGGATGCTTTGTCCAGTAAATTTCTTTCGAAGATGCTCTGGATACACAACCTAAAATGTTGTCAGCCCCATTAATAATCTTTCAAGCTCTTGAATATATTGTAGTCTCGTTCACGGGAGTACTCTCGTTGCTTCTCGAATCGGTGCATTGCTCCATTTTCCTACACAAAAACAAATCTTGAGGAGCAACTCATACACTGGTTGTTGCTCAAGTCACTTAGGTAATGCTCCTATTTATGGGTTTGATAGTAGACCTCCCTACATTCCTGGTGGTGTTGGGGGCTTTAGGGATAATTATAGTGGGTTTGGAGGCACAAGTTATGGCAACAACTAGTATATGTCATCAAGAGGTTATAGCAGTAGGCCTGAATGTTATGGTTAGTATGGAGGTTCTGAATATGGTAGGGATTATGGAGGTTATAGGTTTGGCAATTTAGGAGGTTATGAAGAAGATCCTTCCCGTTGTTATGGAGTTCGTCCAGCGTCTTATGGTGAAGGGTTTGGTGTGTATGGCAGTAGAATGATTTGTGGCTATGGAGTTGCAGGTTATGGTTACAGTGCCAATGGTGATGGTGGTCTCAAATACCATCTCCTTGCAAATTCACTTTCTCATAGCTGAACTTAGATGCTTAATTCACCATACTATGTTAGCTATTCACCATAGTACACTTTACCCCTTTCCAAACAAACATATCCTACAAAAAAGAAGATGATTTTTCAAACTCATACTTACAGTGGACAATCTGGAACCATGGTTTCTTATTACTGCTTGATTTGCCTCGCAAGAAAATTAGAAAGCAGTTCCCATTAAACCACACTCTTAAACCTTAAACTGACTGTCGCCTCCTAGTGGTCCGTTCAGCCACACTTCTTCCTTGAGCATTCAAAAGTATCATGTCACTGTTGGGAAAAAAAGATATATCTTAGAATTATTTACATGTATATGTTTATGAATTTGTTTTGTGGGGAGTGTTCGTTTCAAAATTCATAAACATATACATGATCAATAAAGTATAAAATACAAGATAAATGGAAGGTGTTGTGGAAGAACCTCAAGTAATTGAGGAGACCCGAGTGCTTTCTCAAGATGTCATCTTGGACAAGACCGTTGAGAACATGGAAAGACTTGAAAAAGTGTTCATGGACATTAGGGAGGATCATGAATACCATCATGAATGGAACATGGCATTGAAGGAGGAAGCAGAAAAGTGGAAGACCGAGCTTAAGGCTATGGTAGTACGATATGAGTACATGAAATGGCAGCTTGGTGAAGCTTTGAAGAAATTTGAGGACATAAAGAAATCCAAGGATCGAGTTGTGGATGAGCTTGCTAAGGCTCATACAAAGATCAAGTATTTGGAATTTGAAATGGTCTTATTGAAAAGGGCCATGGGGCAAGGATCATCTCGGGGATCTGCCCATATAAAGGCAAAAGAACCAGATTCATATGATGGAACAAGGAATGCAAAAAATCTTGGAAACTTCTTATGGGATATGGAAAAATACTTGGACCAGTTGGCCATCCCTCATGAGGATGATAAGGTAAGGTTTGTGGCACAATTCCTTACAGGAGATGCTAAGATGTGGTGGAGAAGAAAAGTTGATCAGATGGCACAAGGTGCATGGTCTGACATCACAACTTGGGGAGAATTAGAAGATGCTTTGCAAGTTCACTTTAGTCCATAAGATGAAACCTGGGATGTGAGATCTGTCATTAAGTATATTAAGCAGACAAGGAATCTCCAACAATATCAAAGTGAGTTTCAAAGTGTTATTCTAGAGCTACCTGACATGATCGAGAGAGATAAGGTGTTCAACTTTACTATTGGGTTGAAACCTTGGGCTCGAGATGAGGTGACAAGGCAATTTCCGAAAACTTTGGAAGAAGCTTTTGTCATGGTGGATACACTTATTGAACACTATGATGAGGGGACCAAGAAGAAGAAGAAAATCCTTTTGAGAAAAAGTATGAGGCACCGAAGAAGGAAGCTACCAAGTCTAACAATGCACATGCAAAGTCGAAGACAAGGAATGCCTTGAAGTGTTGGATTTTTGTTGAGGAACATACGGTTAAGAATTGTCCTTCAAGACCAAATTTGGTCGCAACAGTACAAGTAGAGAAGAAGAAGGAACCCACAATTGGGATGATACAGGTTTTGGGAGCTGCAACAGCTTATGAAGTTGTCCCAAGACGTGATCCTGAAAGGAACAACCTTGAGTTTGTGAACATGAATATTGTGAAGGGCACACTTGTTACCATGGTGGACAATGGTGCTACCCACAACTTCATTGGAGAGTATACTTCCAGGAAAGTTGGATTGAGGTTCAAACCAATCCAAGCTCAGTTGAAAGTAGTGAATTCACCTCTGGATTATGTAATTGGAGTTGCAGAGAAGACACCAATTGAAATAAGGAGCTGGTATGGGGATGTTGACTTCATGGTTGTGAATATTGATGATTATGAGGTTGTGTTAGGAATGGAATTCTTCAAATAATTTGAAGTTATGGTGGTTCCTCACATGAGGAAGTTGTATATTTATGATGGAAGAGATGACCATCCTATTGGTATACCAAACATAGGAGGAGGTACATCCCATTGTAAACTAACAACTATGAGGGTGGAAGACACAAAACGGCATGATGAACTCTAAGGAATATTGACCATCACGGAAGGAAAACTTCAGGAGCAGGCATAGGTGATCATGGAATTGTCCAACAGTCCCTTGGATGTGGCAAGAAGAGTTGAGGCAATGGAAGAAAAGGAAGATGCTAGCCCACGGATTCAGGGAGAAGGCCGAGAAGCATACATGATGTAGATAGAAGAGGAAGACCTAAACAGGTGGCTGGAGTTGATAAAAGAGGAAGAGGGAGGGCCTTCGACCTCCACTTCCCCATCCTTCTAGACTATACATGGGGGATGAGGCTCATTGTAATCTGCTCAGAACAATGAAGACCTCTAATTTCATGAGCAGGCTATGGAGCGAGATGGGCACTTGATAGCAGGATGTTTTGGCAGCCATGATCATGTAGGGAGCATATGTTCTTGTGGAGGAGATGTTTGGTTGGATTAGCAACCCAACTTGTCACCATCACAAGGGGTACCAACACATGATTCTTGCAAAGTTGGAGACACATCCAAGGCATGTAGTAGATCAAGGGTGTTCACATCTGGATGCTATTCATATATTTATAGCAAAGTTGGAGACATGAACACATTTGGAGATGTTGGAGTCATCAACACTTTGCGACGATAGTTGGGACGATATTGTGCACATGGATGAGACAATAGATCGTGCAGTGACACTTTGCGACAAAATTTACAACAATATTTCGCACATGGAATTGTGACGATAGATCGTGCGACGATGATGTTTTCAAGGGATGAAAATGTTTTGAATTTTTGGAGGATGTAAGGCCCCCGCTTCATGAGGCACGTTCACGGTAACGGGCATGCCCACCGGATGTTTGGATGGAGTTTGGGTGCCATGCGACGTTATAGGCGTATCATCGCACCATAACCACATAAGCACGACTGTGTGACAATGGAGGAAACCAAGTGGTGACCGAGCGACGTTAGCGAGGTTATCATCGCATAGTAGCCGAAAGGGGTCATTGGTCGAGCAGAACGTCACTGTGTAACCAAGGTGGGAGGCCGATGTATTGGAGTTGGACAACGTTACATAACACGGGTTGAACGCATAAATGGAGGTCGGGTGGGTCAGCTCGGGTCCGCCAAGTGACCCACGCCATTACACGGCCATGTGTATAAATAAGATGTGAGGATGATTGTTTAAGGCATCCAAGCATCGAATGATCATAAGGCATTCGGGCATAGCGAAGGAACATTGAAACAACACCACGAGCTTCATCAACAACTCGTTGGTGTGAGCCAACACTTTGGCGGAAACAGGTTGAACACGTTTGCGAGCAGAAGTTTGGATAGTCAGGTGGAGTCGTGAACGAGCGCAGGGCGTCAGGGTCGATCAAGTCGCTGGACATTCATAATAGTGTTTTGGGCGGAGCGCAAGGCGTCGAGTCACTGCATGCAGGAAACACGTTCAGAACAATACTATGGGCAGAATGCAGGGCATCAAGTCGAGTTGGGTCAGTGGGTGCAAGCGGCTTAACGTGATTTCAGGTTGCGGTATGAAGCAACGAAATGACGAAATTGGTGCGGACGAAGTGCAACAGGTGAATACTGGTGGGTTGAAGCTAACCAGAGTGCGGGAGGTCAATTTGAACACATGGTGAGCTCGGGAAGTGCGTGAATGTCACGTGCAGCAGCTGAACCAGGGTGACCCAAGTGACCTGGCCTCACGACACTTGGGAAAATTCGTGCATAAATTCCCAAGGTTGATTTCAATATTGTAAATGGATGTTTTGGGTTGGTTTAAGGATTGACAAGTCTTGGAACTTAGTCAAGAGGTAATATAACAATGGCAAGGGGAAAAAGTGGATTTTTTTGTATTGGATTTGTATTGTATTTTATACTTTATGAAACATATTATCGGGCAGACTTATTAACATGGAGTTCCCCTCCCTTATATGTATGGCCATACTTGTGAATATGATGATGATGTTTATGTTTTCTGCGTATTTAAATAACATTGTGATTAACTAATTAAACAAGCGTTGCTAAAGGCATAGTCTACTTGTGAAGTACTTGAAAAAATAAAAACAAGGTAGTGCCACACCCATCTATAGCGTGGTTAAAAGACTACCAAGGTATAGCGGCGTGACAACCCCCTTCCTGCCTCCATCCCACAGCGTTACTGTCTAATGGTTATTGTTTCAATTTTCAGTTGCCATTTTCGTTTCTCGTTTCCCCTCACCTACACACGGGGGCAACCATGAATGCAACTATTTTCCCGCATTCCTTTGAATTTCCCCTCGTTACAGACCCCTGAGCCAGATGAACAAGGACCTGCAAACCTTTTTATGGGAATACGCTTACCTAGGTGCCATGAACTATCTTGCAATCAATCAAGCTTACTCCCCTGTAAAGCTCCTGTAATCGAGAAAGTAAATAGATTTCATCAGTGAGCTGGAACAAATAGATGTTATATTGATTTTAAAAAGGTTGAATTTTATTAGTAGTATGTTAAAAATATTTTTAGTTTTTTATTAACACCTTTTAAATAGTGAGAAAACCTAACATATTTAAATTGTCAATGAGTAATGGAACAATTATCACTAGTTGTTGTATGTTAATTTAAAAAAACTATACCTCTTTGAATGACGAAGTTGTAATTAGTAAGTGGCAGTCTTTCACTCTTATTAAATCTCTATGGCCCTTTGACTTTAACGAATTCTATTTCAAACAGGGTATTTTTTAAGGATTCAAATATTATGTCAATGTATAGTATTATAGGCTACTATTCTGATTTCGAAATTCATACATAGTAAGCAAATATTCAATTAAAAACATGTATTCACTATTAAAATTCTTAAATTTTTTTGTGAAAATCACTCATTTTAATCATACATTTGTAAAAAAAAAGGTCATTTTTAACCAAATGGCAAATATTTTTTTTCTAAAAAATACCAAAAATAAAAAAAAGTTAATTAGCGATTTAGCCCCTAAAATTTTCTCAATTTTCAAAAATGTTAACTAAATAAAATCAATTTTAATTCATAATCACAAAGAAATTCCAAAATAAAAAATTATAAATAAAAATGCTTATTTTTTATTATAAAATAATATAACATTCCATTGGCCATCTAACTATAATTGCTATAAATATGATTATTATAACAAATTAATTTTTTAGCATGAATGTTTTCATAACCATAGCCTATGTTGATGTTGAGACCTTCTTCACCCATCTTCTAGACAAAAAGCTATCTTAATGATATCAAGAATATTAACCCGTGAATAAATAGAGAAAAAATATGGCCATTAGATAATAAGGAAATGAACATTGAAAACCATCAATTAATAATTTTTATTTTTAAAGAAAATTCAAATTAGAATAAATGAGATCTAAAAATAAAATTAAGAGACTTAACATTAAATTAAATTAATAGATGAAAATTAAGAGATTTGGTCAAATTAGCTGTAAACTAATAAAAGGCATAAAGAAAAAGTAATGGGAATATGACCCCAAAGGAATAAAGGGCCATAAGGAAGAAGCAATGGGAATATGACAGAAAAGGAGTACTTACAAAATATATATATATATATATATATTATTTATTAATCCTTAGTTTAACATGGATTATTTATTAATGCTCGTTAAGGGAGGAGCCGAGGAAGGGTATAAAGAGGAAGTAATGGGAATATGACTCAAAAGAGGAGGAAGTAATGCGAATATGATATTAAAAAAAAAATTATTTATTAATTTTTAAGTTTAATATGAATTATTTATTAATGTTTGTTAAAGAAGACTCTGAGCAATTGAGCAATTGATTTGTCTGTTGACTATTATTAGTTTAACATGGACCAATTCAAGTTATAATGTTTAATTTTGAAAAACAAATATTTATTTTACAATATCATTAAAAAAAAAAATTCAAACTTTTTATTGAACCATAATTATGAAATTTTTATTGCATTCTGTGTGCCATGTGGATAACAACCGCAATATTTTTGTTCATAATTTTTGGATCTATTTGCAATGTTTATCCCATGATTTTTAAATATTTGAGCAATGAATTTTCATTGTTAAGCTTCATAGGAAAACCACTTAAAATTAAAATCCATAAAAATAACTTATTTACTATGAGTTGTTGTCCACCATAATTTAAGCAAAACACTTGCATAAAAATGAATAGAGACAAGATGGAAATAAAGAATAAAAGTCTACAGGTTCAAGCTTAGTAGTGGTTACTATAATTACTTTTTTTTAATTCATTCTCTAGTAAATTTAAAGAAATCAATTATTTTATAACATTTAAGTTGTGTGCAATTTTAATTATGTGATAGTTTTTATAAACATCCAATATATTAGTGAATAATCTATTGTTTATCTAGGATAAATGAAATGATTAAATAATGTTTGTGAAAAAACATTATATTATTAATAAATAAGGAATCGAAAAAATAATTTTTTTAATAAAGATAATGAAATAAAGAGGAGAAAGTGAATCATAAAATTTAGAAAAAAAAAATTTGTTAATATAATTGTTTGTATGGTTTGGTTATGTTGCTTGATATATTTCCACAACCACATGGATCTCTTCCATGTGATACAAACACAAAAATCCAAATCAAAACACAACTGAATTAATTATGTCCAACCTTATATTTTGAATAGGAATACAAAGAAAATTTTATAAGAATTGTCAAACAATTCCATTGCTACTAATGAATACTTGTGAATGGGAAGTGAGATCTCTATAATTATAGAGAGAAATCCAGAAGAATAACTTTGGTGGAGGGTAGTATAGTATTGACCACGGAAAAATAGGGAAAGTATAGATAAGTAGATTTGAATGACTCGACACGGGTGAGGGTGGTAATGTTAGGACGGTGATGGGAAACGAGAATGATCACAAAATAGGTAAGGAATGTATATTGTTGTTGTAGACACCGGCATCGACCAAGGCATACATATTATCAGATTTTTTCTAAATGAAAAAAAATTATCCATTTTTTTATCATTTTAATTGGAACTTAGTAACTATGTCACAACATATTTTTTTCAACATTTCTCAAGGATTCAATTATATACAACTTCAGTGGGCCTAATGGTTAAGAGCATGTGTTTCCTCCTAAGAGGTCACAGGTTCAAAACCTGAGGGGGGTAGAGTATGTATGCTTTCGTAGACTTAGCAGTCAAATCGTTGCGCGGAAGTGGGTTCCTTGTCCCACAAACAAGAGGGTCTCATAGACCAATTTGGTGTCTGGCTTAGCTGTGAACTTAAAAATCGATATATATATATATATATATATGGGATGTTATTTAGCTATATCATAAGCTTGAAATGATATGATATAATTCATATGGGAAGGGATAGAGACAATATATTCAAGCAAAAAATAAATGCAATTTATTAGGCAAAGACATAATCTCATATTAGTTAACCAAAATTTTTAATTTTTAATTAGGTCAACCCTTAATTTTTAATAAGGTTAACCCAAAACTTGATATTAGTTTAACTAATATTTTATATTTTATTCTCTTTTTGTTAGTCAGAAAAAACCATATTAAAGGTAGGAGTATTTACAAAAGAAGTATTGGAGATCATCCAAGCTTCTCTATATTTGTCTTTCAATACGAACATTTCATAGTAATAAATATTTATTTGGTTGTTTCTAAGACTTTTTCCTTGTTTCAGTTGCATCGCATTGACTTTTTTTTTAAACATTACAGTCATAGAATGACATGAGAATAATGAGGACGAAGAAAAGTGTTTGAATTGGAGTACTTTAGTTGCACATATAGATTACATAAACATACAAAAACACAATGGCTCATAAAAATTTTAATGTGTGCAAAATGCATTATAGATATCCAATCACTCTATCCTCATAAATAAGATTATGGAGTGGGACAAACATTATATGATCTATGGATATATAGAATATGTTTTTAAGATTATGGAGTAGGACAAACATTATACGATCTATGGATATATAGAATATTTTTTTGTGGGATTGAGAACAAAAAATTATTTATATTTGCATTATAATATCATGTCTTTTTACATGTACTTTGTTTTCATTTTTTAGTATGTATATAAATTTTCCTTTAGATGTATTATTAGTTGAGATTTATTTATAGGCTTTCTAACTCTATGTGAGACAAATAAACTTTGTTTAAATTCTAAAGCAAATAATTTTTTTTTGTATTTATTTATATTTTTATGATTAAATATGATAAAACATATAATATATTTATGTTTGTTTTTTATATATATAATTGTTTTACTAACACAATTTTTTAATGTTTTCAACCTTCTTCTATGATTTTTTAATTAACCCTATAACTCGTACAACAACTATATAAAATTGTTATTGTTACTACTTTTTGTCATTTACTATTTATAGAATAGATCACTTTCATCTATAATTCTTTAATTGACTCTATAGCTCAAAAAACAACCATATAAAATTATAATTGTTATTATTTTTTTCATTTATTATGTTTAGAATAGAGGGCATTCATGTTCATGGTTTATATTTCTCTACATAAGAGTGTCAATAATAACAATGCTATTACCTAAAAAAAAAAGATCAGTATTATATGAAATGATTATATTTTTATCACAAATATTTTTATGATTTGTTAATAACATAACATCATTCACATAAATTAACAATAACAAAGCATAATTTTTTATATGCATACTTCATTTTATTCTTTATGGTTCAATTTTCTAACTAATTTATATATAAGTCTATAAGTCAAATGGAGGAGACATTCTTATTTCATTGCTATTCTACTCTTCATTTTGAATGGTCCTTCTAATTTTATTATTTATTGGAATCCTCCATTTTACAATGAACTTTTCATATAATTAGAAAGTAGCTCTTCTCCACTCTACTTGAATTGCTACTTTCTCCATTTTTTTTAAAGTTATTAAACAATGTATGATCATTTTTAGAAAAACCAAAAAAACATTAATAAATATTGTTTCTTCATCTCTTTTTCAAAACATGTATAAGTTATAAGATGGTCACTGGTTGAATGCTTAGGCCAAAAGAAACCCAAAATAAATCCCAAAATAAAATTTTAATTCAGATGTGACATCTATTTAGTTTTATATGCACATATGTAAATATGAGTTTAACAAGTCATACCAAAGCTACTGCATTGTAAAAAGAAATTGTAATTCAAATGCTAGATGTATTAATGTAAATATGAGTTTAACAAATCCTACCAAAGTTACTTTTTTCTAACTAAAGTACAAAATTTTGGTTTGTTAGGAAAATATAAATTGTCAAGCTTTGTCATGTAAATATGAATATATTTGTGCTTTGTAAAATAGTTTCATAGAATAATCATTTTATGTTAGCTTACATATATTAAAAATATATATTAATCTTCTTCATATAACAGTAATATCAATTTAAATATTTCATAGTAGGTTTTATATGTATCATCCAACCAACCTCTATATGAAAATTTTGTAGCAACATAATCCTTAATTTCAATGGTAGGGACATTGCCCTAGAACACTTGTTAATATTGAAGAGTGACTTCAAAATAGAATGTTTATGACTATTTATAAGAGGAAATTCCTAGAATTAACAAAAATAAATAATAATTTGGGAAAATAAATTAAAGGATTGGTTAAAGTTATCATTAATTATATTCAACAATACTACACAGTATTTAAGAAGAAACTCTCAACATCAACATAACAAACATTATTATTATTTTTTAATAACATTAAATATTAATTTAGATTCTATAAAATAATATATGATTTATTGGAGACAATTTTAAGAATGATTATTAGAAGGGATGGCATTTTTTCTCTAGTACTAAATTTAGAAATTGAAATTATTTTTACACTGTAGAGTAAAATTTAAAGTTACCTTTTTTATTAATTAATAATTTGTTTAATAAATCAAAACTTAAAATCAGTATAGATCCATCTTAATTCATCTTAATTCATCATCTAAAAATATTAAATTTCTCAAAATACAAACCTCTTTTTTAATGCCAAACTTGAGAAAAAGTTTACACAAATTTTAGTGCTAAAAATATTTGGAATTAAGATTATCTATGTTAATTATTAAAAATATTATTTATATTTATACAAGTTTCGCATATATGTATATAAAAATATTCCTATTTTAATTTTATTAATATTATAATAATACATAGTTACATATATATGCCAGAGTTAATATGAATCTATATTGGTTTCTAATAATATTATTTATATTTGTTGTGTTGAGAGGAATTATACAATCCAGTATGGGAGCAATGTTGAAGTGGTGTAAATGTTTGTAAACATTTACATGTCATCCCAATTAAAAAATAATAAAAGGTTAATTGCACTGAGAGGAGTTATACAACCAAGTATAGGAGCTATAGAAAACCTCGAAGGCTTAACAACTATCAAATAAAAAATTACTAACAACCCTCTGGTCTTAGTCTTATATAGGCATTACTTTTGCTCAAAAAATTCTCAAAACTAAAAATTTTCTTTGTTCGTTTTGTTTTTTCATTCCCTTCCTGCTACACTAAGAAAAACCTCTTCTTTTCTAGCACGAGTTTTTCTTCTATTCCTTCATATCTTCTCTTCCCATGGAAAAAAACCTTCATATCTTCTCCCCAACTTCTTATTAGTCCCTACCTCGCCACGAACTATAACATTCGCCTCACTATCAAATTGTGTTGATTGTGCATTATTTGGTTGTGTTTTTGCCATTTTAACTAGAGTTTTGGGAAAATGCTTAATATTCTATTTTTGCATAAATTCAAAAATAATTTACAAGTTTTCAGTAAATATTATTTCTAATTTTTGATTGGTTGAGGAAACTCTGGTGGGATATAATTCTCTTGGTGGAGGGCCTGACAATCCATTTTAAAATTAAAATAAAAGCAATTTTTTGAGTGGACATTGTGTTAGTGAGTGCTCTGACATTGACGTTGTTATGTTAGTGCTCTACACAATGATGCGAGAATTGATGTGGTTGTAGGGTGTTTGCATAGGCTTTGGGGGGGTGGTTAAACGAATCTGTAATTAATATTATAAAATTAATTTTATGAGTGGTCATTCCGTTGGTGAGTGTGACATTGTTATGTTAGTGCTTTTCTCAATGGTGCAAGAGTTGATGCACTTGCAAGTTTTTTGTATGGGGGTTTGGGGGGGGGGGGGTTGAATGAACGTCCAATTAATATTATTATGATTATATTTCCATGTGTGGATATTTTACTGTGCGGAGGATGAAGTATGTGTGGGAGAATGAAGGACAATGATGCGAGAATTGATGGGTTTGCAAGTTATTTGCATAGGCCTTGGGGGGGGAGGGGTGTGGGGCTGAAAAAATCACCAATTATTATTATTATGTTTCCTTGTGCAAAGATTTTACTGTGCAGATGACAGAGTATGGAGAATGAAGGTCATTTTGTTACTGCTCTCCTCAATCATGCTATAATTGATGCAATTGTAGGTGCTTTGCATAGGTGGGAGGGAAGGTCAAGGTTGACAAATTTCGAATTAGTATTATAATGTTTCCATGTGTAAAGATTTTACTTTGTGGAGAATGGAGTATGTGTGGGAGAACAGAGTATCTTTGTTGAAAGCAAATCTTTTACTATGTGGAAGATGGAGTGATTTGAAATCTTAGATTTCAATTCCTGGCATAGATGCCTTACCATTTTTTGAGGATTATATGTAGGTGTCTTGGCTTTGAAAGAAATTTTTTACTGTTACTCTTTACATTGATCACTTTTATGTTGTTGTTGTAGCAATCATCATAATCATTGGACTATAAAATATACTCGTATTATGCAATATTAAATAAATTTTGTTTTCAATTTGTATGAGGAAGAATTGTTGTGTGGTAAAATGAATATGTGAACCATGCTATGAGTGAGTAAATTAAGCAACAATTTGTGCCATGAAAATTTTGGTCTATGTGTGCAAAAGTATACAATGTATGAAACTCTCCCATGTTTCCTTGTGTGAAGCTTTTACTATGCTTTGAATTTGTGCAGAATGAAGGATTTGTGAAAATATTTTTTAATTAAATGCATTTTAACTCTTTTGGAGTGAGTGTGGAGGTTCGTATAATAAAAACTTGAAAGCTTCATTTGCACTCTGGCTCAAGACCAATGGTTATTTTATTATTAATAGATTGTGTGGAGTGCATAGGTCACACAATGAAAGTGTGAGAGCTTCTTCTGCACATATGCATTTGTGTTATTTTGAAAGTATATGTTAGTATTAATATTTTAATGCTTTGAAAATCATGCTTCTGTATTTGATATATTAAGAGCTTTGTTCACACTTCGACATAAGACTAGTGGTTATTTTATTATGTGAAGTGTGGAGTTTCGTAAAATGAAAGCTTGAGAGCTTCTTATGTACAATGGATTTCTCTGCAGTCCCACACATATGCATTTTTGTTATTTTGAAAGTATATGTTAGTATTAATATATTAATGCTTTTAAAATCATGCTTCTAGATTTGATATTTTAATGCTTGTGGTTTCTCATTCCTTCTACGTATGGGTACATTGATTGAATACATGGGTAGGTGCATAGTCGGTGAAATAAATGTTGAGAGGACTAGAATTTACCTGCAATGGTGTTTTTTATTAATCAGAGGATAGACATCGAGACTAAAAAATATGGATGGTGGCTTTATCTCTAATTTTTTTTAGACGCAAAATAGTAGCAGGTGGTGGTTTATAAGGAAACGAGTTTGCAACCATTCAAAATAGCCATTATAGTGTGGAAAAAACATTATTTGTAAGTATACAAACAAATAACTCATTTAATCTCAATTATTAAATTTGTGAATTAAATACTAATAACGCAACTGTTAGCTTTATCTTTGATACAAAGTTTTCTTGACATATATCAGATGAAAAAAAAAGCAAGTGTTTTTTTATAGGGAAACAAGTCGACAAACATTTTTCCTAGTACACCTCAAGATAATTAGCTACAGTAAATCACCATTCACATCATAGAAATGTATGCACAAGAAAGAATGAATCAAGTCTCTCTCTCAAATTGTGTTCAGGAAATAATAAGCACAATGTTTTTCTCTAGTTGTTGAGTGCTTTTCTTAAATAGAATAAAAATATAAAAATATTAGCTATAATAGTTGTAACAACTAACCAGAGTCTTATTCCATCTCGTAAGGTCGAGCTCATCCCTTTGTTACACAAAATATGGAAAAATTCCATAAAATCCCAAAAATGCCCCTGAACCAGGGGATTTCATGTTGACTAGTGTCGATCGGGCCTATTTTAACTGATTTGGAACGAGCCAATAGGTGTCCCTCCATCCTTGGTTCCTGTAGTTTTCAAATATGCTTGTCGTTCGTCCTCATGGACACTACACATATTAATTTGAACGAGTCATCACGGGAAATTCAGTTTCTACCAACAATGAATTTTAATATTCAATTTTTACTAAAAATCCTAAAAATCAAAAGACATAGTTAATTTACCTTGGCATGCATTAAAAAAGGTAAAATATGGTAAATATGATAAGAATATAGTGATAAAGGATGGTAAAATTATGGAATAGGTATGATAAAAAGGGGTCAAAATCGAGAGCTAACATACCCCCTTGCTGATTTGAAAGCATGTCCTCGTGCTTGTCTGGACCTCTTGGACCTTCTTCCCCTATCTGTTGATCTGCCTATTAACCTACTTGCTTATGTAGATGCTTCAATCTATGTTGGTTGTAGGAGTATGTCAATTCCCTTTTGCTCATTTTCTTCTCTTTTATAAATTTCACTTTTCACCTTTTTTCTTCATACTTATACTGTCAATTTTTCTTTTCCTTCAACCATTTGTATGCTTGCTTAGAAATGAGAAGGTTTTAAGTTTCCAGCTTTTTTTTTTTCTTCTTGAGCTACTTGTTCTCCTTGACAATTTTGTTATTTTGTTCCTTGTACATCTCATTCTCCTTTTTCAAATACCTTTCCATTATTTTGGCGACTTGAAGCTTTGTCTTTGACTCTTCTAACACCTTTGCCTTAGCATCATCCTCCTTATGACTCTTTTATGTTTCTCCACGAGTCTCCTCAGAGATTTTTTTTATTTTCTTGGTCATATTTTCATATGGTGAATAAGAGGATGATTCCTCTTTCTCATTATTTTCATACCAAGGATCGCACTCTATTTCTTTGAGTTTTGTATGTGCTTGTTTTTCCAATTTCTCAATAAGATCATGATGTAACTGTTGATCCCTATCAAGATGAAGTTCTTGTGGAATTTCTTCTTCAATAATTTTTTGATCCTCTTTATTATGTTCTTCTAACATTCTAGATTTTTTTAACACCCTTTTCCTTGAATTTCTAGAAAAGGATGTGAAGGAATTTTCTCTTTCTATACTTCCCTTCATGTTTCTTCTTTGATCTTGTCATTGGATATGATGGAGACTGCATGATTTCTTTGGAAAATTGTAATTGTTCAATGGCTCCCACATCTTTGAATAGCTCCTCCTCTTCTTGAAATTATACAATATTTTTTATCTCAAGAAAACTTTTCCAAGTCTTCATTTTGTTTCTTAACTAATGTTCAATGAGAATCTTAATCGACCCATGATAATAATAGCTAATCTCCTCCTTTCATTCTTTTTCTTTACTCCAATCATCTTTAAGAAATTATTTGTAAAGAAATAAGATTGATCTTACTATCCCTTTTGATGTGTTATACAAGCTTTATATGATACAAATGCACTACATTATATTTACCATCACAAGTGAAATATTTTTGAATAATAATGGTTAATTCATCCAATGGTTTCGTAATCCATTCTCTTGGAATTCCTTTTGACTTATCAAATGTTCCATTCCTTGGTCTTTCCAGGAAACAATTCCAACCTTCTTCTTTAAAATGTTTCCCCTTGTGTTATTTTTTTCCTGTTAATGGTAAACCTGTAGCATTAGCAAGGTATTCTTCTGTAATTGGAATAGATACATCCCCTACAATTGTTTCTTCATCATGAGAATTTGATACAAATTCTTCTGTCACCTTGGTATTGTAACCTTTAAATTTTCTCAAAAATTCAAGTAAATTGTCCTCATGAAGCTTTTCCACAGTTTCTTTTGTCCATTTTTCAAGGCGAAACCCTATTGGTTCCAATCTGCGTTCCATCTGTGGGTTTTGGTGACTCTGTTTTTCTTTTCTTTTCCCTTTGTATCACTGTGTTATTCAAAATTCCCCTTACTAGTAAATAGATTTATAAAAACCCTTGCCTAAAATAATTTCCCAAAAAAAAATTATTAACTGCATTTTGTGTTGAGGAAATGGTTTTATGGGAAGATAAATTATTTACTTAATAGTATTCCTAATTTTTGAAGAGGAACAATATTTTCTACCTCACAATCCATTGTGTCAGTATCACTGCGATCAATGCTTTGATTTACACCCCTACATATGCTAAGAAAATTTTTTTTATCTTGAAATGGACTTTGGTAGTCGCAATCTATTCATTTAACCATTAGGGGAATTTTGAGGTCTAAAATGGGCCTCCTAAGGAAATTATAAAATAATAGTGGAAAAAATCAAATAAGATTTGATGACATCATCAAATTTTAGAGGGAAAAATGGAAAAACTACCTTTTCAACTTATCTCCCAAAGTTTTTACTCAAATTTCGAGCGGGAGTACTCGTTGGATGCGAAATTTAATTCCCCATCCAAGGAGTACCCATATTGCATACTTTTGATGGGTCCTACTACACGAAAAATGAGAAATACATTAAAAAAAACGTGATTACAATCACGTTTTTTATGTATTTCTCATTTTCATGTAGTAGAGTTCATCGAAAGTATGCAACATGGGTACTCCTTGGATGAGGAATTAAATTTTGCATCCAACGAGTACTCCCGCTCAAAATTTGAGTAAAAATTTTGGGAGATAAGTTGAAAATACGAGTTGAAAAAGTAGTTTTATTATTTTATTATTTTTTAATATTTTTACCTTTTTATTTAAAAAATGGTGAATCATCCCCCATGGTTGACATCATCATCTTGAATCCTATTGGTTGTTATAAAGTTTATTTTTGTTGTACATTTTTCTTAGGAGGCCCATTTTAGACCTCAAAATTCCCCTAATGCTCCTTTTCTTAATGCAATTTTGATACATGTCAAGTGTTAAATCATGTGCACGCAATTTGGAGTTTAAGTTGGAGTCTTTACCTGCATACACTGCCAACCAACTGATTCTCAAATCCACAAAGTTTTTATGATCCTTTGTTGACACGTTAACTCCACTTAATCATGAGATTTCAACTCAACTCAACTCAATCTCATAGAAACTTCAAAATTCATGAGATTTATTATAGATTTCTCATAGATTTTACATTGAAATTTTGGGATCTCTTACCTTGATATAGAGGTAAGCTTCAATCTTCGAGGTCTTTACTGAACGTATGACCTAAATTTATACTCTATGGGAAACTCATTCAACGATTTTTTTTATCCTTTGATAGTTATAAAATTAGTTTGAACCTGAGTTTTTCGCTTCTTACTTTGCCTCTTGTAGCTTTATTTTTTCTTGTTTCAACATTTTTTTTGCATATCAAATGTGTCTAGTCTTCAACTGAATACCTCCATTCAACTGAATGCGTCTTGTTTCAACAGTGGGCTCTATTCTCGTACTCTATAGGGCACTTATTACTCCATGCAACCCTGTTGAATACACTTATTACTCCATGCAGTTTTCAATCACTTGTTGTAGTGTTGTAGGATTGTATAAGTCATGATTTCATCTTTATACGATTTCATTTTGTGCATCATTTGTTTGTATAGTTCTTTCGATTACACATCATTTCTTTGAATTTGATGCACAACATTCATAAAAAATAAAAATAAAAATAAAAATAAAATAAAAAATAAAAAATTGCATGTCATTTCTTTGTCATTCAATCATATCTTTGTTGAAAGGTTAAAAAATTCATGATTTGTTGAACTTATTGTACAATCATCATGATCACATCCTTCATATGTGTTCTTTGATTATTGTCTTTGAAATGACCATTTCAAGGTCATTTCAAGATTGTTGATTGCTTAAAAAATAACAAAGCATTCTTTCTTCTTGTACCTTGTCTTTTTCCTTGATTTCATAGCTTTCCTTAGTGATAAGTGCATTAACTCATGATTATTTCTTTAGTGATAAAACAAAACATTTTATCTATCTTCCTTCAAATAACAATTTTCTTCAATCCTTTTTACAACTCACTCTGTTTTTTATACTAACTCAGGTTGTTTCATTGTTTTTGCATAAAAGACTTTCCTCATTGTTTTTAAAATCACGTTGAAATTCTCTTTGTAGGAAACGAGGTTCTCTATTCGATTTTGAATGGAAATGAAGGATAAAAGGATAAATGGTAAGGTAAAATATTGTATGCAGGTTTTAAGCGAGGTTTATGGTAATTTATCTCTTTCTTCCCCCTTGATTATTCTTAGACTTGTCCTCAAGTCTGCAAATTGGAGGATTTATTTTGTAGAGAATTAAATATCCTAGAATAAAGTTGAAAACCTGAAACAATGAAACGAATTAGAAACATTTTATTTTTTAGCTTTCATACTAGCCAAGTAACTTGGTTTTCCAATATGAATTCAGGTTTGTACTGTGCTAGAAATATGGATTTTCATAGCCAAACCTCTTTATTATTTTTGACCTTTTTTTTTTAATTTAATTTGAAGGTAGGGAAGGCACATCAATGTGCTTTTCCAAAACTTCCAAATATTCTTATGTTGATAGTTTCTTGAGAAAATATTCTTTATTTACAGGCTTGTTATAAATTTTCATCCTGTGTCCATTGACCAGAAATGATGTGGTTGCTTCATCTATAGTTTTTATTTTGATTGATCCATTGTCATAAACTTCTTAATTTCATAAGGCTCTAACCAATGAGTAGTGAAATTTGCCTTGAAGTCTTTATATTTTGAATCAAATAACATTGCCCAATCTCCTACATGAAACTCTTTCTTTTTAATGAACTTTTCATGCCATGTTTCCCTCTGTTGTTGAATCAATGATGTATGTTCCATGAATTATTTTCTAATTTCATCTAATGCATTTAGTTGCATTATTATCTGTTGTTGTGCCTCTGATAGATCCAATCCTAGTTGAGTTGCAAGTTTATATGTATGGATTTGAAATTCAATATGTAAAATAACTTCTTTTCCATACACAAGTTGATAAGCGCTTAATCCAGTAGTATTTTTCCATGCTATTCTGTAGGCCCATAATGCTTCATTTAACTTTTCCGACCATTCTTTCCTATGCATATTTACTATCTTTGTCATGATACTTTCTAGACTTTATTTGTAGATTCAACTTGTCCATTTCTTGTGGGTGATATAGAGTGGACTTCTCGTGCTTGATCTTGTACTTTTTTGTAAGGTCCCTAACAAGATTTGAAGTGAATTGTGCTCCTTGATATGTTACAATTTTTCTTGGTACTCAAAATATAATAAATATTTCTTCAAAGGGAAAAGCCACTACTACATTTTTTGTTGTCTTTGTCATTGTTTTTTCCTCCGCCCATTTTATTACATAGTCAGTACACATTAAGATGTACTCCTTTCCATTATATGGTGGATTGATAAGACCTACAAAATCAATAGCCCATTTTTCAAATGGCTCTACCAGAACTTGTGGCTTCAAAGGCATATCATCAGAAGGTACAGGTTTGCCTATCCTTTGACAGCTATCACATTTTTTGACATATATTTTTGAATCTTTGAATATGGATGGCCAATAATAGCCTAGATTCAATACTAGTTGTATTGTCTTTTTATCTGCAAAATGGCCATCACACGGTTCATCATGACATGCTTTTAAAATTTCTAAAATCTCATCTTCTCTTACACATTTTTCATTAGCAGATCTAGTCCAGTATAGAAAAGATCTCCATTAACCCAACTATATCTGGCACTATCTTTAATTATTTTTATTTTTGTCTATTTGTGAAATGAGAAGGAAATATTTTTCAGATGACAAATAGTTAGAAACGTCATCAAACCATGGAGTCATAACAGATATGGAAAATAAGTGTTCATCGGGAAAGTTATCTTAAAATAGAATTATCTCACGAGGAGGATGAAGTTTTGAAAGAAAGTTTGCCACTTGATTCTCTTTTCTTGGTCAATCCAATAGAGTAATGTTAAATTCCTACATTAATAATAACCATATTGTAATCATTCCATTAGTAATTGGTTTGTTCATTAGATACTTAATGGCTAAGTGATCAGTGTGAATGAAAACTTCATATTTGGTGATATAATATATGAATGTCTTCACTGCATGTACTACAAATAGCATCTCTTTTTTAGTAATTGTGTAATTCAACTCAGTGGGGGTTGAATTTTCGCTAATAAAATAGATAGCATAATTCAATTGATTTTCTTTCTGGCCTAAAGATGTCCCTATTGTTGCGTCTGATGCATCTGTAGAGATGTGAAATGGTAGTGTCCATTTTGGTCCTCTGAGAATTGGTGTGTAGACAATTTTTGTTTGAGTTTTTCAAATGCAATTTGACAATCAATATTCCATTGAAACTTTATTTCTTTTGTAAGTAGTTTGAATAAGGGCAAGACCATTTTGCTAAAATTCTCAATAAATCTTCCATAATAGCCTGCATATCCATGAAAACTTCTTACCTATTTTTTATTGTTGATGCTTGTTGGTTGTGGAGCCTGATTTTTCATCCTGATTTAGAGATTCTTCTTTTCGCTGGATGTATACCCTAGGAAAACTGTACACCCTTGCAGCGGGGGGGTGCGGGGGGTACTTGTCCCCCCCGCGGGGTCTGGGGGGACCGTCCCCCGGCTGGGGGGCTGGGGGCCAACGGTCCCCCGGTGAGGGCCGTTCATTAGACGGATGATCTGACGATAGAAGTTATGTTTAGTTTAGGGTTTTTTGCCCTAGAAGGCAACCCCTCTCTTTGTATGAGGGTATTGTATTGCGGTTGTGTAATGTATGTCTATTCTTGGAGCGAGAAACAAATAGGGAGATTGTGAGAGAGAACAGAGGATATTACAGCGGATCTGTTGTAGGTTTTGTCTCTTCATTTTTGTTGGATAATAGAAAGGAAGGATTTGCTATTCAGGGTGGACGTAGCCCAAACTGGGTGAACCACGTATATCTGTGTCTCTCTGGTTTTATGTGTTTTGTGTGCTTGTATTTTCTACATATTTTATGTGTTGAATTGCTCCATAATATATAATTTTCTAACAACTGGTATCAGAGCCAAAGGTATATTTGGCTGATAAACTTGCAGGAAAGAAGGGTTCCTGGTTCGAGTGGGAGCAATGGCGGAAGATGGTTAGTTTAGGTTCGAGAAATTTAACGGCCAAAACTTCCCATTGTGGAAGATGCAGATGGAAGATTATATGTATCAAAAAGATCTGTACCTACCATTGAGCGGAAAAACAAAGAAGCCGGCGGCCATGACAGACGCGGAATGGAACATTCTCGATACAAAGGCACTCGAAACAGTACGTTTGTGCCTTGCGGTGTCAGTGTCCTTCAATATTTTGAAGGAAACAACAACAGAGGGTTTCATGCAGACGTTGGCGAAACTATATGAAAAACCCTTGGCCTCAAACAAGGTATTTCTTATGAAACAACTATTTAATATGAAGATGTCGGAAGGTGGATCTGTTGCATATCATTTAAATGATTTTAATACAGTTACTAGTCAGTTAAGTTCTGTAGGGGTAAAATTTGATGATGAAGTTAGAGCTCTATTGTTTCCGTGCTCATTGCCAGAAAGCTGGAATGGTTTAGTTATGGCCATTAGTAACTCTGTCTCTGGATCTAGTACTTTAAAGTTTGATGATGTTGTCGGTGCTATCCTTAGCGAGGAAATGCGATGGAAAATCTCCAGTGAGACATCGGGTAATGCTTTGAGTGCAGAGTCTAGGGGAAGGAGAATGGAAAGAGGAAAGAGCTCGGGATATCGCAGTAAATCAAGGAAAGGCAGATCCAAGTCCATATCGAGGATAGTGTGCTAGAAATGCGGAAAGAAAGGACACCTAAAGAAAGACTGTAGATCTCAGAAAGGAAAAGAAGGAGACACGTAGCAAGAAAACAATCATGGAGAAAATGTGACAGGTGATGTGTTGCAAGATGCTTTGATTCTTTCTTTCAAAAATGTTACTGATTCTTGGGTTTTAGATTCAGGGGCTTCATTCCATGCCACACCTAATAAGAAATATTTTCATGACTATGTTCAAGGAGATTTTGGACAAGTCCGTTTGGGTGATGATAAACCCTGTAAAATTGTTGGAATGGGTAAGGTTCTTGTAAAACAACAAAATGGAAACCAATGGCTACTAAAGGAGGTAAGGCATGTTCTAGATCTAAAGAAAAATCTAATTTCAACAGGGCAGTTAGGCGGTGAAGGTTGTGTGACAACTTTCACAGATAAATCTTGGAAGGTCACCAAAGGAGCCCTGGTAATAGCAAAAGGTGAAAAGGTTGGTACATTGTATTTATGAAATGGTATTTCTAACTCTGTTAATGCTTTAACTTCCAAAGGAGCAGATGCAGCATTATGGCATCATAGGCTCGGACATATGAGTGAGAAGGGGATGAAGATTCTTCACTCAAGAAATTTGTTGCCAAGTTTGAAGAATGTTGATTTGGATTTATGTGAAAACTGCATTTATGGAAAACAAAAGAGAGTCAGATTTCTCAGAGTTGGGAAAGAAATGAAGAGCGAAAAATTGGAGCTTGTGCATACAGATGTATGGGGACCTGCTCAGGTATCATCTCTCGGTGGCTCTCACTATTATGTTACGTTTATTGATGATGCAACTAGAAAAATTTGGATTTATTGTATTCAAAATAAATATGATGTATTTGATACTTTCAAGAAATGGAAAGCTTTGGTTGAGATTGAGACAGGAAAGAAGTTGAAGTGTCTCAGATCAGACAATAGAGGTGAATATTGCAGCAAAGAGTTTGATAGGTACTGTTCAGAGCATGGAATTCATAGAGAGAAGACAGTTCCAAGAACACCACAAGAAAATGGTGTGTCAGAAAGGACGAACAGAACAATCATGGAGCGTGCAAGGTGCATGAGATTGCATGAAGGATTGCCTTTACAATTTTGGGCAGATGCTATAGATACTACTGTTTATCTAATAAACAGAAGGCCTTCAAGTTCCTTGGATGGTGGTATTCCAGAGGAAGCATGGACAGGTAAAAAGGTAAACTACTAAAGCCTTTTGGTTGTGAGGCATTTGTCCATATTAATAAAGAAAATAGAACAAAGCTTGAGGCTAAATCAAAGAAATGTACCTTTATTGGATATGGTGCTAATGATTTTGGTTATCGCTTATATGATTATGAAAATCACAAAATCATTATGAGCAGAGATGTAATTATTCAATGAAAAGGTCTTGTATAAGAATCAGTTGCAGGAAAGAAACAAAAAAAGAAAGCAAGGAATACACAGTTCTTGATGAGATAACTGAAAAAGTAAAGGTGTTTGAAAATAATAATAATCAACAACCACAGCAGCAGCAACCACCACAACAGCAATAGGCACCTCAAACACCTGAAAGTGGTGTTAGAAGATCTACCAGCATAAGTAGACCCCCTGAACGATACTCTCCTTCATTATATTATTTATTGCTGATTGATTTTGATGAACCCGAATGTTATGAAGAAGCAATGCAGGTTGAAAGCAGGAAGAAGTGGGAGCTAGCCATGGATGAAGAGATGGACTCCTTAATGCATAACCAGACTTGGGACTTAATTAGGTTTCCTGCACGTAAAACTACATTGCAGAATAAATGGGTTTACAGGCTGAAGGAAAAAGATGGAGGAAAAAAAAGGTACAAAGCTAGACTTGTGGTGAAGGGGTTTGCACAGAAGAAAGGTATTGATTTTGATGAAATATTTTCTCCTGTTGTTAAGATGAATTCAGTCAGAACTATCTTAAGTCTTGTAGCAGCAGAATATTTACATCTTGAACAGTTAGATGTAAAGACAGCATTTCTCCATGGAGATTTGGAGGAAGAGATATACATGCAGCAACCAGAAGGATATGAGGTCAAAGGGAAAGAAAAATTGGTGTGCAGGTTAAAGAAGAGCTTGTATGGTTTAAAACAAGCTCCAAGGCAAAGGTATCTAAAATTTGACAAGTTTATGTCTGAACAAGGTTATACTAGATGTCACTCTGATCATTGTGTTTATCTAAAAAGGCAAAATGATGCAGCTATATTATATTGTTATTGTATGTAGATGACATGCTTGTTGCAGGGTCTAACATGCAGGAAATAAATGTGCTCAAAATGAAATTGGCAAATGCATTTGCAATGAAGGATTTGGGAGCTGCAAAACAAATCCTTGGTATGAGGATAACTAGAGATAGGAAAAATAGAAAATTAACACTGTCTCAGAATGAGTACATAGAAAAGGTGTTGAAAAGATTTAATATGAAAAATGCAAAACCAATTAGTACACATTTTGCTAGCCATTTCAAACTTAGTGAGGAGATGTGCCCCAAGACCCATGAAGAAATGGAATATATGTCTAAATTTCCATATGCATCAGCAGTTGGAAGCTTAATGTATGCAATGGTCTGCTCAAGGCCTGATATTGCACATGCAGTGGGAGTTGTAAGTAGGTACATGAATAATCCAAGAAAAGAACATTGGATGGCAGTAAAATGGATTCTCAGATATTTGAGAGGTACCACAAATCAAGCATTATGCTTTGGTGGTTCAAACATTGCTCTACAAGGATATGTTGATGCATATATGGAAGGGGACAGAGATAACAGGAGGAGCACTACAGGATATGTATTTACTGTAGGTGGAACAGCTGTTAGTTGGGTTTCAAAAATCCAAAGTGTTATTGCACTTTCAACAACAGAAGCAGAGTATGTTGCTGCTACAGAGGCTAGTAAAGAAATCATTTGGTTACAAAGGTTTATGGGTGAATTGGGTAAGAAGCATGATATGGGCATGTTATACAGTGATAGCCAAAGTGCCATTCATCTTGCAAAGAACTCAGCTTTTCATTCCAGGACTAAACACATATATCTCAAGTACCATTTCATATGGTTAGTATTGGAAGATGGAGAGTTGAAGCTGGAAAAGATACACACTAGCCAGAATCTTGCACATATGCTAACAAAAGTTGTAACTAGGGAGAAACTGAAAATGTGCTCAGTTTCAATTGGTCTTCAAGGATGATGATGAAGATGAGAAACAACCAGGTCCAAAGAGGATTCATTGTCCAGCAAATGAAGTAGTGGTGGAGTTGCTACAATCAGTCTCCAAGTGGGAGATTGTTGGGTGTGGAGCCTGATTTTTCATCCTGATTCAGAGATTCTTGTTTTAGCTAGATGTATACCCCAGGAAAATTGTACACCCTTGCAGTGGGGGAGTGAGGGGGAGACTTGTCCCCCCTGCGGGATCCGGGGGGACCGTCCCCCCGACTGGGGAGTCCAGGGGCCAGTGGTCCCCCGCCGATTTTGGGGGCAGCGCCCCCGAAGCTAAAAAAAGATGTAAAATTGCCTTGTAAAAGTATAGTGATTTCTAGTCAATCTGGGCCGTTCATTAGGCGGATGATCTAACGGTAGAAGTTATGTTTAGTTTAGGGTTTTTTTCCCTAGAAGGCAACCCCTCTCTTTGTATGAGGGTATTGTATTGCGGCTGTGTAATGTATGTGTATTCTCAGAGCGAGAAACAGATAGGGAGACTGTGAGAGAGAACAGAGGATATTACAGCGGATTTGCTAAAGGTTTTGTCTCTTCATTTTTGCTGGATAATAGAAAGGAAGGAATGGCTATTCGGGGTGGACGTAGCCCAAACTAGGTGAACCACATATATCTATGTCTCTCTGGTTTTATGTGTTTTGTGTGCTTGTATTTTCTACATATTTTATGTGTTGCATTGCTCCATAATATATAATTTTCTAACAATGCTAACAAATTTATAATGATTTGGATTTTTGTTGGATCTACGTTTATTACATAAGAGGAAATATAATGACCCAACAATATCCCTTTTTTTAACATCATGAAACATTTTTCATTGCTAAGAAATAAATTTATTTCAATGCATTGTTTTAAAACATGTTTCCAAAATTTTCAAACAATCTTCAAAAGTATTTTCATACATTCTTATATCATCCATATAAAATTCTACACATTCATGTATCAAATCAGCAAAAATGGCCAGAACTGCTCTTTGAAAATTAGTTGGTGCATTACATAATCCAAAGGGTAATACATTGTAATCATATGTACCCCAAGGACATGTAAAAGTAGTCTTGTCCCAATCTTTTAATTTTATTTTGATTTTATTATAGCCACTAAATCCATCTAGAAAGGAGAAAAAATGTTTTCCATCTAGTGAATCTAAGACTTAATCAATGAATGGTAATGGAAAATGACCTTTAAGTATTTCTTTGTTCAATTCCCTAAAATTTACACAGACTCTCCACTTCCCAGTTTTCTTTGGAACCACTACTAAAGGAGAAACCCATTGGCTATCTGAGATAGGGTAGATAAATCTTACCTATAATATTTTTTGTAATTCTTCCTTAACTATCTCTTTCATCATTGAGTTTATTATTTTTTGTGGTCGCCTTATAGGTTTAACACTATCATCTATGTAAATATGGTGAATACATGTTTCAGGATGAATTCCTTGCATATCTTTGTAATTCCAAGAAAATGCCTTTTAATATTTCTTTAATATCTCAATTAATTGTTTTTCTTGTGATGGTTGCACATTGTTTCCAATGTTAAGATTTTTTTCAGGACTAATTTCTATTGTTTTGATTTTAGAATGTGTTATTGAATTAACAAGAAAGATAGCATCAAATGATATTTTCAAAGAATTTATTGTGAAATTTTCTTGAAAATGTTGTTTTAGAATTTGAATTGCATAACTCTTAATTGCTCTGAAATATCCAGTTTGGAAATGAAGAAAACTATTAAATCTTCCATATCCTCTTCTCTGAAATAAAAAGCTTTATTAATGCTTAAAATGGATTGAATTTCTCCATTTTCTTGTTCTATTTCACCAGGCCATGATACCAAAGAAGGTGATTGAGCAGGAGGATAAAGTGTTATATATGTTCTTTCATTTCCATGTGAGATAATCATGCTTCCCGATCTACAACCAATGAAGGCACTTGTTGTGGCTAACCAGGGTGTGCCAAGAATTAATGGGTTCCCTCCTAGATTTTACTTTGGTTGAAGAACTAAAAATTCTACTAGATACTCCCAAGAGTCTAAAAAAACTATGATATCTTCAAGTACACCTTCCGACACTACTTTAGATCTATCAGCTAGTTCTAAAATTGTAGTGGTTGGTTGAATATTTGGTGAATTCAGATATTTCATTGTTTATATTTGCATCACATTAATAGCAGCCCCCAAGTCAATTAAAGTTTTAGAAACCAAAAAATTGTTAATGGGAATTGTCACCATTGGAATTCCAGGATCAACATATTTTTCAGTTGTGTTATTTGTTGAGATGAGGCTAGCTAGATTTCCAATCACATGAATTGTTGGTGAATCTTTTTTTCTTTTTCCAATTTTATTTATGCATAATTCCTAATTGCCTTTATATGTATTGGAATAGCTTTAATAACCTGCAATAAATGAATTTTCACATAAGCATATTTTAATTCATCTAAGATATCAATTTTAGGAAGAGAAATTAAAGGTTTTTGCTCAACAAACATTTCTAGGAAAGGAGGTGTTTGAGTCATTATTGTTTTACTCTTTTGAATTTGATTATATTTTATTATATGCTCTGTGTTGGATTTTTAAGGACTCCTTTTTTCTTCTATATTCTTTTCTATAATGATAAGGGGGTCTTTTTGTAGAACTTTTCCAAACCTTAAATGAATATCTTGAACATGAAGGATTGAATATGTAGGAAATGAAGTTCCCTCCTCTGCATTATATATTGATATTTCTACTTTATTAGTCGGATTTTCCACTAGTTAGGATAGTAATTAATTTGGCCTGGGTGGTTGTTTGTTAGATGGAAGTTGAAGTTGTTGATGTTGGTTTAATGGTGGTGCAAGTAATGATTGTTGAAGAAATTAATTTGGATGTTGGGGTTGCTGAAATTTTTGATATTGAAAAGATTGTTGAGGATAGGACCGACAAGTTTGTTGAGGATAAAATTGTTGAGGAGGTTGGGCTCCATAAGCATATTCTCACCAACCTTGAAAAGGTTGGTTTTGAATTTGCTGAGGAGACCAAGTATGCCAAGGCATAGGAGAATTCCATACATTTTGAACAAGATATTGATAAATTTGAGGAAATTGTTGAGCAAATTGTTGAGTAGGATTTTGAGGCATACCTGCAAATCATGGTTTCCAAGGTATTCTTAGTGATAAATAATAAATATTTCTCATTCCTTGACTTTTTGTTTTTCCTGCAATTCCTTCAACTTTGGACAATTATCAATTGCATGATTTTCAGTGCAAAGTCCACAATGATGAATATTGTCTAAAGGAAATTCCCTCAAGGGATGCTTCTTCTTACATTTATGACATAAAATTGATAATACTTTATTTTATTCCTCTTGTTCATTTCTTGTTTTTTAGTATATCAACTTGTGTCCCTAATATACTTAAGATATAAGTTTTCAAATCTTCAAATAAGTTTCCTAAGTTAGATCTTGTTATACTTCTCGTTGTTGATTTAGTAGCTTTAGAATTTGCATCTCTCTTTCCAGTTTTAGCTCTTCCTCTTGAGTATTTTTGACATAACTCTGCAATTTCATCAAACGGTAAATATGAAATATCTTCTTTACCCATCACATTAAGAATATCAAGATACTCATCGTGTATGCATTTTAAAAAGATTGTTCGAATGGTATCAGAGTTTAAAGAATGACGTTTAGATTTTTGTAAGTTATAGAGAAAAATTTCTAAATATTCCTGTGAAATTTCATCTTATTGTTGAGATATTCTAAAAATGTCATCCTTTGAATCTATAGGCTTACAGTATGTTTGATATTTCTTAAGGAAAATTTTTCTTATGTCTTCCCAACTGGTAATAGTATGTTCACCTAATCCCATGAACCACATTAATGCAAATGATTTAATAGTAGTAGGGAAAATACAAAGCTTATGTGTATCATCAGTATAACCATTGGTATGACATATATTATAAAAATCAAACAAGAATGAGTCAGGATCTTCAGAAGACATACCATTGAAATTGGTAAAAGAGAAGGTGGAATATTTTTCATTTTTACCTCTTCTCCCAAAATTTCTCTAGTGTCTAAGATTGGAAATCAAAAAGTAGTTTCTTGGTCATTGTCTACTCTTTCATCCTCTCTTATGTTATTTTCATTTTTTCTGTTGGTATCTTCTTATATTTTGCTATATTCTTCTATTTTCCTTTCCCATTCTCTTTGTTGTCTTTCATATTGTATTTGTTGTTCTAGAGCTAGTCCTCGAATATTGGATCATTGTCATTCTTTTGTCATTTCTTTTTCAGTTGTTTTAAATGTTTCAGTAAAAATCTAAGATTGTATGTTTTCAACTTTCTCAAGTTGTACAAGAATAGGTTGATCAATTGGATTTCTTGTTTCTTTCTGTTTTCCTGTAGAATATGTTTCTACTTGTGTTTTTATTCTCTTTACTTCATTAGTAAATAAAGTGTGTCTTTCAACAAGAGTTAACCTTTTCCCTAAACGTTGTTTTTCCTCTAACTCTTCCAAAGTTGGTTTTCTAACAATTGGTGTTAGTTTGAATGTAGATGGTCATGCTCCCACCAATGGTTGAGTGGTTGGGAGCTCTTGTTTTGTATATCTACCATTTTCATCTCTTCATCTAGGCATGAATAATCATAATTAAAAATCCTAAAATGTATTTTTTTATTTTATTTTTTTAAACAAGCTTCCTAACTAGTTGTATCTAAACGTGTTTTCCCGACAACGACGCCAAAAATGTCAGTACAATTTATTGAGATAAATTAGAGCATGCATTTTAATATCAATCTGAGTTGGTAAACTTAGAAACACACCCAAAGTGTATGGATCTTAGATCTAACTATTTTAGGAAGTAATTGCTTAGATACTCGAAAACGAAGAAATGCATATTACAACCTGAAAATGGAAAGCTACAAGTATAAATTGTTGAATATGAAGAAATCATAGAAAATATTAGCTATGAAAGCATATGGAAAAGTGAATAGTGATTTTATTCAATTTTAGTTAACAAGGAAGAGGCTTTTGTCTCAGAGGCCTTGGTTGTCCTTCCTTATCGTTTATATTCATTCAAAAAAACCAATTTCACTTATCTAAGTTACCAAAGCAGGGACTCTAACTTAGAGACCTGTTTTTTCCTTCCCTATTTAAACTAATCATTTCCACTATCTCAATAACCATGGAAAGCAAGTTAATAAGAAATATTCACAATTGATCAAAACGGAAATGTGATATTAACACAGAAAATGTAAATGCTAACATACATGTATGCACATAAATTAACAATAGTGTACTTAGCTTAGTATGGGGGCCTCCACCTTTTCCTGGTACACCTTAAGATAATCAGCTACATTAACTCACCATTCACATCACATAAATGTATGCACAAGAAAGCATGAATAAAGTCTCTCTCTCAAATTGTATTAAGGAAATAATAATCAAAAAAAATTTCTCTACTTGTTGAATGCTTTGCTTAAATAGACTAAAAATATAACAATATTAGCTATAATAGTTGTAACAACTAACAAGATTCCTATCCATCTCATAAGGTCGATCTCATTCCTCTGCTACACAAAATATGGAAAAGCCCCACAAAATCCAAAAAATGCCCCTGAATCAGGGGATTTCCAGTGTGACTGATCAAGTTTGACCAGTGTTGATTGGGCATGTTTTATCTGATTTGAAGAGAGCCAATAGGTGTCCCTCTATCCTTGGTTCCTGTAGTTTCTGAATATACCTTCAGTTCGTGCCCAGGTACCCTGCACATATGACTTTGAACGAACCATTACAGGAAATTCCGTTTATGCCAAAATTGAATTTTAATACTCAATTTTTACTAAAAACTCTAAAAATCAAAATACATAATTAATTTACCTTGGTATGCATTAAAAGAGGTAAAATGTGGTAAATGTGATAAGAATATAGTGATGAAGGATGGTAAAATGATGGAATAGGTATGATAAAAAATGGTCAAAATTGAGAACTAACACATTGATTGTTGTCTCCATAGTTGAGGTTGCACCTTCAATTGTGTTTCTATTAAATCGTGGATGATAGTAGTGGTGCAGAAATACAGAAGCTCTATAATATTGCAAGCTTTTAAACCAATTCACTTTTATCAGTTTTATATTTTCATTTGGAAATTTCTTAGTTGACTATCATGATCACAACTAGTTCAAACTTATTTTGTATCTTAAATTTCCATTTCTTATGACATGTATAACCATGATATTAAAGAAGTGGAAAATTGTGGAGTAAATGCACACGATTTTGATTATCTTTGGTATGTTCAATTGCTAATTATTAAGCATGTCGTGTGTAACATTTTTTACCCCAATAATAGTAATAGCTGCGGGAGAATGGGTGTGTGAAGCAAGGAATATGTTTTCTATATGAGTTGTTGAATTTCATAGCAAGAGTATGTTATTAGAGTTTAATGTTCGAAGACTAGAAACATTAGGTATTTTAACAAATCTATAAACATAATACTCATAGGAGCTTTTCCTTATGTGGAACATATAATGAAAGTACTTATGTGGGGTTTGGATAAGTTGTATAAGATGGCTAACTGATTAGTGTAATGTATGTGGGTGTACAGAGTGTTAGTTTTTGTTCCTTGACTTGTGCAATTTACTCAAATTCGTTGGTTTTTTATTTCGAATGAATTCTAACGTTAAATGGCATTTTTCGTTACTATAACAACAATTTCAAATGTTTGTTGATTTTCTTGTGTAAAAATCATTACATGATACTATTTTGCATTTGAAACATGTTACAAAATATTTTTTTATCGAAGATAAAGATGTCATGCATATATTTTATCGTTACTTTTTTTTATCTTATTAAAAGAAAACATCGTTGCGGGTAGATATTCGTGCTTTAGGCATTCAATTTACTAAGTATGTATGTGTGCATGTATTTATCTATTATATCAATGCACACAAGGTATAAATGTTTCTCGTCTTTGTTGTGCACATACGTTATCTTGCATAATAGTACTTGTTTTCATCCGTTAAAAAGACATTTTTATGCAACCAGATCACAAAACAGAAGAAAATATAGATCAACAACTCGAAAATTATCCTCTTTGGTGGGGAAACCTCCTTTACATCACATAGATAAAAAATTCTTGATGATACAAATGACAATACCTCCTTGGTGTATATAGGAGTCCAAGGGGTCAGAATATAATCAGAGCCTACAAAACAATAATAATGTAAGGGCACAACAATAACAATAGTGGGCTTCTATGGGGCATAAAAATAACAATGTGGGTTCTACATGGACACAAAAATAACAATAAGGGAGCTAAACTAGTATTATAGGGACCTACCATGCCTCTCTCCTTCAAAAAAAGTGTTCCCTCAACGCTTTAGAAGTTTTGGATGCTTATGTATAAAATTCTCATCCTCCCATGTGGAATCTTGAGCGAGTAAGTTCTCCCACTTAATGAGATACTCTGAAATTGATCGATTTTGTAGCTGTTGGGTTCTTGTTTTTGTGATTTCTTTAGGCTCCAATATTATTTTTCCTTCCTCATCAAGTTCTGACAATATTGCTTGAACTAGGATCTTGTCAAAGATAAAATTCTTTAACCATGAAACATGGAAAATTGGGTGTAGTCAAGAAGATGCAAGTAACTCCAATTTGTATGCCATAGTACCTATCTTTTGCAACACCTTGTAAGGAAAATAGTACTTGGGTAATAATTTATTATCCTTCTTAGCTTGCTTGAGGGATATTTTTTTGTATGGTTGTAACCATAAAAATACCTAGTTGTCTACGTCAAAACTTCTTTCACTGCGATATTGATCTTCTTGTTGTTTCATTTGATCTTGTGCTAGAGTGTGGTTATCCTTTAAGAGTCAGAGAAATTTTTTTTGATGCTCGATGTGATCTTCCACTGCTTGAACCTTATAATTTTCTCTTAACGATGATGTGGTGGATAGTGAATGATATCCATAAAGTGTCATAAATGGGGTCATTTTTGGTGTAGTATGGAAGGAAGTGTTATACCACCTTTCAGTCAAAGGTAACCACTTGACACATTGTGTTTATTTATTAGATACAAAGAAATGAAGATATCCTTCCAAACATTTATTCATTATCTCAGTTTTCCTGTCAAGATGATAAGATGAGCTATGAGTTAATTGAGTACCAAGACAAGAAAATAATTTCGTCCAAAAATTTCCAGTGAAAATGGGATCTTTGTCACTTACAATAATCTTTGGGTTTTCCATGTAGCTTTTGAATTGTTTCCATAAATTCAATAGCAATTGTATTGGCTTTAAAAGGATGAGATAATGCACAAAAGTGTGCATACTTGGTAAGTCTATCAACTACCACCATTATGACACTCTTCCCTTCAGACTTGGGTAAAATTGTGATAAAATCCATTGATACCTTATCCCAACACTGACTTGGAATGGCTAAAGGTTGTAACATACCTAGGGTCTTAATTGTCTCAACTTTGTTTTTTTGGAAAACCAAAAAAATTTCCACAAACTTCTAATCATGTCATTGCACACATTCTTCAACCCGAAAGGCATAACCAACCATTCAAAAAGGCCCTCCTTGAATTTGAAGGAAGTCTTCTACACAATAGAGGGTTCAATTGGTACCTGGTGATAACCGGACTTAAAGTAATTTTTGCTGAAATATTTGGCCCCTTTCAGCCGATCCAAAAGGACATCAATCTGTGGGATTGGATACCTATTCCGGACAATGACCTTGTTCAATGCGCAATAGTCAATATAGATTCTCTAGGACTCATCCTTCTTTTGTACCAAGACGATCAAGCTCCCACGAGGTGCTGAAATTGGCCTAGTGTGCTATTTCTGCAGCAACTCCTACATCTTCCTCTTGATTTCATCATTCTCTAGAATAGAGCGTCAATAGATCGGTCCATTGGGAAGCAACGTGCCTGGGGTCAAATCGATGGAGTGCTTGACCTAACAGTGTATAGGTACCCTTGTGGGTGACCTTGAGGTGAATATGTCCCTGTAATCCTCCATGACCTTGTCCATCTGTTATTGTTGTGCAAGGGTACATGTCTAGAGGTCATGGCCACAATCTTCTTCTTTCCCTAAGGGTGAATCATAAGGAAAAAAAAATAATCGGTATGGGAAATGATCTTACTGAATTTCTTCATAGTGATCAAAGAAATGGAGGTAGGTGGTGCTCTCTTCAGTATCCTCTACAACTTATTTCCCAAAGTAATAATAATAGTGTGAGGTCTAGACTCATACACAGCATGTCGCTTCCACAAGTATGGTTGGCCTAATAATACATCACAAACTTCAAGAAGATAAACATCATACAGTACCTCATTTTTGAAGGGCTTGATGTTGTAGGGGAGGAAAAATTGTTGGCTGACGTGAATATATTGTCCTTGGTGAAGCCACCTGATGGTGTACGGTTGCTGGTGTGTTTTGGTCAATAAGCCCAGTCGCTTCACAACCTCTGTTGAAATGAGGTTCTTTTTGTAGAAATTTGAATAACTGTTAAATTATTCACCGAGATTATCCTGATCACACACTATTTGAGCTTCATGCATAATACATAACCTCTTATACCATTGATCATTAATTGCGGAAATATAAACAATCGCATGCGCACATTAAAACCATTAACAATCACACATATAAACACAGTATTTATGGGAAAGCTTAAAGCTGAAAACCCCCAACTATATGTATATTATAATGATAGAGTTCATGTAACAATCATTGTACAAACTCCTCATAAGCTCTCAGTACAATCTCCAATTGTTACACACTACATAAGCTCAAATCTGGCAAAACACATGCTCCAATCTGCTCCACCTGTTAGCCTGCCTCTACTGTGCAATCCAAGATGAATAATGGCTGAATCCAAGTTTGAATCCACCTGGTATGCACTGTGCAATCCTCATTGGCATCTCCATCAATGTGTGGTGCAAACTCACACACCAGTATAGTCACACTTGCTCTTTCACCTACCTCTGCACTAGTCTCCACTGAAACTGTCCATGCATTGAAGTTAACTGATGTATTCTTTAGTTGATTTATGAGTTAATAATTAGTGAATTAATTAATAATTAATTCACACCACTCTCACTAGTGTATCAATCAGTTAGACTAGATACAACTAGCTCAACTATGTTTAATTGAGTTAAACTGAACACAACTCCATTAACTCCTCAATCAACTCCACCAAACTCTGTCACCTGAGTTCTAACTGAATTTTCCATGCAATAGCTCCACTAAACCCTCAGGAATAGTGTAATTCCTTCTGTCAGCTGCATGTGCCACATCTGTGCACTTAATTGAAGTGCTCCAAGAGGATAAGATAATGTTTAGAGTCCAAATATTATTAAGAGCTAATAATATTCGACATATCTATTTTTAGACTGGCAATCTAAAAATAGATTCTGCCCAGTATGTCTATAAATAGAATTCCATCTATTTTTTCTGACTTGACCAACCATCCACAAATAGCATCCTGCAACTCATAGAACATGATCCATATGTCTAAAAATAGACTTTGCGCCAAAAAAATCCTGCGAGCCCACTTAGTGAAGGTGACTTCTTTTCACTAAGCTCATCATCTTGTTGCATTCTCAACACTCCCTCTCAACAAGATATGGATTATCTGCAACCCTTATCCTGCCCCTGTGGTATTCGAATTTGCTCCTAGTGAGCGCCTTTGTCAAGATATCAGCATCCTGATCCTACGTAGGAATGTATGAAAGTAACATGACCTTCCGCTGCACACAATCTTTGATATGATGATACCGGATGTCAATGTGTTTGGATCTATCATGAAATACTGGATTAACCGAGAGTTTGATGCAACTCTAATTATCACAATAAATCATAGTAGGATCCAAGTGTGAACCAAACAACCAGACCAGGATCTTCCTCATCCATATAGCCTCGCATGCAGCCAAACTTGCTGCCATATACTCAGCCTCTGTTGAACTGAGTGCCACGGATCTCTGCTTCCTGCTGTACCAAGAAACTTATGTCGACCCAATACTGAAAATCCCTCCAGATGTGCTCTTTCTATATGTTGGGCTCCCTGCCCAATCTGCATCTATGAAGCGACACAGCTTCACCTCATCTGACTGTCTGTACCACAATCCATATCCCGATGCGCCTTTGAGATATCTCAATACATGCTTGCCTGCCTTCCAGAAGAGCTTGGTTGGCTTAACCATAACTTCTGAAAGTTGGTTAACAACATAGCATATGTCAGGTCGTGTATTGACCAGATACATAAGCAACCCCACCAACTGTCGATAAACAGTGGCATCCACTACCTCTGCCGAAGTAGCATCCTCCTTCCTCCAACCTCCAAGAAGAGGAGTATCAACAGGCTTGCAGCCATGCATGTTGAACTTCTCCAGTATCTCCCGGGCATACTTACCCTGAGAAACAAACAGTCCATCACTGCGCTGCCAAATTTCCAATCCCAGGAAATAATGAAGGAGGCCCAAGTCCTTCATCTCAAACTCTTTTGCAAGATCCTCCTTGCATGAGAGTATCAACAGCTCATCACCTGTCAAAATCAAATCATCTACATAAAGTACAATGATCAGTAACTTACCCTCCACCACAGTCTGGTATAGGTTAGGATCCGCCTCACTCTTGGAGAATCTAAGTCCGATGAAATAACTGTCTATCCGTGTGTACCAAGCACGAGGTGCTTGTTTCAACCCATACAGCGCTCTCTTGAGCCTGCACACATGCGACTCGCTGCTGAAGATATTGAAACCTTCGGGCTGCTCTATGTACACCTCCTCCTCAATGACTCCGTTGAGAAACGCAGTCTTCACATCCATCTGATGAATGTGCCACCCCATCTGCGCTGAGAGAGCAAGAATCGTCCGTAGGGAAGAATACCTTGCAACAGGTGCAAAGGTCTCCTCATAATCGATCCCCTCAATCTATCAAAAGCCTCGGGCAACAAATCTTGCCTTGTACTTCTCCATACTCCCGTCAACTTCTTGCTTCACTTTGTAGATCCATCTCAAACCCACCATTGATTTCCCTTCCGGCCTTGGGACAATCTCCCATGCACTGTTTCTGACATTCGAATCATACCCTTCCACCATGGCATCTACCCATGCGGGCTCCTCCACAGCTTCCTCGAAAGAGGATGGCAATGTCACGATACACTTGCTCACAAGAGCCATGTATCCAGTGTACCGATCAGGTGACTATCTCTATCTATGTTGTGCTGTAGGTGGTCCTACAACCTTCTCTGCATCTTGAGACAGTCGCTCAGCTTCTGTAGTGCGCTTCCGCCCTCCGATGGTTGGCACTGCCTGAGTGGTCTCTTCCACTCCATGAACCTCCTCTTGTGGCTGATCCACATCCTGAGGCTCATCCTTAGGAACTAATAGCTCCTCATCTACATGCAAGTGTGGCTCCCTCTCAAGCGAACACTGCATGGCTTTCTCCTCCTGAAATTTGATATCTCGTCGCACAACAGTCTGGAAAATACACATGATAGTTGTGGGGCGTATCAGTGTACCCCACAAATATCCCAACCTCTGCGGTCGGATCCAGCTTCTTCCTGGCATCCTTCATCACATGCATGTAGACAGGTGAACCAAAAAATCCTCAAATGGGAAATATCAGGCCTCTTACCAGAAAACGCCTCCTCCGGTGTACTCATGCCAAGTATCTTGTGAGGACAACGGTTCTGCACATATACCGTGTATTTCTTGCCCTCAAACTCATGTATGGGAAGGCCCTGATCATGCAACATCACCCGTGCAGCACCCACGATTGTTCTATTCTTCCGCTCAGCAACCCCGTTCTGCTATGGGTTATGAAGTGTTATGAGCTCTCTTCGAATTCCTTCTGCGCTACAAAATTCCTTGAATTCGCCATAGATGAATTCACCACCATTGTCGCTCCTAAGAGCCTTCACTTGCTTCCCCGATTCTTTCTCAACCAGTGCCTTGAACTCACTGAACTTTGAGTATGTCTCGCTCTTCTTCTGCATGAAGAAGATCCAGCACTTCCGAGAAAAATCATCAACAAAGATCACATAGTACTTGTGCTTTACTGTCGAAGCTACTGAGAAAGGTCCACAAACATCTGTGTGAATTCTCTCAAGGATCGTCGTGGCGCGACTATCCTTCTCGTGAAAGGTGGCTTTCACAAATTTTCCCAGGGTGCATCCCTTGCACTGATCTGACTGTGCAAGAGTACCCTTAGGAAGCCCAGTAGAAATCTACTGCAGTATCTTCAAAGCTCCATGGTGAAGTTGGCCCAATCTCCGGTGCCACAACTCGCCCTCATCCCGGCTCACCACTCCTTCCGCCTTTCCTGCCATTGCTACACAGCCATCTACCTGCAATTTATAAAGGTTCTTCACTCGAACCCCTATTCTCTGGGTCTCATCAGTTGCCTTACTGCGCAGGAAATCCTTTCCCTTGCTAAAGACAACATCATATCCCTTGTCTTCTGACATCGCCACAAAGATAAGATTCTTCTTCAATCCTGGAACATGCATCACTTCCTTCAATACGAAGGGTTTACCAAACTCCCTCTCAAAGGAAATGGTACCGATACCGGTTGCACTGTATCTACCATCATTGCCCATCTCGATGTGCACTCCAAGATCTTTCTCATCCATATCAGTAAAAAAATCTCGATCTCTTGTCATGTGAAAAGATGCACCACTGTCCAGAAACCACACTGAACCCATCACACTTGAGACCAAGCATGCGATCAGCGAAAAATCCAGCTCAAACTGCGAAGCTAAGGCCTCACCAGCTGCAAATTCAGCAGCCTGTTTATTTTTCTTCTTCTGCGAACAATTTGTGGCATAATGTCCATGTTGGTGACAGTGAAAGCACTTCACCTTGGACATGTCCTGCTTCTTGCCTTTCGCACTGGATTGAGAAGCTTTCTTGTTCTTCCCCTTCTTTGCTTTGGCAGCCAAAGCACAATTCTCTTCATCAGATGCCTTTGATGAAGATCTATCCCTAGTACTTCACCTTATCTCCTCTTGCACAAGATCCGACCAAAGTCGCTCCCATCCTGGCAATTTCTCCCGACCATTGACAGAGTCCTGATAGGAATGCCAACTCTTCGGAAGCCCAAGGAGAGCCAACCTCACCAATTCCTCGTCATCTACAATCACCCCCACACTTCCCAGCTCATCCCTGCATTGGACGAACTTCGTGAGGTACTTGGGCATACTGTCGCCTTTCTCCATCTTTATGTTTCTGAGTTTATCCTTGAGCGCCAACTTCCTCTAGTCGCTCTTGCTTTGGAATAAATCTGTCAAGGCTTTCCACATCAAGAATGGAGAAGCCTTACCATGCAGGCTGGACACTATGTGATCCTTCATGCCATCCAACAGAATCCTTCGACACTTTGTTGTCTTCTTTTGCCATGCGTCAAGTGCGGCAGCATCGCTAGAAGTAGGTTTTGGGACTTCTGCATCTATGAACTCCTTCAACCCATTGTCATCTAACACTACTTCCATCCTGTCTTTCCATGCAATATAATTCGAGTTTCCCTCAAGGGCATACTCCAATCGCAATTTTTTGAAATACATCTCAACTTCGACACCAAGAAAACACTGCTGCAAATTTGAATTCCACCAGCACAAAACTCAACCGCTTCAATGTTTTGCAATTGCTCCCATGATCAATATTGCTCTGATACCATGTAGAAATTTGAATAACTGTTAAATTATTCACCAAGATTATCCTGATCACACACTATTTGAGCTTCATGCATAATACATAACCTCTTCTACCATTGATCATTAATTTTGGAAATATAAACAATCACATGCGCACATTAAAACCATAAACAATCACACATATAAACACAGTATTTATGGGAAAGCTTAAAGCTGAAAACCCCCAACTATATGTATATTATAATGATAGAGTTCATGTAACAATAATTTTACAAACTCCTCACAAGCTCTCAATACAATCTCCAATTGTTACACACTACACAAGCTCAGATCTAGCAAAACACATGCTCCAATCTGCTCCACCTGTTTGCCTGCCTCTACTGTGCAATCCGAGATGAACAATGGTTGAATCAAAGTTCGAATCCACCTAGTATGCACTGCGCAATCCTCATTGGCATCTCCATCAATGTGTGGTGCAAACTCATGCACCAGTATAGTCACAACTGATAGTCACACTTGCTCTTTCACCTACCTCTACACTAGTCTCCACTGAAACTGTCCATGCACTGAAGTTAACTGATGTATTCTTTAGTTGATTTATGAGTTAATAATTAGTGAATTAATTAATAATTAATTCACACCACTCTCACTAGTGTATCAATAAGTTAGACTAGATACAACTAGCTCAACTATGTTTAACTGAGTTAAACTGAACACAACTCCATTAACTCCTCAATCAACTCCACCAAATTCTGTCACCTGAGTTCTAACTGAAGTCTCCATGCAATAGCTCCACTAAACCCTAGGAATACCCTAATTTATTCTGTCAACTGCATGTGCCACATCTGTGCACGTAACTGAAGTGCTCCAAGAGGATAAGATAATGTTTAGAGTCCAAATATTATTAAGAGCTAATAATATTCGACATATCTATTTTTAGATTGGCAATCTAAAAATAGATTCCACCCAATATGTCTAAAAATAAAAGTCCATCTATTTTTTCCGACTTGACCAACCATCCACAAATAGCATCCTGCAACTCATAGAACATGATCCATATGTCTAAAAATAGACTTTGCACCAAAAATAGCCTATAGGCCCACTTAGTGAAGGCGACTTCTTTTCACTAAGCTCATCATCTTGTTGCATTCTCAACAATTTAGCTATCGTTGTCAACAATGAACTACAGCGGAGAACCCTTCACCCACATATGTGAGTGGAAGAGGTGTTCCCCCTCCTCTGGATCTTCGAGCTCATCCTTCTAGATCTTGGTGGTGGCAATGGTGGCACTGGACTCCGCATCAATAATATACTTCAATTTACCATTCCCCTTATCATCTTTTGACTCTAACTCGAAACATGCACCTGATTCGGAAGCCTTCAGCTCAGCCATGAGAGACTTCTTGGCTCGAAACTCACTCGTGGTGTGAGTGGGTCTCTTGTGGAACTCACACCACTTTCTCGTGTCCTTCTTTTTCTTCATGGTGTTTTTATTTTCTTGTGGCTTCGAAGGGTTGTCCTATGATGCCCTGCCTTGGCTTTTTCCTTTGTTATGCATTTTTGCGGTGCCTTTCCCTTGCTTTTGATTCGTAGATCCAAAGTCTTTCTTATTCTATTTAAACTCCTGCTCGATCTTGACAGCATATCGATAGGCAGCACTGAGTGAGGAGTTGTCTAGGAACTCCATTTCTTCCTAAATGTACTTATGTAAACAATTACGGTACTTGAGTACCATATGTCACTAAGAATCCTTGATACCCATCTTCATGCAAAAGGCATGAAAGCCATTTGTGAAATATGGCACATCTTGGTGCCTTCCCTGCCGCAACGTGGTCCACTTTATATATTTATCTTCATAGCTCCTGACAAGGTAATATTATTCTTTGGTGGATTTTTGGAAATAATTACAAGGGGGTGTGGCTAGTAACAATGAGGATTCCCTCTCATCCTTTTTCTCATAGTAGGTTTCCCACCATTCCTTGACATGGGAGGTGGCTTTGAGGAGTGCAAAAGTAATATTTTCCTGATTGGAAAAATCATGAACCGAAAAATATACTCCCAACATATTCAATCATCTATCTACGGCATCTGCATCTATTTTTCCTTCAAATATGGGAATGTAAAAATTAACTTGTACTTTAAAAGGAGTGGTGCCTCCAGAGTGGTTTTTGGATGAAAATTCGTAGCCTGTGGGTAACTGTAGAAGTATTTGGGAAAAGTTAGCCATAATTGTGTTCCTTTTTTTCTCGAGAGTATACTCAAGCAATATTTTGAAAGTATCTCCTGCTCCCTCGTATTTATTTTCTTCTGTCATGGGAGAACGTCGGCCTTTGCGAGGCTGATATTGTAAAGTTTCAACTAGTTCAAGCCCTAACTCCTTATACCCTGGCCTCGTTGGGGACATGCAAAGAAAAACAAAGAAAGAGAAGACCACTCTGATGCCACTGATCTAGACCTATGCAGGAATGAAATAGAACACATATATAAACAAAAACACAGAGATGCAGCAGAAATAAAACTTCATTTCATTATTATCAAAGTACTGAAATATGCTTACATACATAATGGAAATAAACTAGCTCAGACAATGGTAGCTTATCTTTGAGAAAAGATGTGGCAGTTACACGCCTCTGAATTGTGTTATAATGAGGCTCAATGGCCTATTTATTACTGATAAATAATGGAAAACCCTAAACATCCAAAAACATAGCCCTTAGAGATGAATCGCCAAAATTGTGGGCCCCGTTGGGGTAAATTGGTACATCAACTTCCCCTAGTCGAAACTTTGACATACTATCTTTGTTTGACACGCACGATACCTCATTACAAATATATGTCATAAGACTACAACTTTCGACTACAAACATTGGTAAAATTATTATCATTTCTCGTTTTCTAAGAAAACATCATTTAGGGCCACAAAACAGCTTCAGAAGTTCAAGACCTAAAAAAATACCAAAAATAGTAAATTGTGCCACAATTAAGGAAACTAAAAAATTGAAAGAAACAATGGTGGGGGTCCGAGTGGAATAGGCTGGTGGCCATCAATAAGCACCTGGATCAGGCAGGTGGCCCAGGGACCTTGTGCGCCCTAGGCGATTCCCTAGGTTGAATCTCGAAATTGACCTAGGGCGCCCGAGGCCCCTAGGTCACCTTCCTAGACGAGGACGCCTCGCCCACCCCCTCCTAGGAAAGCAGCCCAGGGACCCTAAGCCCGGGTCCCCTAAACCACTTTCCTAGGCAGGAGCACCTTGCCTATTCACACCCAAGAAAGTGACCTAGGACGTTTGGGATACCTAAGACGTCTCCCTGGGTGTGGGCAAGTGAGGAACCCTTGCCTTGGAAGGCCACCTGGGGCCCTTGAGCCACCTTCCTGGGCAAGGGCACCTCAACCGCCCCTACCCAAGTAGACAGTGCAGAGGCCCCGAGCGACCTAGGTTGATTACGAGAATCAGCCCAAGGCGCTCAGGGCCCCTGGGTTGCTTGCTTTGGCGGGGGTGCCTTTCCCACGTGTACCTAGGTAGGTAGCCTAGGGGCACCGAGCACCCTGGTCGATTCTTAGAATCGGTCCAGGGTGCATGTGGCCCCTGGGTCATCTACCTGGGCAGGGGCACCTCACCTGACCATGCCCAAGCATGCAGCCTAGGGGACCAAGTTGCCTTCCTATATGGGTGTGGGTGAGGCGCAGGTAAACGTAGTGCTCCTACCCAAGAAAGGCGCCTGGCCCTTGGGTCGTCTACCTAGACTAGGGCGGGCAAGGCGCCCTCTCCTAGGCAGGCAGCCAAGGTGCCACGAGTAGATCGGGCCCCTGAGTTTCTTGCCTAAGCAAGGGTGCCTCACCTTCTCGCGCCCAAGCAAGTGACTCAGGGCACCTAGGCCCCCTCCCTAAACTGGTGCGGGTGAGGCGCCCTCTCCCAAGTAGGTTGTCGAGGTGCCCTCTATTGTCATCTTAAGTGCGAGAGGGCGAGGCGCCCTATAACAACCCCAAGTTAAAACTTCATGTAATAAAGTTAATCAAGAAAAATAAGACAAAGGTCATGGGACACGTATTCCAAGTTGAATGTTAGGAAAAACATCCTAGTGTGGATGTTGAATTGTTCATTATGACAAATGAAATTAGCAAAGGAAAAGGAATTTGAAAATGCAAAGAGGCATTATTTGGCATGTTTTTATGAAAATAATGAAAATTTGGATAAAATGGAGATGAAAGGTCACAAGTTGCTTCTGAGGAGGAAAATTATGGAAAATAAAGAACGCAAAGGCCTCATTAATAAAAAGTCTTCTAAGGATCACTTGGTACCATTTTTCAGTTCAGTTTTGGAGCTCTCTTCTCTACACTCTCTATCTTTCATACTCTTGGACACTTAGAGAATTCTTGGAGCACTTTAGCATTGGAGAAGGAAAGCAAAGGAAGGGACAGAAAGCAAAGGAGGAGCTAGGATCAAGCAAGGAAGAGTTGGATCAGGATTCTAAAATATGTTTTATTGCAAGTATCCCATTGCATGTATGAGTTCGTTATTATTTTTGGCATGCATGGCATATGCATGTAAGTTTTTGGTCATGATATGTCATTGGCATGGAGGTTTCCTAGTTTTGATAATGGATTTTCATAGCCTTTCCATTTCCTCAATAGCTATGGTGATGTGGGTTTTCCCAATTTTTTTTTAATGGTGCTCATGTTCCTTATGGTTATGGGTTGAGTTACTAGTTCCTAGATCCATAGTTGTAAAAACACTCTGGAAGCCCTGTAACAACTTGGGTTGAGTTACTAGCCTTGGAAGCCTTGTTGTAAAATCTTTTTAGAGCCCTAGATGGGTTCAGTTACTACTCTTGAAACCTTGGTTGGACAAATGCTCTAGAGCCCAACAATAGTTGTGGGTTGATTTACTAGTCCTAGAAGCTAGGTTGGAACAAATTCTCTTGAGCCCTAGACAGCTTGGGTAGAGACCGATCTAGAGATGGATAGTGATGTCCGACCATGAGGTGGAATCACTTATTGAGGGTGTTATCACCAAATTGATTCTAATAGGCTGCTCATAAATCAACTTAATGTAACTCTTTCAAACCACTTTTGGCTAAAGATTGGCCTATTCAGTCTGAGAGGGCTCTCTCAAGGTAATTTATGATTTTCAATGGAAATTCTAGTAGATGGCTAACTCTATAACTGTAACTTGATTGTGATTGATTGCAGGTTGAAAAAGTAAGAAGTTTCTACCATTGGGCTATGGGGTCAACATCAGTAAACTCAATGAGAATATTTATTCTTATGGAAACTAAGGCAAATGGAGGTTTCAATGAAAAGGTAATACACACATACAACACAGGAAAAAGACATTAGTTTAACCTCTAAAGGAAGTTAGAGCATGTTACCATGAGTTCTAAGTAATTAGACATGAAACTAACTGTAGATATTAAACATGAAATCTATAGAACATAAAACACCATGAACACCTCCTTTGAATCTCAAGTAAAGAAGAAAATATCAATGTATATTATTGAAACTGAAAACTATTATAAAGTAGTAGTTTGGTACAATATTCTCCAACCCCTTGATATTTGATTTTCTGTCTATAAATAGAATTCTTTTTCATTACATAGGACTCTAGATCATCGAACCTTCAAACTGACAGTTAATCATAACTAACACATCTGTTTCTAGAACATAAAAGACACCTATCCATTTAAGAGTTATTCTCCTAATAGGACTCTAGTTATATTTATTACAACTACTAAATAAAGGAGTGCATAATTACATCAAAAGTGGTTAGGTGCTCGAATGACACTATCCATCATCAAAAAGAATAAATTCCCTCTCTGAACCACAAAACAAGCATCATATTTTTAAGGAAATGATGACATGGCATTTGCTAAATATTGAGCTAAATCGACCCTTTTTTCTTGTGTTGCGTTGTTTCTAACGTGTTGATGTAGTGGGGTAGCTTAGGACATGGACCTCAATTCGCTGATATGCTGGTATATGAGCTAAGAGTTGTGTGGGTTGATCTGTTGTATGAATTGAATGCTTTATGCTACTTGACTCAACCTTTCTGTCTTGTTTTCGCCCGAAATACTTTTTCCATGTTAAAACCCTTTTGTGAATAAAACAGTGTGAAAACCAACATACCCAAACTTGAAAACTTTTAAACTTTATTTCTAAAGTGGCATCGCATCTTCACACTTCACAACCTTACATATTTTTATAAAGAATACAATCGAAAATGCGATGCAAAGGGGAGGTGACGTGGAGGGTTGGTGGGATCGGATCGCAGGTGCACATTGCAACTTTTAGTTTTTTGTTATAATCTGCAAGGTTAACATCTAAACTTTGCGATGTGCGGGGAGAGGAACCCACTACTATGTAGCAGAGTTTTATGAATTAGCGAAGGTTTAAGCAGTAAGTGTTATGAATTTTATATGGTATATCATTGTATTACTTCGATTGTGCAATGGGGGTGGAGCTGATGAGGTGGGGCCGACCTACCGCATCGCAATTAAAAAAATTTGTTGTGGGTGCTCACAAAGGTAAAACTAATGCGATGTGATGCATTCACAATTGCAAATCGGCAATCGCGTTTTTTAAAGTTTAGTTCCAATGCAAAACACATAAAATCTGCAAAATGCGATGAGGTACCAAATTTGATCGTGATCGAGGAATGAAAAGCAATGAAACGGTAAAGGTGGAAGGGTAAAGCGAAAAGGCAGAAAAAAGGTAAGTTTAATGATTTTCAATGGAAAATGAAATGAAAAGGGAAGTGTGGTGGGTAAAATGGGTCCCATTTCATCATATTTTGTCCTTCGAAAGGTTTGTAGGAGATGTTAATGTAAATGATTTTGGGATTTGTTCAATGGGAAAAGTAATTTCGAATGTATGGGATTATATGAATGGAGAAGGAGTCCAAAAGGGAAAAACACAGGCCTAGTCTCGAAAAGTGTCAAATTGTAGCAATAGGCTAGGGCTTGTGGAAAAATGATGATTTGGGCACCCTTGAGAAAAAAGTTGAAAATGGTAAAAAACGAAGTAAGGTCAAGGATAATGACGGAGATGAGGTGAAAGAAAAGTAAAATAAGGTAGGATGGGTGGGATGCAAATACCAGTGCTAACAAAACCCTATCAATGAAATTGTTTAAACTTATGAGTGATAACAGAGGGTTGAGGTGGTGGACCTCTAGAAGCCATGGTTTGGTTTTGTTTTTGTTGATTCATGAGATCCCATATTCATGCTTGGAATATGGCACAGGGGTGACTGGCTGAAGTGATATTTGGCTCAGCCTAGTCTATGGTTTGGTGGTACGTGGAAGTACCTGAATTGGTTGCATTTTGTATGTGTTAATGGAAGCCATTATTACTATGTATTATATGAGAAAATGTACTTGATATCATGTGCATATGATGGTTGATTTATCACTGTTATAGATATTGTTATATGCTTGGTTAAATGACAAATTCATGTCATGGCCCTTATCATGTTTTCGTTAGTATCTGAATGAACAATGAATGTATGATATAATAGATGTGTATGCAGCTATTATGATGAGGTATGGAACCTTCTTAACAATTCATATATATGTTTTCAGGCCTTTATGTTCAGATATGAAGTTCAGACCTATAGATTACATGTTTGTGATACGTTTGACGAAATGGTTGTCCTGGTTCAGCTTGGTCAAACAAATTCCTTATTCAAGTTTTGAATTAGAAACATTGTCATTATGTGATTTATCATTTCAGCGAGTCTCATGAAGTTTTGGGCAGTGGCTAGGAGGCATGCCATGAAAAATTAGCATTAATCTCAGGGTCGCAGGCACAGAACTGTTGATTTGAGGTCACAGTCGTTGGCATGCAATCTTGTGCATGCAACTAGGAGGCTACAGTCTCTCCCTTGCTTTGTTGTGCATGTAGCTAGGGCTCTAGGGAAAATAAATTGCAATTTGTTTCATTGGTTGGGCACCTGGAATGGTTGTTCATCTCTTAGAGGTCTAGTAGCATATGAGAGAGATATGGTTGTGGTTGTTAATTTTTTATTGTCGGTCCCACTTCCATAAGGTAATTTGGAGGCCATATCATATTATAGTAATTCTTCGTTACATTTTTACCCTGGTGGGTCGGTTACTTCGGTAAATGTGGGAGTAGGGTGGTTACACACCCCTGCCCAAGGGCCACTGGTGGCCTGGGTTGATTCTCGGAATCAACCCAAGGCACCTAGGGCCCCTGGGCCGCCTTGCTAAATGGGGGTGTGTGAGGCGCCCCTGCCCAAGCACGCAGCCCAGGGGCCCCAGGCGCCCGGGACCCATGGGCTGCCTGTGGTCGCACCTAAGAAGGTCGCCCAGGGCCCTAGGATGTCTGACGCCCTTGAGTTACCTTCCTGGGAGAGTGCGCCATGCCTACCCTTGCCTAGGAGAGGGCACCCTGCCCAAGCAAGCATCCTAGGGTCCCTAGGTTTCCCTGGTTCGTTTCTTTCCCAAGGGTCGTTGGCACTTTGGGTCGTTTCCAAGAATCAACCTAGACCGCTCGTTGCCCCTAAGTCGCATGCCTCTGTGAGGGCACCTCGCTCGCACATGTCGAGGCAGGCGGCCAAGGGGTCTCGGTCAGCCTGCCTAGGCAAGGGAGCCTCACTTGCACGTGCCCAAGAAGGTGGCTAAGGGCATCTGGGACCCCTAGGTCGTCTTCCTCGACAAAGACACCTCACCCACACCCGCGCAGGCAGGCAGTCCAAAGGTCTTAGGCAACTTAGGTCGATTCTCAGAATCAACCCTTGGTCTGAGGCATCCCCTCCCAGGCAAGGGACCCAAGAGCCACGAGTTCCCTAGGTCGTCTGCCTAGGCAAGGGCAGGCAGGGGCGAGCAAGGTACCCCCACCCAGGAAGACGACCCAGGGGCCCTGGGCGCCTTGGGTCGATTCTGAGAATCAGCACAGGACACTTGCTTAGGCGAGGGCAGTTGAGGCTCCCTCGGCCAAGTAGACGGCCTAGGGGCCCCAAGCACACTACATTGATCTCGAGAATCAGCTCAGGGTGCTTGAGGCCCCTGGGTCGCCCACTTGAGTGAGGATGGACACGCCTATTCAGGCAGCCCACGAGGCCTGAGCTCCCTGGGTCAAGTGAAAGAATCGGTCCAAGGCGCTCAGGTCCCCTGGGCCACCTACTTGGGCAAGCCCAAGCAGGCATCTAGGCACCCCATTCCCGTGCCTAAGCAAGTGGCCCAGGGGCCCTGGGTGGCCTGGGCTACTTCTCGGAATCAACCTAGGGTGCCTGGGGCCCCTGGGCCTCCTGCTTGGCGGAGGGCGGGTGAGGCACCCCTACATAGGCAAGCGGCTCAAGGGCCCTGGGTTGATTTTGAGAATCAGCCAAGGATGCCTAAGGCCCCTGGGCCACCTTCCAGGGTGCAGGTAGGCTCACCCTCACTCGCTTGTCCTCTCCCTCGCCCTCACCTTCACACGCCCTACCATCGTTTTCTCCCCTGGCCTGCCCCCCTCGGTCTCCCACCTACATGCCCTCACCCTCTCCCCCCCCCCGCCGCCCCCCACCCTCTCCCTCACCCCCCTTGCTTCCTCCCTCCTTTCCTCCCCTGCCCTTCCTCACCTTGCCCCCCCCCTCGCCCGCCCTGCCTCTTCCAAATGGAATGCAAGAAGTTTGTTTGAGGAAAGGGGATTTTAATGAATCATGTGTGGAAAAAAAGGCAAATGAACCTCATTCACCATTAGATGGATTTATTGGAAAGGGATACTCTCGGAGATTTATAGACATAAGAGATCCATGTAAAGAGGAAAATGACCAAACTGAAGTAGAAAATATTGTGGAAGAAGAAAATAACGAAACTCTAGAAGATGACGAGCATGGATTATATGATATTACTGATTGAATTTTAGTTTTTCCAAATCAAGATCAATTTTTTGAATTATTCATTCGTTATACTTGTAATATTTTCACTATGAGATTTTATGAGAGCAATAAGTATTCAATTATTTTTTTTCTATGTTTAATATTTCTATTATGTGATTTTTACTTTAATTTTAATGTGAATTATTGTTTTTTGAAAAAAATTGTGATTATTTTAATTTTTTGACTTAAATTTCAAAAAAATTGTTATTTTCTAAATTTTTTTGGTTAAAATTTACCCCTAAAAAGCGTAAGTCTAAAAATGTTTTTTTTTTTTGTTATATCTATATTCAAAATATGTATATTTTTGGAAAAGTTAAAAATTGTGGTTTTTTTAGTGACAATTATGTGATCTACATTGAAATATTAATTAATGATAGATAAATATATATAAAATCATAACTTTGAAATATACTATTAAAAAAACGAATATCTCACTACAAAAAAAAATGAAAAGAAAAACAAAAAAACACAAACTTGAAAAACACTTGAAACTAATTATCTCACGGAAGAAGAAGAAGAAGAAAAAGACGATTATTTCAAAAATTAGATAGCATTTTTGCGATTCAACTGCATTAATTTAGTCATTCATCTATGACCATTTCCATGAGAGGTAGTCATAACTGACTAATTTCTAATGATTTTTGAATAGTCCACTTAGCACTCATTGCATCGGGTGATGCTCACAGGGGTGAAAAAGTGGGATTGAAACTAGTGAAATGAATCACATAGTGTCAATCATCACTTCCGGGGCTTGCACCCGATAACCAAGACTTCCCGGGAGGTCACCCATCCCAGAACTCCTCTGGCTCAAGCGCACTTAACTGTGGAGTTTTCCTCACAGTCAAGCCCACTTAGCTTGCTACCCCATTTGCAAAAACTTAGCAACTATTGTGCCTCATGAACCATTCAAGAAGAGATCCCTTTAATCTTAGTATTTTAAGTATCAGGGGTTTCCGCAGTGCATTATATTAGATATCATTTTTGGGATTCAACTGTGTTAATTTAGTCATTCATATATGACCATTTCCATGAGAGGTAGTCATAACTGACTAATTTCTCATGATTTTTGAATAGTCCACTTAGCACTCATTGCATCGGGTGATGCTCACAGGGGTGAAGAAATGGGATTGAAACTAGTGAAATGAATCACATAGCGTCAATCATCACTTCCGGGGCTTGCACCCGGTAACCAGGACTTCTCGGGAGGTCACCCATCCCAGCACTCCTCTGGCTCAAGCACGCTTAACTGTGGAGTTTTCCCCACAATCAAGCCCACTTAGCTTGCCACCCCATTTGCAAAAATTTAGCAACTATTGTGCCTCATGAACCATTCAAGAAGAGATCCCTTTACTCTTATTATTTTAAGTATGAGGGGTTTCCACAGTGCATTATATTAGATATCATTTTTGAGATTCAACTGTGTTAATTTAGTCATTCATCTATGACAATTTCCATGAGAGGTAGTCGTAACTGACTAAGATTTTCATGAGAAATTAGTCAGTTACGACTAATTTCATGAGGTAGTCATTCATGAGAAATTAGTCAGTTATGACTACCTCTTATGGAAATGGTCATAGATGAATGACTAAATTAACGCAGTTGAATCCCAAAAATGATATCTAATATAATGCACTGCAGCAACCCCTCATACTTAAAATACTTCAAAAATTATTAAATTCAAAAAATAATGATCCACACTTAATACATCAGAAAACTTAAACTGTCTAAAATAAGTGTTCTAGAAAAGAGGTTGACGTTGCATCAAAACTTTACAAAATCAACATGAAAATCACTAACATTATAAAAATAATGTTCGTACTTGATATGTAAGAAAAATTAAAGTGTTAAAAATATGCTAAAAAAAAGGTGTATTTTGAATCAACACTTTTCAAAATTGGATGATGTTTTGCTACCTCAAAAAAACGGGTACTCGATACAGTTCTCGTTTGATAGTTTACGTTGTATGATGCAATAAAGTTTGATGACCCAACCAAATTTTTGCTCTCCCTACAAGAAGACATTTTTATGGATTCAAATGTGGACATAAAGATACTTACTTGTGAAGATACTCCTTGGTGACAATATCTTCAATCCACTTCCTTCTTGAGTTTGATGATGATACGGTAATAGAAGATTTCTTCTTGAAGAATATGTATCCTCTCAAAAGTGATCCTTAACCTAAAGAGAGGGAAATCACCTTGAATCCTTGATGATAATGACAACGTCCTTGATATTTTTTCCCTTGGATGATTAGACTTGAAGATGATTTTATTTGAATACCTCTTCAATTTGAGTATAGGTAGGGTCTTATGAGGTCTTCTTCTTTGAGATGATGATGGAGCGAGGATCTCAACAATTTTCCAAGTGTAGATGCCTTCTTTGAATGAAATAGGGTCTAGAATTCCTTCAAGATGATGATGTGATCCTTGTCCTTGAAGTGCTCTTGAGTTGAGAGGTCATTCTTGATGATTGATTCCTTTGATGATATTCTAGTGCTTCGGTCCTTGAGTGCCCTTTATTGAGCTTCCCTTCCTTGACTTGTCCCCTTCACTCTAATACCAGGTTGACAAATCTAGGAGCAGCGGTAGTAGGTTATTTCTCTTACTTTATAATTGTTTGTGATATATTTTTAATTATTTAGATTAGCTTCTTCTTTCACTTTTTTTTCTTATTAGTGTTTACTTCATCAAACAACTACCAAACCATAAATAACAATAACACAAAGGACACAAGATATAGGTGATTGGTCAGGGCCAAAACTCTCCAATCTTGAGAGTAAAACCCACAACATTCTTCTTCTTATATAATATTCAATTTGACGAATTTCAAGACCTAGACCCTTGACCAATAACTTCTCTAAGACCAAGTCAACTTGGGTCAAGTCAAAGTTGACACTTTATTGATTCAACCGCAATCCCCTATTCACTTTTTAGCCTTCGCTCCTGCAACACTTGTCTAAAATTCTCATCCTCCTTTACTATAATTCTCATCCTCCTGCAATGGATTTTTCCTTTCGCATGTATGGCAGACTTAGGGAAATTTTATCCCTTTTCCTTCTTCGCTTAGCTTGAGCAAGTCCCTTTGTGACTTCGGCCTACAAAATACCCTTTTATCTTGACTTGTTTCAGCCTCCTTAAGGTCTGCAATTCAGTCCTTCTATAACAAGTGGATTCCTAATACTTCCTCTCATGTGTGACAGATTTGAGCCCTAAAACAGAAGAAAGACTTCTGATTTCTTCTAATGAGAATTATCTCTTCCTTCACAACCCTTTTTTCTGACTCCTTCTTTCCTAGATCAAACTTGATGATCATGAATGAATGCCTCCTTAAATGAGCTCAAGTCATCTGTAACAACCTCAATTTTAACATGCAATTAATTATATCACATAAACAAATAACAATCAACTCATAAACTGTTTAACTAATCATCATGAAATTTCCAGAACATGAGCGAGACAACTTACCTGTAATGGCGTGTTTTCCTTCCAAGGTTGAATGCTAGCTAAATCCTGCTGACCGCAACAGAGTTTTGGGGACAACTCTCCACCCAACCGTAGGCTCAGCGGTATGAAATCTTTCCACAGCTGGCCACCCCCGAGCCCTCAATCAACGTACTACTGCCAGGGTATCCTTTGCCTCACCATACCTTTCTCTCCAGAGAATGGATGAAAGAATGAATTCCTTGAACCTTCCTCACTGTCTATTAAATAGACCAAACCATGGAATGGGAACCACATGCACACAGTCACTGTGTCAACATGCAACTTAAGTTTTACTTAATTTAGTGTTCTCTTACTTTTGTTAGCTTTACTTAGTTTAGTGTTCTCTTAGTTTAACTTCCTTTTTTATTAGTTTCTTAGTTTAACTCTTTGTTTTATTTTTGTTAATTAATTCTTTCTTTAACTTTCTTTCTATTAGTTTCTTAGTTTAACTCTTTGTTAATTTATTTACTTTGGTTAATGAATTATTTCTTTAACTTTACTTATTGTTTATTGTTTTAGGACTCCAATCTATTATTTACCATTTTATTTAGAACTCCAGTTATTGTTTAATGTTTTATTGATTATTTATTTATTTTCTTATTTATTAAATTATATTATATTATTTATATATTATTGATTATTTTATAATTATTTATTACTTTATATTTATTTATTATTTTATAATTATTATGGGACATTACATACTCCCCCTCTTCAAGGAACTTCTTCCCGAAGTTGAGTATTTAATTATATTATATTATTTATTATTTATTATTTCATGGGTGACCAACACCCTCTGCTGAACTAGTATAACCAGCAGGCATCGAAATTTCATCACAGCGCCCGGGAATCTCAAGGAATCTATGTCCTTTTCCCACTTTCGGAACAAGGCATAAGCCTCCCCAGTTTGTCCCTAGTCAAGGCTGGCCCCAAGGCTCGCGCCCGACTCAGACCTCATCTGCCCCAAGGCAGGCATCCGGTCCCAGTACTCAATGACTCCGGGCATCTCGCAAGGCTGGCCCACTCCCTCCACAGCTACTTAAGGTGCACAGCCCCAGGCATCGAAGTCTTACGCACTTCAAGACTTCGGCGTTCCCATCCAATAACAGGCACTTGGCCTACAATATCAGGCCCTTGGCCTCCTCAAGATGGTCCCACAGCCCTTCAAGAGCTATCCATCAAGAGATATACAAGACAAAGGAACCACTGGCATATGTAGTGTTGATTGAGTTCGTCCCTAGCCCATATGGTGTTACATATTCTCCCTCGTAGGTATGGGCTCCCACGAGATCATCAAATAAACCGGCCCTCTTGGCCCATCTGTGGATTTCCTGCCAATCACCACATCTCAACATGCATCCAATGCATTAGTTATAATCATAAAATCATAAAAATAATCCACATGCCAACTCTTGCGTGTCATCATGATAACATAACATCGTTGTTAATACCCACATTCTAAATAGTAGAGAATTGCATACTCTTGTATGTCATAAAATCCGTATTGATTCCACATGCTTCACATCATGAAATACCATCATAAGTTATAACATTAACATATATGAATCATGACATCACATAATAAATGAACAACATGCCAATATACATCATATCATAACATCATGATCCCTATGCATATCTTATCCCTCATTAGCATACAGCATCATCATCATAAAAATAAATAAATAACCCCCACATATGCATCATCAACCTCTCATCATAATTATATCCATTTACCACATACCATCACATCATGAAACATCATTAGTATGAGAATCATATCTATACTTATCAAATATAGAATAATAATACATTATAAGCATTCTTATCATGATTCATCAAAAAATCAATTTCATTTGCTTGTACCTACTATGAACTAAGATTATTTAACAACTTATCAACTTCACCAATTGTGAGTGATGGCATGCAATAGATCAACACCATGAGAAAAGTTGGTATATTTATAATCAATTGACGAAATCAAGTCCTAATTAACCAATGATAAAATTCACCTAATTCAATAAGGGACACCATAGTATTAATGTCAACAAGGTAGAGAGAATTCTTCCCGGGCCAAATGTAAATCTAATCTATTAGTGTCAACAACATTAATGACTAGATCAAGGAAGCCCAACGGTAAATAAAATTGACATCCTAACTGTAATGGCGCGTTTTCCTTCCAAGGTTGAATGCTAGCTAAATCCTGCTGACCGCAACAGAGTTTTGGGGACAACTCTCCACCCAACCGTAGGCTCAGCGGTATGAAATCTTTCCACAGCTGGCCACCCCCGAGCCCTCAATCAACATACTACTGCCAGGGTATCCTTTGCCTCACCATACCTTTCTCTCCAGAGAATGGATGAAAGAATGAATGCCTTGAACCTTCCTCACTGTCTATTAAATAGACCAAACCATGGAATGGGAACCACATGCACACAGTCACTGTGTCAACATGCAACTTAAGTTTTACTTAATTTAGTGTTCTCTTACTTTTTGTTAGCTTTACTTAGTTTAGTGTTCTCTTAGTTTAACTTCCTTTTTTTATTAGTTTCTTAGTTTAACTCTTTGTTTTATTTTTGTTAATTAATTCTTTCTTTAACTTTCTTTCTATTAGTTTCTTAGTTTAACTCTTTGTTAATTTATTTACTTTGGTTAATGAATTATTTCTTTAACTTTACTTATTGTTTATTGTTTTAGGACTCCAGTCTATTATTTACCATTTTATTTAGAACTCCAGTTATTGTTTAATGTTTTATTGATTATTTATTTATTTTCTTATTTATTAAATTATATTATATTATTTATATATTATTGATTATTTTATAATTATTTATTACTTTATATTTATTTATTATTTTATAATTATTATGGGACATTACATCATCTAATATATAGACTCATTTTCCATGCTTTTAGGTCAACTTGTAGTAGTCTCTGGGTTGACTTGTTGCTTGTGAGGATCAACTTGTTCCTTGTAATATGACTTGGTATTTGGACATTTATTTGACTAGATTTTGACATAAATAAATTCTTCTGACAATATGTAACATGCCCAAATGGGTCTTTCATACATGACAATGACTCACTTGACTTTATGACAAACCTAAGAGCTCACAATGGGAGCTTGATCTAAAAAAAAAAATCCCTTGAGCATGACACCCATTATCAAGGTCAATAATAATAAATTTATTTTTCTTGTTACATCAAATACTTAAAATCATGATTACACATGTCATTATGAATACCAAACCTAGTTAAATATTTCAGTAGTTTCAGTATATGTGGTGTGTAGATTCCTTGTGGATATGGATGTGAGAGAGGTTTGGAAGTGGAAATGATGACATGACATGGTAACATAATTCGTATACAACTCCTATATAACGTTGTCATTCCATTTAAATGTGTTGAATTCCATAGGTATGTCCACCTAGTTACTTGCTATGAAATACGACTTAGGAGGAAAGTATGAGTTTGAAAGGATAATGAAAAGTGGGTGGATCATTTGAATAAAAAACAATAGATGGAGGAGGTAAATCAAACATGTTTATAATATTCTAAAGACTCATAAAGGTATAGGGTTGGACTTGAGAGAGATCCGATGATGTGCTAATTATTTCATTGATATAGTCAATAGTTGAAATCTCCAAGCCAATTATGAATCATAATGGAAGTGATGATTATGAATTGGATGAGTCACATACAAACATCTCTAATAAGTCTTTAAATGGCATTGTACCATTGAGTTTTCTTATAACTTATTTTGATGAGGTTGCTAGTGACATTGGGCATGGTCCTAGGTGGGGGACTTAGAGTTTTGGGCTTTAATGTCAATGTGGGTTAGGGACAATGGAAGATTTCAAATTTTTCTTTAGGATAGTGGTAAAAACATTCAAATGGGTTTGAGATAGAGGAAAGACACTCATCTTGTAGGATTCTAAATTCCCCTAGTTGATTTGAACTCAATTAAAAGATGATAATTCAATGGAAGGTCAAATTATTTGCTTCATCCTTGGAAACATGCCATTTTATAGTTCATCATGAGTGATTGAAGGTGGTTTTGGACAAAATGTGGGCATTTGAAAAAAACCTATGGAAAGGGATATAAAATCATATTTGTTAATTGAGAACAATAATGCCAAAGTTATGGTCAGTGAACAACTCTGTTTAGTTGGGATTCTTAGAGAAAATGTCTTGATTGAGGGTGAACAATCATATTTTTTAATTGCACATAAGATATTAATGTAGGAGTTATGGTTGGTAAACAAATATCTTTATTTTGTATTCTTAAAGAAAATTCCTCTATTGAGGGTGAACAATGTATGTCTATCTCATAACTATAGGGGCTTGAAAAACTCCTCAAAGAAACTTTCCCTTCAAATATTGTTGGAGGGTGAAACAAGCCTAATATCATATTGTTGCAAGGATCAATAGGATATAGTGCAAAAAAATATTAATGAATCAATTAAAAATTTTAAGGTTGGGAATTTGATGCTAGGGTTCATTAGAGGGATATCATATCAAGTTAGAGGAAAAAAGAACTTTCTTGTTCCTATTGCTCCAAGGTTGGTTGTATTTTTAATATATGGATTTGGGAAAGAAGATCTTGGAAATTAATATGTATGAACCTTATACAGTAAGGGTGGAATTCTAGGACAATACATTCAACTTGAATTTACTCATAGTATAGAAGTTTATCCTAGTATGAGATTAAATTTTTCCTTAGATAATGTTGAGGTGTGGGGTCCTACTAATGCAAATCCATTGATTGATTACATTTTAGGAAGTTGGAGGACCTAGGCCTTTATGAAATTGAACCTATCATGTTAAGCCCTAATTGGAGGAACAAGAAAGTTGGAGAGGAAAATAGCAAAAATATTGGATATATTTTTTTTAGAATAATGTCATAAGTGACCAAGACAGAATTAGGAAATGGGTGGCGTCTGGTATAGATTCTAACCACCTTCCAATGTTTTTGGAGATGCTAAAGTGAGAAAAAAATCCTTCGACTCCATTCAAATTAAATCCCAATTGGTTAGCAAAACATAATTTTATCAGTGTTATTAAGGAACATTCAATTCCATATGATGGATCTCTAAATGAAATAATTTCCATACAATTTTCTACAAATTTAAGAGGGGTAAAATGTGTTGCAATAAAGTGGCCCCATGATAAGAAATTAACATAGGATCAGTATTTAGTTGATATTGAAGATTAGTTGGAAAACTCATACAAACAACATTTGGTTGGGTTTCCAAATGAATACTTCAAGAAAGAGGTTTATCAGTGGGAGTAAAGGAAAAGGAAGATTGTGGAAAACAAAGAAGATTGGAGCCTTAAGAAAATAGTTCGATGGCTTGAGAAGGGAGATAAAAATAACAATTTTTTTTGTAAATTTGTTAAAAATAGGGAAAATATAGATAATATTTTTAAAGTTTCAAAAAATGATGGGTCTTTCCCTACTTGTTTTCAGGATATTTCCGCAAGATTGGGGTTCAAAAATTTGTGGACATATGTATAAAGAAGAAGCAAGGTAAATATTGCAAAAGTAGTTCATATGACTTCTTTTTTCCCTAGGTTTGTGAGTGAAGAGGATAATGTTAAACTTCCTAAGGGGTTTTAAAAGAAGAACTTCAAGTGTTCCTTAATAGCTTCTAGGTCTGGATGGATGGCTAGTACATTTCTTCTTTCTAGTGTGTAGATAGATTCATAAAGTCGCTTGAGTCACATGGGAAATATTTCATATCATTCAAACCAAAATATTAAGAGAAATCGTGGTGAACCTAGATTTTTCCAAAGTATATGATAGGGTGAGATGAATTTATTTGAGACTTACATTAATCCATCAAAGTTTATATGTACATTTTGTACATCGGGTGGTGATTTATCTGACCGCGGTGTTTTTCTCTATGTTGATTAATGGTTCTATCTCAATGTTTTTTAGACTAGGAAGAAGGTTGAAGCACTAGTGCTCTCTCTCTCCTCTCTTATTTTTAATTTTTGTTGAGGGTCTAAGTAGGGCACTTATAGAAGGCATGAGGGCATGAGCTCTAAAGTGAATTCTGAGTTGGAAGTAATACAATGTTGTCTCATTTATTATTTGTGGATGATATCCTTTTGTTTTTTGATGGCTCTGAAAGAGATTCCACAAAAATTTAGGAATTTATTGGTGTGTATTACTTAGCTATAAGAATGAAGTCAATATTGTTAAGTCTAGTATTTATTGTGAAGGTGTTAAAGAGGATGAAAAGGTGTACTACCAGTTCTTTCCACATCAAAAAATAGGTCTATAGAATGGCTTGAAATATCTAATATTTTGTATTAAATCTAATGGTTATGGAACGAGGGACTAAGATTGGCTAATTTAAAAACATGAAAGATTATCAACATGGTGTGATTATTGATAATCTAAATGAGGGAGATTGATTTCAATTAAATTTGTACTTTCTGGTTTATTATATATCTCTAGCTTTCATTCCTAAATGGATATTAGAAAAGCTAAGAAAAACCAGTTTTAAATTTGTGTGGTCTAGTAATAGAGAAAAAATGGGGATTCCATTGATAAAGTGGCAAAGAATAGCAATGCCTATGAATAAAGGATGGTGTTTTCCTTAAATCCACCAACATTTTGCAAGAACCTTGGATGCAAAGAGTGTCTAGAGGTTAGTTCAAGGTAGAGAATTTATGGTATTAAGTGGTTTCTCAGAAGTACATAATATAGTCTCAATTGAGCATTGGATTACAAAATCATTAATTATGCATCAATTATTTAAAAGGCCATAGTATTAGCCTTCCCTCTAATAGGAATTTGATAGTGTGGAATGTTGGGAATGGTCATAAGAAAAGATCAGGGGAGAATCTCTAGGTTGGATGCAGTTTAAATTATAGGTTACTTGAAATTTTGATAATTGCACTCAAGGAAAAGGATATTTCTAATTGCATCGTGTGGAAAACCCAATGATGACTACAATTTGGAGACAAGAATGGAATAATGTTGAACAAAGGACTAAAAGTGGGAGGGAGGAAAGATGGAAATAGTAAATTGAAGTGATGAGAATTAGTCATGTTAGATTGAAAGAGGATAAGAATAACCTCATTTTATGAATCCTAAAGGTGGTTGAGATACTCTAGAGATTAGATATAAGGTAACGTGTGAAGGATAGGGTGAGTAAGATTGTGTCTGATGGTGGGCTTTTATTTGGAAATCTAAATGTCCTTTGAAAGCCTGAATTCTTATGTGGTTGGTTCTCAAAAAAAAGCTTTGACGTGGGCTAATTTGTATAAAGGATCATGGTGAGGTCCTAATATATGTGCTCTTCGTAATGGTAATGAAAATATGTTTTCATTTTTTTGGTCAATGTGTGCATGCAACTTAGTTATGGTATGAGGTACAAGTTATCATAGGGTTAAAGAATGCTTAGAGAGGCATTATAATGGAGGACTTTTTGAGGGTTGAGCTTCGCCTCTAAAAAAAGCATGGGGAATTTGGATAACAAAAAATTAAAGCATATTTGAAGAAATATTATTAACCCTTGTACAATTTCCTTCATAGAGCATCAACATTATGATGAGTTTTAAGCATTCCATGGAAGAGAAGCCTCCTAGACAAATCTCAGTGGAAGAAATTGATAAAACAAGTGTGTTGAGATATTTTGATGGATTGATCCAGGTGGATATTGGTGGTGACCCACCTATTCCACCTAGACCTCCAGTTGGTTTCATCACTTTCCTTGATTGTAGCAAAATTTACTATTTTTAGTAGTTTTATGAGTCTTGAACTTCCAGAGCTGTTTCATCCCCCTAAACAGCATTTTTTTAAGGTCCTCGGCAGGATCTTGCTGCAAAACTTGTAGTACACGAAGAGATATTTCCAATGAGGTATTGTACGCACAAAACAAATATCATATGACCAAGTTATGACCCTGGGAATTTGGCTTCCCAACTAACCCCAACAGGACTCAAAAAATCTTGGTGTTCCATCCCCTTAGGTTAGGGTTTTGGTTGCTTAGGTTTTCCCTTTGTTATTAAATAATAAAAAGGCCCTTGAGCCTCATTGTAACAGAGTTCAGAGGCATGTAGTCACCACATATCTTCTTAGAGATAAAGCTACCATCACCCGAGATAGCTTATTTCCATTATGTCTATAAGCAATTTCAATCCTTTGATATTAATAAAATGAATTTTTATTTTTGTTGCAACTCTATGTTTATGTTTATATCTATATTATGTTGTGTTCTTGTACAAGTTTGGATCAATGGTATCAAAGCAGACTTCTCTTTCTCCATTATTCTTTGCATGTCCCCAGTGAGGTCAGGGTATAAAGAGTTAGGGCTCGAACTTGTTGAACCTTTACAAGACCAGCCTCACAAACCCCGATGGTCTCCCATGGCGGAAGAAAATAAAGACGAGGGAGCGAGAGATCCCTTCAAAATATTTCTCGTAGAAGCCCTCGAGAGACAAAAGAATGCGACGATGGACAAATTTTCCCACATCCTTCAGCATCTACCCACAAGCAATGCATCTTCATCCAATAACAACTTGGGAGGCGCCACACCCTTTAAGGTACAATTCAACTTTGACATCCCCATATTTGAAGGCCAGAGAGATGCGAATGTCGTAGATAAATGGTTAAATATGTTAGAATGATATTTTTTGGTTCATGATTTTTCCCATCAGGAATAGATTACTTTTGCACTGCTCAAAGTCACCTCCCATGTCAAGGACTGGTGGGAAACCTACTGTGAGAAGAGAGACGAGAGGGAAGAATCACTATTTTCAGATGCACTGACTTGGAATTCTTTCTGAGACGCCATCAATGAGCGGTATTACCCTATCGAGAGCTGTAAATATAAATACATAAATTGCACCATGTTGCGGCAAGGAAGGGACCAAGACATGTTAGAGTTCAGAAATATATTTCATACCCTTTGCACGAAGTTGCGTATTAAGGATTATGAACAACAGTTGGTACTCAAGTATTGTGGTTGTCTACACACGTAAATCCAGGATGATATGGAATTCCTAGACATCTCCTAGCTCAGCACCGCCTATTGATACGCTCTCAAGATCGAACATATATTTAATTAGAAGAAGTGAGACTTTTGATCTTTGAATCTAAAGCAAGGGAAAGGCATCTCCAAACTACAAAAAAATGGACAAATCCAAGGCAGGGTGACTCGGGACAACTAGTTGAAGCCACAAACGAAGAAAAGCACAACAAAGACAAAGAAGGACAGAAGGACACAAGAAAATGGTGTGAGTTCCATAAGATCCCCAATCATGACACAAGTGAGTGTCAAGCCAAGCAGTCACTCGTGGTTGAGCTGAAGGCTTCCGAATCATATGCATGTTCTGATTCTGAGTCAAAACCTGACAATGTGAATGACAAAAGGAAGAAAATTATTGACGTGGAACCAAGTTCCATTGTTGCCACCACCAAGATCCAAAAGATTGAGCCTGAATATTCAAAGGAGGGGGAGTGCCTCTTCCAATCATAGATGTGGGTGAAGGTTTTTCTTTGCATGTTATTGTCGACAACAGGAGCCAAAAGAACCTCATTTCAGCAGAGGTCATGAAATAGCTAGGTCTACTGACCACACCACACCCACAATCGTACACCATCGGGTGGCTTCAACAAGGACGAAATCTATGTGTCAGCTAACAGTGTCTCCTTACCTACAACATCAATCCCTTCACAGATGAGGTATTGTGTGATGTTTCTCCTCTTGAAGTTTGTAATGTATTATTAGGCCAACCATACTTGTGGAAGCATCATGATGTGTATGAGTCTAGGCCTGGCACCTTTATTATTACTTTGGGAAGCAAGTTATATAGGATACTAGAGGTAGCACTTCCTACTTTCATCTCTTTGATCTTTGTGAAGCAATGCAGTAAGATCATTTTCTAGACTGTGAAACTTTTCTTTCTTACGATTCGCCCTCAGGGTAAGAAGAAGATTGTGGCCACCTATAAAGCCTCCAAATAGGGCTCCTTCACATGACAACAGCAGATGGACAAGGTCATGGAGGAGTATAGGGACATCTTCACCTCACCCACAGGGGTACCCCTTCACTGTCAAGTCGGGCACTCTATCAATCTGACCCTAGATGCGTCGCTACCCAATGGACCAATCTATTGATGCTTTTTTCTAGAGAACGATGCAATCATGTGGCAGATTCAGGATTTGTTGCAGAAAGGGTACATGAGGCCAAGTTCATCACCTTATGGGAGCTCGATCGTGTTGGTACAGAAGAAGAATGGAACCTGGAGGCTTTGTATTGACTATCGGGCATTGAATAAGATCATTGTATAGAATAGGTATCCAATACCACATAATGGTGACCTTCTAGACCAGCTCAAGGGTTCCAAAAATTTCAGAAAGATTGACTTCATGTCCAGTTATCACCAAGTACCAATTGAACCCTCTGATGTGTGGAAGAGCCTTCAAATACAAGGAGGGCCTTTTCGAATGGTTGGTCATGCCTTTTAGGGTGACGAATTCCCCTGCAACCTTCATGTGGTTGATGGATGAAATCTTGCGGCCCTTCACCAACTCTTTCGTGGTAGTATAACTAGACGACATTTTGATCTTCAGCTGGAGCTAGGAAGAAAACATACACCATATCTGATAGGTCCTCCAAACCCTGTGACAACACAAATTGTGTGCCAATTTGGAAAAATGTGCTTTTGGGATGACCAAGATTAAATATTTTGGGTACATCATTGATGAGTGGGGTGTGCATGTGGAACCAACCAAGATATAATTCATTCGAGATTGGCCAGCCCCAACCATTCTAACAAAGCTCCATAAATTTTTGGGTCTTGCCAATTTCTATCACAAGTTCGTGTTGGGATTCTCTCATATCACTTGGCCTTGTTATTTAAGTCACCAAGGGCAGAGCGAAAGAAAATTATCTTTGGTCTAAATCCCAACAGAAGGATTTTTTCTAGTTGAAGCATCACCTATGCTCTGCACCAATGCTCACATTACCAGACTTGCAACAACCATTTGAAATTGAGACAGATTCCTTCGACTATGATATTAGTGCAGTTCTTACCCAGCAGGGGCATCCGATGGCATATCACAGTGAGACACTTTTAGATACAATTCTAAATTATCACACTTATGACAAAGAGATGTATTATATTGTGCATGTCTACTTATAATGGAAGCATTACATTCTAGGGAAGGAAACGGTTATCCACACAGACCACTGACCCCTAAAGTTAATGCAGACACAAGGGAAGTTGCAAAACGATCACCATCAGAAATGGTTCACATATCTACAATAGTTCCATTTGAACATCAAGTACAAGAAGGGAAGCACCAATAATGTTTTATAATGTCTCAGCCGACCAAAGGTTATGGCACTAACGAATTTGTTCGACTCTTGTGGAAACAAGACTTCAGGGTGGCTGCATATTTACAAGAGCGATCCAGAATTCGGCAACACATACCACATGCTCCTAGAAATCGAGAAATTTATAGATTTTCACCTCTATGGTGCATTTTTGTGCCATGTAGGACACCTTTGTGTTCCTTCAAGTGAGTTTGCCAAGATGATTTGCGAGGTGCACTACAGTCGGTTCGTTGGAAATTTCGGAGTAGAGAATATAGTGGCAGTGATGCAGAAGTATTTCTATTGGCCTAACCTTCGACAGGATGTTGAGAAGTACAAGAGATATTGCACTTCCTGTGTCATTTCCAAACCAAAAATCAATAATCAAGGCTTATATACTCCTATTCCTACTCCTATTCGACCTTAGGAATCGATCTCCATGGATTACATGTCAGACCTTCCTTCTACTAAGCATGGAAATAACTGTGTTTTCATGGTCGTCGACAAATTCTCTAAGATGTACATTCTGGTGACCTGTAAGAAGAGTATTACAATATAATTTATTGCTAATATCTTCTTCGAATGAGTGTGGGTACACTTTGGGGTCCCAAAGTCCATTATCTCAGATCAGGACAGCGGGTTCTTGAGTACTTTTTGGTCAAGCCTCTGGTCGATGTTGGATACCAACCTCACTATGTCCATGACCTTCCACCACAAAACTCAAGGCCATACAGTGGTCATCAACAAGATGATCGTGCACATTTTTCGCGTGTAAAACTTGAAGCATCCGCACATGTGGAATGAAATCCTCTCATATGTCTGGCACAGCTACAATAAAGCTCTCTATATCTCAATTGGACACAACCCCTTTCAGGTAGGGTTGGGATTCCAGCCACTATTTTCCATTGATGTTGTCATACCATTTGTAGCTACTCAGGAAAATTCAGCTGATGTCCAATCTGAAGTCGACAAGGCCACCATCTTGATTGAGCATATTCAGCAAATCCTCTATCATGTCCATGAAATATTGGATAGATCCAATGCTAAGTACAAGAAGTATCATGATCACCATTGGGTGCCACACAAGTTCCAAGTGGGCGACAAAGTTTGGTTAAATTTGTAGAAAGAGCACCTCAATGGACCCCACAGCAAGTTTCGCCCACTTTGATATGGATCGTACACCATCACCAAGGTTGTAGGGGAAAATACCTTCGAGCTCATCATTCCACTGTTCATTAGCCTACACCAAGAATTCAATGTGGACCGGATGCGACCATACTTTCCCCCATTGTTAGATACATCCGACATTGTTGAGAATCTTACACCAACAAAACTCAAACCAAGTTGCATCGAACATGCCACAACTGACAAGATCATTAACAAAAATATCAAGAAACTCTCCCGCAGACAATCCAACTATATCGAGTTGTCAAAGCAGGCCAACTCCTTCACCAGGGCAAGTGGTTCACCAAGGACAAGGTTCAACAAAAATTTATTCACCACATGGAGGATTTTCATGAAATAGCGTCCATTTATTGTTGTTGGGGCAAAACAATTTCCTGTCATTTAATTTTTCAACCCGAGGGTTTCGTAAACTTGTGAATCATGCGTACACATATGTGCTAAAAATTGTCTTTCAATTTAGATCAATCTAAATACAAAATAACGAAAACCAATTCATCTAATCTATGAAATCAAATAATGAAAATGAAATTAAACTAACCTATGAAATCAAATAACGAAAAGAAAGAAAAAAAATTCAAAATAAAATATAGCATGCGTAATCACACTTGCAGGAATTGAAATTTTAATCTAAGAAATCATTTCAAAGCATGTAAAGAAAAACAACTAAGGTATGTTCAATCACTTCAACGTTCAATATGATAGAATCACCCTCTTGAGATGATGTACAAGCAACTGATTATACTTTAGTCTTTAAAGCTAGGAAAGCAATTAAAGCATGCAAAGGAAAAACTCAATAATTGCATAAGTTAGGTATTCAAGTATTCAGTTTAGAAATATGATAAAATCACATTCTTGAAATGATCTTTAAGAACACCCAATTATACAATTGAATGAGGATCTAAAAATAAATGTAAAAGCATGTAAAAGTAAAGCTCAATGGTTGTATAGGTTGAACATTCAATCACCCAACTTAGAACACCTTCTTAGCCTGATCTTTTAGGAACATTAAATTATACAATGAATTGATAGTTTGATCTAAGAAAGTAAATAATAGAACATAAAAGGAAACTAAATAACTGTGAACTCTATTGCCTCAAACTTAATCCAATTTGAAAATATATAAATCTATCCCATTGAAATGTTTTTATAAAAGTAAAGATTACACAAACATTCTAAAACTAATACTAAGAAAGCAAAAATGTGATATGAATGTGGAAAAATGTGAATATGAATGTATCCCCCCCCCCCCAATTGATTGTATTGGCAATTTTATGAAATGAGGAAAATAAGTGTTTTTTCCAAAAACTATCATTCTAGCTTTTCAAGGAATTCTATGGTAAAAAGTTAGAAAATGACATACCTTAACTTACCCTTTGGAAATGGATGAGCTGCATGTGTGGTGGATGTAAAATTATGATCATAATCTTCTTCATGTAGTTGTAGAAGTTATGTATAAAAGAGTCAAGATGATTTTTTATTACTTCTACTAAAACTGTTGAATTTGCTCAAAATTGTGTTGATTTTGCAGTTGTCATCTGATTCTGTAGCTACCATATGATTATGTCGCTGCCCTCTGATCCGGCAGTTGTCATCCGATTATGTTGTTGTCATCCGATTCTGCAGTTGCAGAATGGTGTTGATCTGTTGTAGATGCATGTCTTCTTCATTTGCTTCAAAATGATGAAAATGATAGTCTTCGTGTCTTCAAAATTCGTTGACATAATTCCTGCTATGTGAATAGATGTTCTGATGTCGAACATAGCAGGAAATTTTTGACTTAATGGCCATTAATGGATGCCACTAGTCAACACAAGAACTCTCACCATTGATGACAATGAGAGTCCATATGCAAAAACACATCTTGCTAGGTACGAATATTTTTGTTGTTGTTGAGTACCTAGAAGTTCCGAAGAACAAGGGACATTAATGTATTCACATTATTCGTCGACAAGAGGACTTGCCATTAAGGCATGCAAGCCTCAAGGTGTTTTTGCAAGGATTTTAGACTCAAAGGAGTATGGACTCAATAATTTGCTTTGAATCAAAGTTTATTTGCGAAATGAAAATGATAGGAGAAGGAAAATGGAAATGGAAGATGAAAATGGAAAATGACAATGGGTAATAAGCATGTAAGTGAGCTTCTTATTTTTATTTGTGGGTTAGGAGTAGACAAAGAGTAATGGAAAGTGTATGTGAATAAAAATGAACAACTGACTCTTGCTAAAAAATTAAATGTGGATTTCTTTGAATTGCTTTGTTGTATTTATAATTCAAAAGGGAGGAAAGGCAATGGTCTTGATGGATATGGAAATGGACATGGACTTGTTCTTATGTTTCTCATGAAATTGTTCCTTTGAAGACTAATTGTGCGCACAATTGGTTTCCTTCAATGATCATTCGATCATCCCAAACCTACAAAAACTTGGCATCTCTTGAAGAATTGATGAATGTTGTGGCGCAATCGCTTTTTGATACCATTCCTTAATGTAGTCTTTGGGCTGCATTCTAGATTCTCTAAGAATTGATGAATGTTGTGGCGCAATCGCTTTTTGATACCATTCCTTAATGTAGTCTTTGGGCTGCATTCTAGATTCTCTGTCCATAAATGGTTAGTAAAAACTACAAAATAAAAATAAAATACATTCTAGATTGAAAACTAGTTCTTATGCACACTTCCCCCGCAACGGTGCCAAAATGTTGGGGCAAAATAATTTCTCGTCATTTAATTTTTCAACCCGGGTGTTTCGTAAACTTGTGAAGCATGCGTGCACTCTATGTGCTAGAAATTGTCTTTCATTTTAGATCAATCTAAATATAAAATAACGAAAACCAATTCATCTAATCTATGAAATCAAATAATGAAAATTAAATTCAACTAACCTATGAAATCAAATAATGAAAATAAATAAAACAAATTCAAAATAAAATATAGCATGTGCAATCACACTTGCAGGAATTGAAATTTTAATCTAAGAAAGAATTTTAAAGCATGTAAAGAAAAAAAACTAACGTATGCTCAATCACTTCAGCATCCAATATGATATAATCACCCTCTTGAGATGATGTATAAGCAACCGATTATACTTTAGTCTTAAAATCTAGGAAAGCAATTAAAGCATGCAAAGGAAAAACTCAATAATTGCATAAGTTAGGTATTCAAGTATTCAGTTTAGAAATATGATAAAATCACCTTCTTGAAACGATCTTTAAGAACACTCAATTATACAATTGGATGAGGATTTAAAAAGCAATGTAAAAGCATGTAAAAGTAAAGCTCAATGATTATATAGGTTTAACATTCAATCATCCAACTTTGAACACCTTCTTAGCCTGATCTTTTAGGAACATTCAATTATACAATGAATTGATAGTTTGATCTAAGAAAGTAAATAACAGAACATGAAAGGAAACTAAATAACTGTGAGCTCTATTGCCTCAAACTTAATCCAATTGAAAAATATATAAATCTATCCTATTGAAAAAAAATTATAAAACAAATATTACACAGTCATTCTAAAACTAATACTAAGAAAAAAAATAAACTTTAATCTATAAAAAAAGTAAATCTCACACATTTTAGGTAGTTGATCTAAAATTATGAGAGATGGTAAATCGAGATGCTCCATATGTAAGCACAACCAAATCAAAATGAAGGAACATTCATGAGTAAGGTTCCGCAATCTAATTTGTATTCAAAGCTTGAGCATAACTTGCATTTTACAAATGATTTGATAGGAGAAAGCTTCCCCTATTTATACAAAAGATTAGAAGCTATCTTGTTAATGAGATTCCATGAATCTCTCCCTATATATCTAGAGTTACAATCCAAATAATAAGTGATAAGGCACATGTCTTCTTAGAGTTACAATAAAAATAGGAAATGAGACACATATTCTTATGATCCCGTGATCTTCTCCATCCAAATTTGAATTTGGCCTTAAGAGGCCACATAAAAGTCTTTTGGAAGCTTCTTTTTGACCTACACATGGCAACAAACTCATTCCACTTGTTAAGTATAAGTATTTGCATATTATTTTCTAATTTTTAACCATAAATTCACTTAAAAATACTAGGAATTAATAAAGTTTTAAAAAACATAATGTAACCCAATAGTGGCAATGGTAAGGTAAATGTAATGAAATGGAGGTGGAGTGAATGTGATAATATTGAAATATAAGAGAAAATTTAATGGAAGTAAATGACAATTTCAAGTCCCAACACTTGCTAAGGGGGGAGGAATGATCCAAGGGGATATTGGTGACCACCTGCCTATTCCACCTAGACCTCTAGCTGGTTTCATCAGTTTCCTTGATTATAGCAGCATTTACTATTTTTAGCAGTTTTTCAGGTCATGAACTTCCAGAGTTGTTTTGACCCCCTAAACAACATTTTTTTGAGGTATGTCGTAGACTTATAGCTATAGGTAGGAGCTTATTGGAAATATTGTAGTACTCGGACATATCTTTCCAACGAGGTATCATACGTTCCAAATGGAGATCATATGGCCAAGTTACGACCCTGGGAAGTTGCCTACCCAACTAACCCCAACGGGGCCCACAAAATCTTGGGGTTAGGGTTTTGATTGTTTAGGGTTTCCCTTTATTGATCAATAATAAAAAGGCCCTTATGCCTCATTATAACACAGTTCAGAGGCATGTAGCTGCCACATCTCTTCTCAAATCTGAAGCTACCATCGCCCGAGCTATTTTATTTTCATGTTGTATATAAGCGTATTTCAATCCTTTGATATTAATGAAATGAAGTTTTATTTTTGTTGTGTCTTTGTGTTTATGTTTATATATGTATTATGTTGCGTTCCTATATAAATCCATATCATAGACCGTCTTGAGGGGACTATCGATCCTATGGAGCTAGGGGAATTGTTTATTTTTAGGTAACAGTAGATGTGCTCTAGCTCCAAAACTTTGTGGAGATGTTAGAACACATGATATCTCCAAGACCTAGAAATCATTTGGAGAAATTTCACCCAAAAATTAAGTTATTCAAATAATTAATTATTTTAAATAGAGCCTAAGTTAAAACTAAGGGAATTTAAATAATTAAAGTGAATTAATTTAAACATGTGGGTGAGAAGCTTCTAAGTGACAAAGATCAAGTCTTTTCTAATCTTAGCCATCGATTAGATATTAGATCACGATTGTTGATTCATCAACAAGAAAAGCATAAAGGAAGGCTTGAGGATCAGTTGGAGAACACACACAGAGACTGAATTTAGAGATCGAATTCTTCTAACGAAGCAATGCTCAGACGAGGATCAGATCTAAGTAATGAATCCATGCAGTGAGGGGCAATTTGGCAATGGGACTTCAATCCAAGGTCGAGAATACGAGTGCAAAGAGGCAGATTAGCACCAGGAGAGACAATGCAGCCCTTGAGAGGGTGACGTAGAGCTAATAGGGCTCACGTAGATCCAGAAGGGTGACGCAGAGCCAGAGGAGATGATGCAGTCACTTGAACAGCTACGCTGGGGTTTCTTTGAGCCAGATTGGGCAGTCATTAAACAGATCAATTTTTGAGCTAAGAAGGCTCACAAGGAGGGTGACCCAACCACTAAAGGAGGTGGTGCAGTCTCAGCACAGAGCTTGTTGCAGCTGTCGTTGCACAGCACTAGGAACATTGCAGTAACCTTGGGGTTTCTTCATTCTACTATTGGATCAGTCAAAATGCCTATCTCTGGATAGAGGTACTTCTGCCGAGGATTTTCAATGTTGGGTGAGCTAGATTTTGCACCCTAGATTGTATTCATAAATCTGCATAATAATATAAACCCTTAGAACTGTTGCACCGATTTTCCCGCATTAGGTTTTTCCAAGGACAATTGGCCAAAAATAAGTGTGTCCTTTGTCTAAATGCCTTATTTTTCTTTCAGTACTTGATTTGTATAGTTGTGTAGGATGCAGTGTATTTACATTAATATTTTCTTGATGTATTAAGAAAATAACTTGTTAATTTAATGAAAACAAGTAGGTAATGTAAATTAAATTTTTGTAGTAGGATTTCTCGTTTAGATTCAGAAATTTTCACATGGTATCAGAGCTATTGCAGATCAAGTAGAGTTTAAGCCAATAGCGAAATATCGAAGAAAAATTTTATGCAGGAAGGAAACTTTCCCAAGTGACAGTGCTAAACTAGAAAGAGGCATAGGAAGGGTTGACGCAGTCACCAGAGGGGCTGACACAAAGCCTGCATTAGCCAGCTAGGGTGACGTTGTCACTGCAACAGAGGTAGCACATTATTTTTTGGGCCAGCGCTGAGGTTTTGAGCCTCAAATTTTTCCGTAGTTGTGGCTGGAAGAGCAGTATGAATTTTCTTATGGAGTTGCTGGTGGGGCATTGTTTCTGTTGATGCAGAATAGTGTTTAGTGGGGCAGTGACAAAGTATAGGGAAGTAATTACTCATAAGACTACTTGCCAAGAAGTCTAGATCCAGTGTTGACCAGCAACAAAGAGTGATCAGAGAGGAGTGTTTCGACATCAGTTAGAAAAAGGATTTCTGTAAAGGAAATCGCTTTTCAGAGGGAGCTTGTTCCTTAGAAGGTTTCTAGCGCCAAGGAAACCTAGATCCAAGTTTTTTTGGGGTAGCAACAAAAGAGGGAAAAGAGAACCAGTTCGACATTTTTTTTTAGCAGAGATGGTCACACATGGACTGAGGGATTAGGATAGGTTCAATGGAGCATCCAACTTTGTCATTTGGAAGGCCAGGATCTCATCAGTTTTAGATAAACATCGCATCAAGGAGCATGTCTTGAATGAATTTTTTGTCCCTATTGATGATGATCCTCTCAAGAAGTACGAGGAGGCTCAAGCATAGGCAAAACGCATGATCATGAACGTAGACGAGGATTATGTGATCCCACATATTTTCGATAAGAACACGGTAAGGGAAATATTGAATTCCTTCACCACTATGTACTAGGGAACTTCCATCTAGTGGAAGATGTTGCTTAAGAATCAGCTGAGACTATATCAGATGAAGAAGGGAGAAGAGATCGACCCCTTCCTTATTAGATTGCAAGCGATCTGAGATTGGCTATCTTCTGTAGGGGCTACACCAGACGATGGTCTTATGGTCAAGACTGCTCTGAATACAGTCTCTGAAGACTGGGAGAAATTTTTCCCAAGGTATTTTGGGCAAGGTCATTCTTCCAAACTGGGAGGAGATGTGGGCAGCTCTTCGACATGAAGAGATCAGAAGGTTGACCAAGGCCGGAATAAGCAGCATGAGGATCAAAATCAAGGAGGAGGAAGAGTAATATGAGGCTCTTGCATCTAAGGGACATCATGGGCAGCAAATAAGGAAGAAGAAGGACCTCTAGAAGGTTAGATGCTTCAGGTGTGGAGAATTAGGACATTTCACCACACACTGCCCTTAAAAGAAGGGAAAAGAATAATCTGACTCGAAGGGTTCTGCAGTAAAGGATGATGACTGGGATGATGATGATTGTGCCATGAGTGTTTATGTACCTCGAGAGAAGAGGTGGGGCGACATTGGCCTGTAGTTATTTGAACTATAGTGAAAGGGAAGGATCCTTGAGGTGCCCAAACTCTTGGATCACATACGACTAGGGAACCCTTAATGACAGTAACAAAATTATGGGTGTCAGTTGATGCAAGGGGTGATGGAGTAACAGTGGCAGAGCTAGAGTGTCAAAGTCTGAAGCACTGCAGAGCAGAGGCAACAGTAGCAGTGCAATGCACGGAGGTGCAGCACAATGTAGAGTAGAGTATAGTAGCAGCATCGTAGAAGCATCAGAGGGTTAGCACAAATTAGTAGCAGAAGTAGTTCCAGCATCGATGTGTATCCAGAATGATCAGTATGTCAATTCTGGGTTGTTTTTTAGTTGCTTAACTCTCATCAAATGAGTTGCAGTGTAGCAGTTAGCAATGGCAGTGTTATGGGCATCACGATGCACCATTTGTGAGGGAGTTGCAGTACATATGTCGCAGTTTCAATGGCAGTGACATGGGCAGTAGCCAAGCAACAGCAGCGCAGAGGACCAATGTCGTGGATCAGAGTGATGCTTCTAGTGTGAAGTGTTACTAGAGTGCATTCCTCGCTAAGAGGGAGTGTTCATTTTTTGGTAGCATCGGATGTGCTCTAGCTCTGAAACTTTGTGGAGGGGATAGAACACATGAGATCTCCAAGACTCATAAATAGTTTGGATAAATTCAACCCGAAACTTAAGTTATTCAAATAATTAATTATTTTAAATGGAGCTTAAGTTAAAACTTAGGGAATTTAAATAATTAAAGGGAATTAATTTAAACATGTGTGTGAGAAGCTTCGAAGTGATGAAGATCAAGTCTTTTCTAATCTTATCAATTGATTAGAAAATAGATCATGGTCGTTGATTCATCAACAGGAAAAGTATAAAGGAAGGCTTGAGGGTCTGTTGGAGAACACACACAAACACTGAATTTAGGGATCAAATTCTTCTAACGGAGCTATGCTCGCAAAAAAATCAAATCTGAGTAATTCAGTACAGTGAGGGGTAGTTCGGCAGTGGAACTTCAGTCCAAGGCCGAGAATACAAGTGCAGAGTGGTAGATCAGCACCAGGAGATATATTGCATCCCTTCATAGGGTGATGCAGAGCCAGCAAGGCTCACATAGAGCCAAAAGAGTGACACAGTCAATTGAGCAGCTGCGATGGGGTTTCTGTGAGGCAGATCGGGTAGCCATTCAGCAGATTGATTTCTAATCCAGGAAGGCTCACGAGGAGGGTAACACAGCCACTAGAGTAGGTGACACAGTCTCAACGCAAAGCTTGTTGCAACCATCGTTGCACAACATTGGGGACAACGCAGTCACCTTGGGGTTTCTTCATTCAGTTGTTGGATCATCTGAAATATCTATCTCCGAATAGAGGTACTTCTGCCAAGGATTTTCTCTGTTGGGCAAGCCGGATTTGGCACCCTAGATTGTTTTCAAAAATCTTCATAATAATATGGACCCTTAAGACTGTTGCACTGGTTTTTCTGCATTGGGTTTTTCCAGGGAAAATTTTCCAAACATAATTGTGTTCTTTGTATGAATGCATTATTTATTTTTCAATACTTGATATGTATGGTTGTGTAGGTTGCAGTGTATTTTCATTAATATTTTCTTGATGTATTCAGAAAAATAATTTGTTAATTAATGAAAGCAAGTAGGTAATGTAAATCAGATTTCTACAATACGATTTCTGGTTTAGATTCAGAAATTTTCACAGAAATCATCTATATTAAGGAAATACATTCCATAATATTCAAAGTTGGTTTAGATAAAGAGTCAAATAACATGGTTGAGTTTATAGGTTTGAAGCTACCTATTATTATTGTAGCTAAAAAGGAACAAGTTTTTCAGATAATTCCATCCTAATGCATATCTTCAAAGAAATTCAAAATATCTCTACTAAAATGTCATATCAACATTTATATAAAGAGAGTGAAACATAATTGAAAATGGATTATCAAAAGATGGATTAATTCCAAATATAAGTCAATGGCACATTCACAAAAATGTTGATGGAAGGAAATAATTTTTTTGGTTTTTAAGTTCCTGTGGTTGTCATTTTTTGAAGAGTTTTTTGGATTATCCACAGTATCAAGGAACATTTGTCGACGTTTCGAATCCCAACGGGGATCCATATTCAGGACAATTGAATGAAGAATTGGAAGAAGGGTTTTAGGCTATTAATAGTGAAGAAGGATATGACAGGAGCCAACAAAAGTTATTGATTTTAATTTGATATAAAAAATTTATTATTTAATTTAATTCCAAAAAACAATAGATAATAATTTTATTTCAATTTTTAATAATTTTATTTCCAATTTTTAATAGTTTTATTTCTAATTTAATTTAATAATATGAACTAATTTTAATTTATTTAAATATTATATGATAAATATTTATATTAATTAGTTATTTATTTGATAAATAACTATGTATTAATATTAATTTCTAAATAAATATTAATCAATTAAATAGCTAATTATTTTGCTATATAGATACTAATTTAGTTAATTGATCTAATTAATTTATTTAATTTATATAATTTAATATTTAATTTAGGATAAAATACATTTGATAAAAACCTAAATTTTTTAGAGATGGTTATTAATATCATTAATTGATATAAAAATAAACTAATTATTTACTAATTAGTATTAACATTTATTTAAAGATAGATAAATATTATTTATTTAATTTATTAATTATGTATATCTAATTAATTATGTTTATTTAATCTAATAATAAATATTATAATTAATTTATGTTAGGGGAAGAATTAGGGGATAAATTAGGGTTATAATAGTTACTAATAATTATTATTAATTGCTTAATTAATTTTTATTTTTATACAAAATAAAAATTAATTAATGAGTAAAATTATTAAAAGTAAGTACTTTAATTATTGAAACGTCATTTAGAATTCAAATTAGCGTGTTTTCTATTAGTTTCTTTTTCACAACAAGACTTTATAATGGACACAATCACTTGAGTAGTTGTGATGGGGTTTTTGTGAGGCAGATTGGGCAGCCATTTAGTAGATCGATTTCTGAGCCAGGAAGGCTCACGAGAAGGGTAACACAGCCACTAGAGTAGGTGACGCAGTCTCAACGCAAAGCTTGTTGCAATCATCGTTGCACAACATTAGGGACAACGCAGTCACCTTGGGGTTTCTTCATTATGTTGTTGGATCAGCCGAAATATCTATCTCCGGATAGAGGTACTTATGCCGAGGATTTACTCTGTTGGGCGAGCTGGATTCGGCACCCTAGATTTTTTTCAGAAATCTGCATAATAATATAGACCCTCAAAACTACTACACCGGTTTTTCTGCATTGGGTTTTTTCGGAGACAATTGTCCAAAAATAAGTGTGTTCTTTGTATGAATGCCTTATTTATTTTTCAATACTTGATATGTATATTTGTGTAGGTTGTAGTGTATTTACATTAACATTTTCTTGATGTATTCAGAAAATAACTTGTTAATTTAATGAAAGCCTGTAGGTAACGTAAATCAAATTTCTGCAGTAGGATTTCTGGTTTAGATTCAGAAATTTTCACAGGAATCATCTATAATAAGGAAATAAATTCCATAAGATTTAAAGTTGGTTTAGATAAAGAGTCAAATGACTTTGTTGAGTTTATCGGTTTGAAGCTACCTGTTATTATTGTAGCTACAAAGGAAAAGTATTTCAGATAATTCCATCTTAATGCCTATCTTCAAAGAAATTCAGAATATCTCTACTAAAATTACATATCAACATTTATATAAAGAGAGAGAAACATAATTGAAAATGGATTATCAGAAGATGGATTAATTCCAAATATAGGTCAATGGCACATTTGTAAGAATGTCGATGGAAGGAAAGATTAATAACATCATCCTTCTTTCTATTAGTTTCTTTTTCACAAAAAGACTTTATAATGGAATTAGTGACTACTATGCTATGTTTAAAAAATATAAGTGATAAGACTATTTAAAATATTTTTTAAGCATTTTATTTTGTTTTAAATTTGGGATATGTAACTAAATATTTTGGAATGTGAAAACCAGAATGAAAGATAAGTGTGAATTACATTCTATTCACACGATGTACACATTAATACATAATTTTCTAACCCTTGATTTTCATCTTCCAAGAGCTCACTTGGACTTCAATGACTGTTGGAATTCCTCCACGCCAACCCTAATGGATTAGGTTTCCAACATTCCCCCTTACTCCAAAGGGGTGTATATGAGTACAAGAAGAGAGTTGAATTACAAAATTGCATGGAATCCAATGGCTTGATGTGCTCTTTGAAATGGTGGTTTAAGGAAGACCACAAACAAAATGAGGTAGAACACGAAGTTTCCATCGGTGGTGGTTTAAGGCTTACCACCAACTCTATCTCTAGGCTCTGGAAGCTAGTTATTGTTCAAGTTGTGGCTCAAGCTCGCTTGATATTTCTTTGAAGTTGGTAGTTGATTATCAATTCCCCCATTATCAAACACAAGATAAGAAGATGAAGATATAGCCATTGCAATACATGTCAATACTGGAGATTGAACTCTAAGGTATGACTGATATATCTTCTTAGATCTTGAATACCATTGCCAAGAAGCAATCCATCCAATGTGAATCATTGTTCTTGCAGGAGTCTTGTTTCTAAAACACTTTTGTGAATGAGTATGTTTTCCACAATGCTCACAAGGATGAATATCAAAGCACTTATCTTTCACGTGACCAACTCAATCACAATGTTGGCATCTAAGAATATGAAGTGGCTATGAAAGGAGCAGTATGCGGAAAAGGTGAAGATGAATCATCCTGAAGAAACCTAACACTATGAAACTAGATTGGCTTATAATCATCTAGAATTTGAAAGGATACATCCTTTTCATAGAATGTGATAAGTTCTTTCCATGTTCTGACAATGGACTTGGGAAGTGCAATTTGAACCTCTACATCTTCATGCAAATCTATACCTAGAATGGCTCACTGATCTCATCAATTGCTCGTTGTTGATTGGAAAATGTCTAAACCTAAAAAGGGGAGTTATTCTAAACATACGTCAATTCATAATGTTGATTTTTTTGTTATAGTTCACCTTGTTGGAGCTGAGATTCAAGCTCGAGAAAATCATTTTTCTTCTTTGCATCTTGTAAACAGATTTTAATATCAGTAAGAGTAGCTTTACCAATTTTTATAATGTTGTCAACGGTATAATGTGTCATTAGAGTATTCAATAACTCCAATGCCGTATTAATTCCAACCATTTTTCAAGCATACAAATTCAGCAAATGGTGTCAGATTCAATCAAAAATTCCCCTCTAAACATTTTTTTTTAAAAAAAATGATATTTCTCGATGTTATATAGTTGTAGTTATGTTTTGATACAGCAATGGTTAATCCACTCTTGATCATAGGCATAGCCATCTTTCCTTATTCTATTTTAACATCAATTTTTGCCACCACTTAAGCTCAAAACTAGTAATGAAATAATAAATGAAGAGTTAATGACCAACAAATTTGGTGGGGTATCTCTCTAAAATTGATTTACAATGCTCTTTCCCTCCAAATCACAAATGAAAAGAGGTTGCGCATCTCTAAGGCATAACATTATGCTAGGAGTTTCTCATATAAAACTATGTGCATTTCACTGATGACCTCAATTTTATTGATAGGATTAATTTTCATGGGCAATGAAAAATGTTTCATGCCAACTGAGTACAAGATGTACACCATCTTATCGTAGCTCGTCCCTCAACAGAACAGTGCAAATAAGTTTGATGGAACTCACTTAGGGCCTAATTTATTAGAGCAAGAGTTGGGTGAGCTTTGAAGTGTGACTTGAACTTATTAGTCGCTTCATCAAAATTTAGATAAAATCATGTGATTTCATTATATTCACAAGATGTGCACATTAATACAGTGTTATGGCCCTTGGTTTTCACCTTCCAAGAGGTTGTTTGGACATCGATGATTGTTGGTATTCCTCCACACTGACCCTAACAAATTAGGTATCCAACAAAGACTATGATGCCCATATGTAATTTTATTCCTTCAAAAATGAGAAAATATGGAAACTAAAAGAGATAGAGGACTATGAATACTAGAATCTAAGACTATTAATACTAGAACTCGGAAGGCGCTGAAAGATATTGGGAACATTATTAGGTGTTTTGTTTATATGGATCAAATTGTTTTATGTGCAAGAGATAAACTTCTGGCTCAGATTCTTGTTGAAGTCAACTATATGGGCGGATTGATGGAAAACATCATGTTATAGTGGGGGACCTTGTTTTTTTACATTGTATAGGTTATTGGAACATTCACTTTCGATTCTTGCTTTTCCACCACACTAGACACCTGTTGGATTTTTTTCTGCATCCTTTTCATGCCGATGGCACATCCCAGCGAGCCGACCTCTCTGGGGGAATAGACATTGACACCTCTCGGCAGGATTTTGGATCATATCAAGGTACCTATACTTCTCAAGATGAAATTGTATTTTGCATTAAAAAAAATTCTCCTCCTTTTTCAAAGTCTCCTTGCACTTCTCGTGGGGTTCCTCCTAACCCCTCCCCTGCGTTCTCCCGATTTCACACCTTTTGGACTTGACTATCTCCCCTTTTGGCCACTTTGATCCATCTGTCCCCTTGATGGCTCCCCCTGTTGATGGTTCGTTGGTAAAACCTGGAACATTTAGATCCTCTTCTTCCTATCTACCACAGGAAGACCATTCCTCTCCTATGGAACCTCTCGCTCTGCCCTCCCCTCACAACTCTATTGACAGTGACATGGAATTTCTTAAACTAAATCCTGACATGGACCTGATGGCCCTCACAGTGCACAAAGGTATCCTGAAGGCTCCCTCTCCCTCCATTAGCCCTATGTCTGCCAAAAACATTACCACGCGACGAAATGGGGGTCGGGCTAGCAGACATATTAGGGGTCCTAACCATGGAACACAACTTCTTTTTACTCTGGAGACCTTCATGAAATCCCTGTTCTGGACACTTCTCTCCCTGGGACCCTTAGATTTGAGAAGCCCCTACATCTTTCTCATGATGTAGATCCTCTCTCATAATATTTGTGGTTTGGGTGATGTCGCTAAAAGACTCTCCCTGCATCATATTTTTTCCTCTCTTCACCCTTATGTCATTCTCATCCAGGAAACCATGATCGATTCTTCTAAATATCTAGACTACTTTGAACTCATTTTCCCAAATTGGTGTGTTGTTGCTCTAGATTCTAATGGACTTTTTGGGGGTTTGGTGGCTTTGTGGGACCCCTACTAGGTAGATTTTCGAGCATATAAATTCCTTTCAGGCATGTTACTTTCTAGAATTTCAGGGGCTCGCATGATAGGATTCATATATGGAATATGTATGCCACATATGCAGATCATAGGAACTTTTGGGACCGTGTTAGATCTTCCAGCATACTTAACATCGGTTCTCTGATTATTGTGGATGACTATAATGCGACATTATCTCTGGATAAACATTGGGGTTCCTCAAAACATAGGGACCCCCTCTCAAAACATATTCTTACTCTATTTGATGAAAATCACATGTTTGATGTGTGCCCTTCGCCCCTTGTGCCCACCTGGAATAACGGGAGATGTGGGGAGGATTTTTTGGGAAAGTGGTTGGATCAATTTATGATGCATCAAGGTTTTTTAGATTTTGGGCAATATTCGGTCGATGGAGGTGCAATCATACATATCATACCATTTCCCTATTCTTCTACAGTGGAGACAAGAAAAAAAAAAGGGGGGCATCCTGTTCAAGTCTAATAGGAGCTGGCTAGAGGATGAAGAATTCAACAATCTAGTGACTAAGGTTTGGAGGTCCTTTGAATGCTTATAAAGGATGACAGCCATGGAACATATCACTGAAATTTTGGCAATCCTCAAGATTCAGGTTAGAATTTGGGAACGAGGTAAGAAGGCCTGACTTTTTGTTGAACTCAACAATATTTCGTAAGAAATAAAGATCCTGAGTTGTTGTCTCTTGGAGGCATGTCCCTCTCGGCAATCCCTGGATCGGTTGAAATCTCTAGAAATGAGGAGAAGACAGATTTTTTTGATACAAGAAAACACTTGGATATTGAAGAGTAAGGCTACTTGGATTCAATCTGGTGACCGAAATACTAAGTTTTTCCATAAATTCGCAAATTAGCGCAAGAATACTAATGCGATTTGGTGCATTATGGGAGCAGATGGAACCTATAAATACATTGATTCGGATATTCAGCAAGAAGCAATCAATTTCTTTGGTAATTTATTCAAAGGCTATGATAAGGTACATCTGGAGGACCAGTTGTGGGTTGTTGAGGAATATCTGGTTATGTTCGATCTGGAGGCTAACGACTCCCTCTACCACCCTGTTACATTGGAGGAGGTTCACTCTGTGTTAAAATCCTTTCAAAAGGACAAATTGCCAGATCCCAATGGCTGGACAGTAGAATTATTTCTACACTTCTTTCATCTTATGGGGGAAACTCTTCGCGAGATGGTTGAAGAATCTAGGTCTTGAGGCTCTATTTCTAGGGCTTTAAAATCGACCTTCATTGTGTTGATTCTGAAGGTAGGTGCACCATACTCTTTTTCAAACTTTAGACCAATTTATTTATGTAACATTATGTATAACTTATCTCCAAGATTATTATTGAGCGGATTAAGGGTCCTCTCTCTTCTCATATCACACTGGATCAATTTGGGTTTTTAAAGGGAAGATCAATCCATGAAGTTATTGCCATAACACAGGAATGCATCCATTCTACTCATACAAAGAAGATGGGCATGATGGTGATGAAAATTGATTTAAAAATAGTGTATGATTGTGTGGACTTGAGGCTGCTTCAGTTCATCCTTGTAAATATTGGTCTGGATCACAGGAACATGGAATGGATCACGGCGTGTGTCTCTGACATACGGCTTGTTGTTTTCATTAATGGTTACCCCACTGAATTTTTTCATGCACATAGAGGCTTGTGCCAGGGTTGTTCTTTATCTCCCCTACTCTTCTTACTTGTCATGGATGTTTTCAGTAGAAAGATAATATCTGCACAAGAACTGGATCTTTTCTGGGGTATGTTGTTGGCTCCCCTAGTTTACATATCTCACTTGTTTATTTTTTTATGATATTCTTACCTTTGGGGAAATTAATCGAACACAATGGGATGTTCTACATTAAATTTTTATGATATTTGGCAAGGCTTTGGGCCTACTCCTAAATGGTCATAAATTATGTCTTTTTCATTCTTATGGGTATCTGTCTGAGATCAAGTACATTGGGGACTTATTTGGCGTGAAGGTATGCAGGCTTCATGATGGTTTCACATATCTGGGCTTTCGGTTGAAGCCGACCTCTTACAGAAGTGTTGATTGGGATTGGTTTCTCTCTAAATTTGATAGAAAACTTCATACATGGAACTACAGATACCTCTCTCTTGGCAGAAGATATACATTGACTACATGAGTTCTTCAACAACTAGAAACTTATTGGACAAATATCTTCGCTATCATGGCTAATATATGTTCTAAAATTCGATCTATACTGGGACATTTTCTATCGTCGGACTCAGGAACTGAGCATAAAATGCATCTCATGGCATGGGATATGCTTTATAAACCAAAACAATATGATGGATGGGGTATTCTGGATACCCATATATTTGGTTGCTCTTTGCTCCTAAGTCACTGTGGAGGGCGTTATTTGGCCATGGCTTGTGGGATCGAATTATCTCTGTTAAGTATCTCAGAGATTTTCATATTTCTTACTGGCTCAGACGATCGGAAAATTGGGTGCAGGAAATATTCTTATATATGGGTGAGTTTACAAAAGGTTAAGTTGTGGATCTTTAGGAGAGCCAAGTGGACTTTAGATAAAGGGAATGAAATTTTAATTGGATATGATGGTATTGCAGTTTTATCTGAATCTCCTAATTTAACTCATAATACCATCGACGCCCTACATCGCAAAGGTACATAGTTTCTGGATCAGGCTATTTTTGGATGGAATGGGAGCATTTTGCGCAAGAAGGATGCTTCACAGATTGGTCTTCATGCGCACGAGGCAGAGGAATGGAATCAATATATTAGGATACTCAAATAGGCTATACTGTGTGGGAATCGGAACAGGGATTCCATAACCTGGGAGGGCACTACTCGTTGAGGTTCTATGATAGTTGTCGAGACATATCAATACATTTTTAAATCATTACAGGGGTTACCCGTATCCTAGTTTTCCCCATTCTAAAAGATGCGGGCTCCTCTAAAAAAAAAATTATTTGTTTGGATGGTAGGAGGAACAAGATACTCACCTGGGATAACCTCTATAAAATAGGTTTCACGAGCCATGGAATCTTCTCTTTATGTGGTAAGGATGATGAATCTGTTCCTCATTTATTTCTTACATGCTCGTTTACTATGCAGGTATGGAATTTAATATTTTGGAATTTTCATATTTCGAGGCGAGTCTTCTCCTCCATTAAATTCTATTTAGAGTGAGGACTAGAGGTAAGCCACACACAGATTTTTATTCCCCTCTTTCTACTTTGGGAAAACTAGAAGACCAAGAAACAGGTCATATTTAGAGAGGGCCATCTGAATATATATAGAACCTTTTCCAAGATCTTGGGATGGTTGGATTATATGACTCTACGTCCTCATCGGGATAGAGATATGAGTGTACAATACAACAGACCTTACATTAACATGTCAAGGGGTTTCTTCGATGGCGCAAATTAGGAAGATGTGGTTGTGGAGTAGTCTTCTATGGTGACAGGGATACAAAATACAAATTATCTTGGTCAAGCGAGCTTGGCACAAACCTAAAGGCTAAACTAATGGCTCTCTGGGGGATCTTATGGTTTTCTTGTCGGAAAGGGATGGTCCATCATTAAAATGGAGACTCTCAAACCATCATACAGGGGATTTCCGGAGACACATTATTTGACCCTCCTCTACTAAGAAATTGGTGCAAACGTACAAAGGAGCTCATCCTGCAATTTCACACTTTCCACATCCAGCGCATTTACAGAGAGTCTAACTCGGAGGCTAAATCTCTATCTAAGAGAGCATTGCGGGAGGTGGATGACTTCCTACACTATTCTCATGTCCACCGAGGGGTCGTTCTAGAGGAGGGTAGAATGGTTCTTCCATAAGCTGGTTTATGATCTACTACATATTTTATTTAGTTCCACTTTTCTCTTAGAAACTGGGTAATGTTTGAAATATCGCAACATGCTTGTTGAAATATTTTATAACTCTCCAGATTTTTTGATATAATTGTTTGATAGATCACTATGCATAGAAATTGCAATGTTTGGATGAATGTTGCATTTTCATGATGTGGTATATTTAAATTATGTTGGACAATATATGAGGCATAGAATTTTGGGATCCTGGCGAACATGAATGAAGATGGATGTAAACTGAATTTTTTTCACTTGATGAAATTCAGTTTTGTTATTTTTCCTAAACAAAAAAAAACTGGAATCTAATTATAGATTTAGTAGTTTTTTTTCCAATGATTTTGAAATAGGGATTCTATTTTAGAATATTATCCAAGCTCAATGGCATATGAAGAATGTAGTTCATATATATATATATATATATATATATATATATATATATATATATATAAAAGAAAAATGTCATTAAGTGTGGTGGGAATTTCAATAAGACTTTGGGTATAGATATTCAAACACGAAGATGCAAATAAGAGTGTTCAAATTTCAATCCACAAACCTCAAAATTGTGACAGTCTAGGACATGTACATACGTGTATGTGCACACACATGTGTTCATGCATTTATGTGCATGTGTTTATATGTGTGTTCACGCTTGCATGTGTGTGTGTGTGTGTGTGTTCGTGCATGTGTGTGTGTGTGTCTATTTGTGCACAAACGCGTATTTGTGTACGCATTTGTGTGCATGTGTGTTTGTGTGTGTCTATGCGTGCACACATGTTTGTGCACATTTGTGTGCATGTCCAACTAAATTTTATGGGTTATCTCAACCTAAGGTGTCACCAACTAGCCTAAGGTTTTAGTCACCTAGGGGTGTCGCCAACGTCGTTAGGAATTGAGCTAGTTTTATGTTAGCAAGTGCTTAATTCAAATCCCTCTAGGTGGGATTCCCCCTCTCTTCCCTTTCATATATAAATGGAGGATATAAACCACCAACCACAATAACCATTGGTATCATTAAGGGACTTGACCAGATTTGAACATGTAACCTATGGCCTCCCCATCAACAATATGTCTTAAACAAATGGATCAACTAATCAAACTAACCCTTGAAACTACACACATAATTACATTTACAAAAATAAAAGTTTTTGAAACATTTAAAAAACAATGATAAAATAGTAACTTACTCGATTAAATATATAAGAAATCAAGAATACATATAGAAGTTTAAGCATAGAAACAATGGAACACTGATTAGAAAAGGAAGAACACCCGTATAGATATTGTTCTTTTTTATTAACCTTTAGGAGAAACCCTTGAAGATTGAGCCATGATTACTTTGGTATGAAGGAAAATAACACTAATGTTGTAGAATTATGCACTGCAATAGAAAAAAATTGAGCACTTACATGCATCAATCTCATGTATATCTCCTGAAAATACAACTTTCTCCTTGCCTGCAAAGCCTTTGAGGGAATAGAGCAATGAAATAATAAAGAGAAGAAGAGGGAAAACTTGTTTTTAGAGTTTTTTAAGCACCAAAATCCACGTGTACAACACACGAAACACCCATGCATCCAACATGATTGGGCATGCATCCATCACAACAAAAACATGTTGCAGCATGTCCAAATGCATGGCCATTTCATGTTCGCTTGTATGCATACTCCATTTGGACATACGTCCTCTTGCCATAGGGGGACATGTCTATTATCATCGCTTATTCAATTTAACAATTACAACAATCTAAACCACCCCGGATGCGGGTGTTTCCAAGGTTAATTAATGGAATGGGACGGAGGGGCGGCATGACTTTCCGACACCTGCCCCGGTGGTACGCAGAGTTAAATGGACAGCTGCTCCACAGCTTGTCACATTTACACTCCTCTCACTCCAATGCTATGAGCTCTGCAACCCAATGCACTCGCGCGCCTTCAAACAGGTTGAGCCCTGCCTTCGCATGCTCTGGCGAGATTTTCACTCAGATTGCAGTTATGAAGATGAATTTGTTTGGTTTGGGAAGGATGAACTCGGCGCATGTTCAGTCCGGTCTCATGGCAGATGGATTTCACATGCAACAGGTTAAATTGGCTCCAGTCTTGGCTTTCCCACAGTTTCGTTTGGGCGGCGTTGGTTACTGTCTGCACCGACGGGTGAACGACCAACGGAGTCTGGAGCACTCCACGCAAAGGGAGGTCTCTTTTCCTGGGCATATTCAGCTGTCTCTGCGTCCTTGTTCGAGTTCGGGCCTCCTTGGGCTGGTTGGCACTTTGGTTAATGCTTTCTGGTTCCCGCTCCCTCACACTATGCCGAGGCTTCGACATCGTATGCGGAGTAGGAGGGGCAGCTCTCGGAGCCATCCCACTCGCCTGCCTTCCAGTCCTTCCCCGGACACTTCGTCCTTCGATGATGGCTCCAGCCATTACCCTAGAACCCGCAGTGGCAGGGGGCGCTCTCTGGATTTCTGCTCGTACTGGGGTCCCCATTCCCATCGCTCGTCCGCTGCCTCTGCTAATACAACAGGCTCTGCTCGGTTTACTTTCCAAAGTTCCCTCAATCGCCCGAGGATTACCGCCATTCTCTCGGTGGTTTTTATAGAAGACTGCTTGCCTGAGGCTTCTAGTGTGCAGCCAGCAGTTCCCATGGAGACTTCTGCTCCTGCCTCCCAGTTTTCACATTTCAATCTGGGCAGTGGCTGCACTTCTTTGCAGCCTCCGTATCGCCCTGCTGACTTTGTTCCTGATGAAGACATGCTCTCTGCTGAGCCTGGTCCCCAGGCTTCTCAGGCAGAACTTGCTCCTGATATGCTTGTCACCGGTGGATGCAGGATCGTGGAGGAGATTCCGGAAGACTAATGGGTTCGTTGCTTGGTCTTTTTCTCCGTTTATGTCACCCAACTCCTGGGGTTTTTTATGTTTTGGTTGTTATGAAGCTTTCTGGCCCTTTTCTGTCTGTTATGGGTCAAAGAAGTTTTTGGAGAAATCTTATTATGCACCCCTGCGTGGGTTTCGACAGTCCACTTCTCTGTTTTTTCCTGTATCTTCTGCCTTCAAGGCAGTAGCTTTTGACTTCGGTCTCGATGTAAATTATTCAGCTTGTTAATAGATCAGTATTACTTAGAAAAAAAAAAACAATTACAACAATCTAAACCAAAATAAAATCCACAATAATAAAACCATTTTTTAGTGGTAGAGTCTCAAATTGCAAAATTATACATTTATATGTATAACTATTCCAGTTAGACACCAATGTTAAGAGATTCGTCCTATACAAAGCATCGTGGCCACACCATGAAGCAAATATTCTCCAGTATCCATTTCCTAGTTGAATCTTGAATATGCACAATTAAACAAAGCCATATTTGGCAGCGAACAATGTAAGACTAGACTTTGAAACTGTCAATAAGGCAGGGACTACAGACTATTTTAATTCCATAGATACTCTAAAGGTCATTTGAATAGAGGTTTTCTTGTTCTTTAATGAAGCAAAATAAAATGGGAAATTCATGCAGGAAGCTTATTGTTGTTGAGACATCCATTGTAATTGATGGGAGGAGCCTCATGCAAAGCAATGGACAGAAAAGATCAAATGTAGAAATATCTTAGTAGATAGCCAAAGAAGGCAGAAAATCAAATCCACAAATCAAGGCTTGATAAGAAACTTCATGGATGTCTTTAGCACAACAGATGTAGTGTAATTTCCTTTCAAAATAACAGAGGTAATTTAGATAATTGGTATGGTTAGGCAGATGAGTTTTCTTCACTTCCACATGTTTCTGAGGATTGAAGCTCATGTCATTCACTAAAGTTTATTTGGTAGGTTTCTATGTTGCAAGAAGTGAATAATGTATGGATGTGTGGCAATGTAATATGTTATATCTTTGTGTGTAGAAATTGATCAAGCATGAGTATACATGATTTCAACCCATATCTTTGGACCTATGATCAAAGTGCCATGCAGGGTAAGAGAGATATATTTGAAGTTTGTAATATTTAAAAGTCTCTTTGCTTCTAGATTCAAGCATAAGTTCCTAAGGTTAGTGTTGAGATATACTTATAAGCTCGTTGGAGATTAGATCCCGAGAAGGAAATTTTTTTTGGAAAATTGAAGGTTATCAAGATCGCATATAGACCCTAGTTAGAGCGGTTACAAGCTATATTATGGTCATTATATTTTGTCAAGTACCTTTTTTAATATTTTTGACCACTATTTGGTCTTTTTCAATTGGTTTCAAACTAAGATGGCTTTGGTAAGGCCTTTGTCAAGATTGGTGCCTTGAGGTGACTATGGGGCTCTTTATGTTCACTTGACTTCCTCTTATTGAACTTGACAAAGAGCGATACAAAGTCAAGATATCTAGCATCATTATTTGGTTGATTTCCCTCTATCTAAAATATGGGAAGGGAGAGAGGTGGCGAGTGCATTATCTAAAATATGGGAAGGGAAAGAGTTGGTGGGTGCAATGGGGGTCCTAATTCACCCTAAAGTAAAGTAAGAAGGTAATTCTGCAAGGGATTAGAAATCACCTCAAACAATGAAGTTGAGGCTCAGGTTGTTTATCAAGGCCTTCAAGAAGCAAAGATGTGTGGCATCAAAAAGATTACAATCATAGGAGATTCATCAGGTATAGTGTGTCCTATAGGTTTTACACCCTCTTAATAAGGAAGTAGACCGTTGAGCAAATATTAGTGCACAATTGAGAAAAAAAAATGTCAATGTTAAAGGAGGGAACTTCATCTCTAACGCTCATTTGTTGACATTTGTAGAATCAATCCATAGACGACAGATAATGTGGATGCATAGTGAAGGTACAAAAGGCGGCAGGGCACTAAATTCACTTCCCACACCTTCATTTATTTCAATCAACTTGAAAATGGATGAAGTGATAAGAAGAATGGCAACATCAACCTCCTGAATGATCTGTGTTAGCACTTCGTGATTCCTCCAGGCTGAGGGGAGGAACCCAAACGTAACCACAAACCATTTTAAAACTGGAATCTAGCCCTTCCAACTTCAGAAATGGCTCTCTATATATGAATCTTCAGTGACTTATATGATTATTGTCTTACATTTTAGGCTAGGTATTAATATCAGACAATAATAAGTTTCTAAAAGTTTGATGGAGGAGCTATAGAGATATCGATTGGGCATGGAGTCTGATTGATTAAAATGATCAATAATTGGTTATGGAGTAGATTTATGACAAGGGAGAGGTAGCCAAAACTTTTGGATCTTTAAAGGTATTGTAGCATAGGGTATAGGAATTAAGAATCACAACCCATTAAACATAAAGCATCTATCAAGGATGAATTTTATGCTTAACTTTAGATGAAAAACACTGGTATTATTTGAAATGGAATGAAATGGAGCATCTATCTAGGATGAATTTTGTAACATATAATATTCATTCAAATAATGGAAAGAACATGTTCATGAATAACTTATAAAATAACACATAAGTTCAAAAAAAAAACACATCACCAGAAGCTAATTACGCAGGAATCCTTGAGAAAAAGTGTTATGTACTTTTATACATATCACTTGTATTAAAACTCCACATTTTACAATATCAAAGAAAAGATCTCTATTTTTACTCCCCAATCAACTCTTTGCACACTAAAATTCATGAAATATATACAATTATCTCATCCCTGGACTAAGGAAGTCGAAATCCATCATTTTCCAAAAGATAGGAAGATGTTACAATGCTTTAGGAATGAAATATTTGGAAAATTTGTCCATATCCTACTATCTAGGGTTTGGCTTTTGACTAACGGAAAATATGCTAACTAAAGAGAAAAACATGGGATTGGGTAGAAAATCTTCAAAATTCATCATCCAAATCAATTTGGAATCAATTATGCCAAGTTGGAGATCCACCAAGTCGGATTCCAAAAAATTCTATCAACAAATCTGGCTTGGCGAAATTGTGAAAAATGGGTCTCAAAGTGACACCTATGATTCCCCAAATGTAACACCTATTTAAAACCTGAGAGAGGGTTTTGTTATTTGAACTATTCTTAAAAAACCTCTTTTTATTTTCAAAAATTCACTTCCAGCTTTTAGAAAAGTGCACCAAAAAACAATGATTGAAACAGGAAAAAACACAAAATTTTATTCTTTGAAAAATAGGCCTCAAAGGTCATTGCATATCTCCCAAACCATGATAGTTGTGTAAAATGTGAGAATTTTTTGTTATTTTTCCCATACTTGAAAAAAACCTCCTTTGGTTTTCAAAATTCGTCTCGAGTTGGTCAGAAACTAATCTTGAAGTTAACTGCTAAAACAGTTAAAAACACAGCGAAAACGCAACAAGTTCATTCTTTGTGAATTTTGAGACCTCCTTGAATTCTGAAAGGGTTGCATAGGTGATGAATTATTCTTGGAACATCATAAACCTATCAAAACACTTATGATCATACTGCATTCTCCCATTCTTTAAACATCAACTTCTAAAGACAAAGTGCAGCAACTGAGCGCAGTGAATTTGAATACATTGAATGCCTTCAGAAGAATGAGGCTTGAATATCCAAAATACTTAAGGAAACTTGTCACAACCATAGAAAATGATTTCAAGAAGTATGGAGTCGATTTTGATGGTTAAACTATGTTGAAAAGTGTAACTAGGATCGGTCTTCATATTGACTATGTAATTATGGATTTATGTAAATAAGAAGACAGATAATAAAATTTATTTTGTACTTGCTTCATGGGTTTCATGAACAAGGTTTCATTATAGGTTAATATAATTCTTCTTGATATCTATCTAGGGTTTTTTCTTCTAAGTATAAATGTAATTAAGTGTCATATATATATGAAGGATCTAGTCTAAAGATATGCTCCAAGACCTAGTCAACAAAACCGTGAATGAATGGCCTCATTCAACCCTTCAACAATGTTGCAAGTTAAGCTATAAAGATTTATTAAAGTCAGCCTTCAAATAGTTATTTAAGTTGGCCTACAACTTAAATGATAGGTCGGCCTAAATATAGTGTAATTACCTCTATATATACCTTTGTTCTGCAGTCAGTTGAAGACAAGTTTTTTGGTTATCTCTAAAGTGAAGTGCAAATTTCAGTGTGGATGTTTGAAGGGTTTCGAGATTGCTCAATAAATATGTGTGTGTGTGTGTGTGTGTGTGTGTGACATCTGATTTTCATAAGGTGTTGTGGCTTACTGAAGCAGAAGTGCAGATCACCCTGAAGCAGCTATAGCGTTGAAGTGTGGATCTATTCCAATGCAACAACAGAGTTGAAGTGTGGATCTATCCAAGTGCATGAGCATGAGATCATCCTGAAGTGCGGATTTGTCCAAGTGCATGAACATGAGATCATATTGAAGTGTGGATTTGTCCAAAGATAGTTTGCAAATTAATCTAAAGTGAAGTTGTTGGGACAGTGGTCTGCAAAGAGAAGAAGCAGTCGGAAATTGGAAGAAAGAAGGAAAGTAAATCTGATATTTACTTTCCTAACTACAACATATATATATATCTCAAGCAACTAAATATTCAACTGAAGGTTCAAAGGAAGCACTGCTGCAGAATAGTGCAACTTGGTGAAGAGAAGAAGGATGAGTATTGAAGGACATCAAAGAAGAAAGTTTAAGGTCTTGGATGCATATATAGGTCAAGGGTATAATTCTTGGTCATGGTACTTTTCATCTGAAAATCTATAAGAATAATTTCTCGTGGGTTTTCCTCTCCAAGAGTGAGCGGTTTTACCCTGGCTCTAGGAGCTTAAATTCTTATGTCTTGTGTATTCGGATAAATGACTTAATGAAAGATTAAATAATTTAACAAAGAAAAGACATAAGTTATTCAAGTGACCTCACAAGTGATTATCAAGAATAAAATTTGTATTAATCACTAGCCCTCCAAATTCTCAACATGGAATCAGAGCTAAGGTGTTGAACTCAAGGGCTACTAGACAAAGAGACACTACATGAAGCAAAAAATAAAAAGTTTGGGTGAAAATTCAAATCAAGTTTGAAAGGAAGACTCTCAAGCTATTTTCGAGAAAGATCTTCATCTCATTCAAAGGATCAACTTTTCAAGAAAATGATCCTTTACCATCAAGGATCCAAGATGACCTAGATTGAAGATTTTTATCTTAGAAGCTCCTAACCTTTTCGTCACCATCAAGGAAGTTGAAAGCCACTACACTCAAGTAATTATCTATGACCTTACTTAAATCTGTCAAGATGACTCATTGTAAAGATAATAACAAGTTGGTTGGGTCATCAAACTTTAGTGCATGGAAGAAGAGGACAGATTTGAATTTAATTGAAGACGAAGTTATGGACTACATCGAAGGCTCAACAACTCCGCCACCAAAATAAGATGCTCCAGCTTATACCAAGTACATGAAGGGAGAAATCAGAGCCCAGAGGATTCTCATAGAATCCATTAAGGACTCTCTCATTCCCTATGTATCAAAACTAAACTCTGCTAAATAAATATATGAGAAACTAGTGGAGCTATTTTCTATGAGTACTGCAAGAGAAGCAATCTCTTTGAGACAAGAAATATATAAAATGAAATTGTCAAGGGAAGAAGGAATCACTCCATAATTTATGAGGATTTCTTAAATAAGAGATCAACTGCAAGAACTGGGAGAAGTAATGTCTGACACTGACATGACTACAGTAGTGTTGAATGCTCTACCAGAAGAATGGGGAAACTTCACTTCAAGTTTATACGGGAAGAAATAAGCCACACCATTCCAAGATTTATGGTCTCTATGTAAAATAGAGGAAACAAGATGAAAGCCAAAGTTGATACAAGACCAAAAGAGAATCAAGCCTTTGCAGTCACATACAGGAAGAAAGGAAGATTCGAAAAATTTGGTCCTCGGAATAAAAGAAAGAATATGGACAAAGTACGATGCTTTGGTTGTAATGAACTTGGGAATTATAAAATAGATTTTCCTAAATCTGACAAGGACAAGAGTAAAAGGGAAGAAGCCCATACCTCAGATATGAGGGAAGAACCTGATGCAAAGAAATCTAAGAAAGAAGAAGCGAGGGATCTCTATTATGATTGAGATGATCTTCTCCTTTAAGTAATTTATGTTGGTTGTATGATAGGAAGCAGTATAGCATCATGATCGAAGCATGGTAGGAGCTCTTGGTAAAACAGCTCCTAGAAACCTCTCTGTTAACAATATTGATGGAAGGCAGTCATCAAGATCAAGGGTCATCATGAAAACTGGTGCTGACATTTTTCTAATGGAGGTCTCTATTAATTCACTTATTAGAAAGAATGCAGAATGGTTTCATCAAGAATTCTATGCTAAATAATTCTGGGATGTGATGAAATATTGATGGAGCAGGCCAAGGGAATGAAGCTCTTCATTCTAGTAAAACTGCTACAGAATGACTTAAATGAAAAAGGTACAAGGTATGTATATATTTATATTTTGACACTGGATGCTATGAAGTCATGTCATATGGTTGTAAGTAATAGACTTCTATATTTAGAAGTATGAAGACGGATCTCTTAGTGCACTGACAAATGAAATCAACATAATATATCCTCATGGAATATGAGGTGGTTGTATATGAATGAGGAACTGGAAATCTGTAAGAACCTGGAAATGAAGAATGTGCAAAAAGGAAGAGATCATGAAATGCAACCATGTGAAGAGGTGGTTATCATTCGAAAGCCAAGAAGATGTGACTAGGAGATCTCCTGGGAGGATATGTAGACTCTGACAGAAGTCTGGTAAAGAAGAAGACCCTTGACAAAACATATCATTAGGAGATGTGACAATCTAAATAAAAGATGTTGATGCCTACAGGAAGATTTCATGGTGAAAGATCATCACTGAGGTAACTTTTGTTTTAAAATTTCATATGTATATGTTTATCTGGATGAGTTTGTGCGAGCCTGCTATTCATTAGAAAGGATGTATGATCCTTGGAGATGATTCAATTGAAAGCAGCATGGCATAATGGTGGACCAGATGAGAAACACTGATGAATCACTTTCTGATGGTTGACATTACTCGTGATGGATGATATGTGCCCTATGGAGCCAAATGTTGAAGATTCCTCAATATTGAAATCCATGACATCGAGGGGAGGAATTCTTCATGAGCAACTGGGCTTCTCACCATTGCTGCTGCAGGACCCTGATTGAGAGGGAGCCTGGTGGTAATTTTCTTACTTGGAAGAACTTGAAGTATGTCCTTCCTAGGTTGAGAGGGAGTGACGTATGTGATTCTCTAATACATGTGTCATGCACTAGACCAGGACTAACAGTCGTAAGTATTAGTGAAGGCCATTTGGAGATAATGGATAGACACATCATTTTGGACTTCCCCTGGAAGACAGAATGGAGGATTGGGTAATCATCTAACATTTGATACTCTTTGAGAATGAGATAAGGCATTCACGATAAGAGTAATCGAGGTTCTTTGAGGGTTGGCTACCCAAGAGAAGAATATTCTAAGAAGGTCATACTCTAGGAACACCTAGGTGGAGTATGTACCTTGGACAGACAATGACTATGGTGTCTATAAGTCATGTGTCTTGCCAGCATTGTAGCCCATTGTCTCGTTGAGAGATGGGGTTGTTAGTCAAGGCCTTGCACTAGGACAATGTTGGTTGATATGATGCTATATAGATGCGATTACCAATCCGATTCTTCTTATGATATTCTTCAGTTTGAAAGTGACCATGTACCTGTATGAATACCTCCCTAGTTAAGAGGCAGCGTTGAAAAGTGTAACTAGGATCGGTCTTCATATTTACCATGTAATTATGGATTTATGTAAAGAAGAAGACAAAGATGATAAAATGTATTTTGTACTTGCTTCATGGGTTTCATGAACAAGATTTTATTATAAGTTAATAGACTTCTTCTTGATGTCTATCTATAGTTTTGTCTTCTAGATATAAATGTAATTAAGTGTCATATATATATGAAGGATCTAGTCTAAATATATGCTCCAAGACCTAGTCAAGAAAACCGTGAATGAATGGCCTCATTCAACCCTCCAACAACGCTGCAAGTTAAGCTATAAAGATAATTCGGCCTTCAAACAGTTTGTTAAGTCAGACTACAAGATAAATGGCAAGTTGGCCTAAATACAGTGTAAATACCTCTAAATATACCTCTGTTCTGCGGTCAGTTGAAGGCAAGTTTTTCGGTGATCTCTGAAGTGCAGTGCGGATTTTAGTGCGGATGTTTGAAGGGTTTCAGGAGTGGTATATGTGTGTGTGTGTGTGTGTGTGTGTGTGTGTGTGTGTGACATCTCTGTGTCACAAGGTGTTGCGGCTTACTGAAGTAGAAGTGCAAAACACCCTGAAGCAGCTACAGCATTGAAGTGTGAATATGTTCCAGTGCAACAGCAATGTTAAAATGCGGATCTATCCAAGTGCATGAGCATGAGCATGAGCATGAGCATGAGATCATCTTGAAGTGTGGATCTGTCTAAAGATAGTTTGCAGATTAATCTAAGTGAAGTTGTTGGGACAGTGGGGGGAAAGTGGAAGAAAGAAGGAAAGTAAATTTGAGATTTACTTTCCTAACTACAGCTTATATATATCTCAAGCAACTAAAGATTCAACTGAAGGTTCAAAGGAATTACTGGTGCAGAATAGTGCAACTTGGTGAAGAGAAGAAGGATCAGTATTTAAGGAAATCAAAGAAGAAAGGTCAAGGTCTTGGATGCATATATAGGTCAAGGGTCTAATTCGTGGTCATGGTACTTGTCATCTGAAAATCTATCAGAAGAATTTCTCATGGGTTTTCCTCTCCAAGAGGGAGAGATTTTTCCCTGGCTCTAGGAGCCTAATTCTTGTGTCTCATGTATTCTAATAATTGACTTGATGAAAGATTAAATAAGCCAATGAAGAAAAGACATAAGTGATTCAAGTGACCTCACAAGTAATTCTCAACAAACTGATGACCATGTAAAAGCGCAACAAATTTGTTGTGTTTTCTCCTTCCTTCAACAAAAGTGCAACGACTTCTCTCTTTTCATATTTCAGATCATCCTCTAGCCTTCTAAATGTGATATGCAGGTGAGAGACAACCATAGGATCATCAGACACTAGTTATATAACACATGTTCAAGCTATAAAACTCTATCTCTTCAAAATCTACACCTACAGCAAAAGCGCAGCGAATCTTCCCTTGCATAGGTTGGATCAGGTGTTGGAGTCTTTGACTGAGAAAAATGGTTTCTGTATGATGTTGACAACCTCATGAACCATCTTTCAAACTCCACTAATGAAAATAAGTGTAAAATAATTCATTTTCTTCATATCTTATATTATTTGATAGTAGTGCAACAAGAAAACACAACAATAAGGAAATTGATTATTAGAGGACTAGTTGGGCATTCCCTTTGACTATTTAAGATGAATTTGAAGGTAAACAATGTTCATTGTTTAAGAAAACTAAATTTAGAACCTTGGAGTTGGTCGTGGTGACAACAAAACCTCAATATGCAGAAAGCAACTCCCCTACAGCCAAAATGCAGCGAGCTTTCCACTAATATCCAAGGCACCTCAAGAGGGTGAATAATGAACTCGATGGATTTTTGAAAGCCCTCCATGCAGACCAGAACTTTCTTTGACTTCCCCATGATGACTTTTTGAAGTTCAAAATTCTCAAGCGCAACGTAAGGAATAAGCACAACAAAAATCTTACACCTTAGGCATTTGCAAGTGGTGACAATGATACGATATTGTTAAAATTTGCATCTAGGACCAAACTCCAATTTGGACATCTCATATAATGGAGATGATATTTTTGTTGGATTCCTCTTTCCAAGAGGTGCAAGATTAATCTAAAAATCATCTTGTTTGGATGATCAGAAGTGGGATTTTGAATTTATTTTCTCACACATGTGAAAATTGTTAAGGTCAGCCAGAAATGTAATGTAGGCTTATAAGCCCCAATGGATGTGTCTCCACCCTCAATGAAGGATATAAATAAGAGACTCATTCCTCATTTTGGGCATCATTCATCTCATCATATCTCTCTCTCATTGGTTTGTACAAGCACTTGGAGCATCTCTCTCTACCTCGCACATGTGAAAAGAGGATTGTTTTCTAGGTAGAAAATTTCACACTGTTTTAGGGCTAAAGTACAGAGCATTAACCAATGTTTACTTTGGCTCAAACTCCCTCTAAAATTTGTGCTCTTAGGCATAAATCCGATCTCCCTAGGCCGCATTCATTGGCACACATTTCAAGAAATTCTGGGCACTTTGACCACTGTTGACCGCGACACTTTGACTTTCAGTTGATCGAGTTTGACTAACCTTTTCAAATCTATTTTGGGCTAACTTTGACTAATGTTAGAGGCCACATTGACTAAGGTTGACCGAGTTGTTTTGGTGAAGTCTTCTTGTTGGTTTGACCAGCATTGACTTTCTAGTTAGGGCATCCTATTGACCATTATTTGACTGAAGTATTGGACAAGTGTATTTTGTATAGTGTACTCTCTCTCTCTGCTGAACTTTTGAAGAATAATAAGATTTGATCAAAGGGTTTTCCCCACATTGGGGTTTTTCCCTGGCATCCGCCAAATATTGTGTCCTCTTGTCTTGGCTTGTCTTATGTTTATTGTTTATGTTCTACCAACATTTAGTATCAATGTTTCTGTGATTTCTACTCTGAAAATTAATATTGAGCTAATAAGAAAAGATTGAAGTAAATTGATATAAAGCATAGAACATACCATTGTTATCTTAAATTAACATGGTATCAAAGCTTAGGTGAAGACAAAGCCCAAGAAAGAGTGAGAAGAGCAATCACTGAAATTTGTTGGACAAGGACAAGAGTCAATGGCTTCCTCATCTTACTTCAAATCTGATGACAAGCTTAATGATAAGCCTCGTTATCATGCATGGAAAATGTCTTTGCACTTAACTTTAAGGGAGCATGATGTCATGGACTATGTGCAGGGAAATATCATTGAACCTCCTTCAAATGCATCGGCTGCCACTAAGACAAAGTACAAGAAAGGAGAGGTCAAAGCTTAGAAGATCATCAAGGATTCTATTCACAGGCATTTGGTTGCTTACATCTTCGAGTTGGGCACATCTAAGGAAATGTATTACAAGTTGGTTAGCATGTTCAGGGCTAGCAACGCAAATCAAATTCTCTTTCTCAAGAACGAAAATGTCCTTGGACTTAACTTTGGAGGAGCATGATGTTATGGACTATGTGTAGGGAAAGATCATTGAGCCTCCTTCAAATGCATCGACTGACACTAAGACAAAGTACAAGAAAGGAGAGGCCAAAGCTAAGAAGATCATTAGGGATTCTATTCACAAGCATTTGGTTGCTTACATCTTCGAGCTGGGCACATCTAAGGAAATGTATGACAAGTTGGTTAGCATGTTCAAGGCTAGCAACGCAAATCAAATTCTCTTTCTCAAGAACAAGTTGAAGGACATCAAGATGGATAGAGCATAATCCATCCAATCCTACTTCATGAGGATTACCGAAATAAAAAATGATCTTCTATCTATTGGAGAGGTTATTACCGACCGAGAGCTCACTCTTATTTCCCTTGGAGGTCTTCCCCAAGCATGGTATGTATTCAATACCACTATTCTCAACAATGATAGGATTCCATATTTTGATGAATTGTTGACGAGATGCACTCAAGAGGAGACGAGGATGATGGAGAGAGACAAACCCTCCAATGAAAATGGTCCTACTGCCTTCTTCGCTCATGTAAAGAAGAAAAATAATGTTGGTCCAAGAAATCAAGCTCAAGGAAGATCGGGATCCGAAGGAAGGGTAGATGTTACAAATGTAACAGGTTTGGCCACTATGCTAGAAAGTGTCCCAATAAAAGGGACTCGCCTCAAGATGATAACTACAACAACAATTTCAAGGTAAATGGAAATCAAAGGAACAACATGTTCAACAATAAAGGAAAGAGAAAAGCCCCCCTACACGAAATGGAAATGGTCAACCTTTCAAGAAGTCAAGAAACTCCAGGTATGATGAATCTAATGTTATAGATAACAAGCGAAAATAAAATTCTTATATATGCCCTCTATGTTGCATCTCCTCCTGACACCTTGGAAAATTGGTTGATTGATAGTGGTGCCTCAAGGCACTTCACTGAATACAAAGAGGCCCTCTCACATTTGATTGAAAAGGAAAAAAATTTGGATATTATACTTGGATACAATTCCACCTATCCCGTGAAAGGGACAAGGATTGTTACTCTTCATCTAAATCAAGGTCAAATCTTTCATCTACAAGATGTGTTATATGTACCTGACTTGAAGAAGAATTTAGTGTTTATTTCGTCGATGGAAGATAAATTATTCAAGGTGGCATTCATTGATGGAAAGGTACGTGTTTGAAAGAGGAATTTCAAAGAAGCATTCACACTTGGTTTCAAGGTTAATACACTTAATCAGGTTGGAGGAAGTTTGTCGAGAGCCATGACATGCAACACTACTCTTCAATCTGAACAAAGGCACCAAAGGTTTGCTTACCTTCACTATAAAGCTCTTCCTGAAGCTAGGAAGATGGTCACAGGTATGCCTGATTTCAAAGTTGATCATGAAGGTGTTTGCCGGGGTTGTTCCAAAGGGAAACATACAAAGCGACCATTCCCCTCAAGTGATAGCAATACTACCAACATTCTTCAATTGATTCATTCTGATCTATCTGGCATGTTGCCTGTAACATCCTTTGGAGGATATTTGTACTATGTTATTTTTGTGGATGACTTCTCTCGCAAAACTTGGATATACTTCTTGAAGAAAAAGGACGAAGTATTCAAATGGTTCCGCTCTTTGAAAGCCTTGGTTGAAAATCAAACATGAAAGCAGATCAAAAATTTGAAGACCAATAATGGAACCGAATATGTTTCAAATGAGTTTAATGACTATTGTAGGGAAGCTGGCATTCGGAGGGAGACCACTACTGCTTACACTCCCGAACAAAATGGAGTTGTCGAAAGAAAGAATAGAACCATCATTGAGGGTACTCGTGCCATGCTTCATCACCAAGGCCCACTGAAGTTCCTATGGGGAGAAGCTGCCAACACTGCTATGTATGTTCAAAATAGATGCCCACATCAAGCTTTGAACTCCAAAACTCTCGAAGAAATATTCACTAATAAGAAACTTGATGTTCCTCATTTTATAATTTTTGGGAGTCCTGTATATTTTCAAGTGCCGGAAGTAAAAAAAAGCAAGTTGGATGCCTCTGGAAAGAAAGGAACATTTGCGGGCTACAATGAAACTTTAAATGCATATAGAAATTTTTTGTTTGGTCAAAGAGAAGTGCAGATAAGTCATGATGTCACCTTCGATGAAAACGCTGCCCTTGGAAAGGTTAAAGATCTTCCTATCTCAAAGGAAGACAAAGAGGAAGATGCAAGAAAGCAAGAAGAACCAAAGGATGAACAGATGCCTAATGTTGAAGGTCTGATGGATCCTATTGATCCACCTCCTAGTGAGCCCAATTCTTCAAAAAGAAGACCCACATGGCTTAGAGATACTCTCGAAGATGTCGAGAGACATATTGCACTAAGGGGAACATTCTGTGAAAGTAAGAAGCCAAACAAGTACCAAGGGTACTTAGTAGTCATGAGCACCATTGTCCAATCTAACCCTGGAACGTTTGAAGAAGCCGTGAAGCACCAAGTTTGGAAGGATGCAATGAACGAAGAGTATGACTCAATCATGAAGAATGGTGTCTGGGATGTGGTCCCTTGACCAAAGGACAAGTTTGTTATCACCTCGAAATGGCTCTACAAAATCAAACATGGAGCCGATGGGAGTGCTGAAAATTTCAAGTCCAAATTCATTGCCTAAAGCTTCTTGCAGAAGGAAGGTATAGACTATAATGAGATATTTGCACCGATTTCCCATTACACCCAATCCGTTTGATTATTTCCCTTGCTACCTCACAAGGATGGAATCTACATCAAATTGATGTTAAGACTTCTTTCTTGCATGTTTCGCTGAAGGAAGAGGTCTATGTGGAACAACCTTTGGGTTTCGAAGTTCGAGATCGGGATACACATGTATGCAGGTTGAAGAAAGCCCACTATGGGTTGAAGCAAGCCCCCAGGGCTTGGTATGAGAGGATCGATAACTATATGATGAAGTTGGGCTTTACACGAAGTGAAGCTGATTCAAACCTATACTTAAAGGTTGATAATGACAAGCCTCTCATTTTGGTACTCTATGTGGACGATATCTTCCTAACAGGTGCAGACCCTCTCATTGATCAATGTAAGATGGAGTTGGTTTCTGAATTCGAGATGAAGGACCGAGGACTAACGCACTACTTCCTAGGCTTGGAGGTCTGGCAAAAGCCAAGTGAGATTTTCCTTTCTCAAGGAAAATATATTGTGAAGTTGCTTGAAAGAAGATTTGGGATGGTGGACTGCAAGTGACTACTTCGATGGAACTCAACTTTAAGAAATTGTGTGGAAGCATTGCTGGGCCCGATTTGGGAAATCCTTTCGAGTATCGCCAACTCATGGGGGACATGATGTTCTTAGTGAACTCTCATTCAGACATATGTTTTTGCAGTGAATACATTGAGTCAATATTTGGTCGAGCCTCATCACATACACTAAATCACTGCCAAGAATCTTCTGAGATATCTTCGGGGCACAATCAACCATGGATTGAGATACACTGCCAGGAATTTGAGGCTCCATGGACATACTAATATTGACTAGGCTGGCAGTGTGGTGGATCTTAAGAGCACATCTCGATGTTGCTTCACTCTAGGTTCTTCTTCAATCTCCTAGATGAGCAGGGAGTAGAAATCGGTTGCTTTGAGCACCGTCAAAGCAAAATACATTGCAGCAAGTATGACCTGTTGTGAAGCTTTTTGGTTGAGGAAGCTCTTCAATGAGCTATTTGGGCATGTGATGGATACCACCGTGATCTATTGCGACAACCAGAGTGGGATTCGACTTTCAGATAATATTGTGTTCCACAACGGCTCCAAGCATATTGATATCAGGGAACACTTTATCCAAGATATGGTACATCGAGGCGCCGTAAGGCTCCATCACATTGAGACTGATGAGCAAGTCACAGATATTCTCACAAAGCCCATAGGGAAGGTCAAATTCTTAACCTTCTGTGAGAAACTTGGAGTCATGAATAGACTCTCCTATGAGGGTCCCGCTTGAGTAGGACTTTAAGCTCTGGGAGCTCCGGGGGGCTTGGGGTAGCTTCTTGGAGCTATAAGTAACCATAGGGTGAGGTTCGCCTTTCCTTATTGGTGCGTTATTCCCCATTGTTATAATATTGAGTTGGTTCACCCTCTCTTGATTTATGCCCCACATACTTCCTACCCATGTAGTCCGAGACTCATGGAAAGTACCTCTCATCTGGCCAATGAGTTGGGAAATGGTGATAGAGACCATAGCACTACCGATGGACGCATCGTGCACTACCGTACTCTCTATGCTAAGATGGATTGTGTCCAACAAATTGATCTGTGATCAAGTCTAGTTGAGGTTTTTAGCTCTATACTGACTTCAAGTTAGTGGAGAGTGGCAAAGTCTTGCGACTCACTCTCGATCAAATCTTCTTCATTATTTCTTCATGGTTCAATAGAGCAAAGTAGATCAAAGAGCAAAGCAATATAGGATGATACAAGATGGCAGGATGGTACAAGATGATAGGATTGCATAGGTTGACAGATGGATTGACGGGTGGAGTTATCCCTAGTTGAGAGGGAGTATTAAAATTAGCATCTAAGGCCAAACTCCACTTTGGATAGCTCATATGATGGAGATGATATTTTTGTTGGATTCCTCTCTTCGATAGGTGCAAGATTGATCTAAATATCATCTTGTTTGGATGAGAAGAAGTGGGATTGTGAATTTATTTTCTCACACGTGCAAATAGTCAAAGTCGACCAAAAATGTAATGTAGGCCCATAAGCCCCAATGCATGTGTCACCACCCTCATTGAAGGATATAAATAAAACAAACTCATTCCACATTTTGGACATCACTCATATCATCATCTCTCTCTCATATTGGTTCATACAAGCACTTGGAGCATCTCTCTCTAACTCGCGCGTGTGAAAGGAGGAATGTTTTCTGGGTAGAAAATTTCAAATTGTTTTAGGGCTAAAGTACAAAGCGTTGACCAGCATTGACTTTGGTTCAAACTCACTCCAAAAGCTACGCTCTCTCAAGAAGAAATCCGATCTCCCTAAGCCACATTCATTAGCACACATTTCAAGAAATTTTGGGCACTTTGACCAACGTTGACTTTTAGTTGACCGAGTTTCACTAACTTTTTCAGATCTGTTTTAAGGTGACTTTGACTACTGCTAGAGGCTACGTTGACTAAGGTTGACCGAGCAGTTTTGGTGAAGTCTTCTTGTTGGTTTGACCAACGTTTGCTTTCTAGTTAGGGCATCATGTTGAGTGTTGTTTGACTCAAGTATTGGGCAAGTGTATTTTGTATATTGTACTCTCTCTCTCTCTGCTGAACTTTTGAAGAATAATAAGAAGATTCGATCAAAGGGTTTTCCCCACATTAAGGTCTTTCCCTGGCATCTGCCAAATATTGTGTCCTCTTGCCTTGGTCTTCTGTTTATTGTTTATGTTCTATCAACATTTACTGTCAATGTTTATGTGATTGCTAATCTGGAAATTGATATTGTGATAACAAGAAAAGATTGAAGTAAATTGCTCTAAAGCATATAGAACATACCATTATTATCTAAAATTAACAGATGTACAATCTGATTTGACTATGTAACTGACTCAGAAGACACCACTAACTGTCCCAATGATAAAAAAACCAAACCCACTATGACCTTATCCATGACTTGGATGACACATTAACCCTAGATTTACTAAACCTAGACTTTAGGAAATCAATGACTATTTCCATCATTACTTGAAACATTTTTAACATAACCCTAACTTAGACTCAAACTAATCATATGATCTCACACGTCTCTCAAAAAGACTAATAACTTGATCTCTAAGAGATCATGGCAAAACTTTACAAAATGACCAAAATGATGAATGATGAATAGACTAAATCTGACTTTGATTACTATAGCATAGGACTAACAATCTGCAAGCCTTGCTTAACCCATTTGAATTGGCTTTGGAGTTGGTTTGAAGAAGATAGATGGGCTCGAGAGGATAGACCATGCTTCTCTCCGTGCATGTTTGCGGGTTCTTATATTTGGGTAATTCTCCAAGTATCAGCCATTGCTCAGTGCAGGTGTACACTGCATTATGTGTAAGCCTGTAGAGCTCCAACGGCCCATGAATGGGGGTTTGAGAATGGTCTCCTGGAAGTCCTCCATATCTACCACAGTTCACCTCACTCACTAAGAACTGAAGTGTCTTTATTTTCAAATTTATGTTAGACTTTGTTTCACTTGAATTATCTCTTCCCAAACATGTCGTCCTCTTCCTTCCCCTTTTTGTTAAAGATTGAAACACGCGCTGGGGGGAGGGGGCAGGGGGGGGGGAGGGAGGGGGGGAGGCGATTTTGTTTGGAGGTTTTCACTTCTGGAAGCCACAAACAGAAGCCAATAATGGTGGTTACAAGCAAATGGCATCAGCGTTGGTTTTTTCATCCTAAAATAATATTACTCTGTAACAGTTTTGGCCTCCTTATATGGTCATCCTCTTGCAGATTTCTAAAACCTCAAAATGGCTTTGAATCCTTTCTTTGAAATTGATGCCTTAAGGTCTGTGTCAACCATTTTATTTGTGGCCCACATGCGCCATGCATGTAGTCTCATTAGTCACTATGTTTCCTCGTCTCTGGAACCTGAGCAGTCTAAGAAACTAATCCTTGCATTAGAAGCTCACTTCCTTGTGTTCTTGATCAAGACACCTATTGGTGACCACTATGGTGCATCTAGAACCTAGGATCCATATGTTATTTTGTTTCACAGGGCTTTTCAGGCTAAGACTTGAGGTGAAGTCCTCACAATTGTGCACATACGAATAGAACATGTAAAACAACCAAAAACTATGGAATTATGCTGAAGTTGAACATCAATAAAAATGAAAACATGCAAATATAGTAATAAATTCTTAGTTTAAACTTTATAATGCTTTAAAGTCTTCCATATGTGCCACCATACACGGCCCAGTACCTATACCTATATTTCTTGACATATGTATTTATATTGGCATTGTTTTGCTTGAAACATTTTCCTTCCAAATTGTCCTACTCTGCCTCTCCTTTAACTCCACCCAAACCGAGGCAAACTTTTCTCCTGTTTCCTTTCCTGTCTTTTCCATTCATCTAGCAGCAAACTTGGCAAAGCAACCCTTCAATAACTTAGCATCTGCCATGAGAACATGCAACAAGAAAAATTGCAAGTCTATCACTACGAGCAGCCTTTGTAAAGTTGAATTGTCGTTTAATTGACGAGCATGTCATATATTCTCTATTAATGGATATCGTTAGGTCACTTTAAAAGTTCATAAAACCATCAAAAAAAATGAAAAAATTATTGTTTGAGTTTATCTTTTATAGATGTGACGGTTGTCATTTTATAAGCCATCCTCCATTTTAAATTTTACTATTGCATTTTCCTGAACAAAAATCATGAATCGACCATATAAATACAATAAATAAGGTCACAATAATCAGCATTAATTATTAGCAGTCTCTTGCAAGTTGCTATGTAAAGAAGAAATTAATCTTTTATGCCTTGCATATTTCCATTATCCCCATTATCCATATGTTACTCTGTTTTCGGACTCTCCACTAGCATTTAGTGTTGCATTCATTCGTTTCGTGAAGACTAGTGTTGATAACGCTATATCCTCCCCATTAGTTTTGACAAACATGTTGCGTCTCTAAGCTGCCGCAAGTGCTTTGTAACTTTCATTATCCCTAATGATCATGGTCTTGACTCATAAATTATCATTTATGCCAAGTCATCCATTGCACCCTCTCCAGTTAGCCTTCAACTCAGCGGTGAAGATTCTACTTCCAGTTATTGTTGTGTTCTAACACAAATTTCTTGTATGCCTGCAACCCATCATTTACCTCTGTGACCTGCACTTTATCTTTCTCAGTTTTTGCAGAGGGATGAGCTAATCTTGCATGACTACTCACCTTACTAATATACAAAACACTGGCTGTCAAGGAACTTACTTTCCAATATCTAATGTCCTTGGCACTAGGTAATGATCTTGAGCTGACTCTGGCACTAGGTAATGATCTTGAGCTGACTCTGGCACTAGGTAATGATCTTGAGCTGACTCTTTGTGCATGTGTTTGCCTTTACTTGCAGCAAACAATTTAATGATGGGAACTAGACTTCTAGTTATTCCAAGTTTATTGTTATCTGCACTTGATGTACCTTAAATCATTTCCATTCTTGCATAGTGTTACCATAATCCCCAGGCCATTTTTCCATTAGTGGGAAATTTAAATTGTTTAGGCATTAACTGTCAATTTGATTCTAACATTTTGTAATTTTTTTCAAATTAATGTTCTATTTGTCAATGGGATCTTGATTAAATGGTAAAGCAAAGGTATTTCATATCCCAACAAAATGTTGCATTCCCTCTAATTAATTCCCAGGTAGTAGTCCTCTTTCAGACACCCACCGTACATATATTGAGATAAAAATTAATCCTTTACAAGTAACTTGAGGGTAAGTGCTAGCTGCTAAATATAAATGTATGCAGATTATCACATTAACACTCAACTTCTTATGGAAGCATGAATAATATTCAACTAGAAACCAAATTAGCATATATTTGAATGGTACGAGAGCTGTGTCTCATTCTATTGTTTGATGATTGCAGGTTATTACGCAGGCTTTTTTATGTGTGCCACACAGACATTATATATTTCTATCAGCACAGATTCATCTTGAACAATAAGAAGTAAAAAAATAGAGACTTCAATCTCTCAATGCTTAATAGTTCCTAAATTAAGATCTATGCTAGTGTAATGACGTATGATTACCCATCATATATAAATAATCCTTGGTATATGTCTTCTGTTTGATGTATGACTTCCAAAAAAAATGGTTTTAAACTACTCTTCTCCCAAAGGTTAAGATGATTTATAATATATAAATATAGTGATTTGATCTATACAATAGATATATGGTGGGAAGGACAAATAAGATAAATGTTACAATCTCTTCCATAGTAAACTGTAAAATACACCTTAATTTTCTCAATAATATAAATCTAAGATACAAAATTTCAGAGGGCCTAATGAGCTATCAAGGCTACAATTCTATGATCAAGAATCGGAAACGAAATTAATGCGTTTTGAGACTTTCAAAAGCCTTTTCTCTCATGATAGTCCTTCACGTGAAAAAATACGCGAAAACATTATATTAAAAAATAAGTCAATTTTTCTGACTGTTTATTTTAAGTCAATCTAGTGAATCAAAGTTGAAGCATTTGGAGACTTTCAAAAGCCGTTTCTCTCGTGATAGCCCTTCAAATGAAAAGATACACCAAATCATTTTGTTGAAAAATAAGTCAATTTATCTGATAGTTTATTTTAATTTAAGTCAATCTAATAAGTAAACATCAACTATTATTGGTCTTGCAATAGACAATTTATATCTTCAACAACTCTTCACATTGAAGGAAAATCCCACATTTCAAATTTGGTCCTTCACTCAGCAATTCTCCAAATGAAAGTAAAATGATTATTCGGTAATAAGGAGCAGGGCCAGCTATCTGGCCGGTGGATTGATGGCCTTTTCTTCACTTTCCTCATTTGACCACCAACCTAATTTGTGGAAATCAATGCCTGAGACACATGGACGGTGAACAACATGGTAGACTATAGCCAGCAAAACCCACTAATACATGCATAACACTCAGGGCACAAAGAATGAGCCTAGTACTGGTATGCTTCAAGAAAAAGTCATTCTTATTAACACCTACTATAAAAAGCTCTTGCTGGCCGGAAAAAGGGCTACTTTGAAATTCAAATTGTGAAAATGCATGCCAACAGGATCTTCTTTCACTGGTGAGGTTGATGAAATTCATCAATTATGGTCCATTCCCACTGTGGTCAGCCCCACCCAAATGGCATGATCTGAAAACTTGATAGCACATCAAACTTGCAACAAAGTACTTTCATTTGACTGTAAGGGCTTGTTAATTTAAGTTACAGTTTAATTATTAGCAGAGTACCAAGTTAAAGTTATCGTGTGGATAAGATGCACGGTGATTGTTTTGATTACGATGCCATAAAAGCTGGCCGCGATGTAACGATGATAGAAGGCCAACCGAGATCCTTAGATCGAGACATTATTGCCTTCTCACAATCGGATTCGCAGCAGAAACTGCAGGTGGAGCTTTTCCTGCCTGGACCTATACCCTGTCAACGAAGGTAATCCTGCGTTATTCTCACACTTTGAGTTGTTTGCTCGCTTCAACAAATCAGAGGGAGTCCAAGACAGAGTGTTGGGAACAACCAGTTTATTTGTGCGTTATTCTCAAACCCGTGGACGAAGCCAGCAAAGGAGAACCGAAAGGTGGCAAGAAGTGGCAGAATTAATAAAATTTTCACGATATTTTGACGAGGGCGCAGATCCTATGGAGAAGAAATCAAGACCGTAGTAAAATTGCTCAAGCCTTTCAATGGCAATTGCATTTGGAAGCTTGCTAACTTTGGAGGCTCGAGAATTTGCACTGAGAATGGCACTGAAGGAGGTGGATGTGGTAATACAGTCGTATTGTTATTGTGAATTTCTATTACTGTTCTTGAATTTTTATTGCAGCAGAGTGAAGACAGAGTTGGCCAATGAGTTAATAAGTATTCAGGGCACATTCTAGCTCGGAGTTTTTTTGCTTCAGTCTGCCATGTGCTGTTGCTTGTAACAGAGAGCCTTCACGATACCAGTCCCTAGAGACTCATGCTAACGGTCAATTGCAGATGTCGTCACATTTGATATGATTGGAACAGTTTGCGGGATGGTTCAACAGTAATAGCCTGGCCTTAGATCTGTCGGCTTACAGTGCATTATCATTTTAGCTAATCAGCTTCCTTTGCGAGGTCTTGAATTTGGAGGCTCGAGAATTTGCACTGAGAATGGCACTGAGGGAGGTAGCTGTGGTAATACAGTCATATTGTTATTGGAAATTTCTATTACTGTTCTTGATTTTTTATTGCAGCAGAGTGAAGACAGAGTTGGTTCATGAGTTAATGGGTATTCAGGGCACAATCTAGCTTGGAGTTTTTTTGCTTCAGTCTGCCATGTGCTGTTGCTTGTAACAGAGAACCTTCACGATATCAGTCTCTGGAGACTCATGCTAACGGAAAATTGCAGATGTTGTCATATTTGATATGATCGGAACAGTTTGCAGGATGATTCAACAGTAATTGCGTGGCCTTAGATCTGTCGGCTTACAACTCATTATCATTTTAGCTAATCAGCTTCCTTTGCGAGTTCAAAGAAGGCTGGAAGGTCAGGTTGGGCCTTCAGAGGATTTGGAGGTGGTTTATATTGGTTGTTTAAAGGCAGACATAGATCCAAGCGAACACGATGATAGTGCTCAGATTTTGCCAGAGAATTTCAAGAGTGTACCGGCATTTCTGTCACCGGAACTTCGAAGAAAATTTTACCATGGGTTTTGTAAGCAGCAACTATGGCCACGGTTTCACTTAAGCAGGAGCGCATATACAAGGAGAAGTAAAGTCAAGACCATTCTCTATTTTGCCATGGATATAGAGCTACTTGCACCTTTTTCTTTAAAGGAATCGCTAAGAAAATTGCAGCATCTAAATTCAGTGGGTTAATCAGGATTGATGGCCTTCATTATTATATCCCATGTTTTGGTTTTCTAATATTTTTTGGGTATATTATATATACAAATGCACTTGACATATTTGTTCCGAAGAACCAGGGTGAAGGAGCAGCCCAATAGTGAAAAAAACATGTTTTGAATCTTCTTTCAAGTTGGTGAAGAAATCTACAATTTTCTTAAGCTTTTGGAAGACCAAAAGGTTTCCTCCGTGGGGAGGTATGATCCAGGAGCATCTTGACACCAGTTTCCAAAGAGTACCAAGCCAAAGAAAAATTCAGGGGAATATTGGTAAAGGTGGAATTATTTAAAATTTCTTGAGCATAAAATGTTCAATGTGCTCATGTATGTTTCATTTAAATTGCAAAAAGGAAATTGATTAAATGTGAGAATCCACCTCACAAACCATTTTCTTAATCTGAAGTGGGAATTCAGTTTTTCATGGGATTGTATTCTTTAAAATTGTGGATGAAATCCATGTTTTGTGGATCTGAGAGATTTACTCAAGAATCTCGTGGATCCTCTTTTAATGGAGATCTGAAGAGTGATTTTCTCCTTGGAGGGTGGATCTAAGGAGTTTTCTTCTCCTTTGTTCGTGGATCTCTAAAAGCTATAAAATCCTCCTATGTGCACTTATGGAGAGAGGGGGCGCTTGAGAGAGTTTTTGGAGAAGTTTTGAGAGCTTCATTTTGAGAAAGATTTTTGAGAGCTTGGAAAGCTCAAGAGATCTTTTGGAGGAATTATTTGTTATGTGCAAGTCTTGAAGACTCTTAAGTAATAGAAGATAGCTCTAGGCTTGGCCACCCTTTTTATTAAAGCATTGTATACATTCCTCGTTGAAGAAAGACAATTAAAGTGATTCGATCTTTGGAGGCGAATCCAGAAACGTAGCCCAGTGAAGAGTTAATTGGGTGAACTCTGCTATCATCTTGGATTTGATGATACTCTTTGTTCATGTTTGACTATGTTCTTTTATATGTGTTTTAAGTTACAAGATTATATTGACATTGTATGTTTATGAACAAACTATAACTTAAATTAACAAGCTCTTACAGTCAAATGAAATTAAATTGTTGCGAGTTTTATGTGCTCACAAGTTATCAGATCACTTACTCTTCCACTCGGCTACGTCTCTAGATTCGCCTTCAAATGTCAAATTGCTTTTGTTGTCTTTCTTCAACAAGGAATGTGTACAATGCTCTAATAAAAAGGGTGGCCAAACCTAGAGCTGTCTTCTACTACCAAAGAGTCTCTCCAAGACTTGTACATAACAGATAATTCCTCTGAAAGACCTCTTGAGCTCTCAAAAAGCATTCTCAAAATGAAGTTCTCAAAACTTCTCCAAAAACTCTCTCAAGCTCTCCCTCTTTCCATAAGTGCACATAGGAGGATTTTATAGCTTTTAGAGATCCACACTCCAAGGAGAAAATCACTCTTCAGCTCCATTAAAAGAGGATCCATGAGATTCACAAGGAGTTAATATCTCAGATTAGGAAAATAGTTTGTGAGGTGGATTCTCAAATTTAATCAATTTCCTTTTTACAATTTAAATGAAAAATACATGAGCACATTGAACATTTTATGCTCATGAAATTTTAAATAATTCCACCTTTACCAATCTTCTCTTGAACTTTTCTTTGGCTTGGTACCCTTTGGAAACTAGTGTCAAGATCCTCCTGGATGATGGCATGAGTCTCAAAGGAATGAGGCCATGACGGGGATCTAAGCTCAGAAAAGACTGTTATGCATTACAGCCCTTGACCTCAGCAATAAAAATAAAAATAGTAAAATGGGTAGTTGAGGAGAGAAAAAGTAGTTAGTTGGAAAGATCAAACGTAAATAGACAGCTTATGGCTTCATTTGAGTATTCCTATGACTTTTAGTGATTAATGCTTCATCTTGATTATAACTCGATTTTGATTTTTGAACCTATCTGAGAACCATTCCAGAGAATAGTAGATTCTCTCTCTCAATACCGTTGACTTCTGTAATTGTCTCCAAATCATTTCAGTGAGTACTAGATTTCTAATTGATAATGTACTGCAAAACCTGAGTTGACAAAAGAAGAGTACTTGGGGGAGCCGCACCACTTGAAAGGCTCTCCTCCATGTGTCAGTAACAGAAAAAATCAAAACCCTTATGACCGAGTGGTAGGAAGACCGTTTCAAAGAGTAACCCTCTGTGTGTGTTTGGCTTTATTGTTAGCAAATGATTTAATGTTGGGGATCTAATTATTTCCAAGTTTATTGCCCTTGATGTATTTTATACTTATGATCAGTCATTTCCATTCCAGAATTGTGTTACCATAATTATTTATTGCAGTGGTATTTGCACTTGATGTATTTTATATTTATAATCAGTCATTTCCATCTTAAATTGGATTACCATAATTATATAATATGCCATTTTCAGCTCACAAGGGAGACTCAATTGGCAATCGCCATATTATGAAGTATTATGTAAATTGTGAGATTCAAGGTTTAAATCTCACATGAAAGTTTAACCCACCAAAAAAAATGCCATTTTCTCTAGTAAAAAATCTAAATTGTTTGGATATTTTCTATCAAATTAATTTTAATTTGTTCAAATTCATAGGTCATTTGTTAATAGATCTTGGTTAAATAGGAAGAAAAAGTATTTCATATCCCCCCCATTTAAGTGTTCCAAGTAGTCTTCATATCAGTTTTGAAAATTTCAAGCTCTGCAACTATTCCCGTGCATCGATTTACCAAATCCCAATGTTCTCGCTTCACACCAGATCATCAGTGGCCAAGCCCAACAATGTCAGAAGGAACCTGATCGGATCCTGTAGATAACCTAGTGGACCCAGTGTTCAACGCCCTTGTTCGTGGATGGGGGAAGAAGACAAAACCAACTTGGTCCACCTCAAAATTTGTGAAGAAAGTTGATAATGCGCCTACAGTGGAGCTCTCCCCTCAAAAAAATTGTCTCATAACCCTTACTCTTGTTGATAGGGCAATTCACAGGGCAATTCACAGGTATGTGGCCCTCTCCAAAAATTGTTGAAGATTGAATAAAGAAAACATGGGCTAGGTTTGTCTTTGGGCCAATAGATTTTTTTGTCAACGATTGAGGATATTTCATTTTCCTTTTCAGCTCCAAAGAAGACGAGGACTTGATATTCAGAAATGGTCCATATTTTATGGGCCTAAGAGGCCTCAATTTAAAAAAACGAACCCTTGATTTTGACACGGAAGAAAACAACATTCCATCAGTTGTTCCTGTCTCGGTTCGCCTTTCCCATCTTCCTCTTCCTTGTTGGGATGTTGATAGTCTCATCTCCATAGGAAATTGTCATGGAAAATTCCTAGAAATTTCTAAGCCTAAGGGTAAGCAATATGTTTGTGCCCGAATCTGTGTAGAATTTGATCTAGAAAAAGGCTACCATAGAAAATCATCCTTGAAAATGGAGACTGGATTCATGAGTAGATTATGGATTATGAACAAAACCCTTATAAGTGCAACCTTTGTCATGAATATGGACATTTGCTAAGTATTGCAAGTCCAAATCCTCTTCTGCAGGCAAGTCTCAACCTTTAGGAGAATGGCAAGCCCCTAAGAAAACAACTATAAGGAATGTCAAAGTTGGCTCTTTGTCCAGGAAAGAGGTTGTGGTTGCTCCTTCATCCAATCCTTTCGAACTTTTGTCTATCCTACCTGAGCCTGGTATCTCCACAATAGATTTTGTATGCCCTAAACCTGATGATCCTCATGTTAATTTAGCCAGCCTTCATCTCCCTTAAAAAGGATAAAACCTTTTGTGGACAAAGAAGCCCCCCCTCTCTGTGACCTTGCTAGAACCTCTATCATTGAATGCGCTTCTCCTGCCCACACTCAAGTTGTTACCCTCCAACCTTCATAGCCTCTACTCAAGGACTCTAAGCTCTCTTTCTCTCTAGACCTTTTGATAAAGAAGGGACTCCTATTCCTCATTCTATTTTGAACAACAACCCTTCTCGCAAGAAGAAAAAATCAGACTCCTAGGCTGATGGAGAAGATTTGGAGCATTTTGAAAGGGGACACAAAAAAGTGGGAAGAAAAGCTAATAAGGAAAAACGAGATGAAGCCACTATAATGGAGAAAATATTAGGCAAGAAGAAAACATTAGAACAACAATACAAGAATCAACAAAATGCAAGAAAGAATCAATTTAATATAAAGACAAAGAGGACCCGGAGGAAGCACCCTTACACGCCTCTTAATGAAAATAATTTCTTGGAATATACGAGGTTTGGGGAACCCCATCAAAACCCTAGCAGTAAAGGACATAATTAGGAGTCAGAAAGCAGACATTCTATTCCTTCAGAAAACAAAAATGGATGCAAGCGCATTTGAAAAAGCCAACAACAAAAGTGCAATAGCTAGTGCGAGAGGGGCCTCGTGAGGGCTTGCCATCCTGTGGAATCCATACAAATACCAAGAACTTGAAACAACAATTAATCAACCCTGGATCAAAAATTCTTTGAAAGACCTATCCACTAGCAAGGTTTATGCAATATACAACATATACTCCCCAACCTTGTATGCAGAGAAGGCAGAATTTTGGAACACATTAGACAATTAGAAAATCTCAAATACTTATCAAGAAGTCATAATAGGAGGAGATTTTAATACAACAATCTCTTCCAAGGAGAAAAAAGAAGGTAGCATAATCAAGGATCCATATAGGGAGAACACGGAGGATCTAATGGTTGCATGGGACTTGATGCATATAGTGACAAAGAAAGGTGCATTCACTTGGTCCAATAGAAGAATAGGGTAACACAATAGAGCAGCCAAACTTTACATATTTTTAGTATCAGGAAATCAATTATTAGAAGATATCGACATAAGATTTGAGATAATACAAAATGGAACTTTGTTAAATTTAGATAACCATGGTATGTTCTATGCTTAGTGCAGTTTACTTCAATCTTTCTTATTAGCCCAATTCAATTTCAGATTAGCAATCAAATAACCATTGAAAGTAAATGTTGATAGAACATAAAATAAATCGACAGAAGACGAGCCAACAAAAGAGACAAGAATTTGAAATTCTTCTTACTCAACAAAGATAGAGAGAAATGTATTTTACAACAGTCAACAGGATGCCCTAGCCAGCAAAAACTTTGTTGGTCAAACCGGCCCTTCAACCTTCAACGAGGTTCAGTCAAACACGGTCAAACTCGACCTTCCTTCAAAGTCAAACTCACCCGAAAAACAAATCCACAAAATTGTCAAATCAACAGTCAAAATCTGCAGCCAAACCAGTCAACGCTGCAATAAATGTTGCGTTTAAAGGTCAACATTTAACCTCGGTATTTGTGCATCCAGCTGCGGCCTTCCAAGATCATATTTTTTTAGCTAAAAACACAGTCAAACAACAAGGTTTGACCCACAGTCAACACTCCCGAAAAAGCCCTAAATCATACTGCAATTTCCAGCTCCCTGTTTCACACATGTGGAGCAAAGAGAAGCCTCTTAGGCTGTGCAAACCAAGCAGATGAGAGAGAGATGTGTGAGATGAGATGATGAAGAAATGAGCATCATGTCTCTCCTTTTTATATCAATGACAGGGGGTGAGTGACACATATGTTGGGGCTTGTGAGCCTACATTACAATTTTGGCTGACCTTGACAATTTGCATATGTGTGGAAATAAATTCAAAATATAAGTTCTGCTCATCCAAACAAGATGATCTTTAGATCAATCTTTCACCTCTCAAAAAGAGGAGCCCAACAAAAATATCATCTCCATCATATGAGCAATGCAACATGGAGTTTGGACCTAGTTGCCCAAAATTAACACTCCCTCTCAACTAGGGAGAACTCCATCTGTCCACCTGTGCAATCCTAACATCTGGTACCATCATGTACTATCATATATCATCATGCAATCCTGTATCATCCTGTTGTAACTACTTTGTTGGCTCTTCTCTGCTATAGAAGAAATAAGACGAACGAGAGTGAGTCACAAAGACATCACTTTCCACTGACCCGAAGTCAGTGTAGAGGAAAAAACCTCAACCAGACTCAAGAGTGAGTCACATACTTACCCGAAGTCAGTTTAGAGGTAAGAACCTCATCAAGACTTGATCCCAGATCAAGTTGTTGGACACATCCCATCCTCGACATAGAGAGTACACCAATCCTCGATGCATCCATCGATCATGCTATCGATCTCTATCCCATAGTTTTAAAACCAGCCCGATTCGAATCGGACCAAGCCTGGTTGACCGAGCCGAAAGGCCTACCGGTCCGACCAGGTAGATGAAACGGCCAATCGGCCGGTTTGTTACCAAGCCGGCCGGTTTTTTGACCGACTCGGCCGGCTCGGTAACAAACCGACCGACCAGGCTTGGTCCGAGTTAACTCGGCCTAGTCAATCCAGCCGGCCGGTGGGCCCAAAAAATTGAAAAAAACGGACTTAAAACTCAAATTAATTCTGCTGTTAGGTTTTTTTTAGGTTTTCTAACCCCTCCCCATCCTATTTAACTAACCCAACCCCTCTCAATACCTCACATCTTTCTCATTCAATTTGCTTGAGCATTTGTGAGGGTTTTCTGAAGAGTTGTGAAGTTGGTTTTTGGAGCAGCTTCATGGTAATGTTAAATTCTTGAAGTAAAAGGATGAAAATGAAGATTAAGGAGAATTGGTTCCAACCTCATTGGATTTCATATGGAGAAAGTAGAATTTTAGATCTCATTCAAAATCCAGCAGACTTATCAGTTTTTCAGGATTTCAAGATTGGGTTATTGCAATGTTTCCATCGATTTTTGTCATGTATTAGGGTATGGAACTCGTATTTAATCAAGAGCACCAATCCCTCTATGTACCTTGATGTTAGTGACATTGGTTTTTTTTTTTGTTTTAATCTCTATATCATCACCCTATATTGGACAATGCACTAAGTGCAATTTTGATATAATGGATATATTCATGAGCCTACTTTGATCATATGTTGTCTTTTGTGACTTGTCTATATTGTAATGCTTTGTGTTTGGAAACATGAATAAAAATCTTTAAATTTATGTTTTTGTACAAAAAAATTAATATTTAATGTATTTTTTACAAAAACCGAGTCATTGAAACCGAGTCGACCGAGTCATTACCGATTCGGAGTCCGAGTCGGAGTCGACCCTCGGCCTGGTAGCTGACCGATTCTGTTTTTTAAAACACTGCTCTATCCACATTTCCCAACTCATTGGCCAAATGAGATGTACTTCCCAGGAGTCCCAGACTCCATGGGTAGGATGCATGCGAAGCATAGATCAAAGAGAGGGTGAAACAACTTAATATCATAACGGTGGGGAAGAAGCACACCAACAAGGTAAGGCGAACCTCACCCTGTGGTTGCTTATAGCTCTAAGAAGTTATCCCCAAGCCCCCTAGAGCTCCTAGAGCTCATAGTCCAACTCAGGCGGGACCCTCAGAATAGCGTATGTCCACGATACCAAGCTTCTCATGGAAGCTTAAGAAATTGACCTTCCCTAGGGGCTTCGTGACAATATCTACGACCTGCTCATCAGTCCCAATGTGATGGAGCCTTACGGCGCCTCGTTGTACCATGTCCAGGACAAAGAGGTGCCTAATATCAATATGCTTGGATCGGTCATGGAACACAGGATTCTCAGAAAGACGAATCCCACTTTGGTTATTGCAAAGGATAACAGTGGTATGCAACACGTCTAAACAACTCACTGTTTCTCAACCAAACAACTTCACAACAAGCCATACTCGTTGCAATGTATTCAGCCTCGACAATGCTTAAAGCAACCGATTTCTGCTTCCTACTCATCCAAGAGATCGAAGCGGAACCTAGAGTGAAGCAACATCCAAATGTGCTCTTACGATCCACCACACTGCCTGCCCAATCGACATCGATATATCCATGGAGCCTCATACTCCCAACAGTGTATCTCAGCCTATGGTTGATTGTGCCCTGGAGATATCTCAAGAGATTCTTGGCACCAATCCAGTGAATGTGATGAGGCTCAACCATGTATTGACTCAATGTGTTCACTGCAAAACATATGTCCGAACGTGAGTTCACTAAGAACATCAAGGCCCCCACAAGTTGACGATACTCGGTGGGATTTCCCAACTCGGGCCCAACAGCACTTCCACGCAACTTCTTAAAGTTGAGTTCCATCAGAGTAGTTACGAACTTGCAGTCCACCATCCCAAATCTCTCCAGCAGCTTCACAACATATTTTCCTTGAGAAAGGAAAACCTCACCTAGCTTTTGCCAGACCTCCAAGCCTAGGAAATAGTGCATCGGTCCTTGGTCCTTCATCTCGAACTCGGAAGCTAGCTCCCTCTTACATTGATGAATGAGAGGATCAACACCTGTCAGAAAGAGATCGCCCGCATAGAGAACCAGAAATAGAGGCTTGTCATTAGCAACTTTAAAGTAAAGGATTGGATCACCATCACTTCGAGTAAAGCCCAGCTTCATCAAGTAGTTATCGATCCTCTCATACCAAGCCCGGGGGGCTTACTTCAACCCATAGAGAGCTTTCTTCAACCTGCATACATATGAGTCTCTATCTTGGACTTCGAACCCTAGAGGTTGCTCCAGACCTCACCTAGCTTTTGCCAAACCTCCAAGCCTAGGAAATAGTGCATCGGTCCTTGGTCCTTAAACTAGAACTCGGAAGCTAGCTCCCTCTTACATTGATGAATGAGAGGATCAACACCTGTCAGAAAGAGATCGCCTGCATAGAGAACCAAAATGAGAGGCTTGTCATTAGCAACTTTAAAGTAAAGGTTTGGATCACCATCACTTCGAGTAAAGCCCAGCTTCATCAAGTAGTTATCGATCCTCTCATACCAAGCCCGGGGGGCTTACTTCAACCCATAGAGAGCTTTCTTCAACCTGCATACATATGAGTCTCTATCATGGACTTCGAACCCCAGAGGTTGCTCCACATAGACCTCTTCCTTAATTGAAACATGTAAGAAGGCAGTCTTCACATCCATCTGATGGAGACTCTATCCTTGCATTGCAACAAGGGCAATGATTGATCGGATAGTGGTATATCGGGCAACAGGTGCAAATATATCATCATAATCTATGCATTCCTTTTGAGAGAAGCCTCGGGCAACAAATCTTGCCTTGTACTTTTCAGCACTTCCATCGGCTCCATGCTTGATCTTGTAAGCCATTTCGAGGTGACAACAGATTTGTCCTTTGGTCTAGGGACCACATCTCAAACATCATTCTTCATGATTGTCTCATATTCCTCGTGCATAGCATCCTTCCAAACTTGATGCTTTACGGCTTCTTCAAAAGTTCCAGGCTCATATTGTACAATAGTACTCATGGCTGCTAGGTACCCTTGGTACCTATTCGGCTTCTTACTTTCACAGAATGTTCCCCTTGGAGCAGTATGTCTCTCTCAGCATCTTCGAGAGTGTCTCTAAGCCATGAAGGTCTTCTTTTATTTGAAGAAGGTGGATGTATAGGATCCATCGGTCCTTCAACATCGGGCATTGGTTCATCCTTCGGTTCTCCCTGCCTTCCAGTTACTTCTACTTCTTTGTCTTCCTTTGAAATAAGAAGATTTCTAACCTTCCTGAGGGCGGCATCTTCATCGAAGGTGACATATGGCATATCTCCACTTCTCTTTGACCAGGCACATAGATTCTATATGCCTTCGAGGTTTCACTATAGCCCACAAACGTTCCCTTCTTCCCAGAAGCATCCGACTTGCTCCTCTTTTCTTTCGGCACATGAAAATAAACGGGGCTTCCAAAAACGCTAAAATGAGAGACATCGGGCTTCTTGCCATAGAAGACTTCTTCGAGAGTTTTAGAGTCCAATGCGAAATGTGAGCATCTATTTTGAACATACAAAGCAGTGTTGGCAGCTTCTCCCCATAGAAACTTCGGAAGACCTTGGTCATAAAACATGGCACGGGCAGCTTCCAATATGGTTCTATTCTTTTTTTCAGCAACACCATTTTGTTCGGGAGTATACACAGTGACAGTCTCCCTCTTAATGCCAGCTTCCCTGCAATAGTCATTGAATTCAATCGACTCATACTTGGTTCCATTATCGGTCCTCAAAATTTTGATCTTCTTCCCTATTTGATTTTCAACCAAACCTAGGTACAAAACCACTTAAATGCTTCGTCCTTCTTCTTCAAAAAAGAATATCCAAGTCTTGCGGGAGAAGTCATCTATAAAAGTGATATAATATAAGCATCCTTCCAAGGATGTTACGAGCAACATACCAGATAGATCAGAATGTATCAATTGCAAAATATCAAATGTCTTCATGACACTTTAGGGGAATGGTCCCCTTGTATCTTTCCTTCGACACAACCCTTACATACAGCTTCATGATCATCTTTGAAATCGGGCATCCCTGTCACCACCGGCTTTGTAATGAAGGTGTACAAACCTCTGGTGCCATAGCTCGAATTGAAGAGTTGTATCACATGTCAAGGCCCCCAGCGGACTTCCTCCAACCTAATAGAGTGTATCAACTCTAAAACCAAGAGTGAATGCTTCTTTGAAGTTCTTCTTCCAAATACGTACCTTTCCATCGATGAATGCCACCTTAAATCCTTTGTCTTCCATTGCCGAAATAGACACTACATTCTTCTTCAAGTCAGGTACGTACAACACATCTTGCAAGCGGAGGACTTGACCTTGATTTAGATGTAGGGTCACAGTCCCTATCCCTTTCACCGAATAGGTGCCATTGTCTCCAAGGATAATTTCCAAATTAGTATCATTTTCAATCAAATTAAAGAGGGCTTCTTTATATCCAGTGAAGTGCCTTGAGGCACCACTATCAATCAACCAATTGTCCAGGGTGTCAGAAGAAGATGCAACAGAGATGGAAGATATAAGAATATATTCATTTTTCTTATCAACAACATTAGATTCTTCATAATACCTGGAATTCCTTGACCTCTTGAAAGGTTGACCATTTCCACTTCGATCAGGGGGAGCCTTCCTCTTTCCTTTGAACCTGTTGTTCCTTTGATTTCCATTCCCCATGAAGTTGTTGTTGTCATCATCTCCGAGAGAGTCCCTTCTATTAGGGCACCATCTTGCATAGTGGCCAAACTTGTTTATAAGTGTAACATCTTCCTTTTCTTCCTTTGGGACCCACTCTTCCATGATTTGGATTTCTCGAACTAGCATTGTTCCTCTTCTTAGCATGAGCGGTGAAGGCAGTAGGGTCACTTCCATTCCCATTAGAGGGATGGTCTCTCTCCATCATCTTAGTCTCCTCTTGAGTGCATCTTGTCAACAATTCATCAAAATCAGGAATCACATTATTATTAAGAATAGTAGTATTGAATGCATACCATTCCCGGGGGAATCCTCCAAGAGCAATGAGAGTGAGGTCTCGGTCAGCTATGGCTTCTCCAATAGCTAAGAGATCATTCTTGATTTCGATGAACCTCATGAAATATGATTGGATGGATTCTCCTTTGCCCTTCTTGATCTCCTTCAACTCGTTCTTCAAAAATAGAATTTGATTAGCATTGCTAGCCCTAAACATGCTAACCAACTTATCATACATCTCCTTAGATGTGCCCAACTCCGAGATATAAGCAACCAAGTGCTTATGAATAGAATCCCCGATGATCTTCTTCGCATTGACTTCCCCTTTCTTGTACTTTGTCTTAGTGGCAGCCGATGCATTTGATGGAGGCTCATTGATCTTTCCCTGCACATAAGCCATAACATCTTGATCTTCCACTGTCAGATCCAAGGACATTTTCCAAGCATGATAATCAGACTTATCAGTCATCGTACCATCAGATTTGAAACCCTTGAATGATGAGGAGGCCATTGATCCAAGGCCTTGATTATTAAACTTCTTCGGTGATTGCTTTTCACTCTTGCTTGGGCTTTGTCTTCACCTTTGCTCTGATACCATGTTAAATTTCGATAACCATGGTATGTTCTATGCTTAGTGCAGTGTACTTCAATCTTTCTTATTAGCCCAATTCAATTTCAGATTAGCAATCACATAATCATTGAAAGTAAATGCTGATAGAACATAAAATAAATCGACAGAAGACAAGCCAATACAAGAGACAAGAATTTGAAATTATTTTTATTCAGCAAAGATAGAGAGAAATGTATTTTATAGCAGTCAACAGGATGCCCTAGCCAGAAAAGACTTTGCTGGTCAAACCAGTCCTTCAACCTTCAATGAGGTTCAGTCAAACATGGTCAAACTCGACCGTCCTTCAAAGTCAAACTCACCCCAAAACTGTCAAATCAGCTGTCAAAATCTGCAATCAAACCAGTCAACGTTGCGATCAACTCTGCGATCGACGTTGCAATAAATGTTGCGGTCAAAGGTCAATGTTTGACCTCGGTATTTGTGCCTCCAGTTGTGGCCTTCCAAGGTCGGATTTTCTAAGCTAAAAACGCAGTCAAACAGTAAGGTTTGACCCACGGTCAACACTAGTCAACGCTAAAAAAAAAAGCCGTAAATCAGACCATAATTTCCAGCTCCCTGTTTCACTCGTGTGGAGGAGAGAGAAGCCTCTTAGGCTGTACGAACCAATCAGATCAGAGAGATGTGTGAGATGAGATGATGAAGAAATGAACATCATGTCTCTCCTTTTTATATCCATGACTGGGGGTGAGTGACATATCTGTTGGGGCTTGTGAGCCTACATCACAATTCTGGCCAACCATGACAATTTGCATGTGTGAAAAATAAATTCAAAATATAAGTTCTGCTCATCCAAACAAGATAATCCTTATATCAATCTTGCACCTCTCCGAAAAAGAGTCCAACAAAAATATCATCTCCATCATATGAGCAATGCAACATGGAGTTTGGTCCTAGTTGCCCAAAATTAACAAACTTCGGGTCATAAGCCCATATCTTTAACTCTCACAAATAAAGAGCATATGGGTCCAATCCCCATCAAATCAACCCTCTATGGCTGGAAGATGAGAGAGAAATGGGGTAATTGTGTTGAAGGATCTCCATCCTTTGTGCTGGAAACAAAATTAAAAATCTTAAAAAAAGCCTTAAAAGATTGGTCAAAAGATCAATATGCAGAACCAAATCAAGAAAAATCAGATTTAAAACAACAGCTAGCGGAGCCATACCAGCAAATGGAAAGTAACCTTTCAACTAAAATCCAGAGCATTAATATGAGAGAAGAAGAAAAATGGAGGTTCAAATCAAGAAGACTCTAGCTTAAAGCTAGAGACAAGAACACAAAATACTTCCACAAACAAGCCAAAGCAAGAGAAATGAAAAATAGGATACAGTTAATTCAAGATTCTGAAAGGAAAACAATCAAGGGATATGAGGAAATAAAGCAAGCAGCCCATCTATACTACAAACAGCAGAAACAGAAGGAGCAAAAGGACAATAATCAAAGAGTAGACAGGATATTCAAGCAAATTCCAGCCAACATAACTAATGAAGAAAATGAAGTGTTGTATAAACCCATAGAGGAAAACGAGGTAATGGAAGAAGTATGAAGCTTAGGAGCAAACAAGGCACCTAGGCCAGATGGGTTCACCATTGATTTCTTCAAAGCCTTCTGGCTTTTAATAAAATACAACTTATGTAAAATGTTGGAATGGACAAGAAAGAAGAGGAAAGTTAGGGGAGGAACCAATTCTACATTTTAGGCCTTGATCCCTAAGAATGCCTCCTGTAAATTTCTCTCTAAAGTTATAGCCACCAGATTGAAAAAATTCATAAACAAACCGATATAAGAGAATCAAAGTGGTTTTATAGCCAGAAGACAGATTACAGAAAACATAATTTTAGTCCATGAAGGAATTCGTACCAGCAACACCTCTAAAATCAAAGGCATGGCAATAAAACTTGATATGGCTTCAGCTTTTGACAGATTCAAACACGACTCTCTCAGAACTTTGGAAAAACTTGGCTTCAACTCTCAATTTGTTGAATGGATAAAGGATTGCATAAGCTCAACATGGATAGCTACTCTGGCCAATGGAAGGCCCGCTTGTCTCCTCTTCTCTACATCATAATGGCAGACTCTCTAAGCATAATATTAGAAGTTTCCCGCCTTAATGGAGATTTGATAGGTCTGCAAATTGTTCGAGAATTTAAATTGTTGAACCACGCCCAATTTGCAAACGACACAATTCTGCTTGGGGAGCATCTACAATCATAGCCAAGAAATTTAAGCAAATTTTGCAAAACTTCACGTTGGCTTCAGGAGAACAAATAAAAGCAAGATCTATGGGTGGAACACTCCTGACAGCAAAATGCAGGAAAAAGCAAACATCCTTGGCTTCAAATGGGAGAAAAACTGATCTGCTTTCAATTACTTGGGACTTCCCATTTCTCTCAAAGGACAAAAACCTAAGGACTAGATAGGTATCATTTCCAAAATTAAGAAGAAAACCAACTCTTGGGGTGCAAATTGGCAGACAAATCCTGGTAAAGTCCACCTTATCGAACCTTCAAATTTATAAAGCTTCTGCTCTTCTGGCACCTAAAAGTATTCTTGACACTATTAACAAAAGCATCAGAAAATTATATGGCAAGGAGGCAAAATCACTGGGAAAAATTATCACCTAGTGAGCTGGGAAACAATCAAGATGGATATAGAAGAAGGACGCCTCAATATCAAGGACTCTGTACTTTTGAATCATACATTAGGTGAAAAATTAGGGTGAAGAATGCTAAAAGAGGACAACCCCTGGTGGGCTTAAGCTCTAAGAAGGAAATACTTGCACAATACAAACGTGGAAAGGCCAAACTAGAATGAGACTGGATCTTGCACTTGGAACCTGTGCCAAAAAGGCATAAATTTAAAAATGAAACATATAAGCTAGACTTCGGGCAATGGAAAGAAAATCAACTTATGGGAGGACATTAAAAGTGTCAAGACTCAAAACACTCTCAGAAACAAGACAGGAGTCCAAAACTCTAGAAATGTGGATTAAAAATCGTAAATTTGTGCATCTATGGGACATATCTGAGTGGGATGAAATCAGTGGTCTATGGCAAAACTGGATCAATATCAAAGTTCTAAAGGAGTTAAGCCCTTCTTACCTCTCAATACTGAGTGCGTTGAAAGGTCATGCCCTTGTGGCAAGCACTTTGAAGATGAAAGAGGATGGACTGAGAAAAACAAAGCTTTTTCTGTCAAAAAATGCTATGATCAAGCAAAGATCAAATCTGGAAATGCTCACACAGGTACAATCTGGAAAAAAATATGGCAAAGGGATGAAATCCCCAAGGTAAATGTCTTTTGTTGGTTACTGGTGCACGTGAAAATCCTCACATCTGAAAATCTAAAAAAGAGAAATATAAATGGTCCTTCAAGATGTGCATTATGCCAGAGTTCAAGAGAGAACATCCCTCATTTATTAATGGAATGCAACTACGCAAAAAATACTTGGGAGTCAGCCCTGGAAGAGCTACAAATCTTCACTGAAATTCCTAAAGACCGGACATCCATGTTTCATACATGGTATCTAGATTACAATTTAAATCTAACAAGGAAAAACACCCTTAAAATAGTTGTCATCGCGCTCCCAAAATACATCTGTTGGAGAATTTGAATGGCAGAAAACAAAGTCATCTTCAACAATAGACTACTCCCAACTCCTCTCTGTGTTGCAAAACCAAAAGCTCTCTTGTTCGATGCCCTGTCTTCAATCGGAATTCCAGATAATTGGGAGGAGAACCTCAGTACAAGGGAGCTCAAATGGCTTCAACTTTTCAACGACTCAAGCCTAGAAGCATCACCAGCATAGGAAGATTTAGACAAAAGAGCCTTCCCAGCTGGGAATTAAGATTAAGCCAAGCTGATTTAGAGAAATGGGAAAGACATAAGGGAAGCTTCATTCTTTACTTTGATGGGGCTTCTAAGGGATAAACCAGCCCATCTAGAGCAGAAGGCCAGATAAAATTCTGCAGGAAGACTTTTTTTGACATTTGCTTAGGATCTAGGACATTTCACCAATAATGGTGCAAAGGCCTTAGCTCTGTGGAAGTGATTGCAACTGCTCATTAGAAATGGCATCAGGGAAAGCCATCATCATTGGAGACTCAAATTGGGCAATTCAACATTTCAACAGAGTTTCAATGGATGAAAATCTCAGTCTAAAGGCATCATCATTGGAGACTCAAATTGGGCAATTCAACATTTCAACAGAGGTTCAATGGATGAAAATCTCAGTCTGACTTTTAAACATTTTTCCATTAAATTTCGTCCTAAACTCGAGATTATAAAAAATCATTTAAGTTGGCAAAAGCATTCTAAAAGTCAAGTCTATAATGTTTTGAGAGAATACACTATCAAGCAAACATATGTGCCAACCAATCTATGTTTCTGAAAATGGAAGATATCACTCTGAATTAGTCATCAATACATCCCTTAATTACCAATGCAAGACATGGCAGGTTATATAATGTTTCGGTATAATCCACTGCCCCAAAGTTGACACATGTGCCAACCAAGCTATCCCTCAGTTATCAATGCAAGACACGGCAAGTTTTATTATTATGTGCCAATCAAGCTATCCCTAAGTTATCAATGCAAGACATGGCATGTTTTATTATTATAGTGTTTTGAGAGAATACACAGTCCAAGCGGACATATGCGCCAACCAAGCTATGCTTCTAAAAATAGGGGATATCGTTGTCAACGGAAACCTACCTTAGTCATCAACCAATCGCCTAGTGAGCAATGCCAAACATGGCACATAGAGCTCATTAATAAACCACATGGAAAAGTACAAAGCAAAACCATCAATCAGTCACTCGGATATGGGGAAGGGGCCACCTACTTTTGCCTGCATGAACTTGCCTACGGGACTTCTTCCTTGGGAACACTGGGATAATGGCATGGATGGTTAGCTATTATTTGCGGTTGATATGAAGGTGCATTGGCCTCTTCATAGGACAGGCAGATTCTGGTTTCCTGTTTAAACTTTAGACCTAATCGTTTGGTCTCCTTCTTTGGAGCACAGCTAAGTTGGCTCATCCTCCTTATCGGTTACTCTTCTCAATTCAGTGTATCTGGTGCAACAATTTGGAGAACAGAGGTTTTCTTTTGGGCCATAGCCTCTGTTGGGATTATTTTGGTTTTAAGCCTCTTGCTAAAGTTATAGAGAGTCCGCTCATCCTTCTGGGCTCTATGATATTAGTGTTTGGTTCGGGCTTCGGCTGCTTAAAGACTATTTGGTTTCTTCGTGCTGTATCTTTTTCTTCTCAGAGAAAGTGTGCCCTCTTTGGTTCTTCAAAGGGAAAGGTTTTGTTCTCCCTTGTTTACCAGCATCATCGCTTCTATATTTTGTGAGTTTTGTTCTCAATTTTATTCCAAAATATACATTTGCCTCAAATTTCTATTGCAAAAGGGTAGGTCATAGCTACAGGAGCTTCAATTTTCAGTTTGGCATTGCACGGTTTTGGATGAATAATGGATTACAGGGAATTGCAGGAGATTCTGAGGGCCCTGAGGAGTCATGACGAAACCATTCAGGAAAATCTTTGTCTGTGTATTAACGTGGCAACTATAAGAAAAATCTAGGAACTGGATAATCTGAAAGCCTCTCAAATTGCTTTAGTGATCGGAATCTTGGTCCAATTCGGTCCAATTCAAATACCAATTCTCTGTTCTACAAGCAGACTGTACTATGTTCCCCACTATGGGCATTATGGGACTCTAATGGAAGATGACACTGTTCATCAACACCCAAAAACAGAAGAAATTGACAAAGAGGATCGAGACTCAGCCACTGCAGCTCATGATGAGGCAGCCAGCCGAGACGCTTTTTGCTAGTTTTGTATTTTTATAAAGTAGTTGGTTATCTAGCTCAATACTGTAAAATCTATACCTGCAGGATCTTTAGGGAGCAGGCTGTATTTTTCCTTTTGTGGCTGTAGTTAGAGGATAAAGATAGTTCCTTTTAAAATTTGTTTAATTCTGCTAAAAACAGACTTTAACAGACCTGATTGCTGTGAGCTTTGCTGCAGCTTTCACATATCCTCTTATTACGGTTAAAAAAAAAGACAGAATTTATTGTATTATTTCTGTGAACTTTGCTGCAGCGCTTTGCTTAATACAAATGTTAAACTATAAAATAAAAACAAATATCCTCACTTTTTTTTTAAATAAAAATTAAATATTAAATATCGCATATTCTAACATCCTTTTAAAAGCCACCAAACGTATATTAACATGAAATTTCACATGATGCCATTAAGACTACTTTTCTGTGGCGCCGCTAATAACTTTCAATTAGAAACCAAGATAACATTATATACACCAGGTTTTTTTCATCTGAAAAAGAAACCAAGATAACATATATTTGAACGGTAACAGGGGCCTCTCTCATTCTATTGTCTGATGATTGCATGTGTGTATCACACATGTTATTTTATATGCGTGCACGCAGACACGTATATATACATAAATTTAACATGCGAACTCTCAGAGGGCTGGAGTATCATGGGGAAGCAAATCTTTTGCCAGATCAAGGATCAATTTGAAGCGCCTGGAGACTTTCAAAATCCTTTTTACTCATGATAGAATGCAGTTAGTCTTTTTCTTTCAAATGAAAATATAAACTGAAACATTCTGTTGAAAATTAAGTCAATTTATATGTTTGTTTATTTAAGTCAATCTAATGAGAAAACATCACCTTATTACTGGTATAGACAATTTATATCCTCAACAATTCTCGCGTTGAAGGAAAATCCCACATTTCAAATTTGATCCTTCTCTCAGCAAATTTTCAAAATGAAAGTAGAATACTATTGTGATGACTCGGTAATAATGAGGAAATAGGCCAGCATCTCTCAAGTGCATTGATAGGCATTGACAGCCCTCACTTTGTTTTACCAGCAACCCAATGTGAACATGATGGTAGGCTACAGTAGAATATGGCCAGCAAAACCCACTAATAGATCTTATATACATAATACTAATATAGCAAATAAAAAAGAACCAAAGCAAGAGTCTGGAGGGCACAAAGAATGAGCCAAGCGCTGGTATGCTTAAAAAGAGACATTCCTATTAGAATTTAGCACCTACTAAAATATGGCCCTTGATAGTGAGAAAAAGGACTACTGTGAAACTCAAATTGTAAAATGGTTGCCAACACCACCGCCTTGTTTCGCTGGTGAAGTTGATGGAACGTTAATCCATCAAAAAGGTTTCATTCTCACTATGGTCAGCCCAACCCAAATGGCGTGAATCACAGAGGGATGAAACCAGGACCTGGCACCCAAGTTGAAGAATGGCTGTGCATACTGGCACCCAGGTTGAAGAAAGGTTGTGCTTTGCAGTACAATTCGTAGTTTAAAAATCGGAACCGGGTTTTGAATAAGACACCTATCTAACTGAAACTGAAATTGGAACAGATTAAACTGAATTCAATGAACAGGAAAAAAAAATACATAAAATAATTAATTTTTAATTGAGAAAGAAATTATATATATATATATATGTGTGATTTCAAACCATTAGAGTCAAAACATGAAAAATTTACTTATTTATATACATGTAAAGGAAAATAAAATGGCGCCAAGTGCAATACATATCAACAACAAAATATATAATCAATGAGGTTCTAAATAGTCTCTAGAGTCCAAAAACCATGCTACAGGCTATTGGGCCACTAGTCTATTTCAAACCACTAATTAACATGATCACTACTACTAGGAATGGGATCATTAATAAAAACCTACATAAACATTATTTGGCTCAAAGTCTTCAGACTCGTTGGATTCCTCAACCTTGTAATATGGTAGAAAAAGCTTAACATGCCTAACCAATTATTTTGGCTTGGTGAAGGGTACATTTTTGTTGAGGCCATGGTAGAGGAGTTTAACAATCAATACCACCAACATCAAAAGATTTGAACAATCAATACCACCAACATCAAGGTCCATAAAAGACTTTGTGTTCTTGATTCCATACTCTCATAGATGATAGAATTCAATGAAATTGCTGCAATCCTACCAATCCTAAAATCCTGAAAACTGTTTTAGTCTGCTGAATCTTTGAGTGAGATATGAAATTCAAGTTTCTCCATATGAAGTTCGATAAGGTCAAAACCACTGTCAAACATCCTGAAACAATTAATGGTAATGTTAAAAATTTAAGTAAAAATAGGCATTTCTTTGCATTTTCTTTTTGTAGAGGTTTGTCGTTACACCAAAACTCGCAAGTGTTGGTAAACTTCTAAACCGGTAACTAGGATCCCCAAGGTGGGAATTATGGATTCCATAGAGGTGCGGTGATTACTCCAACACCCTCCCTCAAACGCAGCTCGGGGGAATCGACCCTAGGTCCAGGCTTTGATACCATGTAGAGGTTTGCCGTTACACCAAAACTCGCAAGTGTTGGTAAACTTCTAAACCAGTAACTAGGATCCCCAGGGCGGGAATTACGGATTCCATAGAGGTGACGTGATTACTCCAACACTTTTATTTTTATTAAAAAAGAAAAATAAAGGAAATGCCCGTTTTTCTTTTTTCCTTTATAATAAAAATAAAAGAAAATGCAAAGAAATGCCCATTTTTACTTTAAGAATTTAACATTACCATTGATTACCAAATTAATGGGAATGTTTAAAATTTAAGTAAAAGGGGGCATTTCTTTGCATTTTCTTTTTATTTTTATTAAAAAGGAAAAATAAAGGAAATGTCAAATCTTATTTTAAGAATTTAACATTACCATTGATTACCAATATCGCTAGGATTGAGTGAGATTTTTCTGTTTAGATTTAGGGTTTACGATAAGGAGGGTTGATTTTATAGCCGAGAGGAGCTGTTTTGGGGAGGAAACAGTCCTCCTCCAAAACCACTTCAGAAAATCGTCGTGAATCCCATGAACTGCCATGAGGGCTGAGAAAGCTAATCAACCGGTTAGCATCAAAACCTGCCGATTAGCGTCAAACCAGCCATTTAAGAAACCAGCCCTCTGATCCCATTACCTGGCCAGTTATGTTCGAAGCCTGATCTGATCGGCCACTTTGACCAGTTCCAGTTCTGACTGGCCGCTTTTTAAAACTATGCAGCCCTTAACCTTGGGGAAGAGATTCTTGCAGCTCTTCTAACCAGGGTTGCGGGGAAGCTTCGTACCCCCTTCGCTCCCGCTCCGGAAACTCGCTCCGTGCGGGAGCTGCTGATAAGCTTAGGCTTGAAACGCTCCCCGGCCGGGAGCGCGAGCTTGTTTCCGACTAAAAACGCTCCTTGCTTTTTCGGGAGCGTTTCAGGAAACGCTCGATAGCGAACGCTCCCTGAGCGCTTCCGACGTTTAAAAAACGCTTCGGGAGCGTTTTTTAAACGCTGGAAGCGCTCAGGGAGCGTTCGCTCCCGAACGCCTCACAAGGAAATTTTTTTATGAAAAATTTCCGATTTTTATAAAAAGGGGGGGGTTTCATTTTCAGTTATTGTTTGTTAGTTGAGAAGTGAAATTGAGTGAGAAGGAGAGCCGAGAGCGCAAGGTTTGGTTGACAGCAATCAGGAGAGCAAGGAGCAAAGCTGACAGGAGAGCAAGGAGCAAGGCTGACAGGAGGATTGCAAGAAAGAGGTAGACCTTCTAATCCAATTTTGTATTTTCTAAGATGAATTTGTAGATTGTTAAATGGTTTGAAAATGAAAACTTGAATTTTGCTTGAATGTTGCATTTTATTGGATTTAAAACTTTTAAAATGAGTTGTTTTTTTCCTATGTTGCATTTCCTATTCCCATTTGGCATTTTTCTATTTGTTTTGCAGGCTAGATTCTAGAAACTTGAAACTTGTTTCCATCATGGCTATATGGCTAGGAATTTTCCTCATGTTGGTTCCTTTCTTTGTGATAATGGTGTTGGAGAGTGCTAGAAGAAAGAGACAAATCAGAGAAGAGGAGGATGAAGAGGAGGGTTATGTTGGATCTGAAGAAAATACTGAAGAGGAGGATTATGCTGAGGAGGAAGTGGGGAGTGGAGACCCTGAGAACCTAGAATCCCCAACTAAACAAGACCAATATCCTTTGTGGAAATATGTTCAGAAACAAGAAGGAGGGAAAGGTGGTGGAACCACTAAATTTATTTGCCTCCATTGCAATAAACAATACCATGGTTCATACACTCGTCTGAGAAGGCACCTTTGTGGGATAATGCCAGGAGATGGAACTAAAAATTTTGGAATCAAAGTTTGTACTTATGTGCCAGCACCACAGAGAGAGATATATAGGAAGGAAGAGGGGGTTGCCATACAGAGATCATCTAAAAGATTTAAGGGTATCGCTGATTCAGGCCCAACACATTCAACTTCCACCCATGCCAGTAGTTTCGGAAGCAGTGGCACTGGATTAAGGCGTAGAACCATATCCGATTTCCTAGACGAAGGGTGTAGGAATGATGTGGATTCAAAAGTTTACCGGTTTCTATATGCATGTTGGGTGCCATTCAATGTTCTTCGCTCACCTTATTGGCATGAAATGGTTTCTGCCATTAATGATGCCCCCAAAGGATACAAAAGCCCTGGGTATGACAAGGCCAGAACCGTGGGTCTTGATCATGAAAGAGCTAAAATAAATCATTCTTTGGCTAGAATGACAGCTTCGTGGAATGAGCATGGGTTGTCCATTGTCTCTGATGGATGGACCAATGTAAAAGGAAAACCATTGATAAATGTTTTGGCTGTGTCGGTTAGTGGTGCAGTCTTCCTGGCAACTTATGATTATTCAGATAAATTCAAAACCGGCATTAACATTGCAGAACCATTACTTGATATAATTGAAAAGACTGGGCCATACAATGTGATACAGGTCATCACTGATAATGCTGCTAACTGTAAGGCAGCAGGAGCAATTGTTGAGGATAAATACCCCAACATTTTTTGGTCTGGGTGTTTGGTTCACACAATGAACCTTTGATGCATGATATCATAAAAAACAAACAACATCAGTTCAAATGGCTTGGTGATTTGTACAAGAGAGGTAAGAAAATGATCAAATTTATTACAAATCATAGCAATACCCATGGGCTTTTCCGTACTCACTCCAAATTGGAGTTGTTGAAAATAGGAAAAACTAGATTTGCTAGTTATTACCTCACCTTCAGGCGCCTTTTGAAGGTAAGAGAGTCATTGGCTGCAATGGTATCAAGCCCACACCGGCAGCTATTAAAGGACAGGGCGGCAACAGTGGTTGACAGGCAAAGTTTTGAACATGTGGAGGAGACCGCCCTTGACCCTCAGTTTTGGGCACGTATGAGGGAAATTGTGAGTTTTACCAAGCCCATTTATAACATGATTCGCTTTGCAGATACCGATAAACCAGTGATTGGAGAGGTTTATGAGCAGATGGATAGCATGTTGGGGCAAATAAAAGATATTGTTAAGGATAATGATCCCATTTTGTATGCTATGATTCATGACTGTGTGTGTGCACGGTGGAATAAACTCAATGTTCCATTGCATGCTTTGGCATATATCCTTACGCCAAAATATTACTCTCCATCTTGGTTGGGCCAACCTGCACCTGGAGGTGGGGTTAGGGTGAAACCTCACACAGATCCAGAGGTACAAGAAAGGTACATGAAGGCATTGGACAAATTGGTACCTGACAGGGAAGAGTGTGCTAGATTGCGCCTTGAATTAGGCAAATACTTCAGTTGCACTGCTAACTTTGGTTCTTTCCATGCAATGGAAGACAGGGACAGATTTGATGCTCTCACATGGTGGGAAGCATATGGCGGCATGGGACTTTTGCCAAAGTTGGCTAAAAAGTTCTCTCACAGGTTGTGAACACTTCTTCTGCAGAGAGGTGTTGGAGCACCTACAGCTTTATACACAATGTGAGAAGAAACAGGCTGAATGAAAACCGAGCTGAAAGCTTGGTTTATGTGCATTATAACTTGAGGTTGCTCAGCCATTACTGTGATCGGGCAAATGAGGATCAATCATACAGAGTCTGGGACAACAACCCAGAGGATGATAATTTGGAGGACGGCACATTACATCTAGAAGAATTGGAAGCAGAACTTTATAGGGACGATGATGAAGCATCAGCGGCACCGCCACACACAGGGCCAGTCCCACCATCTACTGGTAGCAGTGCGGGTGCTAGTGCCAGTGCCACTCCTCGATATCACACTATTGTTCCTTTGCAGATCCAGCCTCCACCTTCTGGTCGTGGTCATGGTACTCCTGAGAGTACTAGAAGACCATCAGTTCCTCGTGGCTCACAGAAATTAGACATTTCTCGTGGGCGTGGCAAGGGGCCAGCCAGATAAAATATATTTGTTGTTTACTATTTTCTATTTGTTGTTGACAGTTGAACAATTGAAACTTGACTTGCTACTGATTTCATATATTTAAATTTTTAATGAAGTTGGCATTTATAAGTTTACTGTTTACAAGTCATTATGAATTATGAATATGATGCTTCATGAAAGTTATATGGTGATCAATGAATCAATGATAATAAATGTTATATAATATCAATGATGATAAATTTTATATATTGAATTTTGAAATCAATGAATCAATGATGATAAATGTTATATATCAATGATGATAAATGTATATTGAATTTTGAAATCAATGAATCAATGATGATAAATGTTATAATATATATATCAATGATGATAAATGTTATAATATATATATCAATGATGATAAATGTATATTGAATTTTGAAATCAATGAATCAATGATGATAAATGTTAGATATTGAAATTTGAAATCAATGATGATAAATGTTATATATAAATGATGATAAATGTTATATATTGAATTTTGAAAGCTTGAAACCTTCAGATTGATGATTTGCGAGACTCAAGAGTCAATATGTTCTCTGCTTCCAACTCCTGGGCGTGGTTGATGAAGATTATAACTTCTAGATGATTGATGTTATATGATTCAATCTATGTTTTTATGTTTTTTATGTCTAATTCATCATTCTACATGTTTTTGTTGACATATATGCATCAAAATATAAAAAATATTAAAAATATTAAAAATATATATATAAAAACGCTCCCGAAAACGCTCCGGACCCGGAAACTTTTAAAAATGGCGCTCCGCGCTTCGCTCCCGCTCCGCGCTCCCGCTCCCGCTTCCAAGTAACCTTGCTTCTAACAATAAAAATAAAATCGGGAATTGTAAAATGGGTATTTGAGAGAGAAAGAGGCTAGTTGCAAAGGTCAAAAAGTAAATAGAGCCTAACTACACCGCTTAGGACTTCATTTGAATATTCCTATGATGACTTTTCCTGATTCATTCAGGTTATAGATTGTCTCTCAATACTGTAGATTTTTTAACTTGTCTGAAGATCAGTGAATACTAGACTCTCTCTCTCAGTACCGTTTATTTTTAAACTTGTCTGGAAATTATTTCAGAGAATGTTAGAATCCTTATTGAAACTGTACTGTAAGATTTACAAAAAGAAGAGTATTTGAGGGGCCCACGCTGCCTGAGAAGCACTCCTTATTGACACGGAACAGTAAAATCTACACAAGAAGAGTATTTGAGGGGCCCACGCTGCCTGAGAAGCACTCCTCAACGTGACAGTAAAATCAGAAATCAACACCCTTATGAATCGTTGGTGTGTAGACCATTTCAATGCGCAACTCTCTGTAGTGGTAGTACATGACTTAATGTTGGAAAAATAGTTATTCCCAAGTTTATTGCAGATAGTGTTATATTTAAAATCAATAATTTTCATTCTTAAATCCATCGTTAGCATAATCTCCAATTAGCAGGTGATTTTCTGATTTTCTCATAAGCGGGAAATTTCTAAAATCCAATGTTACCATAACCTTCTATTAATAGATGATTTCCCATAAGTGGGAAATCTAAATTGCCAGGCCATTTTCTGTTAATTTAATTTCATTTTTTTTCCTTTTTCAAATTAATATAATTATTCTCAATAGAGTCTTAGTTATATGAGAAATCAGAAGTGCGGTTCAAATTCCCTACATGTTTGGTCTCAGTTAAAAGGTAAAGAAAAGGTATTTCCTATCCACACCAAGGTTCAAATCCCACACATCAAACTTCAAACCCTCAGAAAACACATTTTCTGTTTCATAGGCTGTCATAGACAGTCCCACCTGTCCAAACGGTCATCTCATGCAGCAAGGTGCAAGTCCTGGGTGAATTGGAAACCCATGGATTCTCAACCAAAGCTATAGTTTTGTAAGCCAGTCACATTCAACTGTGCTACTTCCAGATTGGAGGAAAGAAACACATTTACCCTACAGTACAGGGTTTAAAAAAAACTATTAATAAAAATGAAAATAATTACAAGATTTTGACAAAATTGACTAAATAAGTGATTTAGTCACAGTGACCAAATTGACTAACCAACAGATTTAGAACACAGATTCAATGAAATAGTACACGCATGTGACTCCATCGACATCTTCATAGACAAGACTATCGAAAACGTGCATCAAAGAAAAAACAAATCCAATGGAACTATCTCCAATAAAGACCACATAAAATTTGGATAACCAGTGTTTACAAAACGCCATTATATTACACTATAACTCCGATGGTGCATACATGGTGAATAGATGTGTCTGACAAAACCCCATCTTAAGGGGTTTGAACTCGAAACCCTGCTGGCATCAAATGAGATTAAGCGCTGAGGCATACCTTGGCCAGCAGCCTCTGCTCTTCATCCTGAGCATTGGAGAGAGAGAAGGAGAGCTGCTGGTGAGAAAAATTATCCTTTTGGAGCTTGGTCACCATTTCTTTGAGGAAGCTAATGACCTGGAGATCGTAGAAATGCTTCTGCTCTGCAGTTATGCGGTACTGGCGAGCCTCCATTTGGAGAGACGCTTTCTCCTTCTGGAGTCGGGCAATCATGGCCATGGCTTCTTGCGCGGCCGTGGCCGCTGCGCTCCTCTCCTTGTCGAGTTCCTCCTCCAACTCCAATTCCCTGTGGCGGCACTCACAGCATTGGCAATGCTGAAGCCTTGATGTTATGAATGATATCACGGCTCTTATCAGGAGGAGGAATGAGACCACCAATTGAAGCACAGCGGTGATTATGTCAGTCTCGCTGGCCATTGCCTACAGTCCACCGAGAACCCCTTTGTTCTTCTCCTTAAAGCAGGAGGGAATAACGGCATTCTTCCTCTGTAATCCTATATGTGTAAATGGGACTTTGTTCCAGCAGTGCAAATACAAACCCTCCATTATAAATGGGACTTGGATATGATTGCTTTTCTGTTTTTGTCGAATCTTGTTTTAATTGCGGTGGATCCATATGTGTAACGGTCCAATCAATTCTCCATTATGTTCTCAGTATTTAATGGGAGGAAAAGTACTCTCAAGTAAAACAAAGTACGTTTCTTTTTTAACATTTGAATTAAAAGTTTGGCCTTTTTTTCTTTGGGGGGAATGTAGTGGTTCGTTTTTTTTTTTCATTAATAATTAATATATATATATCTTTTTTTAATTTTTTGGTGTGAATGTTGTTGTTTGTTTTTTATTTTTTTATTAATAATATTTTATTTTGGAATGTGATGTGTTTAAAGATATTAAAGAAAGTTATGGGAATATGTTAGCATTGGTTTCTTGCATTGTCTTTTATGGTAATTTGTCGTTTTGCCATGAAAATCATGGAAATTCTGGTAAGATTTTAAGAAATTCTGGGAGTGATTTTCGTAAATCCAGGTTATAACTATCAAACTTCAATATTTTGGTGCCCTAGAGGTTTTTTTGATGGTGTTGAATCCATTTCCACCATCAAAGACATGATTCAAACACTGCTACTGGAAGATTCCTTAAAAAAAATTTGCTCGGATTCCAGCCACCTTTGGCCATCCGGGCAATTCCTCCACCTTTGTAGACAACTCCTTGTCTTTTTAGCGAGGGGATTATTGGAAGGCTGGGTCAGCTCATCATCAATTTGGATAAGGAAAATATTGAACTACAAAACATTGATGGTCCTATAGATTTAGTCTCGTTTATGTTAAAATATCATTTCATGTTAGATCTAAGACTTTTGTGATCCATAATGTAGATAAATATCTTTCGAATTAATCACATCATTAGGATTAAGTTGACATTTCGAACCATCTAATGTGTATCATCTTCAAGACAAGGTGAAGAAATGAACAGATCACATTGAATAAATAGTAGGGATGCGTGATTGCCCAGAGAAAGCAGTTGAAATTAGCCGTTAGAAAGATATTTATTTATATCATTTCATTCTAACGGCTAATTTCAACCACTTTCTCTGGGCAATGACGCATCCCTACTATTTATTCAATGTGATCTGTTCATTTCTTCACCTTGTCCTGAAGATGAACCACATTAGATAGTTCGAAACGTCGACCTAATCCTAATGATGTGATTAATCCGAAAGATATTTATCTATATCAATTCATTTCATTTTACATGTATAGTGAGTGATTGTGGTTGTACAATTTTCGTATGTCTATGGTTTATTCTTTCTACATTTTAGATTATATAGATTTATTTATTTTTTTGCAACACTTGAATTATTTTTTTGGGTCTCTTTGTTGGTTTTTGTCTCTATCTTTATCATTTGTTTTGTCTTTGTTTTTGTCTAGCTCTGTTGAGTCTCCTGCAATGGGTGGGGATGTGAAATTGACATAGTCTATTTTTTCTACATTTTGGATTCCTCAACAGTTGTTTTTCTTGTATTCTCCAGCAAAACCTAGACCATATCCCTAGGCCCCTTTGTCGATCTCCATCTCCATCTCCATCATCTATTTCTAGTGGTCTCCATCTCTGTCTAGCTTCGTCAAGGCTCTAGCAGTGGGTAGGGGCGTGAAATTAATGCACATTGCCACCCTACACGCACTCCAGCTCCCCTTGAACTTCAAACCTCTTTCTTGTAAGCATTGTCCCTCCCTTATCTCGCAACGGGTCTTTCTCGACATAATGGTTTGTAAATTGTTCTCTTTAGTGTTTGCATTCTAGTTATGGTATGTGATTTAGTTCTAGTTATAGTTCGTAGTAGTTGCATGTTTCTCACGCTGCCCACAAAATTCAAACCTCCCCCCTAGTACTCAAGTCCAATATCTAGTTGTTTCTTTTTCTAAGTGTTCTAGTGTCTGGATTGTTCTTCGCTTTGCATGTGATCTGTAAATTGTCGTGGATATTCCATTGGATAGTTTGTCACAACAAATCTGATAAAATTATACTTAAAAATCTAAAATCTACCTATGAGGGTTTATTCCCTTTAAATTTATGGATCTATAAATTACTATATATTACGTATGCATGAAAATCATAATTATGTAGAGAATAGAGAAATAAAAATTCAAATCCACAATTGACACAAAATATATCCTTGGAAACCTTTTCAGGAGAAAACCATGTTGGAAGGTGAGGTCGCTTTGCTCTCTTTCTTTGAATAGAAAATGGGTGCAAGTACATAGAAGTAAGGCATGCGGTCGATGGGCTACTACAATGCACAAATCCTCTTTGTGTGCTCTCTCCCTATCCCTCTCGGCTATTTTGTTCGTCTATAGAACAAAATGGGCCTTGAAAAAAATGAAACCCATTTTCCTCTTAGTGGCTCGATTATAACACAGTCTGATAGCCTACTAGTGGTTAGGTTTGACTCCCTTAACTCTTAACTAGAGTTACACTAATGAAATCTTTTAGAATCTTCTTCATCATGATCACGTTGCTAGCCCATTTTCCATAAGTAATGGGGTCTGATGTGGCATCCTCTGAATTAATAGGTCAACTTACAGGAAGCATAACTTTCTCATACAAGCTCTGCTTGAGGTTATTATTGTGTAGTTGGAAAGTTATCGACATGCAGATTATGGAATCTAGGTACATAGTAAGGTTAGGACCACAAAAGTGTTCATTTAATTCCTTAAAATGGCTCCTGAAGTTTTTTACCTAAAACTTTTCAAACTAGGACCACCATTAAGAATGGTCTTGTGAGTTGATTCCTTTACTTTTTCCACTCTCAATGCATCAAGATGGATGACAAACAATACGAGTAGTCTTTAGTGCGACTTTTTGAAGGCTTTTACGGTGACTTTTTATGGTGTAATTTCTCTAAATTCCGGCAGGAATTTATTGAAAAGAGAAGTTTGATTGTTAACTTTGCACAATCGAAGTGCCCTATAGGTTTTTGAGGGTGTTGAATCCATATATAGAGCCAAAAAACCAGTTTGAATAACAAAAACTAAGATTTTACCTCAAAAAATTTCACCGGATTCCAGCACCTGAAACTTCAAAAAGTCGCACTAAAGACAACTCCCAAACAATATAATGATCCAATTTGGATCAGTTTGAAAACCATAAAAACATTGTTACAATCAGGAAAACTTAAAGGTAGTAGAAAATGTAGAGGTAAACCTACTTTAACAAACATTTTTAGATCATCCAAAGAGTCCTCTTTTTCTCTTCCTTTCGACGGTCTACCATCTTATATTTGGCTAAAAATAAAAAGGTAGAAAGTTATTTAATTCCATACTTCTTAAATACAAATTTTAAATCTAAATTATTGAAATTGTTAATTAACGTTATACTAGATAAGAAATTATTTAAGCCCCAAGGGTTAGCTCAAGTGGTAGTGAGCCAATACATGGTCCTTTCCGTTGTGGGAGGTCACGGGTTTGATCCTTGAGTCTTTGGGGTCAGGCGCTGCTTATTGCACCGAATGGTTTACCGCGCCTACCATCCAGAAATTCTGGGGAATTACGCCCGGGTTTCCCGTGAACTTTGTTCGTGAAAAAAAAAAAAAAAAAAAAAAATTTATTTACAGCAAATGAATTGTTCACCCAGATTAAATAATTGGTCATGACAATCAACCAAAGAAAGAGAAATAGAAACCTCTTCACATTTTTTAGAAATCTAATATGGTCATAGATTAGAAATTTTTATTCACCCATATAAAACTCCAACGAAGATCACATTATGTTATCTTTGTCATTTCTCATTCCATTATAAAACCTAAAGTAAATCCCTCTACATTTTCATGAAATGCAATGTTACAATGCACTGCGGACAAAAAAACATAGAGGAACATAAACTACAACATACAACGCAAGCATAGATAAACATGATGAACAACATAGATAAACAAGGAGGCCTTCAAAGCAATTACTTTGCAACAAACATAATTAGAGAGGAGACAAAGCAAAGTGCATGCAAGAATTGGAATTCAAACAAATAATAAAGAGGATGCGACTACGCCTTTTCTAGTGGTATTTGTCTCTCGATGTCTATGAGGTACAACTTAATATTGTTGGAAACCAGCAAAACACTGAGAGGGGAGATGAATCGATATTTTGTAAAATTTAAAAAATATTTAGTGAATCAAACTCATTCAACAATACATCAATGCATCAATCACATAAAGCTTGAACACAAGATATTTATATGGAAACCCATACGGGAGAAAACCACAAATATTCTTTTGATTATAATGCAAATGCAAGCACCAACTTTGATTTATATCAATTTTTGTAGGAATCACCCTATAGGAGGAACCAAACCCATTTCCTTTGCAAATACATGTTTGTTAGAAGCACCAACTCCCATTGTTTGCAAGCACCAACCCTCTTTTCATTGTAAGAGCCCATTTTCTTGAAGCACCAACTCCCACTATTTACAGATACCAACCTGTTGCAGACACTCAGATCCCTCTTTAATTCATTTTCAAACTTAGATCTATGGCTCCAAAATTGGACATCACTCTTACAACAATCTTTATTTTTAGATAACAATTCAGCTTTGCATTAATTGTTTGCATAACAACTTAAATTTTCAACCAATATGATCTCTCAGCCTCTGCAAAAATCTAATTTTAGACTTGGCACTTAGATTTGTACCAAGTGGCACACAACATCTCCACCACTCCTTCACCATGCTTCTCTCTATTTTCCTTGATTTGGACAGATCTCCATGTACATGTGCTTCAAGCTCCTACTCTTATATTTGCATTTATAGTTTTACTGTGTTTATTTCCATGGGTATCGATCCATGGTTTTTACCCATGGTATTTTACCTTAGCTTTGTCACATAATATTTAGTTTCACTTGGTTTCAACTCCACTCTATTTAATTTCTATAGCACAACTCTTTCTCATTGTTCTTCATGAACTACAACACATCAACATGTTCACAAAAGTCTTCATTTTACATAAAAGAGAACAACAATGCCTTTACCTATCCATCGAAGTTCCCTCTCATCGATGTGCATGTAACTAGTACCTTTCACTTGTTTTAATTCCTTTTATAAATGTGAAGCTCGATATCTTAACTAATTTCATCCTAAGTTTGTTTTGATAATTTGGTGCCTGAAACACTGGCTACATTTGCCCCGAGTGCTTTACCATTTGGTACCACATGACTTGGGGTGAGATCAATAGCCACAATAGCTCTTATCAAATCTCAGAATTCGAGGATGCCACTTCGCGTGCACTATTGTGGCGCAACGGGCTTAGTCCCTGGGCGCTTAACCCTCAACACCTTGTAACATGTCACTAAAACCATACTCTTCGCATGATGAATATTGAATATCATAGTTTAGGCAAGTTTCAACACTGATGCGCCAGATTCTGAAACCAAGGTTTTGAGATGATAAGCCCTTGGGTGCTTGATGCTTGGTCCCATGTGACCTTAGTGCTGACCATGGTTTTAATGTTGCTCACCACCCATTGGTTGTCACTCACAACTTGATTGCTCAATGGTCACATATTTTTCCAAACATACGCTCCAATGGATAAAATTTACACTTTCCTATTTACTATAGATGATGGAAAACTCTTTGTTTACTTACCACCGCTCACTAACTACATCGCTACTTGTTGCAACATCCTCAAATTAAGTGGCCCAGTGAGGGACCCACGAGCCACCTCATTTGGTACTCATGCATACATGTCACTTGTTGCATCCAGTGAGAAATTTCCACGTGTCCACCTACACACATGTGTATGTCACGTGTCACTTGAAAACTATACATTTTGCCACCTAGAAGCATCAAATTCGCCTGCCACATGTCACCTCTTTAAGCTACCACATCACCTGCATTTCCAGTTGGTTTCCATGTCATTTACGCTACCTATCCTAACACATGTGTCAGGTTCTTGGGTTATTAGGATGTCAAAAAGCTAAAACATTTTTTAAACGGGGCCAATACGCTCTTAACCCACAGGCACTAGCCTATTGGACCCTTTGTGTATAAATTACATAGAAACTTTATATTAATGGATTCAATCCATCATGTAATACAATACTAAAACAAGATACTGAATCCTTCTACTATATTTGTGGAATATAAAACATGATCGCTCAATCACATGCAAGTAAGAGAGAAATTATCAATCACACAACACAAGATGTTCTTGGGGAAAGCACCTGCTCAAAACCCCTCTATCACATATTGTACATAGTCAAAGAATCATGAAACAATAAAATGTTTTCTCACACAGAGAAAATCCTACACTCTACCAATTGTCTCACCCTGATCCTACTCAAAACTGACTAGCAATTCTTAGGAAAAATTGACCAACACTTAGCCAATTTGCAGCCCCTGCTTAGCCCAGCCTTGCTCACGCAATCCCTAGGAAATTAATCCCTATTAAATAGGACAATCAACCTTCCTTGACTGTGCAATCCATCATGGCCTTCTCATGACTTTATAATTGCACCTGGGCAATTTCCTAATCATACAATTGATAGCTATGTTCCCTTTAACCTCTGTCTCAACTGGGTCTTCATCAGAACTGACATGCATGCAACTATTAATAGTGAATCATCAATTATCTGATTGATCATTACTTGTAAATTACTTCTAATTTAATTCATTGGACCTCTCACTAGTTCTTCATTCATTTAAAACTAGTTAAATTGATTTTAACTCAATTAATTTGAGTTAATTGATTACACTCACACCACACTAGTGCTACAACTGTAACTAGACCCCCAAAATAATAAAATCACTCTACATGCCTCACCTTTGACCCTCAACTCGAATTTCTTGAGCTAACTCAGTCTTTCCGACTTAGTTAACTAATACAAGTTGTTATGAGATGAAAATACAATTTATTTTCCAATTTATTTAAGGGATAAATAAATTAGACACCCAATGTGACTGGAATCCCACATTAGTATGTGGCCATTTTTTGTCCTTTCTGTTTGCCAATTTCACTGTTTCTTGTTACAAATTTCAACGCTCCCTCTCAATAAAAAAGGAATTCAACCTATCCTAATCTAGTGCCTTTGGAATGTTTTGCATGCAACACTTCTCTAGCGTTGTTTGCACCTCCAACTCCTAAAAATGAATAGCCTCCGAACAATTGAATCAGTATAATGCTTCTGTCATCAAAGTCTTCTGACTGCTACTAGCTACTGCATTGTCTACTAAAATCTTTGTGTTGTTGCTGACATCTGCATCCATGCACTCTACACTGCTACCAACTCTAATCTGCCCTCCAATATCCGACATTTTTCACTCCGATTTTTGTCTTCCTGACATCTAACTGCATCAATCTAACTGATCCTTCCTGCTACTGCTGTGCTATGGGCTCCTTGTAGCCAGGTTTCAATCCATGAGACACACCATCTTAATGGACCCTGCCCAAATTTCTTCTCAGGATTAATTATGCACATCGCCCCACCTCATACCTGGAGGTATAGTTGCATCTGCCTTTCTGGATTGAAATTTCCCCCTCTTGGAGGTCTCCGCTTGAGTGGGCTTTTCCACTCAGTCTCCTCTATGTTTCTCGAATTTTGGCTGCTCCACAACCTTTTGAGACTGATTATGAGGCTGCATGTTGAGAGATAATTTCTCCCTTTCAGCCACCAAGTCATTAACCACTACTTTTCTCCTCAAATCATTGCATGCATCCTCAACCTCGAGAGCATACAGGCTCTTGACTCTTGAACCGATCTGCTTCACTTGTCTCGTGGCTATGTGTTTAAGGAAAAAATTTCCTTTTCTAAACATCACCTCATAACCACAGTCTTCCAATACCGCTATGGAGACAAGATTCTTCCTTAGGCCTGTAACATACAAAACATCTGCTAGTCTGAGAGGGGAGCCAGACTCCCTCTGAAAGGTAATTGTACCTATGTCAGTTACGTTATACCTCCCGTCATCTCCAAACTCTATGTTCTATTGGAGGTCCTTCTCCTCCAAGTCACTGAAGAGATCTCTATTCCCCGTCATATGGAACGAGGCACTGCTATCTAGAAACCACATGCATATCATTACATTGATGGCCATGCATGCAATGAGAGTAAAATAAAGCTCGAACTATGAGGCCAATGCTTCACCTGCTGCAACTGTAGGCTCCTTCTTGCTTGCCATCTTCTGTGGAAAATTCAAAGCATAGTGCCCAAGCTCGTGACAGTGAAAAAATTTGATCTTGGACAATTCTCTCTTGCCCTCTTCGCCTTGGGATTTCTTTCCCTTGGCCTTATTTTGTTTTCCCACTAATGCACAATCTTCTTCTTTGTTGGTACTGGAGGTCCCGTATCTAGTGCTCCACCTGATCTCTTCTATTACCAAGTTGGACCACAAACGCTCCCAGTCTGGTAACTTCTCCCTCCCATTCACAGAGTTCTGGTAACTATGCCAGCTCTTGGGAAGGCCTAGAAGTGTTACGCTCACCAAGTCATCACCGACTACAATCACACCAACACTTCCAAGCTCATCTCGACATTGAGTGAACTTCGCCAAGTATGTTGGTACTATCTCGCCCTCCTCCTTCTTGATCTTTCTGAGCTTATCCTTCAGCGCCAACTTCCTTTGGTCGTTTTTGTTCTAAAACACATATGTCAAGGCCTTCCACATAGCATATGGAGTCGTCTTCCCATGGAGACTTGAGACAATATGATCTTGAACTCCCTCTAACAAGATCCTTCTCGCCTTTGCTACCTTCTTCTGCCATGCATCAAGAAGTTGGGCATCTGCTGTTGCGGGCTTAGGAATATCAATATCTATGAATTCCTTCAACCCGTTGTCCTCCAACACTACCTCCATCCTATCCTTCCATGCAATATAATTCGAATTTCTCTCGAGTGCATATTCAAGTCTCAAGCCATTGAAAGACATCTTGATCTGCTGTTGGATCTTGAAGAATAAATCTGCAAATTTGAACTTGTTCAAGACAAACTTAATTTCTTCTCTTCTATTGTGATGCCTGGCGCTCCGATACCATGTATAAATTATATAGAAACTCTATATAAATGGATTCAATCCAATCATGTAATGTACTAAAACAATATATTGAATCCTTATACTATATTTACAGAATATAAAACGCAGTCGCTCAATCACATGCAAGTAAGAGAAAGAAATTATCAGTCACACAACACAATATATTCTTGGGGAAATTAGCTGATCAAAACCCTTATATCATATATTGTACATAGTCAAAGAATCATGAAACAATACAATGTTTTCTCACACCGAGAAAATACTGCACTCTATCGATCGTCTCACCCTGATCCTGCTCAAAACTGACTAGTAATTCTTAGGCAAAATTGACCAACACTTAGCCAATTCTCAGCCCCTACTTAGCCCAGCCTTGCTCACGCAATCCCTAGGCAATTAATCCATATTAAATAGGATAATCAACCTTCCTTGACTGTGCAATCCATCATGGCCTTCTCATGACTTTATAATTGCACCCGGTCAATTTTCTAATAATACAACTGATAGTTATGTTCCCTTTAACCTCTTTCTCAATTGCGTCTTCATCAGAACTGACATGCATGCAACTATTAATAGTGAATCATCATTTATCTGATTGATCACTACTTGTGAATTAATTCTAATTTAATTCACTGGACCTATCACTAATTCTTCATTTAGTTAGAACTAGTTAAATTGATTTTAACTCAATTAATTTGAGTGAACTGATTACACTCACACCACACTAGTGCTACAACTGCAACTGGACCCCAAAAATAATATAATCACTCTAAATGCCTCACCTTTGAGCCTCAACTCTAATTTCTTGAGCTAACTCAGTCTTTCTGACTTAGTTAATTGATACAAGTTGTTATGAGATGAAATTACAATCTACTTTTCAATTTATTTAAGGGATAAATAAATTAGAGGCCCACATTTAGCACTAATGTGTAACTGAATTCCTCACCAATATGTGACTGGAATCCCACACTAGTATGTGGTCAATTCTTGTCCTTTCTGGTTGCCAATTTCAGTGTTTCTTGTTGAAAATTTCAACACTTTGTGACGAGGGACAATGACTAGGGGCTTAACCTCCTTAACACTTGGTGTTCTCAACTTCTCACCCTTTCATCCTTTTTCTCCTTTCATTACTTCAGCTTTGTCAACCCGATTTTCTCCTATCCATCTCAGCTTGATACAGGCCATTGTTAAAACGACAATATCCATCAATCAACGTGATCACATTGTTGACGTGCCTTGGAAGAGTGTCGCAGGGGCGTTGAAGGTAGTTTCCAAAAACTATTAGGGACCCCCAACAATGATTAAAAACTATCCCCACACATCCTGGCATTTTTTTTCCTGGGAGATATCATGCCCCCCCCCCCCCCGCCCTTCTCGATTCTATGACGAGCATGTTGAGATTCTCGTAGTGGAAACAAGCCATTGATATCATTCCTAAATTATTGAACACCAAACCTAAATTTCTCTTTGTTCACAGGGAGTTAGACAAAGTTCCATATATTGTTGAAAGGTCTTAGAAAGGGATATCTAACTCGACATGTTTCATGCTCTTTTGAATAAAGCAATGAGAGGCAAAATCCCTGCAAATATGAACTACCCAAACTGACTTCATCCATGACAACAAGTAGTGAGAATGGATACTCAAAGAAATATGACAACAATGACATCATGAAAACTCAACATTCTCCCCCTAAACTTCACATCAATGACAACACATTCAATAAACTTTCAACACACTAAAAAATATCCCTTTTTGGCATTGATGGCAATGACACTAGACATTTCTGATCATTGATGGCTTTGGGCTTGACTACCCCTCTCAGTCTGCTCATTTTCCATCTCCATGTCTATTGTATCTACTCACATTTCATATCCAATTTGTTCTCACTCTCCTCCTTTAACATGAATGGAAAAGGGTTCTTGCTACTCAAACTGCATTATCTACTCACTCTCCCCCTCCTTTCCTAATCTCTAAATATTAATGCCAAATATTTTGTTGTTGGACCAGTATAATCCCACACTAATGGTTGGTTTGAAAACAAAATCTCTCCCCTCTTATATTAATAACCTAAGTTTATTTTTGTTATCATATAATTGAGCCAATGCACATATATGATGTTCCAAGAGCCAAATTATGCCCCTGAAAAGATGATGCTCCTGCTAATCTTGTAGCTCCCCCTAAGATTATTCACTTCTCTTCTCTTTGATATCCTAGTAAGCAGTTATTCCTAACAAAAGTGGGCATCTTCCATTGTTCCTTTTCAAGTAAACTATGGAAGAGATGAGGGAGACATCACTCCCAACTTATCCCTCAAATACTCAAAGGGTTGTCGAGCAAGAGGCTTTGTGAATATATCAACAGTTTGTTCCTTTGTTATATATACTCTAACCTTACAATTTGATTAGCCACTCGTTCTTCAAGAAAATATTAATTTATGGGCATATGCTTGGTTTTTTAATGAAGAACATGATTCTTGGACATCCTTATAGCACTGGTATTATCACACAGTATGGGAATTGGTGCATCATACATTATCTTCATGTCTTTCAATGTTTGCTTCATCCACAAAATTTGAGTGCAATATGCAATAATTGTTATATACTCAGCTTCTGTTGTGGATAGTTAGATCAAAGTCTACTTTTTCCTTAACCAAGCCACCAAACAATCTCCTATAAAGAAAACACCACCACTTATGTTATTTTGATCATCTATACTCCCAACCTAATAAGTTGTAATATTCCCAATTAGCAATGGCTAATTGGAATATTCGATTTTGGTCAATTTTTCCTTACATAGTTAGATTATAAATAAAAGTGAGTAGAGGGGGACATAACTCACTCTAAAAATAAAGTGCACTCCCACGTAGACCACATGGAGGGACTGCGCAGGCCAAGTTGAGCACGTGGCAAAGGGAGGCTACGTTGGAGGAGGTGGGCCTTAGGGTTTGAGAGAGGCCAACGCTATATAGAGAGGAGAGCCTCCTCATTTTGGGGGATTCGATGTTTATGATATTGAGCTGGTCACTCTGACTTCTTGAGCACGATGGTTGTTTAGCTAGTCTACAACACTGTTTAGTGCACCGAGTGCCTCCGATCAGAGATCTCATTCTCAGCCCTGGGGGACTTCGAGTGCCTGCTCGGGTGAGGTTGTCCCATCAGTATTTCGTAGGAGGATTGGTGTTTGGATTTGTGGAGGAGCAGCACATTCATAGACTGCACAGTCTTGAGAGGAAGGACGCAGTCCATTACTGGGAAGCTCCAAATTGGATTTCTTTTGGAGGTTTCGAGCTTGGAGATTGAGCAAGGGCTATGCCTTTCCTATTGCAGGATTTTGGCAGAGTTTGGGGTGGTATTTTTGTGGATTCCCTTCAGTGTCAGCACAGAGCCTTGGAGGATAGCGTAGATCCTCAAGGGAGGTATTTTTGGAGGTTGTCCATTCTAGAAACGCTCTCTGGGCTTTTCTGGGTTTGGTGAGTAGAGGCTGATTCCAGAGTTTCAGCTTATTCCGAGTAGGGGAGCAGCCCCATATACTCATCTTGTTCCAGTAGTACCAGCTACACGACAATTTTCTAGCAGCTTGGACGTAGATCAGAGAATAGCCATTCCAGTAGCATTCTGAGAGTATTTATTAACTTGCCTTGTGCAGGTTTAGGTGCCATCACTCTAATCACCTATTGTACTCACTTATATTTCTCAGTATAATAAAATGGCTCAGCATTCTCTCTGCATTTCTTGAGTATCTGTTACATGTTCTATATATATGCTATTGAATGCTTGCACTACTGTTATTTTTCTCCTCGAGCATTCTAGTTTCTATACCACTTGGTGTGTTTTCCCCATACTCTTAGACAGAGTCTGGACTGGAAAGGGCCAGATAGCCTCTAGATCTCACCCTCTTTTCAAAGGTCAAATATCTGGTAAATGCCCTCCCATTTCATCTCTGGTTGGAGTTCGCTTGTGTTTTAGAGATATCCCTGAAAGGGGATATTACAGTGGTATCAGAGCATAGATCTGGCTCAGCCTGTGGAGCTAGTTGTCTATGACATCGAGAGAGAAACCCTACATCTTCCACAAAGGTAGGAAGTACAGAGATATTGAGCATAGGTTTGAGAACACCTACGGAGAAGGGGACTGCATTCAAGTGGTGGACACAGAACAAGAGGAGCTTGTGGTAGACATAGAGCAAGGAGAGCCGATGGTGGATGATAGTGATGCAAAACAGTTTGGGGAAGCACTCCTCAGATCAGTGCAGGATATGGCGAGGCAGATAGAGGTGATGGGTTAGAGATTCACTACTATGGAGGTTAGACAGCGTGAAACCCCAAGGGGTTTCCAGGTTGGTGAGGGGTCGGGCACATCCCACCATTTGCAGGAGCGGGTTGCCACTCCGCACTAGGCATCACATGCCCCCACTCGTTCCACTATGCCCACTTTTTTGAGTGCATACACTGGGGCAGGAGCACAGGAGGAGCCAGAGCCTGGCCACATAAGTGGTTATTTCGCTAAGTACCAGGCATATGGGCAGGAGTTCAGGGAAGCCCTTTTATTCAGAGACTTTGTTCAACTCAAGCGGGACAGCAGACCCCACGACCATCATAGAGGGCACTGGCATTATCATGATGGAGACACCCAACGTACAGCGAGCCAATTCCATTTGCCTACGTTTGATGGTTCATCAAACAGTTCGGCAAAGTCTTGGGTGGAGAAGCTGGATATATATTTCTAGCTCAACCAGATGACAGAGACGGAGGCCATCAAGGTGGCCACACTGCATTTGGATGGTGAGGCTCAAGACTGGTGGTTCCATGGGATGGTTACACTTGGGCATTCCACCGTGACCACCTATGCCGAGTTCACTCGGAGATTGATAGAGAGGTTTGACTGGAGGGATCCAAAGGAGCACTTTGTTGAGATGACGAGGCTCAAACAGACCGGGATTCCTAAGATGTATATTGTATATTTCCTGAGGATTTCAGTGATGGTGCCAAATCTATCCACAACATGGATGATCTACATGTTTTTTGAGGGGTTAACAGAGCCACTTCGGGGTCTAGTTAGGTCCACTAGACCAGCCACACTCCAGGATGCCATTGGCAAGACTCGGGATTTGCAGGATGCCTTACCCAGGACTAGGACACCCTACCCCCAGAGATAGGCTTTCCAGCCAAAGGGGAAGGATGTGAGGATTCCGCCTCCGAAGGGGAATCAGGGTAGGGTACAGCTAGATGATGATGCCCGGAGGGAGTTGAAGAAGAAGAGGTTGTGCTTTACCTGTTAGGAGCCGTGGGCACTAGGACACAAATGTGCTGCTGGTAAAGGACATTTTATCGAGGTCTTCTCCGAGAGCAGCAGGGAAGAGGATGAGTATGAGGATGGGGAGGCAGGAGACAGTCAGACAACGCAGGACCATTTGCTACCTCCACCTCCAGGAGCAGGAGGTGCAGCTTTTGCACCCACAGGAGGGACCCTTGCAGCATTACGAGGAGTACCCAAGTATTTGACGCTGCGTGTCCGAAGGATAGTGAGGGGGCAGCGAGTTTCAGTGCTAGTAGACAGTGGGGAAACCCACAACTTCATCGATGCCCAGATGGTTGAGCGAAGGGGCATATCGACAGAGAGCTTTGACGGATTTTCAGTGTTGGTCCCAGGAGATTAGACGATGCAGTGTGCTAGGTATGTTCCCGAGCTGGCTGTGACGATGGGTACCTACACAGTGACCGACCACTTTTTCATGGTAAACATACCAGATACCAATGTGGTATTGGGTGTACAGTGGCTGATTACTTTGGGGAAAGTCACCACATATTGGGAGGTCTTGGAGATGGAGTAGGATGATAAGAAGACCGAGAAGCATGAGAAGATACGTGGGATGCACACTTACCCACCTCAGACTGTTTCAGCTCACCGGATGGAGGCAGACTTCCGGAAGGGAGACATAGAGTGCGCAATTGAGTTGTGGGTATCAGAGGCAGGGACTACCGAGCAGGCAGTTCATCCAGATATACAGGCCATCCTTGACAGGTATGATACGGTATTTGGAGAGATATCGCCAGGACAACCACCAGATCGGGGGTTTGAGCACACTATTGAGCTTGAGCAGGGCATCCAGGCCGTTATTACCACACCCTATAGGCACCCCAAGGCCTATCGGGATGATATTGAGCAGGCCATCCAAGAGTTGTTGGCTCTTGGACAATTCGGCCTAGCACCAATCCTTTTGCTTCTTCGGTGGTGTTGGTGAAGAAGAAGGGTGACACATTGAGAATGTGAATTGATTACAGAGCCCTGAATAAGAAGACCATGAAGAACATATACCCCATATCGCAGATTGACGAGCTGATGGATGAGTTAAGAGGAGCACAGTTCTTCTCAAAGATCGATTTGAGATCCGGGTACCACCAGATTCGCGTGAGGGAACAGGACATTCCCAAGACCGCTTTCAGGTGCCATTACAGCCACTTTGAGTTCTTGGTTATGCCTTTTGGGCTAACTAATGCCCCAGCTACTTTCCAGTCTTGCATGAACCATATCTTCTGCAGTCATCTGAGGAAGTTTGTGTTGGTCTTTTTCGATGATATACTGATATATAGTAGGACTTGGGAGGAGCATCTCCAACACATCAAGGAAGCGCTGCATATCTTGGAGGAGCAACAATTTTATGCTAAGCTCTCCAAGTGTGAGTTTGGGTTGACGGAGATGTTGTATTTGGGACACATCATAGGAGTGGAAGGAGTGAGGGTCCACGAGGAGAAGATCAAGGCCATTAGAGATTGGCCAAAGCTGAGAAACGTGACGGAACTTCGAGGATTTGTTGGCATTTGCACATATTACAAGAAGTTCGTCAAGAGTTTCTCTCAGCTTGTTGCACCCCTTACAAATTTGACGAAAAAGGGGGCATTCAGTTGGTCAGATACAACGCAGCAGGCCTTTCACAGGCTCAAGGAGGTTATGAGCAGCTGCCCAGTGCTAGCGTTGCCAGATTGCACGCATCCTTTTGTTTTGGAGTGTGATGCGTCAGGAGAGGGGATCAGCACAGTTTTGATGCAGGGAGGCCACCCTATAGCCTATGAGAGCTGAAAGCTCCTTCCTCATGAGCAGTTGTATCCTATATACGACAAGGAGATGCTGGCCATTATGCATGCATTGGCCAAATTCCGGCAGTACTTAGTGGGTAACAGGTTCAGGGTGAGGACTAATCACAACAACCTCAGGTTATTTTTGGAGCAAAAATAGCTACAGGAGAGGTAGTAGAAATAGATCAGCAAGATCCAGGCTTATGACTTTGACATTGAGTATGTCAAGGGGAAGAACAATGTGGCAGTCGATGCACTTTCACGTAGACCAGCCACATTGTCTCTGATGAGCTTAGATATAGATTGGAGGGCTCGACTCTTGGTGGAGTACTCCAAGGACAAATTTTCCTGTGAGGTTCTGGATGGTCAAGTGAAAAATGACAAATACAGGGTGATAGATGAGATCATCTACTACAGAGATAGGATCTTCTTGACTTAGGGCTCCCAGCTCAAGAAGAAGATACTTCAGGCGTCACATGAATCACCATTGTCTGGCCATCAGGGGTTTACCAAAACCTACCGGGCCATCAGAGAGAGGTTCTCATGGAAAGGCCTCAAGGAGGACGTGATCCAGCATATCAGGGAGTGCGAGGTTTGCCAGAGAAACAAGGGGGAGATGAACCATCCCGCAGGTTTGTTGCAGCCTCTTCCCATTCCGGAGGGGAAATGGGAGAGCATTTCAATGGATTTCATCACAGGGTTGCCCATGGTGCAGGGCAAGGACTGTATATATGTCGTCGTTGATCTGCTGATGAAGTACGTACACTTTTTCGCCATATCCGCACACTATTAAACAACACATGTGGTAGAGCTGTTCTTTAGAGAGATCTTCAGGTTACATAGTCTTCCCAAGACCATCATCAGTGACAGGGACAACCGCTTTATGGGCGGATTTTGGCAGGAGCTTTTCCGGCTGGTGGGGACGGAGTTGACACTAAGCACCAGCTACCACCCACAGGCAGATGGGCAGACAGAGATAGTTAACAAGTGGCTGGAGGGCTACTTGCGTAACTATGTTAGTGGGCAGTAGAGAGTGTGGCTGAAGTGGCTGCATTTAGGGGAGTACTGCTACAACAACACACATCACATGTCCATCAATATGTCTCCGTTCTATGCTTTGTATGGATACCATTCTTTATCTTTTGCTGATGTGATGTTTGGTGCTAGCAAGGCTCCGAGAGCCAAATATTGGATCCAAGAGAGTCAGGACATTCTTGGAGCTCTCAAGGATAACCTGGCTACAACGCAGAACCAGCAGAAGCTGTATGCTGACAGGGGGCGGATGGAGAGACAGTTTGAGGTAGGAAACTTGGTCTACCTACGTTTACAGCCATACCAACAGTCATCACTAAAGCAGAAGGGAGCTGAGAAGCTCAAGCCCCATTTTTATGGGCCATACAGGGTGATACACAGGGTTGTACAGGTTGCTTATGAGTTGGAGTTTCCCCAAGGTAGCAAGATTCATAACATTTTCCATGTATCATGCCTGAAGAAGGCATTGGGGCAGCAGGTGACGGTGATAGAGGAGCTACCGCCTACAGATGATGAGGGGCATTTGGTGTTACAGCCCGAGGCCATTATTGATACCAGGGAGAGGCAGCTGTGGAATAGGACAATCTAGGATTTCTTGGTGAGGTGGAAGAATTTGCCGGATGAGGATGATACTTGGGAGAGTGAGAAGATCTTGCAGCATCCATCACTAAAGTTGCTTGGGGTGAAGCAACATTTTGCCGGGGGAGACTGTAATATTCCCAATTAGCAATGGCTAATTGGAATATTCAATTTTGGTCAATTTTTCCTTATGTAGTTAGATTATAAATAAAAGTGAGTAGAGGGGGACATAACTCACTCTAAAAATAAAGTGCACTCCCACGTAGACCACATGGAGGGACTGCGCAGGCCAAGTTGAGCACATGTCAAAGGGAGGCTACGTTGGAGGAGGTGGGCCTTAGGGTTTGAGAGAGGCCAACGCTATATAGAGAGGAGAGCCTCCTCATTTTGGGGGATTTGATGTTTATGATATTGAGCTGGTCACTCCGACTTCTTGAGCACGTTGGTTGTTTAGCTAGTTTGCAGCACTGTTTAGTGCATCGAGTGTCTCTGATCGGAGATCTCATCCTCAGCCCTAGGGGACTTCGAGTGCCTGCGCGGGTGAGGTTGTCCCATTAGTATTTCGCAGGAGGATTGGTGTTTGGCTTTGTGGAGGAGCAGCGCATTCATAGACTTCGCAGTCTTGAGAGGGAGGACGCAGTCCATTACTGGGAAGCTCTGGATTGGATTTCTTTTGGAGGTTTCGAGCTTGGAGATTGAGCAAGGGCCAGCCCTTGCCTATTGGAGGATTTTGGCAGAGTTTGGGGCGATATTTTTGTGGATTCCCTTCAGTGTCAATGTAGAGCCTTGGAGGATAGCGTAGATCCTCAAGGGAGGTATTTTTGGAGGTTGTCCATTCCAGAAACGCTCTCTGGGCTTTTCTGGGTTTGGTGAGTAGAGGCTGATTCCAGAGTTTCAGCTTATTCCGAGTAGGGGAACAGCCTCATACACTCATCTTGTTCTAGCAGTAGCAGCTACACAATAGTTTTCCAGTAGCTTGGACGCAGATTAGAGAATAGCCATTCCAGCAGCATCCTAAGAGTATTTCTTAACTTGCCTTGTGTAGGTTTAGGTGCCATCACTTTAATCACCTATTGTACTCACTTATATTTCTCAGTATAATAAAATGGCTCAGCATTCTCTTTGCATTTCTTGAGTATCTGTTACATGTTCTATATATATGCTATTGAACGCTTGCACTACTGTCATTTTTCTCCTCGAGCATTCCAGTTTCTATACCACTTGGTGTGTTTTCCCCATACTCTTAGATAAAGTCTGGAAAGGGCTAGATAGCCTCCAGATCTCACCCTCTTTTTAGAGGTGAAATATCTGGTAAATGCCCTCGTAGTCCATCTCTAGTTGGAGTTCACTTGTGTTTTAGAGATATCCCTGAAAGGGGATATTACATAAGCATATGCACATGCAGTTAAGGAGAAATTCTTGCCTTTGGGATACCATAAACCAAAGTCCATTGTGGCCTTTAAATATATAAAGATTCTTTGTGCAACTAATAGATGACTATTTTTATGGGTTGATTAATACCTTACTACTAAACCAACAACTTGCATTATATTTGACCTTAAGGCTATTAGGTACAGGAATTTGTCAATCATTAATATGAACATTAATTGATTGACCTTAGGTGATTCATCATCTTTGCTTAGCTAATAACGAAGACCGCAAGATTGCTAACAAGTGAACATTCTTCCATCCAAAAAAAATTCAACATCTCCTTGAGGTATTTTCCTGGGAGATAAACATTCATCTAGTTTATTGTGCTATCTGCAACCACGTAAGAAGGAGAGTTCTTCTAACATTGACATTTTGAATTTAGTTTTCATTTCAATTGCAAATTTTTAGCTTAGCAAATCAACATCACTTCCAAAAATTATGTCATCAACATAAACAATAAGGACTAGAATATTTTCATTTTTAGATTTATGTACAAATTACTATCAGTTGTCCCTCACTTGAAACCTTGTTATTGTAGGTATTTGTCTAATTTGTTGGCATTATGGTGTGCATGGTTCTAGCGAGCTAATGTTGGCATAGGTTCATGATGGAAACTAGTTCATGTTGGCATTGATGGCAGCCTCATGATGTCAACCCTATGTAGACTAGATGATGTTTGGATGCCATTCATTATAGCAGTGTTGCAACTCATTGTGTTGATATTGGGATGATTGTGTTGGCGTTGATGCCAACTATATGATGTCACACACTTGTTGGTCAGATGATGGCATTGGTTTGGTTGATGATGTTACTACAGGTGGATTTTGCATATCTACATGTGATGGAGATGGTGCTTGGCACACTAGTTGAGTAGTCAATTAGGTATTCATCTAGGTCTTCATGCTTATGTTCATGGAGATGACTTGTTACAGTGTGATGGCCTTATGTTTGATGATGGAGATGTGCTACATAGTATTGTAGGTTTGTCAAAGGTGTTGCAACTTGTGGAGACGATTGTTGTAGATTGGAGGACTTGTTGGCACTCTTGCCAACCATGTTTACTAGCCCTTTAGGTCAACTTGGAAGTAACACTTGGGAGGCATGTTTGATCCACTTGCAGATGTGTCAGAGGCTATGTCAGAGATTTGGAGGCTTGTACCGATGCTGGAGAAGGGGATCCAACAGGTGGTAGAGGTTTCGAGCTGAAGGATTGTTGTTTTTATTCATCCTTTTCCCGAGTTGCATGGAGCCAAGCTTGTGCATGTGGCTGAAGGCCCTTGGATGCTGGAAGACATGCTTATGCATGCAATTGAAGCTTCCAATCAAGTTTTTCTAGTGTTATGCATGCGACTGATTTTTTTCATGAGAATTTCTCTGCATTCCTTGGGCAAAACTAAAGGTAATTAACATAGAAATTCCCATACGGTTCCAAAATTAGTTGAAAGGTTTAGAATGGTTTGAAAAGGTCCTCCAATGATGTGAACTCTTTTAGCGCACAAGTAGTGTTCTTAGTGGATTGATTTGGTCTAATTTGTGCACCCTTGTGTTGAACCCTTGGTTAAACTGAGAGGGGGGGTGAATCAGTTTAATGCAGTCATGTTCTTATTAAACTTTCTTTTATACTCATTCACATCATGATTTTGTGATCAACATAATATACAATGGAAAAACAATTTTAATAAGTGAGCAATAGGTTTTAAGCAGAATAAATACATGTATCAACACATAATCATCATGCATATAGACAACAGATATAAGTGGAAACCCATAAGGGAGAAAACCACATATTATTATTGTTGTGATGCAAAGGCAAGCTCCAACTCCCTCTCACCACTGATTTTCTGTAGGCTCCAACCTACAGGAGGCTACTATCTCAATTCTGCAAGCTACAACTTGCAAGGAAGCTCCAACTCCCATCTATTTTCTGCAAGCTACAACCTACATGAGGCTCTTACCTCCGCCAGCTACAACTGGACATTTATCAAGCTACAACTTGATATGGAAGCACCAACTTCCTCACTGTACCATAAAATCATATACTGATTTACCTGGATATCAGCTCTGTTTTTCTTTCTTCACTGTTGTCCTTCCAACCTTCGTATCTGCCCCTATATTATCTCTGGATCTTCACAACTTCTCTGTATACTCCTTCTTCTTCATACACTCTCTCCCATATACTCCTCACACTCTCTCGTCTTATGCATATGCTGGTAACATTATTTATAGAGATCACCTCATAACTGTTTGCATTCCACAGGGAATTCGAAATGAACAGGTAAGACTCTTTGTCTTCCCCTTCTAATTTTATGTCCAGCACATTCAGAATAATATAACAAAGTGTATACATTTGTGTATTACAGTGGAGTTTTGATTTGCCTAAGAAGACTTGCCTTTACATCACAAACAATATAAATTCAATAATACAATTACAGTTACAATCAAACATTTCAATCAGCCCTTTCAGCTCTTGGTTCCCCATACGTTTGTCTTTTCTGTTGCTGTCACTGTCTTTTCAGTTTCTGCTGTTATAGTCAACACAGTTACACAGTTATGCATAGCTTTCATTTTGGCCTAACTTGACCCAGCCATTTGTTTTCAACAGTGCCGCTATTTTCTTCTTTTCTTGACTCTACCTCTTTTTCTCGTGCCCACTGCATTCAGTCTTCACCGCTCTTCTAAACACTCGGTTCTGCCTTTTTCTTTGTGTCAGGTTCTTACTCGAGCCTTTCCACCCGCGTTCATACTTTCTTTTTCTTTTGCGTTATAATCCTCCTTTTTCTCTTCGAAACGATTTGTAAAAGAAAATCACTTACACCCAGACTTGAAATCTCTTTAAGTTATGGTTTTGAGCTGCATCACATCCGACGCCTTTACTCTTCGCAGTATGCGATGGACTTTGCGTCGCCGATGCGTGATGTAGCGTTGTGCTGCCACGTGTCTCTTTACATCAGCACATCGCATCGCATATCGGTTATCGCAATATCATTTTTCATGTCGTGCGAACCCATATCATGTGTGATATGCGATCGCATTGCATCGCCACTGTCCATCGCATTGCATCCATCGCTCGCATTGCATCGCCACTTCGCAGTATGCGATGGACTTCGCATCGCCGATGTGCAATATTGCGATGTGCCTCCACGTGTCCCTTCGCATCGGCACATCGCATCACAACTTCTATAACTTGCGAATTCTTGTCACATACACATCACCGATTGCGATATGCGATATGCCGCCACGTGTCCCTGTTAGAAATTTACCGCATAAATAAAATATTTACCGAGAGGAACAAATAATCATAACCATGAAAGAGCCAGCAACAAATCACATAAACATAAACACAGATGTTTAACCGGGAAAACCCCAAATCCGGGGAAAAACCCAACCAATGAAATTTCATTAAACATTGACCAAAACCCTGGCCAATCCGGCCAAGTGAGCCTTCACCGCTCACCTCCAGGCCTACATTACAATGAAGTCTTCCCAGCCTTTTATAGGCTCCATTACATGAAATACCATGGGTCGAAAACCATGGATGCACAAAACCATGTGCCCCAAAACCACTACTATTTACCCTAGTCAACTTTGACACTATCCCGAGTCAAGTTTACCTAACAATTCCCCCCTTAAACTTGACTTGGGGATTATTGACTAAATCTAGCCAAACCTGCTAGATGATACAACCCTGCTCACTCTAGCTCTTCCCCCCTCAAATTTTTACCCAGGGTAATTGTTAACTTGACATCCCCCCTATCACCTAGGTCTAACCCAGACTTTACCAGTGATTACCCAGGGGTACGCATGCCATACTAAGTCTTACAGCAATATGCCCATTTACATGTAATAAATTAACTCCATATATATATATATATATATATATATATATATATATATATATATATATATATATATATATATATATATATATATATATATATATATATATATTTGTTTCATTGTTGCTGTCCTTTGTGTAACCATTCTTTTACATTCATTCATGATGTCCTCTCCAAAGAGGACATCATAGTTATACATCAATGTCCATATAAAAAGAATCCATCTGTTCTGGTCAAAGTGGGTCACAGCCTCTCAGAATCGCATAAATTTTCCTAGGGGAGTTCTACAATCATGTGATACATGGTTCATCAATTAATCAATCCACGTGCAAATATCCTCTCTCAGTTTAACAAGCTCTCTTTGATCTACCAAAAACCCTTGATTACAAACTGTTTTGATGCTGCTCCATACTCTCCTGAGCGTGCTTTCCATAGCTGCTATATTTCTTGATTAGAATATCCTCTTTGCATTTAAAGTTACTCTATGCAACCTTACTCAAATTTACCATAGCCATTAATGTTTCCATTCACCAACACTTTCATAGGTACAAAGGTCATTCCTTCTTGGTTCTCACTTTCAAAACATGATAAGCACGATGTTGATCATCCTTCGCTCGCTCGCTCAAAAAAATAAAGACTACTCTCACGGAGAGCCCGCCATGCAAATATGCGCACTTTGATCTCCACCTGAAGCAGCGTCGACCCTTGCACCATCCACGTTCTCTTCCACGAATTTGATCTCTGCCTGTTACAGCGTTATCCTCCACTGTGGATCCTCTTCATGATGGTGACCCTGATTTGCTTTCGTTACAACCTATTGGCATAACCTCCACTTTATTGTCGCAGCTTTGCTTTCCTCATGCAGCAACATTTTCCTCCTCACCGTTGCTTTGACTCTAGCGTCGGCCACGACTTTCTCTTGTCGCACCTCTCACATAGTTACGAGCCCATCACATTGCATCATTCGTGCTGCTCCCAGTGACCTCTTTTGAGAGTCTCCTCATTCGTTTCGCACCTAGAAACGACTTCCAACAGTGGACTACCATTTTCCCGTGCACTTCCAAAGCCTTGAAAACTCGACGATGTTGCGTTAATCCTGCATAGGTCATCATCACGTTTAATTTGGGCACTCCATGACACCGGACAATCCTGCACCAGTCCATAATACGACTTTTTGGTTTCAAGTGGCTTGGCCACTCAATACTGAGCGAGTCGATTGCTCCACCACAACCTTAATTTCTCACAATCTTCTTCTGTGATTCCTTGTCCGTGGTTGCCGATCCCATTTTTCTCAACTTGATCGGCAATTTTTTTGCCATTATGGTAATTGTCTTTCTGGTTTACACAGGAAGATTCATACCACATGGGAACAGCTCTTTGGCGCTGTGCAATACTGAAGCGGCTCTTCTTGATATTTTTCACACGACTCTGTCCATAAATTTTCTAATGATCAGATTTGACCAAATCCACCTTCTTCACACACATATCTTAACCAGATCTACATTGATCCATACCTTCATATGCATATCGAGAAAACATGATATTCCAACCAAAAAAAAAATCCACAACTAATAAATAATCAAACCCAGATCAACCATCGAAACAAACTCGATGTCTTTTAAATGATTGCGTCCATCATATTCACACACCGATCTAACCAGATCTAGATGTAGATTTGACCCTTCACACATAGATTTACCCTTTTACGTATATCTGTCCAAAAAAAAAAATTTCACGCAATAGCAACAAACTATAGATATAGAAAAATCATTAAACTTGGCAGCTCATTCCAGATTTCAGGTCTTCATAGCTCTGATACCAGTTGTTAGGAATTTACCGTAGAAATAAAACAAGAATTTACTGAGAGAGAAATAAACATTTACTGAGAGAGATAAATACAAAGAGACCAGCAACAAATCATGAACATAAACACAAATGTTTATCTGGGAAAACCCCAAACTCCAGGGAAAAACCCAACTAATGAAATTTCATTAAACATTGGCCAAAACCCTGGCCAATCCGACCAAGTGAGCCTTCACCGCTCACCTCCAAGCCTACATTACAATGAAGTCTTCCCAGCCTTTTATAGGCTCCATTACATGCAATACCATGAGTAAAACCATGGGTGCACAAAGCCATGTGCCCCAAAACCACTACTATTTACCCTATTCAACTTTGACTCTATCCCGAGTCAAGTTTACCTAACAGTCCCTTCGCATCGGCACATCGCATCACTTCTATCCATCGCATCGCAACTTTTCTCTTACGATCTTCACCCCTATGATCTTGTGATTTGCGATATGCAGGCTAGGTCCACGTCATCTCCATGTCATCGTGCCACATCACCTTGCTACGTCATCGCCACGTGACTGCCACGTCATCTTGCTACGTCATCTTGATTTATTTGCGATTTGTGGGTCATGTCCACGTCAGCTGCCACGTCACTTGCCACGTCATCCCCACGTCATCATATCGCACTTCGCATTTTCTGTGACCACTGTGTTTGTGCGATTTTTCTCCTGCCCTGATTGCGATATGCGATCACATCGCATCGCATTCATCGCACTTGCTTCCGATTTATGGTCTGATTGATTTATTTAATAAAAAAGCACCATGGAGGCTAAAAAGTCCCTTTTATAAAATTACAATATATATCCGGGCCCATAGACTTCCTGACGGTCAATCTTACTTTTCAACGAAATATGGTTATAAACCCTGATAAACCTAACTCATGAAAATTCACATCAATATATCGACTTTGGTTAAATTACCAAAGAAGCCAATAATATAAATACACTCGGGTCCCACAACAATTGTCAATGCATCTTTTCTCATGATCTATCCGCTTATGATTTCAACTTTAAGGTTTAAAACTCTAAATAAACCATATAATTACTTACGGGCCCACAGCTTTATTTCACTGTGCCTCTCCATAATATTTCCAAAGCTTAAACTTTATGTTGTAAAGTTAACATAATACCTTATAACTTACCCTTTCTACCTATCAATAGGCCACACATATGTCGACGCATGCTTGCATGTTAAATCATATATGGCCCACAATTTACCAAAAGATCATATGCTCATACATTTGACGGCTGACGCCTCATCGCGCTTTAACTCAACAATCCAACGGTTATTGCATAACTAAGATGCATGACATTTAACATACCTTGTTTTAAACCCTATGCAATTACCGACGCGAACACCGTCAGATCTCCCACAGATCTAATCAGACGACAATCGCGTTCATTCCACCTCCATAGTTTATCACCCAAACGCAACGCGAAATGGGTGGTATTGCACTCGTGACATGTCGCAATATCATTCGATCGCGTTTGAAATGGGAAAAACCACCCACAACTCAAAGGCTATGCGACAACAGTGTCTGGTTTTCTTGAAAACCGCTTAACTTGCAAACTTTGTTTTAAATCGCGTTCAAATGCGGATTTTCACCATTTCTTCGTTTAACTTCAATTTCTCATGAACACCTCCTTTTCATTGCATAACTCAATAAACAGAGACTGATTATTGCTACGCTCTCAACCAACGAACCATAGTTCTAATTTCCTTCCGAACCCTTATTACAGAGGTTAATAAATCTCGATGCTACACAGAAAACCATAAATCACTGAGTTTTCAAAGGGATACAATCCTCCTTTCTGTTGCGTAACTCAATAACCATAAATAAATGAACACTGCCCGATCTTCAAGAAAACAAACCAGGATTCTCTGAATTCCTCCAAATGTTTACACAGAAGTAAATATACTCAAAATTCTACACAGAATGTATAAACAAAATGGATTTCGGAGAGGTGAAACAATTTCACTTTCTCTGCAACAATTTCATCTGAATCCGATTTGCTCCCTTATCTTGGTGCTGCTCCTTTGCCATCAATGACAATATTTCCAATAGTCTCCCCCTTTGGCATTGATGGAAATACTCCAATGCCTCCTCCAGGACTTCCTCTGCTTGATTTTCTGAAGACCCTTTCATCTTTTGCTTGCTTTTCCTCCCCCTTTGACATCAATGACAAAGGGTTGCACATTTCCCAATGTAGTTTCAATTTTTTCATTTCCTCTGATCTTGAGGACCTATTCCATGCACTGCTCCGTTGTTATAGCTCTTTTATTATAATTTATTGACTGCTCTCCCCCTGGAGTGATGCTTTCTTGTCTGATATTGAATATCACTTGTCATCTGCACTGATCCTGTTTCTTGTATGCAGCCCTTATTATCATTTTTTTTTCTCAATCATATCAGAGAGTAACATTTGCAGACACTACCCCTAGTTTGTCTCTTAGATATTCGAATGGTTCTTTAGCAAGAGGTTTTGTGAATATGTCTGTTGTTTGTTCCTTAGTTGGTACATATTCCAACTTCATTACTTTCTGTGCTACTTGTTCTCTGAGGAAGTGGTACTTTATTGGGATGTGCTTTGTTTTTTAATGAAGTACATGATTTTTTGATATACTTATTGCACTTGTATTGTCACATTTGATAGAAATAGGTTCATTAATGCTTACCTTCATGTCTTGGAGAGTTTGTTTCATCCACATTACTTGTGTGCAACATGCTACTGCTGCTATGTATTCTGCTTCTGCTGTAGATAGAGAGATAGAAGTTTGCTTCTTGCTTAGATATGCCACTAGACTTTTTCCCAAATAGAATGCACCTCCACTTGTGCTTTTCCTGTCATCCACACAGCTGGCCCAATCTGCATCTGTGTATGTTGTCAATGTGAAATTTTTCCATTTGGATACCATAGGCCATAATGTGAAGTACCTTGTAGATATCTAAATATTCTCTTGATTTCTAGTAAATGATTTTGTTTTGGTGCTGCTTGATATCTTGCCACAATTCCTACTGCCAACATAATGTCTGGTCTAGAAGCTGTTAGGTATAGCAGACTTCCTATCATGGATTTGTAAAGTTTTTGATCTACATCTGTTGATCCATCATTAGCACATAGTTTGCATCCAATGATCATGGGAGTTGACATAGGTTTGCAGTCTTCCATTTGAAACCTTTTCAACATTTCTCTTAAGTATTTTTCTTGCGAAATGAATATTCTTGTGTTCTTTTGTTGAATTTGAAGTCCTAAATAGAAGGTGAGCTCTCTAATCATTGACATCTCAAACTCTGATTTCATTTCTTCAGCAAATCCTTTTGCTAACTCATCTTTGTTGCTTCCAAACATGATGTCATCTACATACACTACTACAATTAAGAGTTCATTTTCATTAGCCTTTATGTACAAATTGCTGTCTACTCCTCCTTTCTTGAACCCTTTTTTTTGCAAGTATTTGTCCAACCTTGAATACCATGCACGTGGGGCTTGTTTCAGACGATATAAGGCTTTCTTTAATCTGCACACATAGTCATGTTTATCTGTTAATGAGAATCCTTCAGGTTGTTCCATGTAGACTTCTTCCTCTAGATCTCCATTCAGGAAGGCAAACTTTACATCCATTTGATATACCTTGAACTCATGATAGCATGCAAAGGCCAAAAACATTCTGATTGCTTCCATTCTGGCTACAGGGGCAAAGGTTTCATCATAATCAAGGCGTTCAATTTGTGAATATCCTTTGCATACAAGTCTGGATTTATTTCTTATTACCTGCCCTTGTTCATTCATCTTATTCTTGAATATCCATTTTGTGCCAATGACATTTTTCCCAGTGGGTCTTGGAATTAATTCCCGGGTATTGTTCTTCTCAATTTGGTCTAGTTCTTCATTCATAGCATTTACCCAGTTTTTGTCTTTGCTAGCTTCTTCGAACTTCTTTGGCTCTATTTGAGATAGCATGGCTAGGTATACTTATTCTGTCTGTTCAACAAGTTGTCTTCTTGTCTGGAATCCCACACTCTTGTCCCCAATGATTTGATCTTCTGGATGGTTCTTTCGAGTGTGTCTTGAGGGACCTTTTGAGTTTAATTCAGTGTCTTCTATTGTTTTGCTCAGTTCATCATTGTCTTGGTTCTCATCTTCATGATCATCTGGAGGATTGCTGCATCTTGTGCTTCTTGTTCCGTTTGGTAGATCTTCATCAAATCTTACATCAATACTTTCCACAATTTTGCGCAGTCTTTTGTTGTAGCACCTGTAACCCTTACTCTTGGATGCATATCCTAAAAATATTCCTTCATGAGCTCTTGCATCAAATTTCCCAAGTTTTTCATCATTATTTTTTATGAAACACTTGCTTCCAAATACTCTAAAGTGCTTGATTGATGTTGGTTTACCATGCCATAATTCGTAAGGAGTCTCATCACCATTTGGTCTTAGATGAGCTTTGTTGAGAATATGAACAGCTATGTGTACTGCTTCTGCCCAATAGGTTTGGGGAATGTTACTTTCTTGCATCATGGCTCTTGCAATCTGTTGTACTGACCTGTTTTGTCTTTATGCCACTCCATTATGTTGAGGTGTACCTGCAATTGTAAACTGTTGTTTTATCCCATTTTCATTGCATAGGTCTGCAAAATCATAGTCTGTGAATTCACCTCCTCTGTATGATCTGATGCATTTTATCTTGCATCATGTTTGATTTTCTGCCAATGCCTTGAATATCTTGAATTTCTCAATTGCTTCAGATTTATATTTGAGAAATGCCACCCACGTCATTCTGGAAAAATCATCTATTATCAGCATGAAATAAGATTCTCTGCTTGGTGCTTTAGTTCTTGAAGGTCCACACAGGTCCATGTGTACAAGCTGAAGTGGCCTACTTGTTGATAGTTCATCTTTGGTCTTGAAAGATGTGCGGGTTTGTTTGCCCAATTGGCAAGATTTATATATGGTATTTGAAGGCTTCTTTATTGCTGGCATATCTCTGACTGCATTCTTCTTGCTCAGATTGATGATGTGGTCAAATTTTAGGTGTCCCAGTCTTTTATGCCATAACCATGATTCATCAAGTTTGCTTATGTGGCATGCTTCATTCTCTTCTTCTACTATATAGACATTACTTTATATTCTAACACCTTTGATCAAGGTCTTTCTTGTGGTGCTTGATCTTACCTCACAATCTTGGGCTCTGAAAAGGACCTCACAGCCTTTATCACACATTTGACTAACACTTAGCAGATTTTCTTTCAGCCCATCCACAAATAGTACATCTTGAGCATTTCCCCTTCCATTATTCAGACCGACTGAGCCTTTTCCTTTGTTTTTCCCTGCTTCATCATTGCCGAATGTTACATTTCCAGATTTCTTTTCATCAAAGGTTACAAAATTGCTTCTATCTCCAGTCATATGTTTTGAGCATCCACTGTCCAAATACCATTGGCTTTTTTGATCTTGAGCTATTAGAGCCAGGTCGCACTTATTCACCTTCCTTTTCCACTGTAGGTCGCTATTTGTTTGGCACCTTTTCTAAGAAGATGGACCACATAATTTGAGAGGACATTTGGAAGACACGTGTCCGATTTTATGGAATACAAAGCATTTGATTATATTGTTAAATGGATTATGTGTAAGAGTGAACTCTCCATTGTTCATGAATTTCCTTGGGGTTTTGAACATTAGTCTTTATCCATACGTTATGCACTCCATGGCTTTATGGCTGAGCCCCTTACAATAAAAACAATACCCATGGAAATGATTAGTGTACCCGGTGAAGGGTTGTCCTCTCCATTTGTTTGCTTGAGGTAGCCTTTTCAATTTCTACATCCTTTGCTGATATAACTCGATTATCTTCGTCTGAAAGTATGCAGCAATATGTCCCAATTTATGGCAGATAAAACAAGTGATGTTTCTCAAACACTGTTACCAATGAAATAGTCTAGTCCAAAAAGACTCAAAAAACATAAAAAAACACCCCCCCAAAAAAAGTGTGTATTCTAGAACGCACTTGTTTTTTTTTTAAGGTCAAATTTCAACATTTTATAAAATTATGCTAAAAACAAAATTGTTTCTTAAAAAAAGGATTAAAAAAACACCCTCAAAACAAAACCAGTTGATACTGGAATAACAAAAAAAATAAATTGTGTTATACTTCTGACATTTTTAAAAATAGAAGTAACATTTTTTAATTTTTAAAATTCAAAACATTAAAAAACACCTAAAATTTAAGGAAAAAAATAAATTTAAAAAATAAAAAACATTTAAAAGCTTTTAAAAAAATAAAATAAAATAAATTGAAACATTAAAAAAAACCTAACATCTAAGAAAAAAATAAAAATAAAAAATATTTTTTTTTAAAGATTAAAATTTAAAAATATATAAAAAATAAAAATAAAAACAAAATAAAAATATTAAATTAAAAAAAAAAAAACAAGTAAAGAAAAGAAAGGGAATTATAAAAAATAAAATATAGAAATTAAATTTAAAAAAGAAAAAAAAAATGTTTATTAAATTAAAAAAAGGGTTAAATTTTAAAACAAAAAATTAAATTTAAAGAAATATATTAAATTTTAATAAATTTAAAACTTAAAAAAAAAAAACAAACATTGTTTAAATTAAAAGTAAAAAAAAAAAAATTAATTAAAAATAAAAATAAAATACAATAAAAATATTAAATTTGAAAAAATATATATTAAAAAATAAATTAAATTATAAAAAATAAATTATATATATATATATATATATATATATATATATATATATATATATATATATTTCAGATTTTATTAAATAAATAAAAAATGTTAATATTAAAATAACAAATTAAATTTAAAAACAAAAATATTAAATTTTAATAAAATAAAATTAAAAAACTAAACATAAAATTTAAATTTTTTTTTTTTTTTAACTAGAACGGATAATTTTATTGATAGAAATGGGATGGCCAGAGCCAAAACAAACATTTCAGGTCACTGCTTCATGCATATCACTGTTTTTACATGTACTCCTTGTCCTATTAGGGAATGTTTGCCGTGTTCACTTCTCCTGCATTTAAGCTGATCATGCTCATTTCAAGAGTGCATCCAATGTTTGCTAGCCTGTCTGCTTCTGTATTTAAGTCTCTGAGGATGTGAAAGAATTGAGCTGAGGGGAAGTCCTTCAAGAATCTGTTCACTCTTGCAAGCTGCTTATTTAACACTGGGTCCATGAGCCCTTTCTTGTTTATTAGAGATTTTATCAGCAACTCTGAGTCTCCGAACACTAATATTTCGCTTGGATTCTCTTTCCTAGCCAGCTGGCAGGCTTTTAAAAGACTGAGAACTTCAGCCTGATTGTTGGTTTTTGTCCCTAGTCCCCAACTGAAGGTCTCTTTTTCCCCATTCGGAAAGTAAATAGCCCCTCCTGCTCCTGACCTGCCTGGGTTGCCTTTTGAGGCTCCGTCAAAAAAGATGGTGCATTTTCCTTGTGATTTCCACCACTTCTGAAAGCTGTCCAGCGTATCTCTTATCTGCCATTTTTCTTCTTGTTTTGGACGAGTACATGCTGAAGGTGTTGGCTTGGGGGAGAAGCCATCAAGCCAATTCCTTTCTTCCTTTCCAAGGGAGCTGTCATCTTTGGCATTTGAGTGTCTCAGAGTTTCCAAAAGGAGTTTCTTGGCCTTATCTGCTATGATATCTGCAGTGGTTTCTTTTTGGTTAAAGACCATTTCATTCCGGGCCAACCACAACTTCCAGCATATGTATTTTGGGGCTGCGATCCAAACCTTGTGCCAGAGAGATTTGTCTGCAATGCTGCCGGGGTATCGAGCTTTCCATGACGTGAACATGTCTCTGGTCGAACAGTGTGTAGGGGTTCTCACATTCAGGCCAGTCAAGTAGATAGACCAGGCCTTCTGAGCAATCTCACACTCAATAAACAAATGATCAGAGGTCTCTAGAGCGTTTTTGCAAAGGACACATCGATGGGGGCTGGCTATATTTCTTCTGTTCAGGTTTTCTCCAGTAAGTATTTTGTTGTGATACAAAGTCCAAGTAAAGAAATTAATCTTAGGGATGCTGAAATTTTCCCAAATCTGTTTCCACACTGCTTCGGGATGTAAAGAATCCTTCTTACCTTGCAGCTGCAGGTATCCTTGTCTGGCTGTATATACCCCGGTCTTTCCCCAACCCCAGGAATCTTCCTCGTCCTTGTGCACTGGTGTGAAGTCTGAGATAGCAGCTGTGAAGACTTTTAACTGATTGTTTAAGTGCGCTGGTATGACAGGCAGAGACCAACTCTGCCAGTTGCCTTTTTGATCCCATTCAACGATGTCCTCAATTCTGCGAATTCCTTTTGAGCTTAACCAAGCTCTTAAATCTGCGATTTCTGAATTTGCTGATAGAGGAGGATGGCCCATAATCTGCTCTCTCCACAGCAGAGTATTTTTCCCATTCCCTGGGATTTTGTAAAGGTGCGTTCTGAAGAAGCCAACAGCTTTGCTGCAGAGCTTCCATGCCTGCGTACCCCTGGGAGTATTCAATGGATTAAAGTTGACTATCGAATGATTGTTGAGGTACTTACGATTAAAGATCTGGCTGACAGGGTGTGAGGGATCGATAAGGAGCTGCCACAGCATCTTACATCCCAAAGCTAAATTGGAATGCAGAGGGTCCCTGATTTGAAGGCTGCCTTCATTCAATGGACGCTTCACTGTGTTCCAGTTGACAAGATGGAACCGATTGCTATTGCCGCGCCCTCCATTCCACAAAAAGTTGCGCATCAGACTGGAGATGCGATCAGCGATTTGACTTGGTGCCAACGACAGGGAGGCTTGGAACGTAGGCATTGCAGATAGAACAGAGCGTATTAATGTAAGTTTGCCGCCTGTTGAAAGCCAGGTTCCACCCCACGCAATTATCTTTTTCTTGAGCTTGAAGATCACCTCTTCCCATAAGTGATTTCGATTGGATCCCTTGGTTAATGGAAGGCCAAGATATTTTATCTTATCCCAGTCAGCATAGCCATTGAACCCCAGCTCTCTGGCGATCCTTTCAATTGTGTTTTGTTCAGAGTTCCAGCCATAAACAGCGCTTTTTCTCTCACTGATTAACGCTCCAGAGATTTTGCAGAACTTTTGTAGGATGGTCTTGAAGGTGTTGGCAATTCTTAAGGAAGCTCCCCCAAGCAGAAGTGAGTCGTCTGCAAAGAAAGCGTGGTTCACTGGAGCAATGCCTTGCGCAATTCTGATCCCAGGAATTGAGCCTGTTTGTTTCTCCTGAGTCAGCTTCCTGCTCAGTGAATCCGCCATCAGAATGTAAAGGAAGGGAGAGAGGGGGCAACCCTGCCTCAATCCCCTAGTGGCCAAGAAAAAGTTTGCTGGTCTTCCATTAACCATTGGGGCTATCCAGATGTTCTCAATGCAAGCTTTAATTAGATTAATAAATTCATGACTGAAACCAAATGCAGCAAGAACCTTGAACAGAAAGGAACGATTCACTCTGTCAAAAGCATTACACATGTCCAGTTTTATGATCATACCTTGTTCTTTCCGGGCGTAGCTGGAGTGTAGTGCTTCTTGAACTTGGATGACGTTGTCTAGAATCTGTCTGCCAGCCACAAATCCCCCCTGAGCCGGAGAGATGAGTTTATGGAGGAGGGGCTTAATTCTGTTAGCCATTAGCTTGGCCACTATCTTGTAAGATGAGTTGCATAAAGAGATCGGCCTATACCTGTCAAAGGAGCCAGGGTTAGTCTCCTTGGGGATTAAAGCGAGAAAGGTGGAGTTAATTCCGCCTCCAACTTTAGCCTTCCTCAAGAATCCCCTTATCATTCTGAAGAGGTCCAACTTGATTATCTCCCAACAGATTCTGTAGAAATGCACTGAGAACCCGTCAGGTCCTGGAGCTTTGTCTGGTTCCATGGACCAGACAATGGAGGTTATTTCTTCTTCTGTAGCTGACCTTGTCAGGGCTTCATTATCTTCCTTACTGACTAGGTTTGGGATGTTGGATAGAAACTCTAATGCATCTCCTCATTCTCGTTACTTTCTGCACTAAGAAGAGTTTGGAAATGATTTACTGCTGCTTCTTTGATTTGAGTGTGACCTTTATACACCTGGCCATTGGAGGAGGTAATTTCTGCAATGTGGTTTCGAGAGAGGCGAGCCCTACATTGTCTATGGAAATAAGTGGTGTTCCTGTCCCCGGATTTAAGCCATAAGCTTCGAGATTTTAAACGCCAGTACTCTTCTTCATTTCTGAAGGAGCTGTAAGTATTCCTTTGGGCTGCTTTCTCCATGTCTAAATCTGTGGGAGAAGGATTTTTCTCCTCCAAATCGAGTTGTAGACCTTCCAGCAGGAGAACAGCCTCCTTCCTCAGACTAGTGGGGGTTTTCATAGAGTTTTTTATCCAATTCTTAAGGGCTTTTTTGGTTTTTTTCAATTTTTGTTCCCAAACAAAACTTGGTGATCCAGAAACCTCTATCTCCCATGCAGTTTGGACAGTGTCAAAGAAGCCTTCTTTTCCAGCCCAAAGAGGGCTGAAACGAAAAGGGAGAGGGCCAAGGTCTTCTTCTTCTTTCAAGCTTAAGAGGATTGGCTTGTGATCCGACGTGAGTTTTGGGAGGATCTTGGTGAAGACAATCCTATTGTCCAACATTAACGAGCTGCTGATAAGAAATCTGTCCAGCCTGGCAGAGATATGGTTTTCCCCTGCTCTGTTATTAGTCCAGGTTTATTTGCCTTTTACTGGTTTGTGATCTATTAAGTCCCACTGCAGAATCAGATTTTCCACCATGTTGAGAAAGGGATCCCTTGAGTAAATCCCTCCTCTTTTTTCTTTGGGGTCTAGAATTATATTCAAGTCACCTCCTATTACAATGTTTGAGGGATTGATTTGCTGTATGTATTCCAGGAGTGTTCTCCAACACTGTCTCTTTTCATCATAATGGACGGGAACATACATGTTGAACAGAGCTAGAGAGGTATTGCTTGCAATATGGAGAAGTTCTGTATATATCCAGTGTTGGGTCTCCGAGTGTTTTTCTAATGAGAAGGAGTTTTTTGACCAGAAGGTTCCTATGCCACCGGCCGACCCTCTTGCACTCACAGCCTTTCCAGCATCATATTTCCACTTCATTGAGCTAGTGTTTAGAAGGGTTTCCCCTTCTATTTTGGTCTCTTGGAGCATAAGTATATCCACGGATTCCAGCTTCAGGAGATCTTTGATAGCATCTGCCTTACTGGGATTTCCCAAGCCCCTACAGTTCCAAGAGACCATCTGCATCATTTACCGCTTGAAGGGGTGGGGCCTCCTCCCTTGGGCGCCCTTGGTCTTGTATTTCTCCCTAGAGTCATTTCAATGGTGGATTGACTTCCTAGGGTTTTCTGCCTTTCTGATTCCTCTTCCCTGGTTTCCTTGTTTGTTCTTCTTCCCACTTTTTTGGATGGCCTTTCAAAGGTTTCTTCATCTGATGACCCCATGTTGTCTAAACTCTTCTTTTTTTGTTTAATAATGTCAGCATATGAGGGAGAAGGAGTGTTGCTGGGTACCTGATTTGGAGTGTTACCTGGCACTTCATTGTCTGCAGTGTTCAGCTGAGGTGCATCTTCCTGTTCAGCCTCTGGAGGATCTGTCGGAAGAGCAAGAGATTCGAATGGATTTTTATCTCCTGCACTGCTGTTAGCTTCCCTGCTTTCACTGTTTTGGTTACTTGCGCCTTCCTGACCTGTTTTGTTCCCTGTCTCTTTTGCATTTCTTTTGTTGTTTTGTCTATTGCTTGCTGTTCTCTTTGCTTGCTTCCACTGTTCGCCATTCTCTTTCTCTGCTATTTCCTCATTCTTTTTTTTGCAGTATCTGGCAAAGTGCCCGTATTCATGGCAGTGTCGACATTTAAAGGGCAATTGCTCGTAGTCGAGTTCTTGAATGTGCGTCCAGTCTGCCACTTAGAGATTGATGGCTTCGGGGAGTCCGACCTCCAAATCGACTTCCACACAGATACGGGCGCAGGAATACTGATCCTTCCTCGGGGCCTGATCAATATACCTGCCTAGGGCATTGCCGATGGATTGCAATGATCTCTGGCTCCAGCAATGAAGAGGGAGGTGCGGGAGACGAACCCAAACAGGAACAGCAGTGGGCACATCTTGTGCAGGGTCGAAATCTGGAGACCATTTGTTCAGATAAAGCCCTTGGAGCCCATGAAATAAGGCCGTTTAGAAGATCGGACTTCGGTCTTCCACAGCATCGAACACGCAAGAAGAACCCCGCCTACAGCCAGACGACTTTTACTCCTTCCATCCCGACCAGTGGCGACCGGTTTGAATGACCCAATCTTCTTGCCTTTGGAGAAGAACTATGGCCGATGGTGGCGGAGTAAGGACACTCTCTCGGCCGGGTTTATTCTTGTCTACTGAGGGCATCGTCCACGGGAGAGCGACACGTGAGGATTTTGTCCAGTTTTTTAACAAACTTGAGCTGAGAGGTCGAGGGTGGCCTCTTGTTGGCGGCTGCAACAAGGGATCGGAATGCCTCAAGATCAGAAGGCGGGAGGGAAACTCCATCTAATGTCATGGTCGAAGAAGAGAGGATCAGTGCTGGATCTCCACATCCGTGGCTTGAATCCAACTCAGCGGGGCGCGAGGGGGCGGATTGCTCGGCTGAGGATCACTCGATCGGGAGGCAGCTCAAAACGAAACAGCGCGGGAACCCGAGCTCCGGCGAGCTTGACGCGCGGCCAAAAAAAAAAAAAAAAAAAAAAAAAAAAAAAAAACAAACAAAAAACATAAAATTTAAAATTTAATAATAAAGAAAAATTATAGAAAAATTTTAAAAAAAATCTATTAAATAAAAAAGAAAAACAAAATTTAATAAAAATTATTAACAAAATTAAAAGAAAGAGAATTAAGAACAAAAAAAATTGAAAAAAAAAACAAAACAAATTAAATTTTATTTATATATATTTTTGTGTTTTTATCACATATTACTTTAGTCCCAACACACTAGTGGAACTTCTTTTTTTTTAATTTTTCCTTGCCATATGACATTACCCAGATGGAATAATATATATACATATATGAAATGACTAATGTAAGTTGTTTATAATGATTTTTTTTTTAAATAAAAAACAACAAATACTTTCGGAGGATTGTATTTCATTTATATATATGACCAGATTAACCTCGTGTCTGCCATAGATCCACATGTGACATACATGCTTACAAGCTCGGTACTAACGGAAATGCTTTGGTTAAGATCAGTTACGAGCATGTGGTCATGGATTTGCTTGCCCTTTGAGAGTGCTTTCATGTTGGAACAGTCCCAATTTGGAGGTTCTGTTCGTTGTCTGCTAAAATCTTCAGCAGTAGCAGGGGATTGTATTGGCTTTGGTACTGTGAAGAATCGAATCCTTCTTGATGTAATGTATAAATTTGGTATTCTTTGATGGTGGCGGCGGAGGCCGATTCCGATTTCGAGAATCGGCCTCCTGCCTAGGTGGAAATTTTCTTTTAATTTTTTTCCACTTAAAAAAATATTTAAAAACTTAACATTTAATCTATGTTGCACGAGTTTCCGGTACGGGGATACTTCGGGTACGTGGGAACGAGTATCCGGTACGGCTAGAAGCTTTGTCCAAATTTACAGGAAACGTCAAGTTGGGAGTGGCAATAATATATTATATAATATATTAAAAATTAAATTTTAATATATATATTTTATAAGTTTTTTTTTTAATAGTGTACATATTAAAATTTAAATGTACAATATCTTGATTTATTAAATCATAGCAATATCTTGATTAAAAATTTAAATGTATTAAATTATAACAATATCTTGATTTATTAAATCATAGCAATATCTTGATTAAAAATTTAAATGTATTAAATTATAACAATATCTTGATTTATTAAATCATAGCAATATCTTGATTAAAAATTTAAATCGTCACATGCTATTGCTTTATAAGTTTATTATACTAGTATAAATGGGCAAAGAAAACTTTTAAGTTTATATTGAATGCACTTAAATGAGATTTAATATTTATTATTTAAATGATTAAAATTTAAATCTACAAATAAAATATCAATATGCATACACTGTACAGTTTGTCATTTGATAACAAATGAACATTTGTCATTTTTAAATATGGTAATTAGTAATTCTAGTTATATTGTGTGTACTAAAATTTAAAATTTAAAGTTATATTCCTTAAACCTTTAATTGAACGTGGGCAGCTGCGATTGCCTGTCCGAATCTTTAACTAGTGACCTAGTGCATTTCAAATGTGCACAAATGTTCAACGACATATTAAAATTTTAAATAGAGAGGTGCATATAGAAGCAGGCGTACTATGGTCTCCGCTTGGAAATGTAAACGAAATAGAGGTGACTCTGAACAGAATTTCTAATAAAGCAGCATGTGAAAACCAAATAAAATTGAAAATTTGAAATTTTCTCTTCACATTTAAAATTAAAACTAATAAAACAAAACAGGTTAAAGCAGAGTAATAAAAGTTTAATTATATGATACACTGTCAGTAAAAACAAAATAATTTTTCGAGTACAGATATATCATATTGAACTAAGTTACTAATTATATGACACAGTGTCAATAAAAACGAAAAGTTAAAACCTGAGTTTATAATAGTAGAGTAGGATGCGGAGGATGTAGTGTCCCGGGCAAGGGTCAAATTAACGTCTGCCATGAGATACAAAATAAAAAGAAGCAGATCCAAGATGTTTTGCAGAGATAGAGATGCGCTCTTAACTTTAAATGATCACACCAAGTGCAGAGTACCTACCAACTACGCAACCTTTGCTACTCTGATCTGTGTATCAAGACCTCGAGAGTAATTGGAAAATGGATTGAAATTTGAAAACAAAACAACACTGAAATGAAAATCTGGTGGGTTACTGGATTTCTCAATTCATTTAAGTTTAAACTTTATATCGATTGAGTAATGTGAATTTTCAATTAAATAACAAAACACAGTGTCAGAGTAAAACAGAGTAAAGCGCAGTAATAAGTTTAATAAATAATAACTAAACATTGAACAATGAACAGGTTAAAAAGTTATAAATCATTTCTTGAAATCGAAGGCTTGGATCTCCTCTTTAGAAATATTAGGCTTGCCGCTTATGCGTTTTAGCATGACGAAGAATCCTACCACAGTCTTAACGAATTTCTTTAGCCATATCAATATGTGAAGGGAGGTTTTGACTCTTGAGCGATAAGCTCAATGGAACACACAATATCTTCGAAGGGACCTTGCGTGGAGCAAGGGTGAAGTTGAATCCATTTAATAAAAACTTAAAAGTTTAAAACAGAGTAATGCGCAGTTGCCAGTAACTAAACATTGAACAATGAATTTGTTACTTGATAAACATTCCAGAATGAGCACAAGCAAAATTCCTTTACAAACTAAAGTCTAAAACAGTAAACTATACAACTGGACTCTAAAGACGGATTCAGAACTGAGAAACGATAAAATATTAAAATCATAAATGATACGGTGATCACTGCAGTGATACCTCAACAGTGAACACTGTAGCAGCGATGGAGCGGCAAACACTGAACAACGTCCAGACTCCAAACAGCGTCCAGACTCCAAATGGCAAACAACGTCTCAAGCAGATGAACATTGAACTCAGAACTGGTTTGATTTACCCTTGTGATGGATGCTGATTATATAGACTCTAGAGAAATTAACGCAGAGAAATAGAATGCATGTTTGCCGCCAACAATTTCCCGCCAAAGGCATCGCGCCAATTTTTTCGCGGGTTTTCTGCCGGGTACTTGCTGATCGGGAGCTTGTGGGAGCTCCCATCCATCGAGGAGCTTCTAGAAGCTCCTCGATGGATGGGAGCTCCCACAAGCTCCCGATCAGCGTTCCCCGCGGACACGAGTACCGGAAACCTCTATTCAGTCGCCGAAAAGCTCCCGAAAAGCTCCCGAGTACCCAACGAAGCTCCCGCTATTTTTGGAACGTTTCGTTCCAGCTCCCAAGAGCGTCGGAGCTTCAAGTACTTCATCTGCAACAGTAGGGAGCGATACCCGTGCAACATAGCATTTAATGTATCACAATAGTTGTAATTTCCCCATTATATATCAATCCATTTCTTTCCTAGTTCAAGCGCTAACAACCTGAGATCGATCTCCAGCGATCACTCGAGAAATCACTGAAGATCCCAGTAGGCGTTCTCTACCTAGGCTGGTGGCATACAAATCATCCTTTTCCTTTCAGTGAGACGTCTTCCATGGAAACCCTAGAAAATCTCTTTGCCATTCTGCAAATTAAGTGGTGAATTTTTAAACTAGAGATCTCCCCATAAAAAACATCATCTCAAAGCACAAATTCACTATGTAAGCATACCTTGAGCCAGTGCAGTATTATACACATGTAACCAGTCACAAAGATTATGGTTTCGAAATTATCTTCACAATTGTCTTCAAACTCGACGCCAGTGACCGTTGTGCGGTGGAAATTTTGGGAAACCTATCATTATAGTAGTTAATGAAGAACTTGCATTGGCTTCAATTTACCTTATTTTTTAGTTCCCAACATGAAATCAATAACTATTTATTCCTCTCATCCCTACAATTGGTATTGGAGGCATGCGATTGAAACACGTTGGTTGAACGTTATAATTGAGCCCGCCAACATCAACTCACTTGTTTTTTTTTTTATTTTTCCCATCGTTGATGGCTTCACAGGTAGGATTAATGTCCATATACCCACTTCGCTTTCTAGCCAATGCAATTGAACCGACCACCATGAACTTGTACCATAAAATGACCAATGAATTAAATTAAATTCCTCCAATGCTCCATACAACCTTTTCTGTCGATACAAGGATCCATGCGAGAGGATGGGAAATGAAACATACATATTGTCATTTCAAATATATTATTAAAATATTTTGTAATTCTCAAGACGAAGTGGTCTGTGAAATCACAACCATCCAATGCTTTATAAGAGGACTAATATCCTGACGAAAATATATTCTCATGAGATGAAATCTTGTTAGCCGATAGGCATTTATATTTTAAGTGACACATATATGGATTTTGCGATGAATGCATTTGAAGACAATAATAATTTTCGCAACGCTCTAGTATAGGCATTCACTGTATTTTGCAATGAAGAAGTTGCAGGAATTAGCGTTGCAGAGTTGCTGGCTACATTAGCGTTGCAGAGTTGCTGGCTGGATGACAATGATCATATTGATAGTGAATTGGAAAGAGTGGTGAAGCTTGTCAATTATGTGGGTCATAAAGATGTATTTTCTGAATTCTGCAGGGAAAAACTTTCTAAAAGAGTAAATGAAAATCATGAGTTGAGGTTCTGTTCGTTGTCTACTAAAATCTTTAGCGATAGCAGGGGATTGTATTGGCTTTGGTGCTGTGAAGAATCGAATCCTTCTTGATGTAATGTATAAATTTGGTATTGGAAAATTTCTTTTAATGTTTTTTTGACTTAAAAAAATATTTAAAAAATTAACAATTAATGTATCATAATAGATGTAATTTCCCCATTATTTTTTTTAATTCAATTTTTTTTTTTTTAAATTTATTTTTATTTTTATTTTTATTTTTTTTATATTTAATATTTTAGATTAATTATTTTTTAAAATTTAAAATTTTTTTATTAATTTTTTTAAATTTTAATTTAATTTTTTTTTTTTTTAATCTTTTAGTTTATTTAGTTTTTCATTTTTAAAATTTATAAATTGTTTCATTAAAAAAAAAATACTAAATCTATGTATATTTGTTTTTTAATTATTTGCACGTGGTTTTTTTCATTTTTTGTTTGTTTGTTTTTTAATGATAGTTTTTTTTTTTATTTTAATTTTCTTTTTCAATTTTAAAGTTTGGTTTTTTTGTTTTGTTTTTGTTTTTGTTTTGTTTGTTTGTTTGTTTGTTTTGTTTTTGTTTTTGTTTTTTTTTTTTTTAATTTGATTTTTTTGGTTAATTTTAAAATTTGTATTTTTTCTTTTCTTATTCTTATTATTATTTTTAATTTAAATTTATTATTATTATTAATCTAAATTTTAATTTTGTAATTTTAATTATTATTATTATTATTATTATTTTTTTTTTTTTTAATTATATGGTTTTTTTTAGTAACTTAGAAAAAAATGTTTTTTATGTTTTATTTTATTTTATTGTTTCAATTTTTGTTTTTTTCTTTAAACTATGTGTTTTTTTTTTTTCAAATCATTTGTTTTGATATAATTTTCGAATATTTTTGTTTTTATTTATTTATTTTTGTTTAAATTTTTTATTTTTACAAGTTAATTTTGTTTTTTTTTTAAACATTTTTATTGGTTTTTTTATTGTTTTTATATCTATATTTTATATCTAAGTTTTGTGTTTTATTACCAACATGAAAATCACCACTCTAAAAAAAAAGGTTGATTCTGCATCAATACGTTTCAAAATTAGCATGAAAATCACCGCTCTAAAAAAAAAAAGTTGATGTTGCATCAATACGTTTCAAAATTAGCATGAAAATCACTAACATTTTAAAACAAATATTCATACTTCATAAATAAAAATATTAGAGTGTCTAAAATGTGCATAAAAAAAAGGGTGATTCTGCATCACCACTTTTCAAAATCGGGTGCTTTTTATGCTACCAAAAAAAAGTAGGTAACAGTGCGGTTACCTATTTCATCGGTAACACTGTTCTCATAGGAGGAAAGAATCTCTTTTGACAGCTTCCAAATTTATTCAATTCATATTCAGGATTGTAAGAGCCTTTTTCAGCTGACTGTTTCTTCATTTCGTTCTTTGTCTCTTGATGTTGCTGCTAGTTTCTGTTTGTTTCATCACACATCAAGTTCTTGCTGGATTTTGCTTCTATGGTTCCTTTTTGAGTTGTTTGATTATCCTTTAGAACTTTTACAAAAATGATATTCTTGTTATCTTCTACCTTGGACTTACTGGTCTCTCCTTCATATCGTATCCCAGCCTTTATGAGAGGAGACCTTTGAGCATTAAGAATCTTGTCCAACTGTTCAGTGTTTGTCATTCGAGGAGTGTTCATTGATAGTCCCCTTTGGGTGTTTTCTAGTTTCTTTCTCAGCCATACCACTTCTTCTTCCAATTTCTCTTTCTCCTGATGTTTATCTTTAATTTTCTTTAGCAGAATGTCTTCCACCTTCTTAGCTTCTTCAAGTTCTACTTTCAATTGAATGAGGTCTTCTGAATTTGGTGCCTCTTTTACACATTTGAGGAGAATTTCTTTTTGTTTTCTGCACTTGAGTTTAAGTCTGTCTATTTCCTCCAGGGCACTTCTTAGCTCCCCCTCAAGATCTACCTCACCTTCTTCCTCATCTTCTAGAAGGAATCCTTCAGACTCTTCCTTGGCCATCAACACAAATTCAGAGGTTCCTTCTTCATTAGATGATTCATTTGAGTTTTCAGATGCACTGCTATCTTGCTGAGCATAAAATGATCTTCTATTGAATCTCTTCCCTTTCTGCTAGTTCTTTGTTTTGGTTTTCTTTGTCTCTTGAGTCTGATTCTTTGTTTTCTTAAGAGGACACTTAGATGCATAGTGCCCAACTCTTCCACAGTTAAAGCATTTAAATAAAAGTTTATCTTTATACTTGCCTGAGCCTCTATCCAATCTTCTAACAAATTTGGCCTCTTCTTCATCAGAGCAGGAGCATGTATCTTATTTTTCTTCTTTGCTCTTCTCTGTCTTAAAGGCTGCGTCCCTCACATTTGACTTCCTTTGTGAAAGTCTCATCTCATAGGCTATTAAGTTTCCAAGTAATTGGTTCATTGTCAATGTTTCCCAATCAGCTGTTTCTTCTATGGCAGAAACCTTGGGGTTAAACCTGGATGGTAAAGATCTCAATATATTTTGAACAATTACACATTCTCTAATGGTTTCTCTTAGAGCTTTCATGTTATTCACAATTTCTGCAACCCTTAAGAATAATCTGGCAACATCTTCTTCTTCATTCATTTTTATATTTTCAAATTGAGCTTTATAGACTTACAGCTTGGCAGCCTTCACCTTTTTATCTCCCTCATGAATACTTTCTAATGTATCCCATATTTCTTTGGCAGTCTTGTTGTGCATTACTTTAATAAATTTTGCCTCACATAAACCACTTAAGAGAGCATTCATGGCTTTTGCATTAGTTACAAATTCTAGTTTGGCATCTTTTTCTGAGTCAGACTCCTTTGGGGCATATCCCAATTCCACAGCAGCCCAAACTTCTATTCCTAGAGACATTATGTACGTCTTCATTCTTATTTTCTAGAAGGCATAATTTGTACCAGTGAACAAAGGGGCTTTATTTGTTGAGCATCCTTCTAGAATAGCCATCTTGGGGACCTAGGATCTCCTTCCAGTTGTTAAACTGATACAGAAGGAACTGGCTCCGATACCAATTGTTGAACCCTTGGTTAAACTGAGAGGGGGGGTGAATCAGTTTAATGCAGTCATGTTCTTATTAAACTTTCTTTTATACTCATTCACATCATCATTTTGTGATCAACTTAATATACAATGGAACAACAATTTTAGTAAGTGAGCAGCAGGTATTAAGCAGAATAAATACAGTGTATCAACACATAATCATCATGCATATAGACAACAGATATAAGTGGAAACCCATAAGGGAGAAAACCACGGATTAATATTGTTGTGATGCAAAGGCAAGCTCCAACTCCCTCTCACCACTGATTTTCTGTAGGCTCCAACCTACGGGAGGCTACTACCTCAATTTTGCAAGCTACAACTTGCAAGGAAGCTCCAACTCCCATCTATTTTCTACAGGGTACAACCTACAGGAGGCTCCTACCTCCGCTAGCTACAACTGGACATTTATCAAGCTACAACTTGATATGGAAGCACCAACTTCCTCACTGTACCATAAAATCATATACTGGTTTACCTGGATATCAACTCTATTTTTCTTTCTTCACTGTTGTCCTTCCAGCCTTCGTATCTGCCCCTACATTATCTCTGGATCTTCACAGCTTCTCTGTCTGCTCCTTCTTTTTCATACACTCTCTCCCATATACTCCTCACACTCTCTCGTCACTTATGCATATGCCGATAACATTATTTATAGAGATCACCTCATAATTGTTTGCATTCCACAGGGAATTCAAAATGAACAGGTATGACTCTTTGTCTTCCCCTTCTCATTTTCTGTCCAACACATTCAAAATAATATAACAAAGTGTATACATTTGTGTATTACATTGCAGTTTTAATTTGCCTACAGAGACTTGCCTTTACATCACAAACAATATAAATTCAATAATACAATTACAGTTAAAATCAAACATTTCAATCAACCGTTTTAGCTCTTGGTTCCCCATACTTTTTTCTTTTCTGCTGCTGTCACTGTCTTTTCAGTTTCTGTTGTTATCGTCAACACAGTTTTGCATAACTGTCATTTTGGCCTAACTTGACCTAGTCGTTTGTTTTCAACAATGTCGCTATTTTCTTCTTTTCTCGACTCTACCTCTTTTTCTCGTGCCCACTACACTTCAGTCTTCACCGCTCTTCCAAACACTTGGTTCTGCATTTTTCTTTGTGTCGGGTTCTTACCTGAGCCTTTCCACCCGCGTTCATACTTTCTTTTTCTTTTGCGTTATAATCCTCCTTTTTCTCTTCGAAACGATTTGTAAAAGAAAATCACTTACACCCGGACTTGAAATCTCTTTAAGTTATGGTTATGAGCTGCATCGCATTTGGCTCCTTTACTCTTCGCAGTATGTGATGGACTTTGCATCGCCGATGCACGATGTAGTGCTATGCCACCACGTGTCTCTTTAAATCGGCACATTGCATCGCAATATTGGTTATCGCAATATCATTTTTCATACCATGCGAACCCATAGCATGTGTGATATGCGATATGTGATTGCATCGCATCGCCACTGTCCATCGCTCGCATCGCATCACCACTTTGCGGTATGCGATGGACTTTGCATCGTCGATGTGCGATATTGCATTGTGCCGCCATGTGTCCCTTCACATCGACACATCGCATCGCAACTTCTATAACTTGCGAATTCTTATCACATACGCATCTCCGATTGCGATATGTGATATGCCGCCACGTGTCCCTTCGCATCGGCACATCGCATTGCTTCTATTCATCGCATCGCAACTTCGCTCTTACGATCTTCACCCCTCCGATCTTGCGATTTATGATATGCGGGCCAGGTCCACGTCATCTCCATGTCATCGTGCCACGTCACCTTGCTACGTCATCGCCACGTGACTGCCACATCATCTTGCTACGTCATCTTGATTTATTTGCGATTTGTGGGGTCAGGTCCACGTTAGCTGCCACATCACTTGCCACATCATTTTTCATGTCATCCCACGTCATCATATCACACTTCGCATTTTCTGTGACCACTGTGTTTGTGCGATTTTTCTCCTGCCCCGATTGAGATATGCGATCACATCGCATCGCATTCATCGCACTTGCTTCCGATTTATGGTCTGATTGATTTATTTAATAAAAAAGCACCATGGAGGCTAAAAATTCCCTTTTCCCTTTCATAAAATTATAATATATATCTGGGCCCACAGACTTCCTGACGATCAATCTTACTTTTCAACGAAATATGGTTATAAATCCTGATAAACCCGACTCATGAAAATTCACATCAATAAATCGACTTTGGTTAAATTACCAAAGAAGCCAATAATATAAATACACTCGGTTCCCAGAACAATTGTCAATACATCTTTTCCCGTGATCTATCCGCTTATGATTTCAACTTTAAGGTTTAAAACTCTAAATAAACCATATAATTACTTATGGGTCCACAACTTTATTTCACCATGCCTCTCCATAATATTACAAAAGCTTAAACTTTATGTTGTAAAGTTAACATAATACCTTATAACTTACCCTTTCTACCTATCAACAGGCCACACATATGTCGAGGCATGCTTGCACGTTAAATCATATATGGCCCACAATTTACCAAAAGATCATATGCTCATACATCCGACAACTGACGCCTCGTCGCGCTTTAACTCAATAATCCAACGGTTATCGCATAACTAAGATGCATGACATTTAACATACCTTGTTTTAAACCCCGTGCAATTACCGACGCAAACACCGTCAGATCTCCCACAGATCTAATCGGACGGCAATCACGTTCATTCCACCTCCGTAGTTTATCACCCAAACCCAACGCGAAATGGGTGGTATTGTGCTCGTGACGTGTCGCAATATCATTTGATTGCGTTCGAAATGGGAAAAACCACCCACAAATCAAAGGCTATGTGACAACAATGTCTGGTTTTCTTGAAAACCGTTTAACTTGAAAACTTTGTTTTAAATCGCGTTCAAACGTGGATTTTCACCATTTCTTCGTTTAACTTCAATTTCTCATGAACACCTCATTTTCATTGCATAACTCAATAAACAGAGACTGATTATTGCTGCGCTCTCAACCAACGAACCAGAGTTCTAATTTCCTTCCGAACCCTTATTACAGAGGTTAATAACTCTTGATGCTACACAAAAAACCATAAATCACTGAGTTTTCAAAGGGATAAAATCCTCCTTTCTGCTGCATAACTCAATAACCATAAATAAATGAACACTTCCCTATCTTCAAGCAAACGAACCAGAATTCTCTGAATTCCTCTGAATCTTTACACAGAAGTAAATATACTCAAAATTCTACACAAAATGTATAAACAAAATGGATTTCGAAGAGGTGAAACAATTTCACTTTCTCTGCAACAATTTCATCTGAATCTAATCTGCTCCCTTGTCTTGGTGCTACTCCTTTGTGCTCCTTTTCCATAAATGACAATATTTCCAACACCTTGATCGTAGCCCCAAGCTCAATTTCGCCCTACATGTTTTATATTCATCACTTGGGAGTTGTTTGATGGTTGATTGCGAGTATATGTGAGGAAGAGAAGGTTGCATAGTGTGTATATGTCTCAGACCTATTGGAGATCATAGATGCTTCAGTGTATGAGTGTTAATGGCTACATAGTGAGCAGATCCGAATCATGTTGCAGAATAGATCAGATTTGATGCTGTTGGAGTAGAGATTGTTTGGAGAGCTTTTGTATGTTGCTGGATAGTGTTTTTGTTGGTGACTTTCACATTTGTTTTTGCAGGTGTTGTTGATGCATTAGGCACATAGCCATAGTGTCTTATGATGTTAATTGTATTATGTAGCATTATATTGATGTGAGTGTTTGATAGTATTCAGATTTGATGCATATATTTGAGCCACTATTTTGCTAGAGTTGATTGCACATATTTGTGGTATTATTTTGATTTATATGATGATGTCTTGTTGCTAGAGGTCGTATTGCAACACTAAATCGGTTTGAGCAGAAAGTATTGGGATCCAGTTTGAAAATAGATGAAAGGAGATCCACATAAAGGATATGAGCAGTGACTTCATGGATGTGGAGCAGTGATTATGAAGTTTCAACGAAAGGAACAATTTCTCAATCCAATGGTAGTTGGATAGTCCAATTGGAGTTGGGTGAGGATCGATTGATCGTGGTGGCTTTCAATGGCTGGTAATTCGTAGATCCGTGTGAGAACATAATATTATGAGATAATCAGTATAATAGAGTCTCCAAGTTGATGGGTGTTGTCCAGTAGTATATGAGGTCGAGTCTCCTATCTGATGGGAGTTATAAAATCTATGTAAAATACATATTTTTCTTAATAGAAGATTCATAGAAACGTAGTAGCAAAAAGGGTGGTTTTTTCCCGGTGAAGGGTTTTCCACCAAATATCTTGTGTATCATGCATTGCTGCTTTCTTGTGTTCTTTCTCATGGTTATGTTGCTCATATGGTTTATTTGTTGCTTATGATTTATGCATAGATATGCAATTGTTTAATAAGTTGTTGCTAATTAAGTGTATGTGATTTAGTAAAGTAAATAAAAGGAAAAAAATGGTAATAAGACACAATATTGTTGCACCCCCCGCTTTTAGTACCACTCAAAGGTTTCCAAAATAATTGAGAATACCATGCTCTTGGTGTTTGTTTTAGTCAGTACAAGGCCTTTTTAAGTTTTCATACACCATATAGATTATCTAACAACTAGAACCATTCAGGCTGCTTTATATATACCTCCTCTTCAAGTTCTCCATTTAGAATGTTGACTTTACATCCATTTGATAAACTTTAAACTTTTTGTGACAAGAAAATGCTAAAAACATTTTTATAAACTCCACTCAAGCAATAGAAGCAAAATTTTCTTCAGTCTAATCCTTCAACTTGGGCACACCCTTTGCACATTAATCTAGCCTTGCTCCTTATAACTTGTCATCCTCATTTGACTTATTCCCAAAGACTCATTTTGTGCCAATGAAATTTTTATTTATTGGTATTGGAACTAATTCCCAAGTCTTATTTTTCTCAATTTGATCTAATTCCTCATTCATTGCATTTACTCAATGATTGTCTTGACTTGAATGAGAAAAATATTTGGGTTCTATCATAAATAACATGGAAATGTGTGCTTGATTAGAAGTACCTATTAGCTTTCTTCTAGTTTGAACTCCTCCTTCCTTATCACCAACAATTTTATTTACAGGGTGATTCTTTTGTACATATATTGAAGGGGTTTTTGGATGAGAGCATGTTGCCTCTTTTGCTTCTTCTTCTTCTGATTCCTCGTGTTGTTCATATTCATATTCATGGTCAATTTTATCAGTTGGGCTAATACATATTGAATTATTTTCCTTGGGAAGTAAAATTTCATCCACCTTTACATCAATGTTGTCAACTATTTTACACAAACACTTGTTATAACATCTATAACCTTTTCTCTTGGTTGAGTATCCTAACAATAGGCCCTCGTCAACTCTCACGTCAAACTTTCCAAGATTGTAATCATTAATATTGATGTAGCACTTACTTCCAAAAATTTTGAAGTGCATGATTGCAATTGGTTTTCCATACCACAACTCATAAGGAGTCTTATCACTGTTAGCCCTGAAGTGAGATTTATTCAATATGTCGACTGATGTATGAAAAACTTCAACCCAAAAGGTATTTGAAATTTTTTTCTCATCCAACATTGCTCTAGCCATTTGTTACATTGATCTGTTTTGACTCTCCATCACACCATTTTGTTGTGGGGTGTTTGCAATTGAGAATTGTACTCTTATTCCATGTTCTTCACAAAATAATCAAAGTCATTTGAGGTAAACTCCCCACCTCTGTCACACCTTAGGCATTTCAATTTACAATTGATTTTGTTTTCATCAAAGGCTTTGAATACTTTGAACTTACTAAACACCTTAGATTTCTCTTTAAAAAATGCAACCCAAGTCAACTTGGTATAATCATCAATAATTAGCTTAAAATATCATTCTCTTCATTTTTCAAGTGTCCACATAAGTGTATATGAACTAGTTGTAGAGGCTTGGTTGATGAGTTTTCCTTAGTTTTGAAGGGTACTAAAATTTGTTTACCAATTTGACATTATTTGCAAAATGTATTGCTTGGATTTGAAAATTTGGTAAGTCCCTTATAACTTTCCTTTTGTTGAGTTTCACCATATGAATAAAGTTCAAGTGTCCAAATCTTTTGTGCCATAGCCAATTCTCATCAAGTTTCCCCATGCAACACTTCTTTTTTTCCTCATTGTGTATGTACACATTACTTAGATTCTCACAACCTTTTCTACTACCTTATTTGTGTTTTTTGTCTCTATCCCACAACCTATGGAGTGAAATGTAACATCATACCCCTGGTCACACAGTTGAATTACACTGAAAAAATTGTGTTTGTTTCCATCCACAAAAAGAACATTCTGAGCCTTGCCTCTTCCATTGTTCAAGCTAATTATGCCTTTACCCATGATTTTTTCTGGAACATCATTACCAAAGGTAACACCCCCTACCTTATCTTCTCTTAGTACCAATAATTTACTCTTATCACCCATCATATGCTTGGAGCATTTGTTTTCCACATACTAGTAGTTGCCTTGATTATGAGCATACAAGACAATGTCACATTCTTCTTTCTTTTCAACCTTTTTCTATTCCCATGTTCTGGGTTCTTGTACTTGCTTAGTCTAAGGGGTTGATTTGAATTTGCTTGTTGTACATTTAATTTCATTATGTCCAAAATTGTGACACTTATAACATTCAACATGATCTAATAAAGGAACAAAGGGGTTGTTTATTCTTGAAATATTCCTATGAGGATTTGCAAATCTATTGTCCCAATTCTTTGATGACTGATAAGATTCATTTCTAAAAAAATATCTTTGAGATAATCTCTGCAATGGATAACCTTATGAACAAAATTTGTGCATTAAAAAGAATACCCATAAAAGAGATTTTGATGCCTAGGATTAGATGGCCTTTGAGGGAAAGATCTTATGATTCTTTGTTGATTATCTAGATGATGCCTCTATTGATTTTTGAAGACACTTTCACAAATATTCAGATCATTGTAGGTTTCCCTCCTTTGTTGTTGTTGATTTTTACCAATGTTGTCTTCAATTGTCTTACTTTCATTTTCTCTTTTTTGTTGTTGTTGTGGTTGATTGTTTTCATTTTCATGGTTGTTCCATCCTTTTAGTGCTTCAAGATATCTATTAGATTCTTTTCCTTGATCAACTCTCTTGGTGCTTGTCTCTTCTCCATAACCAAGACCAATTTTAGTGAGGGGAGATCTCTAAACGCTCAAGATTTCATCCAATTTCTCGAATCCTTTAACAAATTTTAGATTTTGGTTGAGTTGAGCTTGGGTCTTTTCTAATTTTTTTTTATAGAGAAAACTTCTTCCTCTAGCTTCTCACATTCCTTCCCTTTCTCTTTCAGTTTTTATAAAGGAGTTCCTTTAATCTTCTATGCTTCCTCCATCTCCACCTTCAGAATAAGAAAAGATGAGTCTCTAGTTTCATCCCTTTCCTTTTCGTATTTCATCAACAACTCTTTTTGCTTCTTCTTTTACTTCTTGAGCCTATGCATTTCTTCTAAGGAACTAACTAGTTCTCATCTCAGATCTACTATAGATGCTTCTTCATCTAATTCATAATAATCTTTCCCTTCATTTTTGGTTTTATAGTCATGGGCATGAAATCATTTATTCCCTCTTCATCAGAAGGCTGCTCATCCTCATCCTCTAAAGAGTTGTTGTCCTCTTGGGTATAGAAGCTCTTCTTCTTTAAGTTTTTTTCCTTCTTAACTCTCCTATACTTATCCTTTTCTTTAATGTCATATTCATTATTTTCTTTCTTATGTGGGAATTTAGATGCATGGTGACCAACTTTTCCACAATTGAAACATTTGAAAGACAACTTATCTTTGTATTTATCAGACACTCTCTTCAATATTCTGACAAATTTGGTTTCTTATTCATCAAATCCATAGCTTGAGTTCTTGATATTCTTTGGTATTCTTATAAACATTGAAGGTTGCTTCCCTTGATGTAGATTTTCCTTTCATTGTTCTGATTTCACAGGTAGTTAATGTTCCATGTTGTTGATCCATTGTTAATGTGCTGAGATCTTGCATCTCCTCAATACCTGATACGTTGGCATTGAATTTGGTAGGAAGAAATCTTGACACCTTTTGAAATACTATGGAATCATTCACAGTTTCATCAAGACATCTTATAATATTAACTATTTCATCTACATGAAGAGAAATTTCACTATGTCTGCATCTTCATTCATCTTCAAGGATTTCAAATTGGATTTTATAAAATTAGAGTTTATCCTTATTTACCTTGCTATCGCCTTCATAGTAATTCTTCAACTTATAATAATGTCACCAATTTAATGAGAAATTTACCAAGTTCCCGTTTTTTTAGGCGCCACATGAAATCATAATTTTCGTTCTTGATGCAATGTCACTTTTTTTTTTTACACTTTAAATCTTCTAAAATATAAAGTATTGACATTTTTTTTTTCAATATTGAATTTTGAAGCATTTTTTGAATTTGTCTATTTTATTTATTTATATGTTGTTTTGTTAAGTATTTTTCAAATTTGTTTACCATTTTTTCTTTTGCAAATGTTGATTTTTTAAGCATTTTTTAAGTTTGTCTACTTCCTCTCTTACTTTTTTATTTATTTATTTTTATTTTTTAACTATAGAAAAAGTGTTCATTTTTCAATCTTTTTCAATTTTGTCAACATTCCTTTTATTTTATTTTTACAAAATTTGATTTTGATTTTTTTTTTTTTTTTTTTTTTTTTTTTTTTTTATAACTGAAACGGGTATGGATTTTATTATTAGAGAACTCCGAATGGCAACAACCTTACATCTTTCAGTGAAATTATTTTACATTTTCTGTTTCCAGCAATTATCTATTTTCATGGTATACAGATTGTTTTTGGATCTCCACCATTTGTGCTGAGGTCTCCTTGGGCCAAGAGGCAACCTTTGTTGGCATAAAAGTCTGCTTCTTTGTTTGATTCTCTGAGAATGTGATAGCATTTGAAGGAAGTGAAGTCTTGGAGTAGGTATCTCAACCTTTGTAGATTCTTATTTAAACCAGCTTCATTGAATCTTGCGTATGTATTATTTTGATCAGGATTTCTGAGTCTCCGAATGCTTGCAGCTCCCGATGTCCTCTTTCTTTGGCTATTTGGCATACTTTTATCAAGCTCAGGATTTTTGCTTGATTGTTAGTTCGCTGTCCTAGTCCCCAACTAAAGGTTTCTTTGATGCTTCCATCAGAAGAGTATATGAGTCCTCCAGCGCTTGCTATCCTGGGGCTTCCTTTAGAGGCACCGTCAAAAAAAGCTATTGTTAGTCCTTGCTTCCTCCACCAATTCTGAAAAACTTCATCCTTTTCTCTTAGCCTCCACTCAGGATTTCTGAGGGGTTTTTCTGTGCTGTGTATCCGTTGGGTGAATTCTTGGGTGCCAAGCCAATTCTTTTCCTCTTTCTGCATCGAATTGTCCTCTTTGATTTTCTGAGAATTCAAAATTTCTAGAAGGAGTCCTTTTTCTTTTGCTGCTACTATGTTGGGGGTCCAAGTTACATTGTTAAATATCTGCTCATTTCTAGCTAGCCATAGCTTCCAACACACAAGCTTGGGGAGAATGATCCAGATTCTGGTCCATGATGAGTTTAGGGAGAGCGACGGATAACACTATTTCCATGAGAGGAATAAGTCCACAACTGAAGTTTTAGTGGGGATTGCAACCTTTAATCCTTTAAGAATGTGAGTCCAAACTCTGTTTGCATATGGACATTAAACAAATAAATGATCCATGGTTTCCATGGCTTCTTTACAAAGTGTGCACCTATGCGGACCTGCAATGTTTCTTTTCATAAGGTTTTCACCAGTCAGGATCTTTCTATGCATTAGTGTCCAGAAGAAGAAGTTTACCTTGGGCAGCACCATTGGATCCCATACCTCTTTCCAAAATTTTGCTAGATGATTTCGATCTCTATGTGTTTGCATCAATTCATAGCCTTTGACTGAGGTGTATGCTCCTGTAGGTCCCCATCCCCATTTATCCTTTTCTGTTTGATGCACCGGGGTAGCCTCACGAAGTTCCTGTTTGAGAATTTCTGTTTGCTGCATTAGGGGAGCTGGTATATCTCTGAAATCCCAATCAATCCAAAACCTAGACTCGTTCCACTTTGAGATATCGTAGAGTGTCTTGTCCCCTCTGTTTTCTAAAAATGCACATATCTCATGCAGGCTGTCTTGTGTGGCTAATGGCGAGTGGCCCATTATACTATTAGTCAGCAACTTGACGCGTTTCCCATTCCCTGGGATATGATATAAATTCCGGGTGAAAAAACGCTGCCCTTTAATACATAAATTCCATAACAACGAGCTCTTTTTGCTGTTTACGATCTGCAAGTTTCTTAGATTTTCATTTGGTAAGTATTTATGCCTCAGAGCTGTGCTGACGGGATGATTGGGGTCGCTATGGAGTTTCTAGAGTATTTTGCATCCCAGAGATACGTTGGCAGAGTCCCGATCTCGAATTTGAAGGCCTCCTTCCTTCAAGGTTCGCTTTGCTATCTCCCATTTCACCAGATGAAATTTGCTCTAGTTTCCTTTGCCTCCTTGCCACAGAAAATCCCTCATGATTTTATTAATTTGTCCTGAGATCGACTTGGGTGCCATCAGGTATGACGCTTGATAAATTGGCAGAGATGACAGAACTGATTTTATAAGGGTTAATTTTCCTCCATGAGTTAGCCATTGACCTCCCCATGCAGCGATTTTGCCTCTGATTTTTGTAATTACTCCCTCCCACAGATTGGCTCTGTTTGTGCCCAGTGTTAGTGGCAATCCAAGATAGTTTATTTTTTCCCATTTTGCGTATCCATTAAACCCCAAGTTGCTTGTTATGTTTTGAGTTTCTTCCTCCTCTATATTCCAGCTATATACTGCACTTTTCCTTTCATTGATTAGAGCTCCAGATACTTTGCAATATGCTTGAAGAGTATTTTTATATGCAGAGCCTATTATAGTTGAAGCTCCTCCCAGCATGAGGGAGTCATCTGCAAACAGTGCATGGTTTATTGCTTTAAGGTCCTTTGTTATTTTTAAACCTAGGGCTGTTCCTGTTATCATATCAAGCTCCAGATTTCTACTCAACGTATTCGCCATTAAGATGTAGAGGAATGGAGAAAGGGGACATCCTTGTCTCAACCCCCTCATGGCTTGGAAGAAATCAGTTGGCCTCCCATTTACCAAAGGCGCTATCCAAGGAATACTGGTGCATGCTTGGATCAGATTTACAAACTCTTGATAAAATCCAAAGGAGATTAGAACTTGATATAGATAGGACAACTTGGCTCTGTCGAAGGCATTAGCCATGTCTAACTTGATCAACATACCTTTCTCCTTTCTAAGATTGTGGGAATGCATGGCTTCCTGGACTTGAATTACATTGTCCAAGATGTGTCTCCCATTGACGAAGCCCCCTTGCGAATCTGATATGAGTTTGCTCAACAGTGGCTTTATTATGTTTGCAAGAAGTTTTGCAATAATTTTATATGAGGCATTGCACAAAGAGATTGGTTTGAACCTGTCAAAGGAGGAGGGGTTTGTCTCTTTCGAGATTAAAGCGAGGAATGTTGAGTTGGTGCTGCCCCCCATTTTTTCTTTCTTCAAGAATCCTTTTATCATTCTAATTAGATCTGTTTTAATTATATCCCAGCATATCCTGTAGAAGTGTATAGTGAACCCATCTGGCCCATGGGCTTTTTCTGGGTTCATGGAACAAATTATATTTCTGATTTCTTCTTCATTTGTTTGCTTCAATAATGTTGTATTGTCCTCTGTGGTGACCAATGCCAGAATGTTCTTCAAGAATTCTTTTTTATCTTCTTCACAATCCTCTTTGTCTTTGCTGTAAATATGATGGAAATGTAATACTACAACAGATTTTATCTGTTCTATTCCTTTGCAGAACCTCCCATCAGAGGAAGTGATCTCTAAGATGTGATTCCTGGAGAGTCTAGCTCTACATTGTCGATGAAAATATGATGTGTTTCTATCTCCAGCTTCCAGCCAGATACTTCAGGACTTAAGTCTCCAATATTCTTCTTCATTTCTGAAGGAGAGGAATGTTTTACATTGGGCTACTTGCTCCTTTTCTAGTTCTGTTTTGTTTATATCAATTGTGTCCATTTCACTTTGTAGAATTTCCAAGTGTTGCACTGCCTCGATTCTTTGGTCTTTGGGTGTGTTTGTTGGGAGTTTACTCCATTCCTTGAGTGCATTTTTTGTTATTTTTAATTTTTGTTCCCATACATAATTGGCAGAGCCATTGACTGAGGTGTTCCATGCCATTCAGACCGTCTCTACAAAGCCGCTCTTTCCATTCCACAGTGGGCTGAATTTGAATGGGATTGGCCCCAAATTCTCTTTCTCCTCTAGCATTAGCCGGATGGGCTTATGATCCAAGGTGAGCTTTGGAAGGATGGCTGATGAGATAAGCCTCCTTTCCATCAACATTGTGCTTTGGACCAAGAACCTGTCCAGTTTGGCGGACATATGGTCCTCCCCTGTCCTGTTGTTTGTCCAGGTATAGAGCCCTTTTCTTGGTTTAAAGTCCAATAGATCCCATTGTTGTATCATGTCTTCTACTACATGGATCATATGATCCTTGCTGTTCCTGCCGCCTCTCTTTTCTTTTTCACTCATTACTAGATTTAGATCTCTAGATATGATTATATTATTTGGAGAATTCAGTTGCAAAAACTCATTTAATGTTTTCCAAAAATCTTTCTTTTCAGAATACAATACCGATAGATATAAATTAAATAGTGCAATGGTTAACTTACTTGATATATGCTTTAGCTCTGTGAAACACCAGTGTTGTGTGTTGTGTGAATTGACGAGCCTGAAGTGATCTTCCTTCCACAAGGTTTCTATTCCACCCGAGGAGCCTCTTGCGCTTATTGATTTTCCTGTGTTCTTCTGCCATTTATTTTTGCCGATCTCTAGAAGGGATTCCCCTTCAATTTTTGTCTCTTGGAGCATTAGGATGTCTGCAGGTTCCGCTTTCATAAGATCTTTGACCGCTTCTATTTTCATTGGGTTCCCGAGCCCTCTGTAATTCCAAGAGATGATTCTCATTACTTATTGTTCAGGGTGGTTGGGCCTCCTCATTTTGGCGGCCTTGTCCTTATGTTTCTGCCAATTGACATTTCTATAGTGGGTTGACTTCCTTGAGTCTTTTTTCTTTCCGCTTCTTCCTCCCTCGCTTCTCTGCAAGACTTTCTTCCTACTCTTTTGGTAGGCCTTTCTATGATCTCGTCCTTCGAGGTGCTTGGTGATTCATGCACTTTCTTTCTTGCTACGTCGGCATATGAGGGAGAGGGAGCTACTTCGGGGGTTCCCACTGTTTTCCCTTGCTCCTCTACTCCTTTCCCGTTAGGGGAGGGTCTTGAATGTTCGCTGCTGTTCTTGTTTGCTTTCAGAGCTTCTATGGCCTTGCTGGACTCTGCATTTTGATCTCATGATTTTGAGGTGGGGTTGGTGGTCCCATATTTTTGTTCTTGCCCCATGGGGTCGGGGTTATTTTCCTTTGGTATTCCTTTAGTTTTGGGTTTTACTGTCCCTGCTTTCTACACTGTGGTCCATTGTTCTGCTTTCGCGTTCTCGCTCTCCTCTCCTTCCTTTTTTTTGCAGTGTCTTGCGAAGTGGTCGTAGCTGTGACAGTGCTGGCATTTGAAGGGTAGCTGCTCATAATCTAGCTCTTGGATGTGCGTCCATTCAGCTGCTGTAAGTTTGATTGCCTCTGGTAACCCTTCCTCCAGATCAACCTCCACACAAATCCGTGCGCAGGAGTATTGATCTTTTCGAATAGCTTGATCGATATACCTTCCAAGCGAGTTGCCGATAGCCTGCAAATATTTTTGATTCCAACAATGTAATAAAAGATGAGGTAGACAGACCCAAACTGGAACAGCAGACGACACGTCCTGGGTTGGATCGAAGTCTGGGGTCCATTTGTTCAGGTATAAACCCTAAGGCCCCATGAAGTAAGGATCGTTTCTGAAAATGAGATTTTTGTCCTTCGGGCTTTCAAACACAAACACATAGAATCCTTTTCCAAAAAAATGGCTCTTGATTCCTTCAGATACGAGCGGTGTCCAATTTCTATGCACCCATGCTTCAATGGATTTGGGAGAGGGCCAGAGCCCGGTAAATTGTCTAATGAGCCCTCTGTCTACTAAATTGACTGCCGATCTACAAGTTTTTGCTATTGGAAATTCCATAATTGGGATGCAGTCCAGCTTTTTAACGAACTTCTGTTGTGCCTCAAACATTGGTCTCTTGTGAGATCCAGCGATGAGCTTCTTGAATGCAATCAGTTCGGGCAGGGGAGGGGCAGGTTCGGCACCCCCACCAACCTCCATTGGAGCTGAACCCTGTGAGCGAAGATCAGAGGCGGCGCTGCTAGGTCACGGGCTGTGCAGCACAGCAGCAGCACCAAAAATCCACACAAAATTTGTTTTTTTAAACGTTTTCCAAGTTTGTAGAAATTTTGTTTTTAGGGTCAAAATTATGAATTAATTACTAATATGGCCTTGATGACTAGTACCCTTGAAAATAAAAATAAAAAATTGACTCTGAATCTAAAAAGGTTATTATATGATTTTTTTTTCATTAAAAAAATTGACAAAAAAGTGTAAATATTTTTTCGGGGGATGAAATCAATTAAAAAAATCACCTTTCTATCTGGAGAAAATAATAATAATAATAAAATAAATAAATACATACTTTTTTATTTTTATTTTTTATTTTTTGTGGAGGGAATTCTATTAAATTTGAAAAGAGGAGACTGCATCAAAGACTGTCATAAGTCATACTAATCTCTCATAGGGGAGACTGAACCATGACCAATATTGTACCCTTTGAAGGGACAAGATAGACAACTGGAAACTAATAGAACTAACATCAAACAATGCTATCACATGATATTGGCATATCTGGCCATATATAGATTCAATTGCAAAAATAAACCATAAACTCAATCCATCACATAGTCAAGGAAGCGGTTCAAAATCAAAGCCTACTACTATGATAGGGGCTATTGGGTCTGGCGAGGATCTAACAACTACTAGAGGGATGTCGAGATGTTGTTCCATCCTAGCCAGCCTGTGATTTATCTTTTTCAACCTGCAATAATAATATTTCGGGTGCCCATGCATGTGATCTAGGGATTGCAATAGGTCCATCCAAGACTCTTAGTGATCCAACAGAGTGTGTCCCAAGAGGAACTTCATCTTCGAATACAAATCTACTGTATGCACATATTAATTAAATTTCCCTCGTGTATGTCTTGTATCAGGGATCCATCATGTCCAATCCACCAACACTTCAGAATCTAAAAGGAAATTTCTTTGGGAGGAGACTTCCCCTTCATACCAGGTCAATTCTTTCTACACATGCACCAGAATATGCTCCCTATATCTAGTTGTAAAACTTGCTACTCTATGATATAAATGAGAGTTTCCTTTATGGGCACACTCCTCACAATATGCAATCCCTCTCCTCACTCAATCTCTATGTCTATGCATGGAAAAGACAACACCCGGGCCTTGGGATATAAGATATTAAATGCACTGAACAAACAAAGCTTCTCCCTCCCAAATCCACCTAACCTTTGGATGGGTAGAAACTGCTCAATAAGTGGTTCATAAATCTTCCAGTGGGGCACTCTTTCTAGTAAGGTAGACACCGAATGACACAACTTACAACCTTTGCCTTCTACTAACCTCCAAACTCCAATTAACCACAGATTCACATAGTTACCGACTACGCCATTCTAGACTCAAACCAAGGACTAGAGAAAGTAGACAAAGGCACCACCCAACCCACTGTAGAAATTATATACAAGATGTATGTATATATCCAGATTCTCCTAATCTAACAATATTTATCTTCTTGCTAAATACAAAATCCTTCCACTATTAATCTTTTATGGAAATTTAAAAACTCAATTGCAAACACATGCAGCAATAAAAACAATCGCACATAACATAGTTGTTTCAACGGGAAAGCCTAAAGCTGAAAATCCCAACTATCATATATTATTTATCATGGATATCATGTAACAATTTCATATAAAGCTTAGTACATCAAGCTCTCAGTACAATCAATCGTCACACACTAATCAGAAGAAATCTGTAAATCCATGCACTGATTTCTTGCCACCTGATAGGCTGCCTCCACTGCGCAATCCCTGTACAAGAAGACCCCTGAATGAGTTCGAATCTACCTTGCTTGCAATGCGCAATCCTCATTGGCAACTCCAATGTGTGTGTGGTGCAATCAATGCATCACTATAGTCACAACGGATAGTCCATCTTGCCCTTTCACCTACCTCTCCATTGGGTCTCCACTGGAACTGACATGCACTGTAGTTAATTGTTGTATTTGTTCAGTTGATTAATGAGTTATTATTTGTGAATTAATTAACTATTTAATTCACTCCACTCTCACTAGTGTATCATTCAGTTAGACTAGATACAACTAGCTCAACTGAGTTTAACTCCATTAACTGAGTTAAACTGAATAACAACTCCATGAACTACTCTTCCAGCTCTGTCATAACTTTTCCACTTCAGTTCTGAGTCCTCCATGTATGAACCACCAATAAACCCTAGGAATTGTGTAATTCATTCAACCCATTGATTTTCCAAATCTGTATACTGAAATTAAGTGCTCCAAGAGAATAAGTTGATGTTTATTGTCGGATTATTATTAAGAGCTAATAATAATCGACACTTCTGTTTTTAGATCGACGATTTATAAATAGACTTTGCCCAATATTCTAAAAATATAATTTCATATATTTTTCCAACTTGACCAACCATCCACAAATAACATCGTGCAACTTCTGAAATATGATCACCATGTCTAAAAATAGACATAGTCTAAAAATAGACTTACACCTAAAAATAACATGTGGGCCCACTTAGTGAAGGTGACTGATTTTCACTAAGCTCATCATCTTGTTGAATCCCAACACTCCCTCTCAACAAGATAGGGATTATCCTTCACCCCGATCCTGCCTCTATGGTATTCGAATTTGCTCCTGGTGAGCGCCTTCGTCAGAATGTCAGCATCCTGATCTTCCGTAGGAATGTACTGAAGCAACATGATCTTCCCTGCACACAATCTCTGATATGATGATACCGGATATCAATATGTTTATGATCTATCATGAAACACAAGATTAATTGAGAGTTTAATGCAACTCTGATTATCACAATGTATCACTGCAAGATCTAAATGTGAACTGAACAAACCGACCAGGATCTTCCTCATCCAGATAGCCTCACATGCAGCTTGACTTGCTGCCATGTATTCTGCTTCCGCTGAACTGAGTGCCACGGATCTTTGTTTCCTACTGTACCAAGAAACTGTTGTAGATTTGATACTAAAAATCCCTCTTGATGTGCTCTTTCTATCTGTTGGGCTGCCTGCCCAATCTGCATCCATGAAGCCATGCAACTTCACCTCATCCGTCTATCTGTACCATAAGCCATACTCTGATGTGCCCCTGATATACCTCAGGACATGCTTTCCTACCTTCCAAAAGAGCTTGGTAGGCTTAACCATCACTTGTGAAAGCTGGTTCACCGCATAGCATATGTCTGGTCTTGTATTAACTAAATACATGAGAAAACCCACCAATTTTCGATAAACAGTGGCATCCACTACCTCTGCCAATGTAGCATCCTCTTTCCTCCAATTTCCTGGAAGAGGAGTATCAATAGGGTTGCAACCTTGCATGTGAAACTTCTTAAGTATCTCCAGAGCATGCTTGCCTTGAGACACAAACAGTTCACCTTCCCGCTGCCATATTTCCAATCCAAGGAAATAATGAAGGAGGCCCAAATCCTTCATCTCAAACTCCTTTGCAAGATTTTCCTTGCATGAGTGTATCAACTGCTCATCACCCGTTAGTATTAAATCATCAACATAAAGAACAATGATTAAAAGCTTACCCTCCGCCACAATTTGGTACAGGTTTGCATCCGCCTCACTCTTGGTGAAGCCAAGTCCAGTGAAATAGCTGTCGATCCATGTGTACCAAGCACGAGGTGCTTGCTTCAGCCCATACAATGCTCTTTTGAGTTTGCACACATGCGACTCGCTGCTGAAGATCTCAAATCCTTTAGGCTGCTCAATATACACCTCTTCCTCAATGATCCCATTAAGGAACATAGTCTTCACATCCATCTGATGAATGTGCCAACCCATCTGCACTGAGAGAGCAAGGATGGTCCTTATGGAAGAATACCGTGCGATAGGTGCAAAGGTTTTTTCATAATCAATCCCCTCGATCTGTGAGAAGCCCCGGGCAAAAAATCTTTCCTTATACTTCTCGAAGCTCCCATCAAAAACTTGCTTTACCTTGTAGATCCATCTTGCTCCTACAATTGATTTACCCACCAGCCTTGGAACAATCTCCCAAGCACTGTTTCTGACAATGGAGTCATACTCCTCCACCATGGCATCTACCCATGTGGGCTCCTGCACTGCTTCTTCAAAAGAAGATGGCTCTGTCACGATACACTTGCTCATAAGAGCCGTGTATCCAATAAATTGGTCAGGTGACTGTCTCTGTCTGCGCTGTGATGTAGGAACTCCTACATTCTCTGCCACATCAAGCTTCAGTCTCTCAGCTTCTGTGGTACGCTTTCTGCCTATTCCGATGTTTGGTTTTGCATGAGTGGACTCCTCCACTCCATGAATCTCCTCCTGTGGCTGATCCACATCTAGAGGCTCATCTTTGGGAACAAGAAGTTCCTCCTTTGCATGCAAGTGTAGCTCCCTCTCAAAAATAGCTTATGTAGCACCCACGATCGTTTTGTTCTTCCTCTCCGCGACCCCATTCTACTGTGGGTTATGAGGCGCTATGATTTCTCTTCAAATTCCTTCTTTGCTACAGAGGTCTTTGAATTCGCCCGAGATATATTCACCACCATTATCGCTCCGTAGAGCTTTCACTTGCTTCCCCGACTCCTTCTCCACCAATGCTTTAAACTCACAAAACTTTGAGAATGTTTCACTCTTCTTCTGCATGAAGAAGATCCAACATCTACAAGAATAGTCATCAAAAAATATAACATAATACCTGTGTTTTTCTGTTGAAGCAACCAAGAAAGGTCCACACACGTTTGTGTGAATTCTCTCCAGGATCACTGAAGCACGGTTCTCCTTCTCATGAAAGGTGGTCTTCACAAACTTACCCATAATACATCCCTTGCACTGATCTGACTGTGCAAGAGTACCCTTGGGAAGTCCAGTAGAAATCTGCTACAAAATCTTCAAAGCGCCATGGTGAAGATGGCCCAATCTTCTGTGCCATAATTTGCGCTCATCCCGGCTCACCACTTCTTTTGCTTTGCCCATCATTGCAGCGCAACCATCTACCTCTAGCTTGTAGATATTCTTAACATTAATCCCTATCCTCTCGGTTTGACCCATTGTTTTATGTCGCAAGAAAGCTTTTCCATCGCTAAAAACAACGTCATAACCTTTGTCTTCCAACATAGCAACCGAGACCAAGTTCTTCTTCAGACTTGGAACATGCATAACATCTTTAAACATAAATGGATTACCTGAATCCCTCTCAAAGGTAATGGTCCCAATGTCGGTCGCACTGTATCAACCATTGTTGAAGATTGCAACAAGAAACAGTGAAGGAGGCATCCTGAAACATCATCCTTGCTCCTAGTTGGAAAATAATCACCTAAACTAGGTGGGGCCCACACAGGCTATTTTTAGGTGTATGTCTATTTTTAGACATGGTGAGCATATTCTATATGTAGCAGGATGCTATTTGTAGATGGTTGGTCAAATGTGAAAAATAGATGAAATTCTATTTTAGAATATTGGGCGAAGTCTATTTATAGATCGTCAATCTAAAAATAGATGCATGTCGATTATTATTAGCTCTTAATAATAATCAGACTCTAAACAACAACTTATTCTCTTGGAGCACTTCAGTTCAGTGCACAGATGTGGCACAATAGATGACAGAAGGAATTACGCTATTCCCGAGGGTTTAGTGGAGATATTGCATGGAGGACTTCAGTTAGAACTCATGTGACAGAGTTTGGTGGAGTTGTAGAAGTAGTTGGTGGAGTTGTGTTCAGTTTAACTCAGTTAGACACAGTTGAGCTAGTTGTATCTAGTCTAACTGATTGATACACTAGTGAGAGTGGTGTGAATTAATTAACAATTAATTCACTAAATATTAACTCATTAATCAACTGAAGAATACATCAGTTAACTACAGTGCATGGATAGTTTAAGTGGAGACCAGTGGAGAGATAAGTGAAAGGGCAAGATAGACTATTTGTTGTGACCATAGTGATGCATGGATTGCATCTATATATACATTGGAGTTGCTAATGATAAAAATGCAGTCAATGAGAGTGGGATTACATTGAATTGGTCTTTGTAATCAACTTGGATTGCGCAGTGGAGGCAGACTAGTAGGAGGGCAAGATCGATGCATGGATTTACAAGATTGTTCCTGATTAGTGTATGACGATTGTACTATACTGAGAGCTTGTGATAAGCTTTGTATTCTTTTTATGAGATTGTCATATGATCTCCATGATACATAATATGATAGTTGGGATTTTTAGCTTCAGGCTTTCCCGGTAAACAACTGTGTTATGTGTGTTTTTATTGCTTCATGTGTTTTGCAATTGTTGATTAAATTTCCGCAAGAATTATAGTGGAAGGATTCTGTATTTAGCAAGAAGATAAATATTGTTAGATCAGGAGAGTCCAGATATATACATGCATATTGTATATAATTTCTACATGGTATCGGCGCTGTGTTATAGATTTTCTACATGGAATGAGAGCAAGAATATTTGGGTGCGCGAGTTTGCAGAGAATATCTAAATATTTTGGTGAAATATTTTCAGAAACAAATAGCATATTTGGATTCCTTGCGAAAAAATACCCAAATTGAAAAAAAAAATCGGTCGAATCGGAGCTCGGATGAGGGAGATATCATCGATTTAAAATCAGCTCTTTTGTTTGAAAATTTTGCGACGGCGGGACAATTACAATGTGCGCAAGCCAAGAATCTGCATGCACTGAGGTACAAGATGCATGCAAAGCTTTGAGGAGCAAAGAAGAGGTTAGTGACTTGGTGGCTGAGAGGGAGGAAGCAGTCTCAAAAGGTTTTGGAGCAGCCACAACTGGAGATGCAGAAGAATCTTTATAGATTTGATGTAGATGGGATTTCTACGGAGCTTCCTACTGTTGGGAAGTGCAAGAAAGACATGCAATTGAAGCTTGAGAGGGAGAAGGATTTGCATGTAGGTAAGAGTGAACCTCTGGATGTGGAGTAGCCACAAGATGAGGATCATGGAGTGGGAGCAACCACTCATGCAGAGAAATTTCGTGCCAGATGGGCAGAGGGAGTGCGTGCAGCTATACCACCAAATGAGAGGTGGGGTGACATGCATGAGTAATCCCAAGAGGAGATTTATAGGTAGGATTCATTGACATGGTGTGGATCTCATGAATTGAACCTAGCTACGAGGAGCCCACAGACTAGCAGTAGCATGATCAATTGGATTGATGCAGGAAGATCAAAGTGACAGTGTCGGATACTGGAGCGCAGTTCGGAGTTGACAGCAAGTGCAGAGTGCATGGGTGCAGAGTTCAACAGCGCAATGGTTCCTGAAGACATGTGCAGTAATTAAGCAGAAGTCGAAGACTTTGATGACATATGCATTATACTAATTCATTTGTTTGGAGCCTTTCAGTTTCAGAAGTGTTGCAGCAATATTTGTAGAGCAGATGCATGGAGTTGCGGGGCGCTTGCAAAGGTTGCAGGGCGAATGCATGGAGTTGCATGTCGCATGAAAAGACAGTCCTTTCTTGTTGAGAGGGAGTGTTGAAGATTTAAACAATAAATAGTGAAGGAGGCATCTTGAAACATCATCCTTAATCCTAGTTGGAAAATAATCACCTAAACTAGGTGGGGACCGCATATGCTATTTTTAGGTGTATGTCTATTTTTAGACACGGTGAGCATATTCTATATGTAGCAGGAGGCTATTGGTAGATGGTTGGTCAAATGTGAAAAATAGATGAGATTATATTTTTAGAATATTGGGCGAAGTCTATTTATAGATCGTCAATCTAAAAATAGATGCATGTCGATTATCATTAGCTCTTAATAATAATCAGACTCTAAACAGCAACTTATTCTCTTGGAGCACTTTAGTCCAGTGCACAGATGTGGCACATCAGCTAACAGAAGGAATTACGCAATTCCTAAGGGTTCACTGGAGCTAATGCATGGAGGACTCGGTTAGAACTCAAGTGGCAGAGTTATGACATAGTTGGAAGAAGTAGTTATGGAGTTGTATTCAGTTTAACTCAGTTAGACTCAGTTGAGCTAGTTGTATCTAGTCTAACTGATTGATACACTAGTGAGAGTGGTGTGAATTAATTAACAATTAATTCACTAAATAATAACTCATTAATCAACTGAAGAATATATCAGTTAACTACAGTGCATGGATAGTTTCAGTGGAGACCAGTGGAGAGATAGGTGAAAGGGCAAGATAGACTATTTGTTGTGGCCATAGTGATGCATGGATTGCATCTATATATACATTGGAGTTGCTAATGATAACAATGCAGTCAATGAGAGTGGGATTACATTGAATTGGTCTTTGTAATCAGCTTGGATTGCGCAGTGGAGGCAGGCTAGCAGGAGGGCAAGATCGGTGCATGGATTTGCAAGATTGTTCCTGATTAGTGTATGACGATTGTACTGTAATGAGAGCTTGTGATAAGCTTTGTATTCTTTGTATGTGATTGTCATATGATCTCCATGATACATAATATGATAGTTGGGGTTTTTAGCTTCAGGCTTTCCCGGTAAACAACTGTGTTATGTGTGTTTTTATTGCTTCATGTGTTTTGCAATTGTTGATTAAATTTCCGCAAGAATTATAGTGGAAGGATTCTGTATTTAGCAAGAAGATAAATATTGTTAGATCAGGAGAGTCCAGATATATACATGCATATTGTATATAATTTCTACAACCATCGTCGCCCATCTCTATATGCATTTGGAGATCCTTCTCCTCTAAGTCACTAAACAACTCCTTGTCTCCCGTCATATGGAAAGATGCACCACTATCAAGATACCACACCGATCCCATTGAGCTTGAAACCAAGCATGCGATCAAAGAGAAATCAAGTTCAAATTGTGAGGCTAAGACTCACCCTCTGCAGCTCCAACAAACTTCTTGTTCTTCTTCTTCTGTGGGCAGTTAGTGGCGAGATGCCCATGTTCGTGACAGTGAAAACACTTCACCTTGGACAAATCCTGCTTCTTGCCTTTAGCTTCAGATTTTGGATGGGATTTCTTCCCCTTCCCTTTCCTTGCTTTGGCAACCAAAGCGCAATTCTATTCATCTTCATTCTTCGATGAAGAGCCATCCCTGGTACTTCTCCTTATCTCCTCCTGCACAAGATCCGACCAAAGTCGCTCACATCCCGACAGTTTCTCCTGTCCATTGACAGAGCCTTTGTAGCTATGCCAACTCTTCGGAAGCCCAAGGAGAGCCAAGCTCACCAAGTCTTCATCATCAACAGTAATCCCCACACTTCCCAGTTCATCCCTACAGTGGACAAACTTTGTGAGATATTTTGGAATACTGTTGCCCTTCTCCATTTTTATTTTTCTGAGCTTATCTTTCAACACCAACTTCCTCTGGTTGTTGCTGCTTTGGAAAAAATCTGTCAAAGCCTTCCACATTGCAATTGGAATGGATTTCCCATGAAGGCTAGACACAATATGGTCCTTCACACCTTCCAATAGAATTCTTCTTGTCTTTGCTACCTTCTTTTGCCATGCGTCAAGTAATGCAACATCGCTAGATCCCGGGTTAGGAACATCGCTATCGATGAACTCCTTCAATCCATTATCTTCCAGCACCGCCTCCATCCTATCCTTCCAGGCTATGTAATTCGAGTTGCCATTAAGGGCATACTCCAATCACAACCCACTGAAAGACATTTCAATCTATACTCAACTGTCGCACCAAGAATTTTTTGTAGCAAATTCAAATTGTCCACCAACACAAACTCAACAATTCTTCACAATTGCAATCTTTAAGAATTAATACTGCTCCGATACCATGTAGAAATTATATAAAAGATGCATGTATATATCTATATTCTCTTGATCTAACGATATTTATCTTCTTGCTAAATACAAAATCCTTCCACTATTAATCTTTTGCGGAAATTTAAAAACTCAATTGCAAACACATGAAGCAATAAAAACAATTGCACATAACACAGTTGTTTTAATGGGAAAGCCTGAAGCTGAAAACCCCAACTATCATATATTATGTATCATGGGGATCATGTAACAATCTCATACAAAGCTTAGTACATCAAGCTCTCAGTACAATCAATCGTCACACACTAATAAGAAGAAATCTGCAAATCCATGCATTGATTTCTTGCCACCTGATAGCCTGCCTCCACTGCGCAATCCCTGCTGAAGAAGACCCCTGAATGAATTCGAATCTACCTTGCTTACACTGTGCAATCCTCATTGGCAAATCCAATGTGTGTGTGGTGCAATCAATGCATCACTATAGTGACAATGGATAGTCCATTTTTCCCTTTCACCTACCTCTCCACTGGGTCTCCACTGGAACTAACATGCACTGTAGTTAACTGTTGTATTTGTTCAGTTGATTAATGAGTTATTATTTGTGAATTAATTAACTAATTAATTCACTCCACTCTCACTAGTGTATCATTCAGTTAGAATAGATACAACTAGCTCAACTGAGTTAAACTGAATAACAACTCCATGAACTACTCTTCCAACTCTGTCATAACTTTGCCACTTTAGTTCTAACTGAGTCCTCCATCTGCTAATAAACCCTAGGAATTGTGTAATTCCTTTAGCCCACTGACTTTCCAAAACTGTATACTGAAATTAAGTGCTCTAAGAGAACAAGTTGATGTTTATTGTCAGATTATTATTAAGAGCTAATAATAATTGACACTTCTATTTTTAGATCGACGATCTATAAATAGACTTCGCTCAATATTCTAAAAATAGAATTTCATCTATTTTTCCAACTTGAACAACCATCTAAAAATAGCATCTTGCAACTTCTGAAATATGATCACCATGTCTAAAAATAGACATAGTCTAAAAATAAACTTACACCTAAAAATAGCATGCGGGCCCACTTAGTGAAGGTGACTGATTTTCAATAGGCTCATCATCTTGTTGAATCTCAACACCCACATAGAGACTAGAGAACAAAGAATAGCCTCCACCCAACCCACACAAAAGGTTGAGAACCAACATACCAACAAAAGGAAAGGGAGTATCATAGTAACAAGAACTACCTTCCACCCAGAAAGCTCATAGATCATACCCAACGACCTCGAATCTTGCTTAGGATTTTAGCACCAAGAGGGACACACCAACAACACAAACCTAAGAAACTACATGACATAAGTAATAGAGGCCATACCATGTCCAAATACTCCCCATTAAAGAATCATAGGGCCAAATTCCCTTTAGCATCCGCACCCTGCTCCATTTACAACCCAATATAAGGAAAAAAATGAAATTAAAACTACCAGCTACCCCCAAAAACTAGGCAAGAGGGAAGGAGGTCCCCTGAATTGATTTGAAAAGGCACTGAAAGCAATCATAACCAAAGGGATGATGCCATACACCATAATAGTTCTTATCTGAGGGAGAAGAAAGGAGAATATACCTTAATTGCCTAAGGCACACAATAAATTTCCATTTTGATTTTAGCTTCCTCATTTGAGAGTGAGGTAATCTACATTCTAGGTATACACCAAGGGGGCTCCCAAAATCAACGCACCCTTTGGAATTAGAATCTGCCAAATTTAAACACCCCCACCCCATTAACAACATAAATAGTTCTTCCTTGGTTCAATAGCCTTGGGTGAGGAGTGCCACTACACTGTATTTTTTTGGGCTCTAGTTGCCCCCTCATCCCCTATACCTTCATAGCTAACCTCAGTCTAGCCTGCAAACCACACTATCTATGTTTCACTTTGGGCTATGAAATCCCACAAGCTTTATTTCCACCCTAATCACATGCATAAAGTCGCCTTCCTCATAATCTTTGCAGCCTCCCCTCAGTTAGTCACCCCATCTAAGGAAAATAAATTCTATTTTTTTTAAATAAGAAAGGAAAATAACTTTTTTTTAAAATAAATCTTAAAAAAACAAAAACCTAAATTTCATTTTAAAAACACAAAAAATAAAAATAAATAAAATAAATAAATACATAATAAAAATTTTAAAGATTGAAAAAATATGTAATTTAGAAAGAAAAGTTGAAATAATTTAAAAACAAACTATTAATAAAAAAAGTTAAAATATTTTTTAATTATATATATATATATATATATATATATATATATATATATATATATATATATATATATATATATATAAACAAATTTTAATAAAAATTTAAAAGAAAAATCAATAAAATATAATAAGTAGAAACAAAACATAAAACTATTAAAAAAACTAAATTTCCTTTTTAAATGATTAAAAAAGAAAAACAAAACATTTACAAAAATTGAAAAATTAAAATTTAAAAGTTAAATATAAGTGGGTCTTGGGTGATGCCTAATATTTATGTCAAAATGAGACAATATCGTGTGTCACCCCATTGTGACACAATACCGTGCATCACCCCACTGTGACACAATACCGTGCATCACCCCACTGTGACGCATTTGTCACAATGTGGCGATGTCAAACATCATCCCATCGTGTCTCGTCTGTAATGACCTCAATGTAACTTGGATTGTTTTTCTCTCTCTCTCACACACACGTATTTCTTTATTTATTCAATTTATTTTTATATTTTATATTTTTGTTTTTTAATTTTAATTTTTAAAATTTTATTATTTTGATTTGTTAATTTTTTTCATATATATATATATAATTTTATTTTTTATTAAAAAAATTAATTAATTTTCTGTTTGTTAGGTGATATGAGTCATGAGATGATTGGCATGCCTAACCTGTGGCTTGAGTATCCGAAACCTAGGGGCATTTAAGCCATCAAAATTACCTAGGGATCGTACTCGATCTAGGTAACCCAACCTTAACATGGTTGGATTTTTGCCCACAAAGTTTCGAACCAGCGACCTTTACACCATAGAGTGCCTTAACAAAACACCCTGTCACCATTTGCTTTGTGCCACATGGGATAAAATTTCATAACTTTTTTTTGGGTTAAGTTGTCAATGTCCTCCAAAGATGTATACATGATTAATATTTGGCTTGAGAAGCCGTGACCCAGGGGCATCTAAGTCGTTAAAATCAGCAGGATATCACACCTGGCTTGGAACACACCAACCCTTAACATGACTAGATTTTTTCCCATATTGTTTGGATCTGGTGACCTTCACATCACAGAGTGACTTAACAGTACACCCCATCACTATCTATTCAATGCCTCGTGGGCCTATATATACATATGGTTTTTTTTGTGATTGTATTTTTCCCCAACAATTAATTTTATTTGTTTATTTTCAATTTTATTAGGTATGGTATTTTTTTAATATAAATTTGCAATTATTATTTTTCCTTATTTGTTTTTATTTATTTATTTATTATTATACATGAATATATTATAATTAGTTTGGGTCAGAATACTCTCACTCTTAATTAATTTGCAAATTTTTAGAATCCATTTTCAAAGTTTATTAAAATTTTGGTAAAATTTTATATTTTTATATTTTTTTAGAAATTAAAAATTATTTTTTGAATTTTAATAAATTAAATTTCTAATTTTTTTATTGGTGGATGACTAATTTTATATGGTTGAAAATCAAAATTTCATAATTAAAAATCGTTTAAAAAAATAAAAATAAGAAAAAGGCCTCTAATCGCCAAATGTCCTCATAAACTAATTATTGAAAAAAAAATCTGAAATTTATGGACTTTTCCATTCCAAAAATAAAAGAGTTGTCATTACATTTAACACTTTTACTAACTATGAAAACTAGGGGATTGAAAAAACAAAAGCAGGTGCATATGACATTGATTTTTTCTTTGCTGATTTTTATTATTATTGAATGGACATGGTTCAATCATTTTCCTCAATAAAACTTACTTATATTATACATTTTCACAATTCACTTTTAAATCATGATGCAGTATAAAAAAAAAAATTAAGACAACACTACAATAAACAAGTGCTGCATAGTAGCTAGTACCTGTCGCATAGTTTAAATATAGCTAATTGGAGTATGAACTGCTGACAAGGTGTGAGATGATCAATTAAAACCTTCATAAACTAGAAATTTCCCCTAAAGGTGCAAAGGTACACCGAAGGCATATAATATTTGGGAAGATTATATTGTCACTCACTCCAAATGCAAGCATTTTTAATTGTTTCTATGCATGCAACAAAATTGTTTTTCGATAATAATATGTAGATGACAAATATCTAAAGCTGCTCAGAGACGTTAGAAAGGGGCATACAAATCTCTGAAGAGGACTCCACCTGTTAAATTTTAATGACTGATGAGCATAATTAGGCCGCTATTAGGATTGAAGAAGGCATTTTCAGTATTCAAAAAGACGTCATTGTTAGTTCCTTTGGTACAATCCAGTGTTGGGGCAAGAGGAATGCGAATGAAAACATAGGAGGTGGAACTGGAGTAGAATGCCACTCTTCTAGAGCTGGAAAGAGAGACACTCTTTCAGGAAAAAAAATCTAATTTCGTTAATCATTTTATCGTTAAGTTCATTTCTATGCTAGTTTTGAACTTCTAGGTTATAAGTTTTGTACATATGGGAACCATGATAATATAAAAGTACTTTTAGAAGAAAAAAAATAAATTTAAGCGAAATGAGTAGTACATATCACCTGTGGTGACTGCAATTACATTAAAAAAAAATTCCAATAAGAGTTATCTTCTAAAGTAGACAATCTTGAATTCACTAACCAATTTCTAAGTTATGCCCGTGAAATCCCAAACACACCGTTTGTGATCTCAGGCTTGGGATTTTGAATAAAACTATCAATCCTTGAATGCTTCGAATCACCATCCAAGTCCCTATAATTTTCCATTTTGGGGTAAGAAACACCAATGGCATTGATTTTGGCCAAAGCTTTGATAGATTACAGGCACATCCAATCCATCAAATTGATTAAAAGAAGGTGACACAAAAGTGACATTACTCCATGATTAATCTACAAGAATTAAATATTTCCTTACAATTTAGTTGAAGCTCCATCACATCTTTGCGTCATTCTAAATGAAGCTCCATCACATCTTTAAGTCGTTCTTCACTCTAGTTTTCAAGCTTCTATGGTTATCAATTGATGAAGAAGAATCCGGATTTTCCATAGTGTCAGAGAATGTTTGTCGATGTTTCGAATCTCCATGGAGAATGTCTTGAAGATGGATCTCCATGGAGATTCAAAACATCGACAAACATTCTCTGACATTGTGGAAAATCCGGATTCTTCTTCATTGTTCTTCACTGTTGCTAAACCTTTCTAATTCTCTCTTTTATGATATCATAATATTGTATAATCATAATAAAAGAATAAAAAATACGTATATATTAATAATATATATTTAAATTTTGTACCATAAATACTAAATTTTTTATTATAAATTGACATTAAAATATTTAAATATAAAAATAAATAAATTATTATCTTAATATTTTTATAGATTTATTTTTTAAAACCAAATAAAACTTAATTTTATAGTAAATTAACTTAGAAGCCAATGAAAAATCAAAATATCTCAAGATTTCGAGATTATCATCTTTCTTTTTCATTTAGGATGGGATTTAGAAAACTTTAAATGACTTCGCACTCCCAACGAATTAGATGCGTGGCCCCACGTGTTAAAAATACTTATATATTAATAATATATATTAAAATTTTGTATAATAAATATTACATTTTTATTATAAATTGATTTTAGAACATTAAAATATAAAAATTATTGTTCTAATATTTTTATTATTTATTATTTTTGTAAGTTGAGTAGTACCTTTCATTTTTTCATAAAAAAAGCGCAAATTACAATAGATAATCTCTTATGATGCCTCAACCTTCCCTGTGGGATACCAGGTTTGTTGCCCATCAGAAGGCATTATAAGCCAACTAGAACTGAAATGTCTTTAGTCTATCACATGCAGCTATATAAGCCAAAATGTCTAAATCCTTTAAAAAGTTTGTCTTTCTAAGTCTACAACCTTCTATATCTTCATCAAAATATAAAAAATCAAAACAATAACTAGACATGAAATGAAACTGACTAGTCCTCCAAGGACTCAATAGGCGTCAGGTCTTTAGCACTAGACCCGAGCATTTCAGATTGCTGAGGCTTCCTAGTAGGTTGTTCAATTCAGCCCAAATAGGCATTTTGTTGTTGTACCTGGAACTGCAAGAGATGGAAGTCTTTTTGAATTTCCTACAAAGAGGGATATACCTGCATAAAATCAGTAGTGGGCATGATGGATTTTTCCACCAGATGTTTCATCCGCCAATAGAGATGAATGGTTTGCTAGTACTGGGATACCCTGCCTTTGGTATTTCCCGGGTCAGGAACAAGGAGTTCTCCTTCCAAATATGCTTCTTCTTCTTCCATTTTGCGAGTGAGGGCTTCTTCCCACTTCACAATTACCTTCCTAACTTGAATCAAAATCTCCTGAACATATGCCTGATCGACATCATTGATGTACTAGTTTGAGGTTTACAGCCCGACTTTTTTGAAACCTGGGAGGAGGCCTCACATTTCTCTTTCTGTGCCCCTTTCTTCCATGTCTGCCTCCGACAGTCCACCTCTGCTTCCTCTCTGATGCTTTTTGCCCACACCATTGGAGTTTGCTGCCTTGTAACCATTTGGTACGATAATAAATCGAAAGCCTGTGCACCCCCAATTGAATTCCCAAATACCCGCCTAGGGCCTGTCTCTGTGACAGGAGTGAGGACCATACACAAATGAAACATGTTATCATTGAGTCGTAATAGATAAACCATAAACCGCTATCCCATATCATGACGATGAATATGAGCCACACCCTGTCTGGGGTTCGTTGTCAGGTTTTCCCAGTCTTTTCGCATGGAATTATAGTAGTTTTATCCCTATCTTCCTCACACACCTTGGAGGGCTGGCAACATCATACATTAATCATAGAATAGTCCTTCAATTTATCAGAGCGGATAGGGTGTTTCCATCAACCCGCAATACACATGGCCAACCTTGCCAATTCATAGTATTTTCAACCATAACCTCCCCAACCCAGACCCTTATCCCCTATTTTTTGTAGCATTATGCCATACAAGATGGAAATTGACATTATCAACCCTGAAAGAACTAAGGAAGACCTCCCAGGACCCCATGCATACAAAGGAGAATGTGCACCCAACAGGCTAATCCATTTTGAAGCTGAAAGAACAGAATTGCTAACGTTTTCTATAATCATGACACATCAAATTGAAAGGGACAGGATTACATACCCTTGGTTTTTTGGGTATCGAAATCTGAGGTTCTTCTTCCCGTCGCTTTTGTCGGCTTCGAACCAATTAACCTTCAGTCGTGGATAAATGGCTTCAAAGTGACAGATTTGGATTATAAACTCCCGATGGATCTACCTTTCCTCTATATCCCAACTTGCATAATGATGATGCCTGAGTACCCAACCTCGCACACAGCCTTCGCTGCCACCTTCGCTTGACCACCTGCCTCTAGCCAGTCCACCTTGCAGACCGTAAGGCCTTTCCTTAAATGTTATAATCATGATCCTCCTGTGGATCTACGACCAGATCACACCCTAATCAAGGGATAAATTTATTTTTCAAAACCTAATAAAACTTAATTTTATGATAGTTAATTTAAAAACCAATGAAAAATCAAAATATCTCAAAATTTAGAGATTAGAATTGTTCCTTTTTCATTTAGGATGAGATTTAGAAAAATTTAAAGGACAACACACTTCCCAGCTAATTCCATGAGTTTACAATGCCACGTGTCGATTTTTATTTGGAGGGAGAAGGACGAAAATACGCATAGGTCTTATTGGTCAACTTTTCCCAACCAAACCCATCATAGGAACACCTTTGATGTAAAAATAGAAATGAAAGTGAAAATGTTGTGCTAAAATGTTGGTTTTTGGTGAGCATCTTATCTCATTGGTTGTAATGACATTTTATAACTTTATTTTTTTGGCAGTGTTTGGTTCAAATTAATATGGAGAAACTTAGTTTCAACTCAATGAGATGTCAATTCCAAGAAACTTGCTTTGCATAACCAATTTTCTCCTACAAAATTCATGAGAATTGAACATCATTGATATAGAGTTAATGCAATTGTGTTTGTGGCTATGAAAGCATGGGAATATGAAACAAAATTTTTATTGTTATCTCTCAAATGACGCCTCTTTCTTTTACAGAGCAAAATTGAATTGAGATGATCTATAATTTGTGATTTAGTATTAAATTAATTTTTAAATACAAGTTAACTAATATTTATGAATAATTATCACAATTAAAATAAACGAACTGAGAGAGGGCAGAATTCGCGTTGCCTGCAACCTGCTTCCGGCCGCTTCTGCTCTCTAAAGTTCACATCCTGCTTGCGTGCCATGGAGGAGATGGGATCCTCCCAGCCTCCTCCTCCTCCCCCTCCTCCGAATCCGTCGGAGGCTGATGCGTTCAGTGCTCTCCTAGCCTTGCAACCTAAGAAGAAGAAGGCAGATCCCTTGAAGTTCGTCAAACGCCTGGAAGAAATCCCCTTGGTCGATATTCCCCCAGAAGGACCAATGAAGGTTGCTCTTTCCCTCGCAGATCAGACTCTTATGGGTCAATTCATGAGTTTGTGGCCCTCCCCAAAAACAACATAAGCTTGGGTGATCAAGAACTGGAGACCTCTGATTTCGAACAGCGTCACCTCGTATTTTCTAGGAAGAGGCTACTTTCTATTCGAGTTCATCTCCAAGGAGGACAAGGACCTGATCTTCCGAAACGACCCCTACTTCATGGGCCCTCAGGGCCTCTATCTGAACCGTTGGACACCGGACTTCGATCCCTCAGAGGACGTTCCCAACGCCATCCCCGTTTGGGTTAGATTTCTGAATTTACCAATTCATTGTTGGAGTTGGGAATCTCTGAAATTTATCGACAATACCTTGGGAAAGTTTATTGATAGAGCCAATAACAACGACCAGTATGATTTTGCAAGGATTTGCGTGGAGGTAGATCTGGAAGTAGGGTTATCGGAAGCCATCAAAGTAAATGTAGGAGGCTGGATACACATCCAAAAGCTCGACTACGAATAGCTCCCTTTTAAATGTCGAGGGTGCCACGAGTACGACCATTTTTCCAGGAACTGCCCCAAGAACACAATGCAAGTTTGAGAAAAAGATGAAGGTTGGCAGCAAGCAAAAAAAGGCCAAAGTCATTCCAAAAGCCAACACATATCAGCAAGGAGCAGGAAAACAGAAGCAAGGGAATGGGAACCAGACACAAGCCCACTCTAAGGAACAATGTAACAAATTTGAGCCTCTAAACTCCAAACTGGAAAAGCTCAGGAGGTGGAATGGAGGCAAGAAGACCTACCAGGAAAAATCACTCCAAAAACCCCAATACTGATAAGCCTTCCAGAAGATGTCTCCGAAAATAAAGAGCCTTCACCAGAGGAGGAGGATCAAGGCTCTGAAGGCACAGAGGAGGTAGAGGAAATATATGAATCACAAAATACAGTCCGAAGGTCGGCAAGGGGACGAAAGACCTCCTGTGAGAAATAAGAACATGAAACATATAAGGACAAGATGCAAGGCAGTCGGTAGACATTGGAAAAAAAATTGGTCAAAAACCCCAAAGTGACAAGAAATCAAGGACAGGGCACCAAAGTGGCCCCAAAATCTTCCAAAAGTAAGTAATGAAGATTGTCTCTTGGAAATGTAGAGGACTGGGTAGCAGAACAAAGAAGAAGCCATGAAGGGTCTTATAAGGAATGAAAACCTAGACATCCTTCTCATCCAGGAGACAAAACTGGAAAAAAGCACCTTCCTCCAGAGCAGCCATCAATTTTGGAACAACAGTGGAAGGCAAGCAGTATCGGCTAGAGGAGCCTTCGGAGGACTGGGCATCCTATGGAATGATGTAAGGGTCAAAAAACTATCGGGCATGCAAAATACCCATTGGATGCTCATGAAGTTCCAACACCAAGACTCCAAGGAAATCTTTAGTTTACTCAATGTGTATGTTCCAGTGCATGCAGGGGAAAAAATAATTGTTGGGATTCGATCCGAGCTCTCTCGGATGAAGAGATCCTAGACTACTTCATTCTTGTTGGAGACCTCAACATCACTCTTAGACTAGATGAAAAAAGAGGAGGATTTATTGTTAGAGATCCAACTCGGGAGTGGGTGGAGGACATCATCCAGGACTGGGATCTACTTGACATAAAGCCCTTTAGAGGTAAGTATACTTGGACCAATAAAAGGTTAGGTCCAGGTCACATATCATCTAGACCTGACATATTTCTTATTCAAATCTCCCACCTTCTCTTAGGCTTAGATGCTAAATCTGAAATCCTCTCCTCGAGTGTCTCAGACCACAAGCCTATCAAACTAGAGCTCAAAGCCCAAAGAAATTTCAGTCCCATTCCTTTTCTCTTTAGCCTGCTCTGGACCAAGCACAGTGACTTTCTTGAAAGAGTGGAAAAAATATGGAAAAAACCAGTTGCAGGGTCTCCCTTCTATGTATGGGAAGAGAAACTCAGAAGAGTAAAAAAGGACTTGAAAGGTTGGGCTAGAAATCAACCTAGCCTAGTAGAAGAAAGAAAGGCAACCCAGGCTGCTCTAGAGCTGCATCAACAGCAAATGGAGGCCATCCTTATCTCCAAATAAGTCCTAAAACATGAAGAAGAACTGCAGCTAAAGCTTCACAAAGCCTGCCTACAAGAGGAGGAGTATTGGAGGAAAAAGTCTCGTAGCCTTTGGCTGCAAGCAGGAGACAAAAATACTGCTTTCTTTCATAAGAAGGTGCAATCAAGAAGAAGCCATAATGTGATCATGGAGATTCAGGAGGACTCTCAAACTCACTCTGAATACCCAAGCATTAAGGAAGCTAGCTATAACCACTTCAAGAACATCTATAATGAAGAAGCAGATTTGATGTACAACCCAGATTTGTTGAAGTTGATTCCTGAAATGGTAACAAGTAATATGAATCAGTGTCTATCAGCCCCTGTTACTAGCAAAGAGATAAAGGCAGCCTTGCAAGCCATGGATCCGGACAAAACCTCGGGGCCGGATGGGTTCACAGCTATATTTTTCCAAGACTGCTGGCACATTATCAAAAAATACCTGATGAGAATGATCTCAAAATTTCAGGACTACAACAAAATTGGGGGTAGTACTAATTCAGCCTTCCTGGCCCTCATCCCAAAAGAAAAAGGTGCCAATTCCTTCAACAGATTCCGTCCGATCTCCCTATGTAACATTGGGTACAAGCTCATCACCAAAGTCATAGCGAACAGAATGAAGGTTTTGCTCCCCAAGCTCATTTCTGAAAATCAAGGAGGATTTATCCATGGAAGACAAATAGTGGACAATATCATCCTGGTGCAAGAAGCAATACATTCCAGCACTCGGCAGAATGAGAAAGGGATGGTTGTCAAATTGGATCTAGCAAATTCTTTTGATCGAGTAAGACATAAATTTTTGTTTGAAGTCTTGGGTAAGTATGGTTTCATTCCTTCCTTTATCAGTTGGATCCGAGCTTGTATAGCTGAACCTTGGATCAACCCCTTGGTAAATGGATGAGCCACCGAGTTTTTTAAAGCCTCCAGGGGTCTCAGGCAAGGCTGCCCCCTCTCCCCTATGTTGTTTGTATTGCAAGCTTCTGTTTTAATTTTTCAATTGGAGAAAAAGCGCCAGGAGCTGGACATTATGGGCCTTAATATTTCCAGAGGTGTCAAGGACATTAACCATGCCCTCTTCGTGGACGACTCCCTTCTACTTGGAGGTGCCTCTCTGCACACTACAAAAATTTTTAAGCAAGAAATAGAGAAGTTTTGTGAAGCATCTAGAAGCAATCTAAATACAGGTAAATGTAAATTATATGGTTGGAATATTCTAGGTTTAGAGCTATCAGCCATCACCCGCTGCTTTGGGTTTGCAGGTTCCATAAATTGGGTCTCTTTCAAGTACTTAGGATTGCCAGTGTTCCAAAATAAGCCAACCAGCATGGATTGGCTTCCCTTGCTGGAAAAATTCAAAGCCAAGCCACAGGGCTGGGGTACTTCTTGGCTTAATCTAGCTGGGAAGCTAGTTCTAATAAAATCGGTTCTGAATAGTCTCCCCATCTACCAGTCCTCCTTAATGCTAGCTCCAAAAGGAGTTCTCAGAAAAATGGAAGAGCTTATAAGAATTTTTTTTGGAAAGGAGGGAAGCACAACTCTCATAAACTGCCTCTGGTCAGTTGGGATAAACTTGAAATGCCCCTACATGAAGGTGGTCTAAATATGGAGAACCTAACTGCCCATAACATTGCACTGGGAGCTGAAATCCTATGGAGACAAGTCTCTCCGAAACCTGGTTGGGCCCAAAGAGCCTTATGGAAAAAATACTTTGCCCATCCTAGACTCAAAAGTCTGGATTTCAATATGGAGGTGAGAAATGGATCCCAAATTTATGCACTGTGTAAACAAGCTGAGCCCCTGATCAAATAGAATTGTCACTAGATACCTGGGGATGGCAAATTAATTAATTTATAGACAGGAAAAATCATGTCAGATTTCCCTTTGCTTGAAATGCCCGACAATGAACCTCTCATGCGATGGATGGCACAGAGAAATATCTCCACACTGTGGGATATCTCAAATTGGGAGGAAAATGAGTGGGCTGGTTGGAAAAAGCCCGATCTGCCGAGTGATTTGGAACAATTGTGGACGAAGTTAGTGGATAAGCTGAAGGGGAAGGCCCCTCTCAACATGTTGCAGAAGGACGAGAGAGGCTGGGGAATGCTCTCTAGTAAGTATTCTGTTGCGCAGGGATATAGAACGCTTACCATGATTCCTGACGCCCCCTGTAACGCAGTCAAGTGGAAAGGTATATGGACAGATAAATCTATCCTGAAAATTGACACTTTTTCTTGGTTGACAGTCCACAATAGCATCCTAACTAATGACAATCTTAAGAAACGGGGTTTCCAGGTCCCTTCTAGATGCATCCTTTGCCGAGAGGAGGAGGAGATGGTCAATCACATTTTGATTGAATGAAATTTCACCAAAGTTGTTTGGAGAGAGGCGTTAAGATTCTGGGATCAAAAAGTCACAGTCCTGAATCAAATCTCGTGTTTGTGTGAAAACTGGAGATCCATTATCCTGGAACACTAATAAAAAAAAGTTGGGCTGAGGCAGGATGGATGGCTTTGCCGAAGATGGGTTGCTGGAAATTGTGGCTCGAAAGAAATAGCAGAATCTTCCAAGACAACTACCATCTACCCCAGATGGTCTACCTTAATGCCAAATGCCTGCTCATCAAATACTTGCAAGGAAAGATGAGTATCGTAGAGTTTTCCAACTCTGGTGATCAAGAGTGTGTTTGGGGTAGTGAATTGGGTCTGCATCTTCCCTTGGCAAGCAGAAATGAAAACAAACCCAGAGGAATGGAAAATAAGAATGTCAAGTGAGAATTTTTCCAACTGGAGCAAAGGGACAAGCCACTATCTCCATTTCGACAAGGCAGCCAAATGTAATCCCAGGAAAGCGGGAGCTGGAGGAGTTATAAAAAATCCGGATGGAGCAGTTGAGCACAGGTATGCATGGGGGTTGGGGCACAACACCAACACTCAAGTAGAAGCATTAGAATTACTGCAGGGCTTAAGACAACCGAAAATATTAGGAATAGAGCAAGTCAGAGTTTTCGGCAATTCTCATCATTCGGATCCTGATTAAAAATTCTGCTCCTAAAGACCTCCGACTCAATAGAATTATTGCAAGAATTAAAAAGGTAATGGACAAATTTCAAGAAATCAATTTTTTTCATGTTCTTAGAGATAACAATAAGGCGGTTGATCATGAAGCTAACAGAGTGGTCCATATCTCGTTGGGAACTCTGCTAAGTGACAAAGAGGAAATTTTTGATTCGATTCCATAGCTTGAATTCCCCTTTAAATGTTTTTTTGTCTTTTGTTGAAGCAGTTCGTTTGTATTCGCCGAATAGTACCTCCCTCGGCTATTGCAAGGATATGTACTTCTAGATACCAGACATACTCCATTGCTGTCCACTTGATGGAAGTGAGAAGCTGGGCAGTAGAGCCCTCCCCATGTAAATTGATCAATAGTCCATTTTGATTCCTTTTTAATATATCAACTCATCACCGTTTCTGTTAAAAAAAAATAATTATGAATATTTGTAATAACAATTATTTTACTATTAATTTAAGAACTAAATTATATCTAGCATAGTTATATAGATTAAATCACTAGTAACTATAGATGGATATCAAAAAATACCTAGTTTCTAATCAAAATATTTAGTTCCTAAAACATTTTTTTATAAAAAATCATTAAAAAAAATAAATATTAAAATAAATAAAATATATCATTAGCACTTTTTAATTTTTTTCTAAATATTATATGTTTGTCTATGATTTGTGCTTTAGTATTAAATTGGTTGAATTTGACACAATCCACTCTGAATAAAACTAGGAATAAAAAAATTTAAATATTAAAATAAATAAAATATATCATTAACGCTTTTTTTTTTTTTTTTCTAAATATTATATGTTTGTCTATGATTTGTGATTTAGTATTAAATTAGCTGAATTTGACACAATCACTTTGAATACAACCAGGAATGGAGTTGCAGTAGATTAAACCGCTTTAACAAAATTCACACATTAGCTTTTTGCATGGTAAGTGAGACCAATCTTCTATGTTTGGTTTGAGGAAAGAAGATAAAACCACTTGATCAAAACAATTAAAACATATGAGAAATCGAAGACTAACCTCCAATTAAATGTCGAGCAATCTCCAACTACTTGAAACAGAATATGGAACTTCAAAGTGGGATTGTGATAATAACCCAACCGAAGTTTCAATTCCTTTGAACAACATACATTAATCACAAACACACAAGAAAAACAAAATTGAATTCAAGAAGATTAATTTCTTAAATTCTTGAATTCAATTCTTTGTTATAAGATCAATTTCTCAAATATTTGGTATACTTGGAGGCAGAAATTATAAAAACTATGGTTAAATAAAACAAAATTCAACAAAGTTAGGAAAAAAATGTTCATGAGATCCTAAAAATTAGTAACTATACATCAATAAAATATTCTTAATAAAATTAGGAAAGAAATGCTCACAAGATTCTAAAACTAACAACTAATTATCATAATAGCTATTAATTATAAAAGCTATATTTAAACAAAAAAACAAATTATGATTAATGTCATTGGAATTAAAAATAGAAAAAAAATTGTCATCTTAAAAGATAACCATAGAAAAAGACAAAAAAATTGAAAATATGGAGAAAAAGTTTCATGAAAATGGAAATAATAGAAAAAAGAAAAAGAAAAAAAACAATAAAAAAGTTAAATAAAAAGGAAATAAAACTATAAACAAAAAGTTAGTAATTAATAGAAATTGAAGTTACTAAACAACCCATAATAAGATCTCAACCAATCACCTTACAAATAAATAAATTTAAATAATAATAATAATAAAATAACAAAAAATGAATTTTCAATGTTAAACTATTTGGTCAAATACAAACTAACAAGAAGTCAAAGGTAAAACTGAATGGGTAATACCATGAGTGGGCCAGATATAATAAGATTTTCTCTTTTCTATTCACAATTTTAATCAATAAACAAAACAAAATCTTTTGCACTCACACTTAAGCCTTTGTATAACTCATTTTTAAAATTTTTTATTTTAATATATTAGACATTGTAACTATTTATATTATATATTTAGGGCGATAGGCCTTTTCTTTCGAATCAGTGCAGTTTTGGTGATCGTCAACACTTTTAGTCTCCGATTGAAATCTGTACAGAAATGTTACGCCCATCTTTCTGCTTTCTTTATGGCACCACTGCATCCAAAACCGCCAATCTTGAATTTCTCATTCTTTTCTCCAGTTTGGGCTGCGCTCGATCTGAGTTTGTTGAAGTAGAATCCAATGTCGTTTCCCTCGAAGAACAAGAACTCCAACCGGATGCTTAAAGAACGATGTTCGACGCTGTTCTAACTCAGATTTTTGGTTTTTGTTGCACCTGGTGGCGAACTGAGGGATAGAAACACTGCGTCTACAAGATTCAACAGTTGTTTTTGGTAATAATTTGGCTTTTCATGGCCTTTTATTTCTTTATGGATATTTTGGGCATGGCAGCTGCGAGAACATATCCGTTTTCTGTTGTATTTTCGTGTCATTTCTCTTAAGATTTCAGAGATTTTATTTGTTAGTTTCTGGTAAGCTTTGAGAACTGAAGTTCTGAGGCCTAGACCCCATTTTTTAAGTTAAATGTTTTTAAAAATGTCGATGTCCTTATGATTTGGTCTGTACTCCACCAAAGGTTGTTGAATTCCTAAGGTTACTTGCATGATCAAACCAAGAAATCAAGCCAATGGGGCATTGTTTCAATAGTGAGGTCAACAAGTATTAAGTTGTGAGATTTTCTGGAAGACCTTCATGCTCAAATCATTGGGTTGCCTGCCAGGGTTCCAATCTTGCTGTGGTTTAGCCCACCAAAATTGCCTGATTTTTGACAAGGTGAGGCCAGATGCATGTGCAGGCAACTGTAGCATAATAGCTACCCCTTAAACATGGCACCGAAGTCACCACTCAGGGCATGTTTCTTGAAGCAGTTCAAACAAAAAGGAGGAAAACAAGCATTAAATCGTAAAAGGTAGGCATAATGCAGACACCCAAGACTAATTATTTGACAGACAAACATCATTATTCCTTTACCTGTGGGATTGGTCATGTGAATAATAATATGGTAGAGACGAAGGTCAGTCTTATCTTGGTTGGCATAGGTGCAGAAAATGGAATCTCAGATCTCCAGACCTTTGGGGACTGCAGACTTGTTGTAGGATGGCTTTCTGGACAGATCAAGACCCTCAAAATTGGATTTGGCCATATTTTTGAGCAGGTGAATGCCCATATCTCAAAGTTCATCTCATGTTCCTAAACTTATTTTTAAATAAATTAAATGGCTTAATGGATGAATTGTCCAAACAGGTAATGGATGGCCAAGCACGATCACTGAGGTCAACACCATCTTTCCTACAAGCTGGCTGTTCATGTAGTCATCAACAGATTCTCTAGTTTGTTTCTAGATTGTTTGGTGGTTTCTGGATGGACAATTTAGGAAGGTCTTTTAGATTTTATTGTTTTTATTCTCCTAAAAAAGATTATGGATGTTACATACAATTTTACGACAATCAAATTTTCAGAACGTTTGTAATAGTTGAGCAGATGCAATAGTGCTGCTTTTACTTGAACTTCGGCTTTTTAGAGTGCTAACAGCTCTAGATACTTGCTAAATGTAATGACATCATTCATCTAGAAATAAATATATTAAGAATTTTTTCCTTGAAAAAGACAAAAAAAATTCATATAATCATTAATCATTGATGCGTTCCACATTATGTGGCTCCCCTGTGACCTGAAACTCGATCTGTAGGTGCATTATTCCAGCTTTCATCACTACAACAAGTACGCTGAGGAATTCCCAGAAGCATTTATCTATAAACAACTAACTAAATACATCACATGGACAACTGACTTCAACACATGGATTGGGTCCAAAACCCATAGAAGAGAGAGAAGTCATATAAATCATGTAGCCACACAGATAACTGAAATACAAACCTTACCATGAAACCACAGAGGCACGAGAGGGAACTCATGTTAAAATTTTATACAGAAAGGGGTCAATCCATGGAAACTCGGATGAGGCTGCTCGATTTCTTTTCCACGAACCAAATACATATATTTGAACACAATATTCAGGACGCTCCTATTGATTACATGTTTCAGAAAAGTCCTAACCCAACCGACCTCAATAGGGCACCTAGAAGGTTCAAACTTCAATGCTCATGATCCCAAGGGCCCAACTTCAAAAATCAGTGGGTCCAATGTAGTCAAAGTCATCCCAAGGAAAAGGTAGCATTCACTCCATCTCAAAAAGCTAAAACCCAAGACAATTACCATAAACCTCAGCAGGGTCTGTCAAACCTAGTTGTCTAAAGAGCGACATGGTTCCTGCGTTGTATATGCATATGATACATAAATAAAAACATGCAGTGAACCCAATGAAAGCAACATAGGATTTTGCCATCGAAACCTGAAAGTTCATTTTGCAGTCGTTCATTATACATGTAATAAAACCGGACAAGACCTTAAGCTTGGTTTAAAAAATGATCGCGCATGCCGCTTTTGTGTTGATGGTAAAACAAAATTGAATCCTTGTATGACGTATGGCCCAATGGTCATTTTTCCATTAATCCATTAACGAGTGCAATGGAATGGCACAGTACATATTCCTTTACTTTTACTTTAAGGACAATTATAATTGAAGCATAATTACAAGTGTGTTGAAAAATTCAGCATAAGTATAACAATGGGAAATTAGTGAAGTTACACCAAAGGTGTTTTTAGGGGAAAGTTGTTCTGTTGATTTCTTTCTTCTTATTTTTGCTTTCTGCATTTTTTTTGGGGTCATTTTGCTAGAAAAGTACGATGGACTGGCACAATATATCTCTCCGTTATTTTAGTTGAAGGGTAATTATCGGTATGCAATGGGAAATTAGAAGTTGTTTTGTGGATTGATTTTGATTTTGGTTTTTTTTTTAAGAGTTCTATTCACATGTGTTTGGACTTTGTTGTCATTTATTTTTATATTCAAGACTGTTAACATTGAAATTTACAAATTAACGCAGGGAATAGGGAAGAGCCTGCGTCCACTCTCTTGTGCATGCTTAATAATTTTGAGTGTCACTCAATGTTGACATCAACGGGTCACTTGAAATTGATGTTTAAAAAGGACTTAGAAAATGAATATGACCAGAATGGGTGGTTGGTGTTGGAAAAGTGCCTTAAAAAAAATGAAATTCAACAAATGGAACTTCTTACATTTTTAATGCTCAATTGATAATAGAAAACTCTATCTCTAGATCAAAATTTTCCTCTTACATTTTTAATGTTCAACTATAATAGCAAACATGAAAAAGTTGTTAGGACTAACATAACTTTTTGAAACAAGTTAGTCATCTTAAAATTTATTGTGCTTTATCCCTAAGGGTTAGTTCCATTGGTTGGTGATTTTATAATTCAAATGTTATCATTAATTTAGCATGTTGTACAAGTCCTCAATTCAATTCCCACAATGTTAATTTCTAAATTTTATTTTCTCTGGAAAAGCTGATAATATTAGGATGCCCACAATGTCAATTTCTAGATTGAATTCTTTCTTGAAAGACTCATAATATTGATGCTAAATTCAAGCATACATGTGTTTTTGAAATGATCACAATTTAACTATCCTATAGGCCTCTCTTTGTACCTTTTGGGACAACTACTAGTTTATTACATATGAATTATTTGCTACCCACACAAGATACTTCATATAAAAAATATTTTCCCACATGGAAGTTCTACTATAAATTATTTATTTGCCCCTGAATTAGGATGGGTATATATTTAAGGTTAAATAAATAGTTTGTTACAATAATTAGCTTTTTAAAAAATTATTTATTTTATTTATATTATATATATACATTGTTTAATATAAAAATGCTAGATATTGTGATTTCACCTCCTTATTTTGTCCCACAAGCTAAAGATGGAATAAAATGTGTACAAACACATTTCAATAAAGTGTTAACTTTTGTAACAAACTATGATGTTGGGGCTAATGTTTCATCCAAAATTACCTATGCACCTATCTTTGTTTTGCTCCAAGGTTATCTAGTCCATTAATTACTTACGTTACTTCCCTTTGTCGTATTCAAATGTGTTTCATTATTATATTTATGAATTTGTTCAAGCATTCAATAATTGCTATCAATTACTTTTTGCATAAGAGGCAGGTACTAAGCAACAACACTGCATATTACACTTGTTTCTCTTAATTTTAATATATTTTAGTTTTTTTTGTCAATTTTATTTTATCGTTTTTTGTATTCTTTTATTTTCATTTTTAAAAATTTAAAAAAATATCTTTTTTTAAAACTAAAAATTTGATTTTTTTTTTTTTTAATATATGTTTTTTTAATAATATATTTTTAAAATTTTTTAAATAAAAAAATGAATTTTTTAATGTTGTGTTTTAATTATTTTGTTTATGCTAGTGAAATTTCTAAAACATCGTTAAAATAATATCAAAATTTTAGTATCCCGTTGAAAAGGGGTTCCACTTATCTTAGGTTAAGATTTCATATGAGACATAATTTTAATCTTAAAAATAAATAAATTTCTTTATATATAACAACTCTCTAATTTAGGTGTTGATTTTTGAGGTTTTCATAGTCACAATATCTGATTATAATGCCATGGTTAAAAATGTTGAAATTTCAATTTTTTTTTGTATGATGATATTTGGTTTTCAATGCAATCGTTGAAAAACGTTGGAATTTTAATGTTTTTCATAATCGTGATTTTGATTTTTGTCCCATGGTTAGAAAATGTTGGAAATTTAACCCTAAAAAAAGGGGTGATGCAACATCACCAATTTTCGATTTATGGGTGTTTTCTACCATTTATTACAAAAAAATATGTTTTTTTGGGGCTAGAGTTCATGTTTTGAGATCACAATTCTTGTTAAGTTGGTAATAGTGTTTTATCCCATATCTCCTTGTTTGTGTGACAATGCATGACTTTGGTAAGCTCAAATTCAAAGAATCCACTTAGGATTTCATTTATTGCTTTAGCATTATAGGAAAAATCGAGCTTGTCATCTATGTTAATTATTGCAGGTAGTTTTTCATAGTCATCCAACACTGCATCCCAAACATCTACACCAAGTGACATTAGGTAAATCCTCATTCTTACTTTCCAAAACACATAATTTTTTCTAGTGAACGTAGGAGTTTTGATAGTGAAATTTCAATCATAGTTGGCCATGTGTCTGATCTAGATTTACCTTCCAATTGTTAGACTGCTATTGAAGTAACCTAGCTTTGATAATTGTTGGAACCAGAAAAATACCAAGAGGGGGGTGAATTGTTACTTTATAAATTTTAACAAATATTTAGCCAATTAAACATACTGACTAATACAACACTACATCAATCACATAAAGCTTGAACACATGATATTTTCATGGAAACCCATATGGGAGAAAACCACAAATCTTCTTTTGATTATAATGTTAATGCAAGCACTAACTTTAGTTTACATCAAATTTTGTAGGCACCAACCTACAAGAGGCATTGACCCCCTTTTCTTTGCAAGCACCCACTTGTCGGAAGCACCAATTCCCACTTTTTGTATCTGTCAACCTATTGTGGCCACTCAAAGTCCTCTTTCATTCGTTTTTAAACTCAGACATATGGCTCCACAATTAGACATCACTCTTACAATAATCTTTATTTTCAGATAAAAATTCATATTTGCACTATTTGTTTACATAACAACTTCAATTTTCAACCAGTCTAATCTATCAACCTCTACACAACTCTAATTCCAGACTTGACAATTAGATCTATACCAAGTGGAACACAACATCTCATCATTCCTTTGCCACATTGTTCTTTTTTTCTTGATTTAAACAAATGTGCATGTACATGTGCTTCGAGCTCCTACTCATCGATTTGCATTTATAGTTTTATTGAATTTATTACCTTGGGTATCAATACATAATTTTTACCCATGGTATTTTAGTGTGGGTTTGTCACACATTAGTTAGTTTCACTTGGTTGCAACTTCGTTTTGTTTAATTTATACAACAAAACTCTTTCTTGTTGTTCTTCACGAACTGCAACACATCAACCTATTCACAATAGTCTTCATTTTACATAATAGAGAATAGTAATTCCTCTACCTATCCACTAAATATCCCCCTTGTTAATGTGCATGAGACTACTACTTTTTATGCAATTTTATTTCCTTCTATAGATGCATAGCTCCAAATCTCAAGTGATTTCATCCTAATTTTTTTTTGATAATTTTGGCGTCTAAAACACTAGTCATGACTGCCTTGAGTGCTTTAACATATGGTAGCACATGACCCGGCGTGAGAACCATAATTGTAATGAATCTTATTATATCTCCAGTATCAGTAATTCCACTTCTCTTAGCATGTTATTGTGGCTCGACGGTTAATGGCTCAATGGGCCTAGTCCCCAAGCTCTTAATTGTCAACACCTTGTGATCTTTCATCATAACTATACCCTTCACATGACATATATTAGATACTAGAGTTTAGACAAGTTTCAACATTGATGCACTAGATTCCAAAACTAGAGTTCGAAGATGATAAGCCCTTGGGTGCTTAATGCTTGGCCCCAGTGACCTTAGTGGTGGCCATGGATTGAATGGTGCTCATTGCCCATCAATTGTCACTCACTACTCAATTTTTCAATGGTTACATTTTTCTCCAAGAAGGAACTTGAAGGAAGGAATTATCTCTTTCCAGTTTGCTATAGATGACAGAAAATTATTTATCTTTCAGCCATTGCTCACCAGCTGCACAACCACCTATTACAACATCCTCAAACTAGGCAGTCTAGTGAGGCCCACAAGGCACCTCATCTACTACTCATGCATATATTTCACCTACTGCAACCAATGAGAACTTGCCATGTGTCTACTTGGACACTTGTGCTTACCACACGCCACTTTCCAACTGTACCTTGGCCACCCATAAGTGTCAAATTCACTTGCCACGTGTCACCTCCTCAAGCTTCCATGTCACCTTCATTTCCACCTAGTATCCATGTCATTTGCGCCACCTATACTTCCATATGTGTTGGGATCTCAGGTTGTTATGATGTTAGAATGTTAGAATATTTTTGAAATACGGCCTATGGCCCAATGCCCAATAGGTTGATAGGCCTGATAGGCTCTTATCTTGTTGGTTCTATCCTATTATCCCCTTTATGACCATGGATGATGAATGGGGGCTTAACCTCCTCGATGCTTGGCGTTCTCGGCTTCTCACCCTTTTGGAATTTTCCTCCTTTTGTTACTTCAACTTTATTAGCCCAATTCTCTTCTAGCCATATCAACCCAATACACAAATATTAACTGAAAGTGGTTATATTTGTCAGCTAACGTGGCAAATTTTCATATGTGCCTTATAAGAGTGTTGGGGGGAGGGGGGGTCAAAGGTGCTCTAAACCGCCAGCTCACCACCTCCCCATAATGCCTAAAATACTGCCATGCATATCATAATTTTATTGCATGGTTTGTGTCACATATCCCCTCTTTATATTAAATGACAAGCATGTTGAGACCCCCATAGTGGACACGAGCCATGATCTCATTCTTAACTAGTTGAAATTTAAAGTTAAATTTCTCTTCATTTCCTGGGATTTAGATAACATGATATATATAAAGGGCTATCTAATTGGAAATTTTTCATGCTCTTTTGAACAAAAAAATAGGAGGCAAAATGCCTGCAAAGATAAACTACCAAAACCGACTTCATCCATGAAAAAAAGTAGTGAGAATGGATACTAAAAGAAATAATGACATCAATGACATCATGAACACTTAACATTCTCCCCGAACTTGACATCAATGAAAACACATTCAACAATCTATTAACACACTCTATTCCATTATTCCAGTAAATCATAAAGTTCAAAATTTACTTATGATCGTGCATGCCATTACCAATTCATTACAGACACCCTGTTACATTTAGTGCAAGGTGTTGTTTATAAAAAAAATTCAAAAGAACATGAGCAAACTTTCCAGTAACTAGAAAAATATCCTTAAGATAGACCATTATTTAAATATCCATTTTGTGAAGGTTCTAATGAATAAAAGGCCCTACACCCAATCTATGCAGAGAAACTATCAACTAAATAAGGGAACTTGATTTACACCAATTATAAAACTAACTCCCTTTTACAAAGGTATTGGAAGGGGATTGCATGGGTTTACCAAGAAATAGAAAAGGGATTACAAGGGGCATTCCAACATGTCATTTACTATTCTTACAACCTACATGTTGTCTCATATGTGCACCAAATAGAAGGAATTTATTGTGAAAGAGAATAGAAGAGGAGGAAAAGGAACATGTATGAGAAATTAGTTTTATTAGTAGCTCAATATGGTGTTTTGTTGAAATTCATAAACTTGATCTCTAAAAGCATGGAGAAACAACCTGGATCCATGATAATGGTGCTAAATGGAGAGGTTCTCCAAAAAATTAATTCACTAAGAAGAATTTAATCTTGTCATGAGCTCCATGGTAAATGAAGTATTTAGCACACAGATGTGAAACACCCTGTAACATAGAAACTAGACCAAAAACTACCATTGTTTTCTAGGAAACATCATTTCAAGTATTCTATTGCGAACACATTTTTCCATAGAAACGTTCTCTTGTGTTAATAGTGTGGCCTCCTCAAAATCTATGTATCTGCAATGAATGCTAGAAATATTGTAAGGATTTTTGTAATCAAGTGTCATAGATAGGAGATTTTAAAATTGTAGAATCTATTCCAAGATTCCATTTAGTGGATGCCTTCATCTTCAAATATGAAATATAAGTTTTTTTTTTTGGTTGAGACAATGGCTTCTAGGGTTTTCTCTACTTCGAGCTCCCTTGCCGCCGCCTCGACATTGTTTGACCCAGCTGCTCATGGCGGTCAGCAGTAGGCCGAACCTGCCCTCCCTCGCTGTTGTGGTGGATTTCTGGATGCATCAACCAACACATTGCCACATCTCCTTTCTGCCCCTCTGGGTGCTAACAAAATCCACAGCCTCTAATCACTGCAGGACGACGACGCCCATGCATTCTGCAACAGATCACTTCCTCGGCCCACTACCGCCGGGTTAAGGAATGCCTACCTCCAAAAATCAAAGTTTGTTTGCGCCCTTGCAGCTTGCGTCAAGTCTTCTCCTTAGCCCACTACACCATGAAAGAACTCTCGTGAAAGGTCAAGTTGCGCGACCGGTTGGCTCAGTTTGTTCCAGACCGGCTCAATCGCTCCCCGACCACGCTAGCTTCCCCTCTACCCACCTCTCCGCCATGTTCCCCCATAAAATTCATCCCTGGGCTGCCATTCGACAAATAAATTCAACGATTGCAAGAATTCATCCCTGCAGCGCAACAAGCCATTAGGTCTCAACTTGATATTGTGCTCTGGTAGCCATGGACCCCCAAATCGTCTGCCCCCTTCTTTTCAGATCCAGATTGCTTTCTTAAATGGAAAAACCTTGCTACTATGGGTACACTCCACAGTTCTGGTTACATACCTCTCAAAGGCCATTGAACTCAAGCTGGGGATTCCCTCCTCTTCTCTGCGGCTTCTACATGCAGGTAAAAAACTCCAGGACCCTTTTCCTCTCTCCTTTTACAACATTGAAAAAGATGCCCGGGTGATTCTTTCTCTCCATTTATGGGGAGGTGCTAAAGGGAAGCCCTCAACAAGAAATGGCTTCTCTTACAGGGATGTTGTCCATGCATAGGCCCCCAAATAGGCTGCTCCACCCACGGAGGCTTCCAAGCCTTTTCTGGTAGATAAAATGGAAGAAGTGCCCTCTGTTGAGATCTCCCACCCGGATCTTGAAGACCAGAATCAACTATTTACAGAGAAAGCCTTCATATGCCAATTCAATGGACTCTGGCCTAGCTCAACAGATCTATACCAGTGGATTCACTCCACCTGGACCATCAACTGCAAGGTATTTTCTGTTCAAAAGGCTTCTTCATCGTCCTTTTCCCTCACAGTGAGGATTACTAGAAGGCCCTTATTGGTGGTCCATAGTTTTGGGGAAAGGTGGGGCTATTCCTTACCCCCTGGTTCCCAGACTTCGATCCCTCCACGATAGTCATCACCAAACTTCCAATCTGGGCGAGGCTTCCAAACTTACCAGCTCATCTTTGGCACCTTTCTATCTTCCAAAGCATTGGAAACACTCTGGGACATTTTCTAGAAATTTATCCCTTAAGATGGGAGAAGGGCATCTACACCTACTCTATAATTTGTGCTGAAATTGATATCAACAAAGGATTACCTGACCAAATAATTCTCAAAGTCGGATATTTCCTCTAGTCATAGACCTTAGACTATAAGAACATTGCGTTCCACTACTGGAATTTCCATCAAACAGGGCATCTTCATAACTCATTCCTCGCCTAGAAGAAAAGAAGCACACGTGAACTGAAAGATAAAAGTTGGAAACCCTATGATCTGCCCCCCAGGAATGTCATCGAGTCCTCCAGCTCGGATGAAGATGAGATGGACTCAGATGAGGATGATGCAACACAACATCAAGTGCAATCCTCGGTAATCCCTGAAATACCCTCCGCCTCCATGAATCTCCAAAAGTGTTCTCACGAGTCCACCTCCTCTGAGTAGGACAAAGATTCTCTTCATTTGATCAGCAACAATCTTCAAATGATTTCAGGCCACCCATCCCCTGACGGCTAGATCAAAGTCACCAAAAAGAAAGGAAAGAAAAGTTGTTTGGTGGATTCTAGCCACTCTAGGTAGCATCCGATGTCTGTCTCACTGATCTTCCCTTGTCTCTCTTATTGTTCCTCTTTGTTGTTCTCTTGATGACATCTTGGAACCACGGTTGATCATTGATTTCATCACGATCTCCTAGTCTCCTGCTTCTCTAGATTGTAACTCCTTTTGTACTATATGCTCTTAATAGAATCTATCCCACCTTATTTACAAAAAAAATATGAAATATAAGTTGCAATAAAGGCTAAGACTTGTCCAAAAAATGAAAGAATGAAATAGTATTAAATCCTAAAAATGACCAAAACATTTTGATGGAACTAATATTTCTCGAATTCCATTTTATTGTGGTTATTAGTTGTTATGACCTCAAATATTAACCCCTTCAATTCTATGTTGATAGGACCTACAAGCTTTATGCATCCTTCTACAACACTTTGATTGCTTAGTCCACAAAGGTGTACACTGTCCAAACTAGTGTTTGTCTTCTTCTAATATAATTTTGACTCTTGAGGAGATTTCATCCCAAACTCTAGGATAGGCTCCACAAGACCAATGAGAAGAGGGATTTTAAGGGGGTCCATTGCTAGAGGCAAACTTCCTCAACCCATCCATACTCCACTAAATTTTAATCCATTCTATCTACATTTCTGTGATGGTGCATGCAAGATGATTTTATTCAATAGTTGCAACATTAGTTTTCATCCTACACAAAAGCCATAATATGAACTTGGAGCCATGTAATATATTTTTCTAAACAAGCTTGCATGTAAGAGTGTTGGTGGATTTGAAGTGTTTAAGACATGTTCCTTGATTTTCATGGAAATCTTTGTGAGAGTAAGACATTGGCCTATTCATTCTCCTTATCCTTGAGTGGAAATTTTGGAACTTATTCTTAATCATTCCACCTTATTTTGAATATTGGGCTTTAGGTTCTTTTCTTCCTCCAAAAATTTCATAATGATACTTTTCCATCAAGATTAGAATTGAAAAATTCCTATTTTAATTTAGTTTTTTCCTTAATGCAACCAAATGCCATTATTTATTGTGTACCTTCCCTATTTCCCCTCATCCCTCATCCACCCATCCCTCAAACTTGTTAAAAAATTCACATTCATGGTTAGTTTTTCTGATTTGGTAGGTGAACATGTGTATGGTTATTTTAACTTGTGGTCATGTAGAGTTGCATGATAGGATAGGCTTGTAGATAACCATTTAAGTGGCAGATGAGAAGTATGAGTCCCCTATATTTCCCTATGTATTATAATATATGTTAGGTACCTTTTTACATTGCTCTTGTTTGACAAATATGTTGTTTCTTTCTCAGAGAGAGTTGGCTAGATCATTGATAGTGTCATCATTAGTCATGAGTTGGATGTGATGTGTTTTTTTGTATTTTAGTTATTGCACGTGAATATTTTTTTTATAGGTGCAATAAAATGGGACATTTATTTTGACCAAAGTTTGCATCATATGTGCATATATAGGACATAGAATTATATAGTCTATAGCAAGACTGGTTGTACACACATTACCAAGATTCTAAACAATCAATTTTTATAATGGCTACAAAGGCCAATGTAAAAAACTTAAAGTATAAACGAGAAGCTTTCCATTGAAGGATCCCCCACCCTTTGTGTGTTATAAAAGTTATACAAGACACCGTTTCTTGCATTATCCTTAAAAAACACTTAAAATGACAACTATATTAATATTATTAGCATTACCATGAGATTGATGTCTTCTGATAATTTCTTCTGCATGGAATTCATCCCCTAAATTTTTCTTCATATGCAACCACTTTCTTCCTAAGGCATTCAACTAACACAAGTTAAAAAATATAGATATTTGTAGTCTTCAGTTCATGAGACATTCACCAATATAAATTCATTAATAATTCTCATATTATAGTCTAAACATGGTAATCTCAAACCTTTTTAATCCTTCTATATCTACAAGACATTGTCTCGCAAGTAGGATTATCATTTAACAATCTACACCATTAACTCTTTGTCACTTTACCGAGAAAATAATATCCAAAGAAATATGCCCTTTGACTAAAATCTCCAACGAATTATGCTTTGACTCATTGGGATGCTCAAGTTCCTACATCTTTTGTATTATCAATTAAAATTTCTATCCACCAGTATTCATCTTAGCAGGTATTTTTCTACTATTTTTGTTCATCCCTTGTTTCTCTTAATATTTTTATTATCATGTAGAGTTTACTACATCTGAATTTATGGATGCAAAAGGAGTCAAGTTTGATGATTACTCTATTTGGTAAGAAGGGCTACTTATCCATGTCATTGATGTTTGAAATGATTTATATTGATAAGAACATCAATGCATTTTCTAGGATTTGATTAGGGGTACTCATAAAATCTCACATAAACTTAGAACATGAAACACACTTTAAAAATAAAAAAATTAAAAAGAATTCAATTTTTTTGCAATATTGCCTGAAATTGATAGACATGTTGTTTACTCTACATAAATTCTACAAAGTGATTGATGCAACTGGGACTACTTACCATGAGAAGACACTATGATGTAGGGCTTCATGGTTTTGAGTACTTGTCATACCATCAGAAAGGTGATAAGGACTATTATCAATAATTATTACTAGTAATGTAGGTTGTTCAATGTTAAAATTTTATTCATAGATGCTTATTTTCTGATAAAAAAATACTATTTTCTTATTTTTCAAGTCCTCAAAGTTAAAGAATGGTGCAAAAGTGGACATTATGCATTCAAGTGTCTTGGTATCCAAACATGGGTCGAGCAATTATTACATGAATCCTTCATAACAGGGCACTAAATCATGTGCTCCAAAGTAAGAGAGAAGTGTCAAGAATCACTACGAATAATGAAACATAATATATTTCCCTTGTTGAAGGGCTAAGAGCAACAAAAAAATATTATGCCAATCATATTTTGGTCTTCACCAAGTTAGAATTGATATGTAACCATATGAAATTCATTTATCAAGTTCAAAAATAAAACCTAAAACCTCTTTATAGAGAAGCAATAATCATTGATTCTCAATTTCAATCGTTCACCATAAATTACCTTGTGGGAATTCAAAGGATGTTCAATGATCTAGTGCGTAGAGTAGAGTCAACTACAGGTGGAGTTGTCAAAGATGACTTAGTATCACCATCTATTCCAAAAATAGTCATTGATAGACATCAATCTATGTCTCCAATGTGCCAATACCTTCTTCTTATGATTGTTGTTGTGTTCCTCATGGTGTGGTTGTTTCATTAAAGACAAACCCATTAATCTACTATATTTTCCGTGGCTTATAGTGATTGGGGTATTTTGTATGGGTAACAAGTATACAAACAAATGCAATATATTTCACGAATATGGACAATTATGTAAAATATGTATGGTTCGTGAATAAAGAAATGAATGTTTTTGAGGTTCTAAATATTATGTTATGTTTTATTTTACTATGTATTATGGAATATATTTTGACATCTAATTAACAAATAACCTATGAATTTTCGGTTAAAATTTTCAACCACATTTGAATCAAAACTAGAAAATGGCTCAGTGTTAAAATGTTTTGTTAAGAGGAATAATTTTTGTTTGCAAGTCACACAAGTTTATTCTACAACACTCCATTGTGACAAATAAGGTGTACTCAATTTGGAAATGGATTTCATATTCCATCATCATACCAAACATGTGGAAGTACATTGGCTTGTCATCTAACTGTTGGAGGAGAAAACGTAAAGAGAGATATAATATTGTGCAACTTAGGAGTAGATTGTAGACATGCCTACCAATTCTCTTAGTCCGAACAAGTTTGTATATTTTAGAGATAATATTATTGTAATTTCTAGTGTCATAGTAGGACTATTGATGGAATATGATGAATGTATCTATAGTGGTAATAAGCACTAGGAAGTACTTTAGTCACATTTTTAAAAATTACATGGCATTACATAGTCCATAGTTATCTCATAAGTTAGAAATAACTTGTAGGATTTATTTAAGTGGAAGGAAAAATCACTAAGATATGAAGGGTCATCTTCACTTGTACTCTTATTTAAGTAATTTTTTCAGATAAACATGCAAATTCTTCAAATTATTTTTCTCTTCCATTGTTGGTGAACTTAATTTTTTGTTATAGTTAAATGTATTTTTCAATAGATTTTGCAAGTTGTCCCATGTGATTATAAGAAACTGCCATATTTTCCTTTAAAAATTGAATAAAATTTTGAGAATACTCAAAATGATCCTTGATGACTAGAATAACATTGAATTCTTGTTGTTGAAAAGCAAGTTGCGAATTTGAATTGAAGGTTGCATATTAGTGACATAAGAAATATGAATTGCAGTTCTAGCCACAACTTGATGATGATTTCATGAACTGCCAATTTGATCTTCTGATGTGAAATCATTGAAGTCCCCAATCATGAATACATAATTTCAATGGATCTTATTAGGTTTCTTCCCCTTCACATTACGCCTTTTTAGTTTATACTATCCAAGCCAACAATTTAGAGTTTGCTATTGTACTGTTGGGTTCCACCCAAGATCCATCAAGAAACATGAGGAGTTATTGTCTCAAATTATCAATCACATATCCTTCCTTCAAACACATTAGGAAAACCTTACAATCTAGATCATTTATAAAATTCTCAATTGTTTGATCTCTCCCTTGAATACTCATACTTCCAATTATTCTAGTGTGTTTTTATTTGATTTCTATAGAGAATTTTTTTTTAATCAAATTTGAATATGATGTGATCTACCTAAAGTTTGTTTGAAATTCATCAATGTTTATACCCCTTGATCTCATTAGTTGTCTACATTTCTTCTCTCAGTCAAGTGAATTGTGATATATTCTAAACTAGAGGAGCACGAAGACTATCCAGAAATTGAGTTTTATTCTTGTATACAATTTCCAGACAATGCATATCCACATGGAACACTGACTAGATAATCAGATTGATCGTTTCATATATTAAAAAATGTTTTTTGTTGTAGATGAATCAAATATATTTTTTTGGTCATTTTCTAGTGACATGTAAGTTCTAAAACCACTAGGTATCAATTATCTATTTCCTGACATAATCGTGTGAGTAGATTGAAGATATGAGCATAAATATTGAATAATGTTTCTCCAATTACATATGCGTTCAACTGTGATTGCATTTGTGCCAAAATTTCACTTTCAGTTGCTACCTTACCTTTATAATTTAGAGCATTTTGATTCTCTTTATATTGTCCCTTGTGTAATCAAAATATTTTTTTCTTATTGTCAATTAAAAAAAATGTATAATAGTTTTATTCTTGTATACAATTTCCAGACAATGCATATCCACATGGAACACTGACTAGATAATCAGATTGATCGTTTCATATATTAAAAAATGTTTTTTGTTGTAGATGAATCAAATATATTTTTTTGGTCATTTTCTAGTGACATGTAAGTTCTAAAACCACTAGGTATCAATTATCTATTTCCTGACATAATCGTGTGAGTAGATTGAAGATATGAGCATAAATATTGAATAATGTTTCTCCAATTACATATGCGTTCAACTGTGATTGCATTTGTGCCAAAATTTCACTTTCAGTTGCTACCTTACCTTTATAATTTAGAGCATTTTGATTCTCTTTATATTGTCCCTTGTGTAATCAAAATATTTTTTTCTTATTGTCAATTAAAAAAAATGTATAATATTTTAATAGTTAGTAGTGGATATTTTGATTCTTGCAGGAATTATTTTATGTTTGGAGAAAATCATCTTCATCATCTAAATTTTTCCTATTTTACACATAGATACCTTTCCAACAAATAAAAAATTGTGTCAATTGAAATCAGTATGTGAAATTTATGCCACTAAGAAGTTGACCTTCAATTTTTCACCACCATAATCCGAGAGGATGCCATGTCAGCCCCAAGTATTCATGGAAAAGGGGATAGCCACGCAATTATGATGAAGAAGACTCTAGAAGAGTCTATATTTTAACTCTCCTTAATAGTTGAGGTAGTCAAGCCTAACCACTAGTAGGTTATCAGGCTGTGTTATAACAGGGCCACTAGGAGGAAAAGGGGTTCCATTCTTTCGAGTACATTTGTTCCATAGCTGAGCAAAAATGGCTAAGAGGGATAGGAGATAGAGGACATAGAGAGTATTTGTGCACTATAGTAACCCATGGGACATAGGCCATAATTATTTGTACTCGTAGCCATATTTCTATCCAGAGAAAGAGAGCAGAGTGGGCTCACCTTCTATCTGTGTTTTTTTTCCCTAAATGGTTTCATTGGTCATAACATGTGTCAAATGTGTTTGTGAGATTTTATTTCAATGTTCTTTATATTCTGCATAATTTTGATTTGCATGCATGCACTATTAACAATAATTGTCAAATACATATCTAAATAAATAAATAAAATTGTAACAAAGTAAAAATTTAGATTTTAAATATAATTTTATCAGATATGTTGTGATGAGTTGTCCATTGGAATATCCACAATAGTTTATAGATCATATTTTTATCAAAACATGTTTCTTTGGATATAGTGTGGAGATTTACATGGATCTATATCGACTAGACCAAAAGTCATTAAACCCTAATCAAGGCTGACAAATCTGTGAATAACCCTTGTGATCTTGCAGAGGAGAGATTTTCGTGGGTGGAACAACAGGTCACAAATATAAATTGTAATGTAAAAATTCTCATGACAACCTTGAGAAATAAGCTCAATATATTTAGACAAGATGGGGATTCTAATGTAGAGGACATATTAGAGGGTAGATCAGGAGATCATGAAGAAACAAAAAACTAGCTGAAGAAAGGACCCAAAAAAGATAAACATAGTTCGAGTGCCATGAATCATTCACATTCCCTATTCAAAACGGAGGTGAAGGTCAATATCAAGTCATACCAAAGCAAGATTGATTTCTCCGCTTGGTAAGTCAAATATGTCGCTAGTAAGTGCCAACCAAGCCAAGAAATTGATCAGTTCCAATAACAAGTATGCTTTATTGTTTTTAAGAGAAAATTAGTTTTCAAAAGAGTCAACAATAGGCAAGGCATTCATAGAGGGGTGTACTAAGAAACCAAAACAACAACTTGAAGAGTTGTTACAAGCATACATGAATTTATTTTTGGAGCCTAAATGGTTACCTCCTAAGAGGGAAGTGGAGCACAAGATCCAACTATTGTAGATTCCCCATTACCAAACAATGGGCTATACAAGAGGTTTGCTATAAAATCAAGTGAGGTGAAGAAATGATTGCAAAAACTACTGGAACAAGGTGTCATTTGACCAAGTACATCATCATGTGGGTCACCCATCATCATTGTGCTAAAGAAGTATGGGACTTGGCAGATGTGTATTGAGTACAGGGCATTGAAAAAAATCACGCTCAATAATAGTTACCCTCTTCCTAGGATAAATGATTTGTTAGATTAGTTGTAACATGCGAAATACTTCACCAAGCAAGATTTAAATTCTGTATATCACTAGGTTCAAGTCAAAGAAGAAGATGCTTGGAAGACTACCTTAAAAACTGGGTAAGGTTTGTATGAGTGGTTAGTTGTTTCATTTGGCCTATGAAATGCACTAGCTATGTTTATGAGATTAATGAATGATATATTGAACCATTTTATAGATTCATTTGTTATTGTCCATTTGGAAGATATATTGGTATACAGTGCTACATGGGAGGTGAACATCTCACATTTGATGTAGGTGTTGGATACATTATAGAAGCACAACATACTAAGAAATCTCAAGAAGCGCGAGTTTGCGCAGTAGTCATTCGTGTATCTAGGGTATGTGATAGGTGGAGGAGAGATGAAGATATATCCTACCAAGACAGAGGCCATCATGAAATGGTTGGTGCCTACTAATGTTTCTTACTTTAGGAGTTTCATTGGGGTAACACAATACTTGAAGAAATTCATAGCCTCATTTTTAATGGTAGCAACACTGCTCCATGCTATAACAACAAGTGGCAAGAGTTTCCATTGGGGAAAGGGTTAGTAGAATTCCTTCGAGGAGATAAAAAAAAATAACAGTCAAGTCCCAATTATGGCATTACCAAACTTTTAGCAACCCTATAAAGTCGAGACAGATGCAAATGGACATGCTATGGGAGAAATATTGATGCAGGGAGGAAGGCCTATATGCTACCATTCTAGAGTATTTCATGGGGAAGTTCTTAAATAGCCTACCTATTACAAGGAGTTGTATGCCTTGGTACATGTTGTGAAGAAGTGGAAGCACTACAGTGATGGGAAATGTGACATTAATCCACACATACCACCAACTGCTAAAATACCTAGATGCCTAGAGTAAGCTACAACAAACTAGGCATTACAAGTGGATGGGGTTTCTACAACAACTTAATTTGGTGATTAAGTACAAAAAGGAAACATGAATAAGTTGGACGACATGATTTCAAGGCCACCCACATCAAATATCACAACTTTGGGAAATTTAATGCACATGGATCCATTGACCCATGATGCATATAAAGAGGCATATTAAGAGGATGATTACTTTAGGGAGTTGTTTCAATAGTTGCAGATTCAGATTCATGTGCACGATGGTAATAGCACCATTGAATACCATCTCTAGGATGGGTTGCTATACATTTTCGATAAGCTATGTGTTCCTAAAGGTGAGCGATTGCAACTGATTAGAGAGGTTAACACCTCTAAAGTTGCAAGGCACTTTATAGTAGGGAAGATAGTGGCCAACTTGCAAAGGTATGTGAATTGGCTCAAGATGCAAGAGAAAGCAGCTATGTTCATAAGAGGATGCATGCTTTGTTGCACCAACAAACCTAGCAATAGAAACAAGGTCTATATCATCCCTTAATTGTACCAACTCGTCCTTGGGAGAGAATTTCCAAGGACTTTGTGGGAGGTTTACCAACAACTCAGAAGGGACATGCCTACTTGTTTGACATAGTTGACAAGTTCAATAATATGTGTGTTCTGATGCCCTGTAAAAATACCATCAGTGGGAAATTTTCTTCTTGGACAGGTTTAGATGCACTTTGGGATACCAAGGAGCATCATTTCAGATAGGGACACAATATTTCTTAGTGCATTTTGGAATACATTGTGGGAGAAGATGGACACAAAGTTGAAAAGATTTACAACATTCCATCCATAGATAGATGGAAAAACATAATAGTCAACATGAATTTAGTATAGCTTTTGAGGGGATATAATCATAAACACCTAAAGACCCGAGTGTTGTAATTGACAACAATAAGAGGCTTCTAATTTAATTTTCCCTTGATTAAATTAGAAGTAAATTGTAATTCCACATCACATGACAACTTGTATGAATCAACTTAGTCAAGAAGACTTATTTAGTTAAGTTAATTCGAGTTAAGGGTCAAACTAGAGGCATGTAGTGTCTCCTACTTTTTACGAGCCTTGGTTGAGTTTATTTTGAGTTGTAATTAATCAACTTAATTTATTTGAGTTAAAACTAGTTTAACTAGTTCTAAATGATGGAGGAACTTGTGAGAAGTCAAGTGAATTAAATTAGATTTAATTCACATGTAGTGATCAATCATATAACTGATAATTCACTCATAAATAACTCATGAATGCCAGTTCTGAGGAAGACCCAGTCGAGATTAGAGTTAGAGGAACTGTACTATCAGTTGTATAATCAGAAAATTGTACAGATGGTGGATGGAGTCAAAGGAATAGCCTTGATGTAATACACACCTATTATTAGGGAATTTCCTGATTAAATAGGGGCCTAATTCCTCATTGAACTGCGTAAGGAAGTAGGAGCTTAGAAGGCTAGGAAATTGGCTAAGTACTGGCCAAAGTCAACCTAGGAAGTCGTTGGTAATTTAATTGATCTTAAATTACTTCATAAATTATCGACCATGACTTGTAAACTGATGAAGTATATGTGCACCATTTGTGTTAGGATTCCTTATAATGTGAGTAATTTTTAAATTGAATTAGGATGTTTTTATGCACATGCCTTATCTAAGAATCGCTCAAAAGTAAAAAGAATATCACTCTTGCAAAAAGGGAAAATGCACATTGGCAGAAATAAAGCTAATATGAAGTGAAAAAATAAATATCACACAAACAAAATCAAATCTAAATCTACTTCTCACTGAAAAAGATAAAACTAATTTTTAAGTGCAGAAATAAATGTCACTCTTGGAAAAATTAAATCTTCACACTTGACAAAAAAGTAAACTAATCTTAAAGTGCAGAAATAAACAAAGTCTACTTCTACTTCACACTTACCGAAAATAAAACCTTGAAATAAAATTTACCTCTAATTGCAAAATTTAAAATCAAATGATTCTACTTCCTATCCATTAATCAAAATCTACATGTATATAATAAATCCATTTCATTATTTTCTTCATCATTCACACAACGAGATTAAATTTATGAAAATATTCACACAACAAAATTGAATCTATGAAGAAGTTGTGGAACAAATTCTATTAAAAATGTATAACAAATTCTTCAAACTTTATGTGAAAATCGAAGTTATAATTATTGTGATGACTAAACTATAAGACATAAAACTTAAATATAAATAAAAGAAAAACCTTACATCTCCTGAGGGGCCCTCCCATGAGTGTGGGCACACATAGATCAAAAGGAGGTTAACCGCACATCTAAACACACAACACATTGGAATAAATAGATTTAATTAATCAATTGCAAAGAGTATTTCAAACAATAACTAAGTCACCATATATGTTTCATTGTGCCGAGGCACAGGTTTTATATCCTACTTCATTAAACTGTTTGGAGATTTCTAAGTCTATCTACTTTGAGATAATTTCTTAAAATAACATGATTTAAATGAAATAAAAATTTTCCATGATTTTCTATCAAAGGAGCAAATCATGAGGCAAAATATCAGCTTCAACCCTTTTCTCACTCACTTGATCTGTCTTCGGGCTCCTTTTTCGTTGGGTTGACTTCCACATTGACCTGCTTATATGGGCGTCCTTATCACTTGCTAGACCAGATAAACAGGTGGATATCGTTGTGCTAGCTTCCAACTTGCATTCATATGCTTCCTTCCTCCACTGATGTCTCAAAACCTATATATTTTTCAAGTAAATTACTTAATTGTTTATTAGATGCAGAATTGATGCAATTCGGTATCTTGTGCAAATATTAAATCAAATAATAAAGAAAAATGAAACCATGAGTAAAATATGATTAAATACCTATTATTATGGTAAAAAAGGAGGAGAATGGATTTTAAGGATGGTGTAAAAAAGGAACAATTTTGGTCTTCAACATTCCCCCACAAAGAAGATATTGCATGTCCTCATGCACAAAATTTCAAAAATTTGTAGCCCACTATGTCATTAAGCTATCTCTGAGGCATGAGCAAGAACATCTAAATTAGTACTCACTTTTCTGGTACTGATTTCCATCCTTTGTTTCTTCATTAATATCTTGCACTGCAAACTTTTGACCTTGCTCTTGAGAAAAATATTTTTAGCTTTTAACTTCTTGTTTTTCTTGCACCAGTGGAAAATATATAGGAGAACATTATCATTTTGATTCTTTTGAATTTCATTTTGTACTTTGATTGCTTCATGTTGCTGCTTCAGATGCTTATTCAACACTTCCAGTTCATAAATTTCCTTTTTAAGAGCATTTTCAATTCTAGGTTCTTATGGAGGACAAAAATAAATTGCTTCATTTAGAATTTCTTCCTGATTTGATGATGACTCAACGATTTTACCTTTTTCTTTTTTTCAAGAGAATCTATATAATCATAGATTTATTGTTGGATAGGGTTGATTTCTGGGGTTTCCTAACTAGACATGCAATTGGTGATGGTACTCTTGGTTCTTCTTCTCCTTTTAAAATAAATAAACCCTGTAGACTGTTCAAATTGTTAACTGGTTGGTCTCTTAAGTCACACACTTCTTCTTACTTTTGTTGGTGACTTTTCAATAGTGACGACACACTTTTTCTTACTGACTTTTTCTTGCTCTACTTTTCCTTTTGATGGGCCTTATTCTTTACTGATGGTGTTCTTATTTCTAGCATTCTTTTGTTTAAGGTTTTCTAAAACATTTGCAAGAGGGGTTTCATCATCATAATCCTTCTGTGTTTGCCTATATTCTTGTATTTAATGTGCAAGTAAATCTTGGTTTTGAAGCTTAGGGTTTGAGGGAAATTTTCATCGACTCTTTCTTGTTTTAGAATGGGATTCACCTTGTTCTACTTCTTTAAAATGGTTTCGAACCAAAAAAATACCCCCAATTACCCCCTTTATTCCTCAAATGAGATTCAATTAAAATATTTACTAACCCATGATGATACAAAGAATTATCAATAAACTGTATTTTTCTTTGATATTACCATCCATTTTTCTTAAAATACAGAGCAGGAAATATGGTAAATTGATTGCATTTCCACTAGTGAAATGCATCAATAACCGAGCATGATAAAATAACATATTCCCAAACCTACCCTCACAGGTTTTAAACTTCTGAATGATCAACAACAAGTTTCTCCATTTAATTTTTAGATTTTTTACTGGAATTCCTTTCTGGAAAACAAAGATGTCCATACCTGGGTTTTTAAGGAAGACCTCCCACTCTTTTTCCTTGATTTTCCTGTTTTTAAAACAAATTTACCTATTTATCAGTTATCCTGTAGCTTCCACCATGAATGATTCTATCAAGACCAACATGATATCCCATATTTCTACTTCTATCCCTTCATAGGCCCGAGCAAACGATTTAGTGACCTCCTTCTTGTACCCATCGAACTTCTCAAAGAACTGTAACCATTGTGCCTGCTGCAATTGCTGCTTCACTTTTGGATAGGCTTCAAAAAACTTGGCTCCATTCGGCTTAGAATGCACAATAAATCCCATGTTGAGGAAGTCTCAGTCCCTAATTTCCCTTTTTGATAATGGAAAAAACGAGATTTGGGTAGCGGTTGAGGTGTTTTCAGCGAAGAAGAAGGAAAAAACGCCAAAGGAAGTGGGATATGATGGAAATAAAATGTGATGGGATGCTAAAGAAAATGGGATGATATAGAGAGGAAGTGGAGTAAATTCAAATGATGGCAATGTTTTTAATAATTGTTTTATACCCTTTTGATAAGACATGCAAATATTTCATAAATTAAATCACGAGAACTAATGTCATGTCATAACAAGGGTAATTATTAGGTGATATGGCGGAGGCAACGATTATAATCATCAATTTATATCATAAATCAACGTTTCTTTCAATATTTGACTAATATTTACATAAATTTTTATTCTGCCTTACTGATTTGTTCTATTGTAGATTTGTTATTTTGTAGGTTGCTCATGTTACTCTGGCTATGATATCTCCATCCATGTTGCTTTGGCTATGATCTTTCCATGTTGCTTTGGCTGTAATCTGTCAATTCAACTCCAAAATTTCATTAGAGTTGTAGATTATTGACAATTCTGTAGTTGTTTTATTTATGCAAAAGAGGAATAAAATAAATGGGACAAGAATAGGAAAATTAAAGAGCTATGCTGCCAAGAATTCTTGGTTTTTTAACTTAGATTTTCTGTATAAACATGCCAACAATGTTGGTTTTCATGGTTATACAATTATTTCTCTCTCTCTCTCTCTCTCTCTCTATATATATATATATATATATATATATATATATATAAGAAAATAGAAAGAAATTTGCGATCTAAGTTGGAGAGAAGAAGAATCTTTCCTGACCAAATTCAAATCAATATTATCTTGTAGATTTATAATGAACTCTTCCTTTGTCAATGGTTTATGATATATTCGTAATCTATGAACATTTATAAGGAAAATTACTTTTTCTTCATCAATGGTTCTAATTCTAACTGCTCCATTGTCAAAGATAGTTTCAACCTCATAAGGACAAAGCTAATGAGTTTGAAATTTTCCTTGAAAATCTTTAAATATAGAATCAAAAAGTAATTCCCAATCACCTATCTGGAATTTCCCGTCTTTGATAAAATTATGATGCCATTTGGACCTTTTTTGTTGAACTATGCTAGTTCTATGAATAACATCTTGTCGTATCTCATCAAGTTCAATCAATTGCTCCATTATTTGTTTTTGGGCTTTTGATAGATCAAGACCCAATTTGACTTTTGTTTTAAATGTATTTATTTGGAACTCAATAGGAAATAGGACTTGCTTCCCATAAACAAGTTCATAAGGAGTATGCCTTGTTTTGTTTCTCCATGTAGTACGATATTCCCATAAAGCTTTTGGAAGCTTTTATGCCCAATCCTTTCTATGCAGATGCACCGTTTTGGTAATAATTGCTTCAAGTACTTTATTAGTTGCTTCAACTTGTCCATTTGCTTGGGGATGGTATGGAGTGGATTTACAATGTTTGATTTTGTATTCCTCCATTATCTTTTGCACCAAATTGGATGTAAATTGAGTACCTTGATCTGTCACAATTTCCCCTAGGACACCAAAACAAGTGAAGGTATCCTAAAAAAGAAATGAAACTACAACCTTTTCAGTAGCAAAAGGAAGTGATTTAGCTTCTACCCATTTCATGACATAATCTGTACAAACAAGAATGTAACTTTTTTGTCTTGATGGTGGATTAATTAGACCAAAAAAATCCAAAGCCCACTTTTCAAAAGGTTCAATAAGTACCTGGGGTTGTAGAGGCATCTCATATGAAGGAACATATTTTACCTTTCTCTGAAAACTATCACATCTCTTAACATACTCTTTGGCATCTCTAAAAAGAGGAGGCTGACAATATCCCAAGAGAAGGATTTTATATGCAGTCCTTTTATCAAAACAATGTCCTCCACGTGGTTCATCATGAAAAGGATTTAATATTTCTGGTACTTCATCCTCTCTAACACATCTTCGAATGATCATATTAGGTAATGTTATGTACAATTCTCCATTTATCCATGAATAAGATGCACTGGTTTTAATAACTTTCCTTTTCTCTCGAGGAGACAAATATGAAGGTAACTTACCTGTGGCCAAATAGTTAGCAATATATGCAAACCAAGGAGATTTAATAGATACTGCAAAAAGATATTCATCAGGAAAATTATCTTTTATAGGAACATCCTTTTATCATTTTGGATTCTAGATAGAAAGTTAGCAAGTGTATTCTCCTTTCCATGCCTATCCAAAATATTAATATTGAATTCTCATAATAAAAATAACCATATTGTAACTTTTCCATTAATAATAAAAATTTATTTATTAAATATCTAATTGCAGAGTGATCTGTGTGAACAAAAGTTTCATAACTAGTGATATAATGTCGAAACTTATTAATGACATGTACACTAGCTAAAAAATCCTTTTCTATTATCATATAATTCAACTCCGCATGAGTCAAATTTTTATTCATGTAATAAATGGTATATGGATTCAAATATTTTTGTCCCAATACAACTCCTATAGTTGTATTAGAACCATCAGTTGAAATATGAAGAGGGAGGTTCCAATTTGGTCCTCTTAAAATGGGTGCTTCAGAAATATTTTCTTTCAATGTTTCAAAAGATTTTTGGCAATCAGAATTCCAAATGAATTCACAATCTATTGTAAGCAATTTTAAAATTGGAGAGGTTGTCTTGGTGAAGTTGTTTATAAATCTTCTGTAATAACCAGTAAAACCAAGAAAAATTCTAACATCTCCTTGACAAGTAGAAATTGATAATTTGGAAATGACTTCTACCTTAGATGCATCCACTTTAATTCTATCCCCTGAAATGTGGTGGCCTAAAAAAATTCCCTCGTTGAACATAATAAAACATTTTTCATGGCTTAATGAGAGGGTTTTTTCTTTACATCTAATGAGAACTTTTTCCTAATTTTCGAGAGCTTCCTCAAAATAATTCCCATAGACAGCAAAATCATCCATACAAAATTCCATAGAATCATGAATTAAATCAGAAAAAATGCTTAGAACTACCCTTTGGAATCTTGCAAACTCAATACATAATCCAAAAGGAAGTAATTTGTAAGCATAAGTTCCCCATTGGAGCTACTTGGATTTGGTTATATCCACTAAAACCATCCAAGAATGAAAAATACTGTTTCCTTGCCAATGTACCAAGGAGTTGATCTATAAAGGGGAGCAGAAAATGATCTTTGAAGGTGGATTTATTCAATTCCCTATAATCAATGCATACTCTCAATTTTCCGTTTTTCTTTGGAACAATCACTAATTGTGAGACCCACTAACTATCTGATATTGGATAAATGAAATTCACATTCAATAGTTTTTGTAATTCCTCTTTAACGATTTCCCTTAGATTTTGATTCATCCTCCTCTGAGGTTGTCGAATTGGTCTGACATTTTCTTCAATATATATATATATATATATATATATATATATATATATATATGATGCATACAAGTATTATGATTAAATCCTTTCATATTAGTGTATTCCCATGCATAAGCAGAGGAATGTTCTTGTAACATCTTTATCAATTCTTTCTTTTGAGATTATTCAAGATTATTATTAATATTCAATTTTTTTTTCTCGGAAAGATTTCTATTAAAGAATTGCCAATTTTTTTCCATAAAATGTAAATCCATTTGATGAGATGATAAATATTCAACATTACATTGTTCTTTAAAACCTTGGTCTTGTTCACAATATGAGGAAGAATCATTATTATTCACCAAATTTAAAATATGATCTTCTTCATCTATTTGCGAAGTAGCAAATATTGGTTTTATATAAAAGTCTTCGTTATCATCATCTATCCAAACTTCACTTTCTACTTCTATTGTTTTTTTTTCAAGGGGTATAGAGTGAATTCATTAGTAGATATTCCATCAGAGATAAACATCTCACTAGATCTACAACTTATGAAAGCATTAGCTCTAGCTAACCATGATATACCTAGAATCAATAGATGTCATCCTAATTTTTTCTTGGGAGTTAAAATCATAAAATAAACAGGATATTCTAGAGAATCTAAGGAGACAGATACATATTCTAACACACCATTTGGTTTGATAACATATCTATCTGTTAACTATAGTAATGTTGGTGTGTATTGAAGATTGGAAAGTTTTAATTGATCCATAGTTTGTTTGCTCATGATATTGATATACTCCTAAATCAATAAATGTGTTTGGAATCTCAATAACATTAATGTGTTTTTTTACAATGGGGCTACCTAGATCTATATATTTTTGAACTGTTGGTTTCCCCATCATAATATCTACAATTTTCCCGACTAACTAGATTTTTCAACTTATTTTCTTTTTCTTCCTGGTTTTTTAATGCTTAACTCCTTGATTGTCCTTGCAAATATTGGTATTTCCTTTATAGATTGTAATATAGGAATTTTTATGCAAACATTTTTCAGTTCATCTAACATGTAATATTCAGGTAACACAATTTGTTTCTCTATTCCTTTTTCAATATTTAGCCTTTCAGGAAAAGGTGGATTTTAAATAGAAATAGAAGGTTATTCCTGCAATGGGAGTTGAGTTTATTGAATTATCATTAGAATGTGCAGGGGTGCTTTCTTTCTAAGGAATTTCTTCTTGATTAAGAGATGTTTCTTTCTCAAGAAGTTCATCCTCTTCTTGAATAACAACAAATGGAAACTTCTTTTCCAAAACTATACCAGATCTAAGTTGGACATTATTTATATCTAATGGATTTATCATGCAGTCTTGGAAACTCTGACCTTCTATATTGTAAACAAGTTGTGAATTTTTATTATTTGGGTTAGGAAGTGGCTGAGTAGGTAGTTGATTGGTTTTCTGAGGGTATGATGTGGATGGTAATGGAAGTGGTGATTAGAAGGCCGAGTTTTCATTTGAGATTGTAGAAAGGAATTTGAATGAGGAGGATAATATGGAGGTTGATATGGAATAAATGGTTGTTGAAACTGATTATACCAAGGATTCCTAGGAGGGTACTGCCAACCTTGTGTCCATAATGGATTTTGAGGTGGCTAATTTTTCCAAGGCATTGGAATATTCTAATTATTATGAGGTTGTGGATATGATTGGTATTGTGGGTTAAGACCTTGTACTACATTTGGCTGTGTGGTTGCTATGGTCTTTTACCAATAAAATAAAGTGACTCAACTTGGCTTGTTTCAGCTTCATTTTGCAAGACTGATTTAAGTCCAGGGATTGCAGGGCATACCTTTGCGTCATGGTTTTCTGCACAAATAGCACATATTTCCACACTATCAAGAGGGCATTCTCTTAGAGAATGTTTCTTTCTGCATCTAGGACAAAAAATTGATAATGCAACATTTTTAGTTTTTTGCTTGTTTTGAATCTTAAGGGTATCTAGTTGTTCACTAAGACTCCCTAAAATACCTATTTTGAAATTGTCAAGACAATTACCTATTTCTTCTCTACTTACTATTCGAGTTGCATATTTATTAATCTTAGACATAATAAGGTCTCCTGGATTTTTCTTGTTTCTAGCCTTACCTCTTGAAATATGTGTACAAAGTTCACAAATTTCTCTAAATGATAACTATGAAACATCTCCTGTGCCCATTAAATTGAGAATATCTGCCCACTCATCTCTAATGGCTTTCAACAAAAGAGATTTCATATTTTCATCATCTAGATTTGATGCAGGGGCATTAGGCTCAAGGAATACTTTGTAATTTTATAAGACATAGGGGGTCTTATGTTTTTGAGTTCTCATGTAATTATTCGTATTTTGAATAAATATAGTGAGGAATTGTAAATGTTCTCAAATCATTGAAGAACATGAGAGGAAGTTGATTTAGCTAGGAATGTGAAGAGTCAGGGATTTAGGCTAATTTTAGGACCTTGAGAAATCCAAGAGTTTGTGGAGCTGTCAAAGAAGCTGAGTCGATTCATTAATATTTTGTATAAATGTAAGCATCAAGTAGAGGTCTGGGGAGATAGCTGTTCAGGGGACAGAGTGAGAGTAGAAGGCCATTGAAATTGAAGATCTGGCCGAGGACCAGAAGTTCTGTAAGTGAACTCATGTATATATGTGAAAGGATTTGTTCCAGTATTAATTGATTTAAACTCTGTGTGGTAGGCTTTGCGTTTCAATAAGAAATTGAATGAGTGAAAATATCTGAATTGTAACCTCTGTGTTAATGGTTGAATTGATGTCTCTGTGAGAAAGATTATGGGTCGAATGCATATGAATTCCCGTTCTAAGTCTGTATAAAGTAAAGGCACATTTATCCTATGTGAAGGGTCTCTAATCGTATGAGAGATTCAATTGTTATTGATACGTTTGGTGCAGAGAATTGTTGGGTTCGATTTGCATAAATCGATGCCCATTCTTGGAGAAGTCACCATGCAGGCAATTGATTTAGTAAATTACACATTCTGTTGGGTAATAAATAATACTGTGTGACCAGATTTAAAGTCATATGAAAAGGGTTGAAGATACCGTGTGAAACGTTATCAGTGAACGTTTATCCCGTTTAGAAATTGTTTTTTGTGGGCTCGAACAAATATTTCAATTGAGTTTTAGTTTTGAGTTAATATGTATGAATCGAGAAAGTGGTGAGTTAATAACTTTATCATATAAAGTTTAATTATGTCGACTTTTGAATAAAAAGTGAAGTTGTGAAACCGTAAGTAATATTTATAAGGGGGTTAATCCATTGAATCAGGAATTTTAAAAGATATGTGAAGTCTTGTGAGCGGGATCTATATATATTTTGAGCACTGATATAGTAATCAAAGCTAATAAGGCACGTCATTTAAAGTGTGTTGGTATGCCGTGTACTCAGAGATTTGGGTTATATGCATTGTGGGGTTTTATAACCTTAATTGAACAATGAACTTCCACAAGAGAAGAATAATCTGGGTTATCTTGTTGATGGGGTTTATAACCATAAGAACTTTGAATTAATATCTCAAATCTCAGATTTGAGATATTAAAGCTTCTGCATTTAATTATTTAAATTTCCAATTCAGGGAATAGAATGTTGGATTGCCCAGATTGAGAATAGTATTGGAGTTAAAAATGAATGCATTTTATATGCAGCTTTGAGAGTGGGAATGTGAGAATTTGCAGGGTGCCCGGAATCAAGTGGTATTAGAGATGGAATAGCTCGTTGAAAATAATTTTTTTAAATGCATGTGTACTGAAATAGTGAAGGAAATTTGAAGTTTAAATCTGTTTAAGAGTGATTGCAGATTTGAAGAGGGGTGCAGTGAACAAAGATTTGCAGAACTGAATGAATGAAGAGCAAGATCATTCAGGGATCTTGCAGGTAAAATAATTTTAAATATGATTGCAGAATTATGGTTGCAAAAAGTGAAGATAGAGTTTTGATGATAATGGCAGTGAACCTGATATTCAGCTATAGGTTGAATAGGGAGGAAAATTGCAGTGTTCTCAAGAGAAGGTGTGTTGATGAGCAGTGTTTAACTCTGGTTTGAAGAATTGTTTGCAGAATTCAGATTGCAGGCAATTGAAGAAATCTCAGCAAAAGAAGATCATAGCTTTGAGAGCAGTGATGAAAGAGTCCAGTAGAGGATTCTAAAGTGCAGAAGAAAGTGTGGCAGAACCTTGAGGAGATTCAACCGAGGTTGAATGAGTTCTAAGAGTTGCAGAGTGAAGCCTAGAGAGGGCAGAAGAGAGTGCTCAGAAGGTTCTAGCAGATAGGGGACCAGTACTTGCCAAAAGCCCAGATCCGGAGGAAAGGATTGGTGAGGTAAGTGGCAGCAGGAAAGCTTGTTGTTGCAGAGGCTTGGTGCAGCTGATGAGCGAAGAACTCATCGAGAAGAAGATGAATTCTAAAAGTCATATAGAAGAGAGCAGAGGTTCAGAGAGAGGCCACAACAGAGAGGTAAAGGAAGATGCCAAAGAAAATGGCATGAGGAAGAAATTTACTGATGCAGAATATTAGAAAGAGGTAGTAGAGATTAGAGAATAGTTTAACAAATTGAAGATGATGATAGAGGAAAGCAAGAGAGATGGTTGGCTCATGAAGAAGAAAGTGAAGTGGCATAGGCTACAGGTGAAGAAAGATCAGATGATCAGCTCAGCAGAAAGGGAGATTACTTAGGATGATTGAGTATTTGGAGAAGGACTTGAAGACTAAAACTTCAAGTGAGACCAAGGGATGAATTGACTTTGCATCTGATGATTTTTGTATTTTTTTAGAAAAGATGAGAAAGCTTGAATAGAGGAAGAGTGCACAATTGGAATGTGCAGAACTCAGAGCAGCTGAGTTGAAAAAGGAAGTTTCTGTTTATGAAGCAGGACAGAGTGAAGTCATGGGTACAGGTGAAGAATGTAGATCTATGAATGATCTTATGAATCATGATGAAGAATTAAGGCAATAAGAAGTTTGTCTTGCTGAAGAGAAAATCATTGATGATTTCCTGAGTTATTGGACAAGTCCAGATCAACTGCTTGATGTAAAGCCTTGTATTTTTGAATCTAACAATTATAAGGTGATGACAGGTTCTAAAAGAGAAGAGGATCAGTCTGAGGCACTGATAAATGAAGCAATCAAGACTGAAAAGTCTTGTGGGTTTAAAACTAAAGAGTTGTGTATGTTTGCAGGTACATCACAGGGAGATGAACCAGCTTTAAAGTTTGTTGAGGAAGAGAAATTGAATCTGGAATCTATTCAGATCAATGCTGAGATAGCCATATCTCAGGAGAAATTGAAGACAAGAGGGTATGGATGATAGGGTGGTTGCAAGGGCTCAACAATTAAGAGCAAGAGCCGGAGTAAAAGCATCAAAATTCTTGAAGACAGTAACAACAGTAGTATTGGAAATTACAACAGTAGAAATTGGAGGCAGCAGCAGTGGGAAAAGTAATTTCTGGATAGAAGATAAACTGGACAGAGAAATTGAAAACATCAAAGAACCGATAAGGAAGGTGTCTCAGAAGTAGCAGACAGTAGCAAGAAATTAGAAGAATTTTAGCAAAGGAAAGACAAGAAGAGATTGTGAAAGCATAGCTGGAGGCAAGATGTAGAACAAGATATGGGAACCTGGAGAAATGCAGTTGGAGAATAATGCAGCTGTTGGAAAAAAGCAAAACAAAGTATGGGACCCAGGAAAATAAACTGCAGACACATGATCAGGAGATCATGATCAATTTGAAATTTGGGAGTCTGATGCAGGGGCATTAGGCTCAAGGAATACTTTGTAATTTTATAAGACATAGGGGGGTCTTATGTTTTTGAGTTCTCATGTAATTATTCGTATTTTGAATAAATATAATGAGGAATTGTAAATGTTCTCAAATCATTGAAGAACATAAGAGGAAGTTGATTAAGCTAGGAATGTGAAGAGTCAGGGATTTAGGCTAATTTTAGGACCTTGAGAAATCCAAGAGTTTGTGGAGCTGTCAAAGAAGATGAGTCGATTCATTAATATTTTTTATAAATGTAAGCATCAAGTAGAGGTCTGGGGAGATAGCTGTTCAGGGGACAGAGTGAGAGTAGAAGGCCATTGAAATTGAAGATCTGGCCAAGGACCAAAATTTCTGTAAGTGAACTCATGTGTATATGTGAAAGGATTTGTTCCAGTATTAATTGATTTAAACTCTGTGTGGTAGGCTTTGCGTTTCAATAAGAAATTGAATGTGCGAAAATATCTGAATTGTAACCTTTGTGTTAATGGTTGAATTGATGTCTCTGTGTGAAAGATTATGGTTCGAATTCATCTGAATTCCCGTTCTAAGTCTGTATAAAGTAAAGGCACATTTATCCTATGTGAAGGGTCTCTAATCGTATGAGAGATTCAATTGTTATTGTTACGTTTGGTGCGGAGAATTGTTGGGTTTGATTTGCATAAATCGATGCCCATTCTTGGAGAAGTCACCATGCAGGCAATTGATTTAGTAAATTACACATTCTGTTGGGTAATAAATAATACTGTGTGACCAGATTTAAAGTCACATGAAAAGGGTTGAAGATACCGTGTGAAATGTTACATTTCACAAATGAATGGTTCAAGCTTTGAGCGTAATTGAAGTCGGGTTGAGAGTTATCAAACTCTGTTGTGAAAAAGGCGTGAAGGAAGTCAGAATTTGATGTGTAGCCCAAGATTGTGAACTCAGGGTTGTAGAATTGGGCGGAACTTCCATGTGAGGTCAATTTATATATATGAAAGCGTAGAGCTGAAAGATTAGAGCCAAGAATCACCCATGCGTTGGTTAACTGATTGAGTTTTATTTAAACCTGTTCGAATGTTTGAAGGGAGTCGTTGAAGGACCACACTAAAGAATGAAGTGGAACCGTGAGTTCGATGGAACCGTAAAGGAGGAACAGTAATGGCGGTTTTCTTTATCAAACCCGGTGGTCTCGCACAACTCCTTAAGTGGTAAGTGGATTTACAAAAAAAAAACGTGATATCAGTAATTGAAGGATGCGTGGCATAAGTGGTAAGTTTAAAACCACTTTTGTCGCGTTTTTTTTGAGTGTTAAAGCCTTGTGGTGAAAAAAATGCGATTCCCGTCCGATTTCTAGTCAGCTGAGATCGACGACGTTCGCGCTGTCAAGTTGTGCGGACGATAACGAAGGTGTGGTGAACGTTTATCCCATTCAGAAATTGTTTGTTGTGGGCCCGAACAGATATTTCAATTGAGTTTTAGTTTTGAGTTAATATGTATGAATCAAGAAAGTGGCGAGTTAATAACTTTATCATATAAAGTTTAATTATGTCGAATTTTGAATAAAAAGTGAAGTTGTGAAACCGTAAGTAATATTTATAAGGGGGTTAATCCATTGAATCGGGAATTTTAAAAGATATGTGAAGTCTTGTGAGTGGGATCTATATATATGTTGAGCATTGATATATTAATCAAAGCTAATAAGGCACGGACTCAGTTAAAGTGTGTTGGTATGCCGTGTACTCATAGATTTGGGTTATATGCATCATGGGGTTTTATAACCTTAATTGAACAGTGAACTTCCACAAGAGAAGAATAATCTGGGTTATCTTGTTGATGGGGTTTATAACCATAAGAACTTTGAATTAATATCTCAAATCTCAGATTTGAGATATTAAAGCTTCCGCATTTAATTATTTAAATTGCCAGTTCAGAGAATAGAATGTTGGATTGCCAGATTGAGAATTGTATTGGAGTTAAAAATGAATGCATTTTATATGCAGCTTTGAGAGTGGGAATGTGAGAATTTGTAGGGTGCCTGGCATCAAGATTATGCATTTTAGCCCTTTTAACATTGTAAGCAAATATTTCAACCAAATCTTCAAGATTTTCATCCTCTTTTTGCATCATTTTAAAGACTTCATCTTTAAGGTTATGAGGCATACACTAGTACTTTTATTTTCCTAAGAACATATCTTTCATTTCTTCCCATGTTCGTATGGTATGTGTTCCTAATCCCATAAACCATTTAATTGATCCTTCTTTAAGAGTGGCTGGAAACAATTTCAATTTTTGAGAATCAAGCAAGTAGTCATAGGATCTACACAAGACTTCAAACTCAAAAATAAACGTTTTAGGATCCTCATGGAAAATTTGGGAGGATGGAGGGTGAGATATCTTCATCGTGGCTGTGGTACCTTCATCTAAGATGGGAAATCTAAGAGGTTATGGTTCTCCTCTTCCACCTTCAAGCATAAATTCACCATTCACATTGTGTACCTCTCATTCCCCTTCTCTTGCCATTGTAGATGATTCAGAGTGAATATAAGGTTCTATAATTGGATTTTCTAGGTCCTCCTTTGGTTCTTCTACCAATGGGATGTTAAATAAGTTTCTCCTTCCTCTTCTCTAGGGAATTATAGTTCTTGTCCTAGAAGTTGTTCTCCAGTTGAAGATAGAAAGATTACTCCTTCTTTTGGGGATGTAGGTTATTATACTATATGTAATCAGGCGAGTGATAAAAGGATTAACAATCTCCCCCTTTGTCATTGATGGAAAATATTCTTGCCTTTTCAACATTCTCTCCCCCTTTGACATCAATGGCAAACGGGGTGCCTAAGTACTCCCCCTGATAAGCTGCTTCTTTTCTTCATGAATAGTAAGTAATTCTTCATAGGTACATTGCTCCCCATGTCATGGTGCTCTTCCATTTGGAAATGTGGTCCATTATAGATTACATTTCTTCATGTGATGAACCAACTCCCCCTGCCTACATAAACACCTCTAGCTCAAAAAATATTTCTTGCTTTGTGGTCTAATGGAAGACCTCTCCAACAATGGTCCATCGAATGAGAAGGGATTATGTTCTTCAATGGAGTTGCTTCCGAGAGATAATCTATCAAAATATGATTGTCCATGTATGACTCATCAAGGATTTCATAGGGCCCTTTCATGAATAGCTTCTACAAAAAAGCTTAATTTTCCCAGAATCCCCCTAAATGTATGCATGGTCTCGTTTTGACAGAGTTTCATTATCAATTACTTGGAATATCAAGGATGACTTCATCAAGTCAGGTGTTGTTGGTTGGAGTGTTCAAAATATTTCTGAAGGAAATTTGCTTCCTTCTCCATACTTGTGTAACTTTCTTCTCTGGCATGGTTCTAGTTTGTGTAAGGGCCCAAGTCAAGTTACAATCACGTGCCATATGTCCAATGTTATGGCAATTGAAGCACTCTATCTTGTTCATGAATAAGAAATCATGACTTCTTCTTGCAAAATTTCTTCTAGGAGATTGACGGGGACCATTATATTGGTCTTTGTGATATGCCCTACAATATTTTTCCACGTGCCCAAAGTTTGTACAAGAATAAAAATAACCAAGAAATATACTTTGGTACCTGGAGGATGGAGATTGTGTTGATGTACTTCCAAAATCATTTTGTCTTAGGATCCTTTGATCAAATTTATTACCTCTTACATTCTTGACACCATTTTCATATCTTCTTGGAGTAGGGTTTCTTCTAATGTCATCTTGACTCTTGCCTTTGTTGGTGCTGGGATCATCAACATCTCTTTCTAGCTTCCTCACATCCTTATTATTTGAAGCATTATCATTCTTGCTTGAGGGTTCACCTGCATAGCCAAGACCTGATTTATCAAGGGGGGATATTTGATGACTTAGGATATCATCTAGGGTTTGAGAACTCTTCAAGTTCTTATTCAGCAAGTCAACTTCCTTTTTAAGAGAGACAATTTCTCCTTTCAATTTTTCACAATCTTTATCTTTCATGACTAGTTGCTTCTTCATTTCTTCCATCATCCTTGTTACTTTGTGTGCTTTGTTTTTAAGGGAGATGATATTTGATTTCATTATGAAGACTTATTCATTCTTATTTGCTAGACTGCTCTCCATTTATTCTTTTATTCTTGTAGCTTCACATGTTTCGGCCTTGAGAAGATTGAAGTTTGATTTTAGTTTGAAGATTTCTTCATCTTTTTCTTCTAGTTGGCATATCATGCTGTTTCTCTGATTTTCTACTTCATGAAATTTTCCTTCTATGAATGCCAAAGTTTTCATCACCTTCTCGACTCCTTGTGCTTATTTCCTTGCTTCTTCTAGTTGAGATCTAAGAGAGGAGACCTCTTCCTTGTATTTCCCAATCTCTGCTTCAAGATTGTTCAAGCTCTTAAGTCTTTGTTCAAGGTGACTTGACAAAGCTTCTTACCTTTTCTTTGCCTTATCCAATTGATTTGTCATAGATATGCCTTCTTCATGATTCTTTCTTTTGTTTTGATGAAATTCCTCCTTAAGTTTGGCGAGCTCCTCATCTCTTTCTTGTAATTGAAGCTTGAAAAAGACAACTTCCTTCCTTGTCTTGTCTTGGTTACCATCTTGCGCTTCCTTCTTAAGTTCCTCATTTTCCTTTTTCAAATTGTTAATCTCTTCCATGGGAGCCATAAGTTTATTCAGGAGATCTTCTTTAAAGTCTTCTTTGTTCTCTTCATCTTCTAGGTCTTCTTTAGCCTTGTTGTCATCTCTCTTATCTTCAGCTTCGTTGATGGACTCTGGACTTCCTTCTTGTTTTTCATACCTTCTGGACTAGAGATAATTGTCAACGCTCCCTTTGAGTGAAGATCATGAAGTTTGTCCCATATGACTTTTGCTGACGAACATATTTCAAAATTGACCTTCACAGAATTTGGTAACCCATTCAAAATTGCCTTCATTGCTCTTGTATTGTACTCCTTGGATTCTTCGTCCATCGTGTCATTAGTAATCACTGATTTCAATCATTCAAACACCAATTCGCTACTCTCATTCTTGCTCCCCATATATCAAATTTCATTCAAACAATGAGCTCTTCGCAAATTGGATTGACTTCAAACTCAATTTCGATGGTTAGAACAATAATATTACTAGAGGATTGGAGTATTCTTCCTGGTTTTCCCATTTGTGTTCTAATGATCAACTTTCAAGATGTTAGGCTTTTGAAAGGAAGCTAATGCTCATACTAATTGTTGGAGACTGGGGGTGAATCAATATTTATTTTCAATTGTTAATTTTACCAGTTAGATCACTTATATTTAGAACACAAAATGAACAATGATGGAATAGATACTTTTATTAATTTATTCTTTACAATAAATAAAGTACAATAATGATATAGGGCTCCAACCCTAGATGATGACTCTAATCTTCCAGGCTCCAACCTTGTCAATTTGAGGCACCAACCTCTAGGGCTCCAACCCTATCTTCCAAGGCACCGACCTTGTCTCTATGAGGCTCCAACCTCTTGGGCTCCAACCCTCAACTTCACTTCATCAAAATATGTTTGGTTAATCTTCACAACTCCCAATGACTTCTTCAACAAGCCCTGTTAATCTTCAGTAATGACCTCACTTAGTCTCCACGTCACTTCATCAATGACAACCTTGTTCTTCACATGAAGGTGTCACCAAAACTCTTCATGGTACCCAAAACAAGGATCTCCAAGGTTACATCATGATGGCTTCAATGCATCATGGTATCCAATAATGTCTCCAAGATCAGCTCAAGCTTCTCAACAAGATGTCTTCAAGGTTTGCACCAAATAATTATTCAAGTACTTAACAATGTCTTCAATGCTCCAGCTGTCTAGAATGAGTTGCTCCAAGATATTATCCAAGGTGTTCTTCAATAGCCTGCCCCAAGAAATCTTTAATGTCTTTAAGATGCTTCAGCAAGGGTGCTCCAAAATAGGTCTTTAATTATATCTTCTAGCTCTTCAATTTTGTTCCAAATTCTGGCCTCAAACTCTCTTATACAATATGCTTAATAGTTCTTCCAAGTCTACTTCAAGGGAGTTACTAGATTGTTTCAAAAATGCCAAGTTGACTGCTATTTAAGATTGGTATTTATGCTTCAATATAGTCTAACTCTGCTTACAAGAGACACTTCTTCTGGCCTGCTTCAAGGTGCACAATAGGCTCTTCCAATTAAGTCTTCAAAGACTCTTTAACATATCATAGTCCCACAACAAATATAGGTGTCCAAAATTGTGTCTCCATAATTCTGAAGAAAATGTTATAACAGGTCCGTATTTTGTGTCTCCACAGGTTTTCTGTACACTGCCAGTACTTTTTCTTTAAATAGCTCTTGGTGTCTTTCAACAAGTCTATCTTATCCCTCTTACAAAATCTGTCACAGGTCCGAGTTATGTTGCTGTCCAGAAAACTATACTTCTGATCCGAGCTCTCCTTCAAACACAACCTACAGGTCTAAGGTTTATATATATGATGAGCCCTCCTCAAACTGTGATCTTCCTTCCTGCAATCCGAGTTCTGTATTGTCCAAATTAAATGACAGCCAACCACATATATCTTTGTAATTACAGGTCTGGAATAGGTGGCTACCACTGTAATGTTTCAGGACTTTATTTCAAGTATGAAATATATATATAAAATCCATAGATGGCTTTCCAAAATAGTTTGTTGTCCGACTTTGAAAAGGAATAACCCAAACAAACAACTCTTAAATCCTCCTCTCCTCATTGTTCCGTATCTTATCTCTGAAATGATCACCTAAATTTTGATGCTAAAATGAAGCTTTTCAACGTCAATTTATAATAGGCTTCGACCCTTAATGAAGAGACACGTCTCATGGAGAGAGGCCGACATGAAGGATTGTGTATAGGTCGGCTAGCTGCTAGGATTAATTTCCTTAACTTAAAAAATCAATATCTTTCAAACCGCTTCGAGTTTCGAGTTGAGTAATAGTTCGTTGGAAAGGAAAAAATATGCTCTTCAAGATAATGTAGGTGTCATTAAGGAATTTTTCCTCTAAGGTAGAATTTTTTTTTTTTTTTTTAATGTGACTGATTATTTATAAGTGCAGAAATGGAGGCAAGGCATAATGCCTTTGAGTGTAGGGCTTCTTCATGGTTTGATTTCTTCGTTGATTGTCTTCATAATCATGTCCTAGCCTTCTTCAACATAGGATCACCATAATCTTGTCCTTGCCTTCTTCAACATAGGGTCACTGGGTCAGTTGTCCTTAAGATAGTGTAGAGATATTTCATCAATCAAATGCAACATCATTATGTAGTCTTCATCATAAGGACATCAAGATTCACATCATTGGAGTTTTTTCATGTCATCATAAAATTATATTTCATCAATCAAATGCAGCATCATTATGTAGTCTTCATCATAAGGACATCGAGCTTCACACCGTTGGAGATTTGTCATGTCATCATCAAATTATCGGAGGTAGGACATGTAATCATGTAGTGTTATCATTAAGATCATTAGAGGTAGGACATGTCATCATGTGTATGTCTTCTAGTCCTTCATCAAGTGAAGTGATATGGTAGTCTTCCATTATGATCATTGCTGGGTCAATTTACTGTTGCAAATTAACGCAAGTATTTAATATCAATTCGGGTTGGTGAACTTAGAAGCATCCCCAGAGTATATGGGTTTCAATTACAGCCAAATTTAGAAGATGAACTAATGATGGTTAGTTAAATGCATATTACAAATATAAAAACTAACTTAATTAATTTCTAAACAATGGTTTAAGATATATGGAATAATAATCAAGAGGCTCTATGTTCAAAGATCTCGGTTGTCCTTAATTACTGGTTGCATTATATCATCAATACCATTGTGAAAACATGAAAGCAGGAAATCTAACACTAAACAATAGATTAAGATATATGAAATAATAATCAAGAGGCTCTATGTTCAGAGATCCCGATTGTCCTTAATTACTGGTTGCATTATGTCTTTAACACTACTGTGAAATCATGAAAGCAGGAAATCTAACACTAAACAATGGATTAAGATATATGAAATAGTAATCAAGAGGCTCTATGTTGAGAGATCTCGGTTGTCCTTAATTACTGGTTGTATTATATCATCAATACCATTGTGAAAACATGAAAGAAGGAAATCTAACACTAAACAATGGATTAAGATATATGAAATAATAATCAAGAGGCTCTATGTTCAGAGATCCCGGTTGTCCTTAATTATTGGTTGCATTATATCATCAATACCATTGTGAAAACATGAAAGCAGGAAACAATAAATCTAAGTAAACTAGTTCACAAATTATAGCTATGAAAACTAAGAAGTTCACTTAGCTCGGTGTGGGGACCCTTCCGCCCTTGCCTTGCGCACTGTAAGTAAACTCAGCTACTCAAGACTTAAAGAAATCAATCAGCATGTAGCATCATCAAAATATGGTAGAACATATCTTCTATTATGCCTTCAAGTCTCAAAGATAATAATAATAACTCATACAAGTTCCAATTGTCAAAACCTTCAAAGTGTGAGGCTTAAATAGATGAAATATCTAACAAACTGATCTAAAATGTCTCAAGTAATCATACATATCCATATCCTATCATATCAAGTCAAATTCATCTACCATATCCATCATAATCTGGAAAAATCCCATAAAATAAGAGTGTTGACCTAGTTTATAGGGATCCTCCATAAAGACTGGTCTTGTTTGATCGCCTTTGACTGAGCCTATTAAAGCTTAATCTAACTATACCAATAGGTGTACTGTTACTTATAGTTCCCGATATTTCTATAAACATATCCAGCTTGAGCCCAAGTTTCCTTCACATATGCAAACCATCATGTTATTACGGGAATTTCTGCTGCTGTCCAAAATTGCACTTAAATTCCAATTTTCACAAACACATCTAATAATTGAAAAACATAAATTAAATACCTGTATATGCATATTTAGGTATATGTGAGGTGAATATGATGGTAAATGGATGGATAATGTAGTGAAATAAAATGTATTTCTTAAGCAAAAAGAGATAAAAAACAAGGCCCAACATCTCGCCCAAACTGAAGATCAAGCATGTCCTCATGCTTGCTGTTTCCTCTTTGACCTTCTGAGTCCTGATGCTGATACTATCCCTGATCCTATAACCTCATGTTGTGCTGTGTGAAAAATAGAATCCATGTCCTTACCCTGTTCTTCTTTATAGATGGAAGTTTTTACTTTCTGCTTCTCATACTTAGCTTTCTAGGAGTTTTTCTCCTGAAGCCACTTTAAAGCCTGTGTGTAGAGAAGATTGTTTTTGTTTTTCATCTTCTCCATCTCCTCACTAATCTTCTCATTCTCTTTAACCAATTTTTAATTGGTTAGTTTATAATTTTCATTCTCCTCTTTCAAGTGTCTTTCCATGAGTTTTCTTATTTCTAAGCTATCAATAAGCTCTTTAACTATGAAAAGATTCTGATCTTTCTCTTTTGAATATTTAGAAACTGAAACAATTTCTACTTCATTGTTCTCAAAGCAGGAATCTTTATCTAAAGCATCCTCATAGACTTGTTGTTCCATTCTTTCAAGAATTTCAGTGGCCTATTTTCTAATAGGAGAAATTTCCACAATTTGTATCTCTAGTTCTACTGAATGTTTCCCTTTTTGCCTCCTGGGAATAGTCAAGAAAGATGTTTCTTTTTCTAACACCATTGCTCCCTGCTGTTTCTTTGATCTTGTAGATGGATAAAGAGATGTATGCATGATTTTTCTTGTTTCTTCTATGGGTTTAATTTTGTTTTCCACAATTTGTTCTACAGACCCATTTTCTGCTAGGAAATCCTCCCAAACCATCCCATTAATATTCAATTGATGATCTACAAGAATTTTAATGAGTCCCTGGTGAATGAATTGAACTTCTTTTGGTTTGGCTTCTTATTTAATGCTTTCTATCATTTTCATCAAACTCCTGTAGAAGAAATATGGCAAATTTATCCTTATGTCTCCCTTTATGTGTTGTAGTATCCTTACATGGTAAAGATGTACTACACTGAATCTAGTATCACAAGTGAAATATTTCCGAATTATTAACACCAATTCAGCCCATGGTTCATTAAACCATTCCCTTGAAATACCTTTTGATCTGTCAAAGGATCCTTTCCTATTTTTACCTAGGAAAAATGTCCAGCCTTTATCTCTAAAATGCAAACCTTTATGATATAACTCTCCTGAAAATGATAAAACTAATGCTTCAGAGATATATTCAGGACTTAAAGAGATATGCATATTTAGTGAAATGAAGTCGCCTTCACTAAGTGGGCCCGCAGGCAAATTCTGGCGCAAAGTCTATTTTTAGACTATGTCTATTTTTAGACATACGGAGCATAATTTGGGAATTCTACTTGGAGATTCTTGAAGTATGCTACATGCTGGTAAAAATAGATGAGACCCTATTTTTTAGGACCCAGACTATTTTTAGACTGATCTCCTAAAAATATGGAAGTCAAATATTATTTTCCCTTAATAATATTTTGACTATAAACAGCAGTTTACTCTCTTGGCGCACTTCAGTTTGAGTCATGGAGGTGACTCATGCAACTGACACAAGGAATCACGTGGTTCCTAGGGTTTGATAGCATCTTGCATGGTTGGCTTCAGTTAGACTTCAGTGGCAGGAGTTTTGGAGGAGTTAACGGGACAGATAGTGGAGTTGTGTTCTGTTTGTTTTAGTTGAACTAGTTGGGATTAGTTAAACTAACTAATAAATTAGATATGAGTGGAGTAAATTAAATAATATTTAATTTACTAAATATTAACTCATTAGTCAACTCAAGAACACTTCAGTTCACTACAGTGCATGATCAGTTCGGTGAAGACCAGTGAAAGAGATAGATGAAAGGGTAGAGTTAGCTATCAGTTGTAACTATACTGTTGCTATTTGCAACACATAGATAGGTGGAGTAAGCTATGAGTATTGCAAAGTTTAGGCTGGTGGTTTATCTATATAAGGAGGCCATCCCATAGCTTTGAAATACGAAATCAAGGTTGGCTATCAAGTGGCTAAGGATTGGAGCAAGTGATTTGCTAGATCTAGCTTGATAGTGTGTAGCATGGGAGGTAGTGCATGAGAGCTTGTGAAGAGTTTTTGTACTATGATTGTTACATGATTTCTCCATTATAATATACACAATAGTTGCGGGGTTTTCAGCTATAGGCTTTCCCCATACATACTGAGTTAATGTGTGATTGAATTGATGTGAGATTGCTTCTGTTATTTCCGCATGTGACAATTAATTGTAGAAGAAGGTTATGTGTTATGTATGCAATTCGAAATTGATATATGACCAGGTTAATCTTCAGTGAATAAGTGATTTATTCGGCTAATTTCTACATGGTATCGGAGCGAGATTAATTGTCGAGATCTATTACGGTGATTGCAAACTTATTTCCTCGGACAGAGTCTGCATGCGGGCCAGGTAGCCTTCGGAATATTCATCCTTCTTTGTAAGGTGAAAGATCTGGTGAATGCCCTTGCAGTCAATCTCTGATTTGGAAATAATTTGTTTTCAAGTATAGATCGGAAGTGATAGAGCTTTGAGTTTGGAATTCGAATTTTGCAGAAGGTTGATCTTCTTGGTGCCGGTGTTGAAAGATGTCTTCTTTCAATGGTTTGCGACTCGAATATGCTCTTGAAGGCAGTTCGAACTATGTTGCATGGAAGGATCGAATGGAGGCAGTGTTAGAAGATAATGGTCTGAAGGAGTTCGTGGATGCGGATGTCCTAAAGCCCACTGATGCAGCTTTGGTCGATGCATGGCAAAAGAAGATCGCGAAATGTCGAAGGATCCTGTTGGAGGGCGTCAAGGATCATATTGTATCCAGCCTTCATGGAGAGGCTACTCCATATTTAATGTGGAAAGCTTTGACGGATCTATTCCAGCAAGACACTAGCGAGTCGAGGCGCTCAAAGATAAGCCGTGAACATCAAGATGGAGAAGGGCGACAAAAAGACGCCAAATACTCACGGTTCACTCAAAGGCGTAGATGAGCGGGAAGTGTGTGGCCACAAAGTTTCATCGATTGTATGCTTAGTTTTATGTGCTGGGATCGTGGTTTGACAGCGGTCATTTCATATGACGAGAGATCGGGAGTTGTTCTCAGATCTGGAGGACAAGGATTTGGGTATGCACATCGAGATGGGCGATGACGGTAGATACAGTGCGACTGGTATCGGTACCGTATCCTTTCAGAGGGAGTCTGGTAAAACCTTTGTCTTAAAGGATGTCATGCATGTACCTGGATTGAAGAAGAACCTGATTTCAGTAGCGATGTTGGAGGATAAGGGGTATGATGTGGTCTTCAGCGAAGGAAAAGCCTTCCTGCGCAGTAAGACTACTGGAGAGACCCGGAAGATAGGGGTTCGAACTAAGAACCTTTATCAGTTGCAGGTAGATGACTGCGCAGCTATGGCATGCAAGGCGGGAGAAGTGGTGAGCCGGGATGATGAGGGCGAACTATGGCACAAGAGATTGGGCCATCTTCACCATGGAGCTTTGAAGATTCTGCAGCAGATTTCTACTGGACTTCCTAAGGGCACCCTTGCGCAGTCAGATCAGTGCAAGGGGTGTACTTTAGGGAAGTATGTGAGAGCCACCTTTCACGAGAAGGATAGTCGCGCCACGACGATCCTTGAGAGAGTTCACACAGACGTGTGTGGTCCTTTCTCAGTTGCTTCGACAGCAAAGCACAAGCATTATGTGATCTTTGTTGATGATTTCTCTCGAAAGTGCTGGATCTTCTTCATGCAGAAGAAGAGCGATACATTCGCGAAGTTCTGTGAGTTTAAAGCACTGGTCGAGAAGGAGTCTGGGAAGAAGGTGATTGCTCTAAGGAGTGATAACGGTGGTGAATTCATCTCGGCTGAATTCAAGGAGTTCTGCAGTGCAGAAGGGATTCGGAGAGAGCTCATCGCACCCCATAACCCACACCAGAACGGGGTGGCTGAGCGGAAGAACAGAACGATCGTGGGTGCTGCACGGGCGATGTTGCATGATCAGGGCCTACCCCTTCACTTGTGGGCTGAGGCATGCAATACAGCAGTGTATGTGCAGAACCGTTGTCCTCACAAGGTTCTTGGCATGAGTACACCAGAGGAGGCTTATTCTGGCAAGAGGCCCGATATTTCCCATTTGCGGATTTTCGGATCTCCTGTCTACATGCATGTGACGAAGGATGCGAGAAGGAAGCTGGATCCAACTGCTGAAGTTGGAATATTTGTGGGGTACACCGATACACCTCACAACTATCGGGTGTATGTGCCAGACAGTCGCAAGACTGTTGTGCGACGGGATATAAAATTTCAGGAGGAGAAAGCCATGCAGTGTTCGCTTGAGAGGGAGCTACACTTGCATGCAGATGAGGAGCTGTTAGTTCCTAAGGAGGAGCTTCCGGATGTGGATCAGCCACAAGAGGAGGTTCAGGAGGTGGAAGAAACCACTCAGGCAGCGCCAACCATCAGAGGGCGCATGCGCACTACAGAAGCTGAGCGACTGGCTCGGGATGCAGAGAAGGTTGTAGGACCACCTACAGCACAGCGCAGACAGAGACAGTCACCGGATCGGTACACTGGATACATGGCTCTTATGAGTCAATGTGTTGTGACAGAGCCATCCTCTTTTGAGGAAGCTGTGGAGGAACCCGCATGTGTTGATGCCATGATCGAAGAATATGATTCGATCATCAGGAACAGTGCATGGGAGATTGTCCCAAGACCGGTTGGGAAATCAGTTGTAGGTTCGCGATGGATCTACAAGGTGAAGCAGGCGGCTGACGGGAGTGTGGAGAAGTACAAGGCGAGATTTGTCACCCGTGGCTTCTCACAGATCGAAGGGATTGACTATGAGGAGACTTTTGCACCTGTCGCAAGGTACTCTTCCATACGGACGATCCTTGCTCTCTCAGCGCAGATGGGGTGGCACATTCATCAGATGGATGTGAAGACTGCGTTCCTCAATGGAGTTATTGAGGAAGAGGTGTACATAGAGCAGCCTCAAGGTTTTGAGATCTTCAGCAGTGAGTCGCATGTGTGCCGACTCAAGAGAGCACTGTATGGGCTGAAGCAAGCACCTCGTGCTTGGTACACTCGGATAGACAGCTACTTCACCGGGCTTGGATTCTCCAAGAGTGAGGCGGATCCAAACCCGTACCAGATTGTGGTGGAGGGGAAGCTGTTGATCATCGTACTGTATGTAGATGATCTGATTTTGACTGGCGACGAGCAGTTGATACTTCCATGCAAGGAGGATCTTGCACGAGAGTTTGAGATGAAGGACCTGCATCTCACATTTCGCATTGGATTCTGGTGCACAGAATGGAGATCATGAGCTGTGGCAAGTATGTTCCTGGAGATTCCCGGGAGAGTGCTCAACAGGCCGTAAGCCCGTTGATACCTCCTCTTCCGGAGGATGGAGGAAGGAGATGCTACGGAGGAGGTAAGGATGCCACTGCTCATCGGCGCCAGTGGGCTGCTGATGTATCTCGGTCAATACTCGACCCGGGATCATATGCTATGTGCAAGCAATCAGCCTTTCTTTAAGCATGTTAAGCCTACCAAGCCTTTTACAAGGGCACATGTATTGCGCCATATCGAGGTACATCGGGATATGGTCTATGGTACGTGAGCAAAGAGGATGGGAGGGGAAACTTTCTCTGTTCTTCTTTACCGATTGCAGACTGCGTGAGCCCAACAGACCGGAAGAGCACTTCTGGAGGAGTTTTCAGCATTGGGTCGACAGCAGTTTCCTGGTACAGCAAGAAGCAGAGATCCGTGGCACTCAGTTCAGCAGAGGCCGAGTACATGGCAGCAAGCTTGGCTGCATGTGAGGCTATTTGGATGAGGAAGATCCTCGCAGGTTTGTTCAGGTTGCATTTGGAGCCTACAGTGATCTACTGTGATAACCAGAGCCGCATCAAGCTCTCGGCTAATCCAGTTTTTCATGATAGGTCCAAACATATCGACATCAGGTACCATCACATCAGAGATTGTGTTCAGCGGAGGATCATGATGCTTTCATATGTTCCCACGGAGGATCAGGATGCCGACATCCTGACGAAGGCGCTCACCAGGAGCAAGTTCGAATTCCACAGAGACAGGATAGGGATTGCAGATAATCCATATCTTGCTGAGAGGGAGTGTTGAGAATGCAGCAAGATGATGGAGCTTAGTGAAATGAAGTCGCCTTCACTAAGTGGGCCCGCAGGCAAATTCTGGCGCAAAGTCTATTTTTAGACTATGTCTATTTTTAGACATACTGAGCATAATTTGGGAATTCTACTTGGAGATTCTTGGAGTATGCGACATGTCGGTAAAAATAGATGAGACCCTAATTTTTAGGACCCAGGCTATTTTTAGACTGATCTCCTAAAAATATGGAAGTCAAATATTATTTACCCTTAATAATATTTTGACTACAAACAGCAGTTTACTCTCTTGGCGCACTTCAGTTTGAGTCATGGAGGTGGCTCATGCAACTGACACAAGGAATCACGTGGTTCCTAGGGTTTGATGGCATCTTGCATGGTTTACTTCAGTTAGACTTCAGTGGCAGAAGTTTTGGAGGAGTTAACGGGACAAGTAGGGGAGTTATGTTCTGTTTGTTTTAGTTGAACTAGTTGGGATTAGTTAAACTAACTAATCAATTAGATATGAGTGGAGTAAATTAAATAATATTTAATTTACTAAATATTAACTCATTAGTCAACTCAAGAACACTTCAGTTCACTACAGTGCATGATCAGTTCAGTGAAGACCAGTGAAAGAGATAGATGAAAGGGTGAGTAAAGCTATCAGTTGTGACTATACTGTTGCTATTTGCAACACATAGATAGGTGGAGTAAGCTATGAGTATTGCAAGGTTTAGGCTGGTGGTTTATCTATATAAGGAGGCCATCACCTAGCATTAAAATACGCAATCAAGGTTGGCTATCAAGTGGCTAAGGATTGGAGCAAGTGATTTGCTAGATCTAGCTTGATAGTGTGTAGCATGGGAGGTAGTGCATGAGAGCTTGTGAAGAGTTTTTGTACTATGATTGTTACATGATTTCTCCATTATAATATACACAATAGCTGGGGGGTTTTCAGCTATAGGCTTTCCCCATACATACTGAGTTAATGGGTGATTGATTTGATGTGCGATTGCTTCTATATTATTTCCGCATGTGACAATTAATTGTGGAAGAAGGTTATGTGTTATGCATGCAATTCGAAATTGATGTATGATCGGGTTAATCTTCATTGAATAAGAGATTTATTCAGCTAATTTCTACACTATTTGAAATTCCTTTGGCTCTGATCTGGAGGCCATTTGTTCTGAAAACCATTTAATGTGACCATCTCTTGTCATTAATTTCATTTTGAAACTAAAAATTAAACACTGAGTGTAACTGTGGTAGTAGGCTTGCCTTTCTACTTCACTGCTTTTGACAACCAACCAATTCTCTGTCTCTTTTCTTTTGAAGAATGTACTCTTACTGTAATTAAACAAAAATAATTTGATAGAAAAGGTTGCAAGAAAACATAATTTATGTTTCTAATGTTACACCTTCTATTAATTCTCTGCTTTCTCTTTAAAATCAATCTCTGTTTTACAAAAGAATTGGAAGGTATTCTCTTTAAAAACACTCTCTATTTTGCAAAAGAATTGGACTGTGTGGATTTTTTTTTTTTACACACAACAGTATTTTCACTCCTTATTTCCTATTAAATTTTCTAAAACACTGCATCCAAATTCAATGTACATTCATCAAAATCATTTGCATCAAAAACTCATGGTAAACTGTCTGACTTCATTGCTCCTCAATTCTGTCTTTTGTCAAAAACACAACTATCAATCCTCCATTTGCTTCGTATGTTGTGTTCTAGATTTGTAGACTGAGTGTGTTTTTAAAAAAATTCTATAACTGAACTGACAATTTTCTCATGCATTCGAATTGTAGTTCCACTTCTCTGTTTTTTATTTCAATTAAAACACTGTGGAGGAGGATGTGTCGACCTTACCTTCTACTATGCACTTGCTCTTTATGAATTTTCTCTGACCTTGTGGTCTTCTTCAGTTGAACTGGAGTTTTAAATCCATAACAAATCCATTAAGATCTTCTTTTTACAAACTTATTAAAAAAAAAATCGTGATTGATTGATGGCAGAGTATTTTCAAAACTTGTCAACATGTTTTTTTAAATAGTTTGAATGCGGGATTTGTTATATGACAGACTTGTATATTGAAATAAATTCACTCCCTCTTTAACTCAGAGCTTGATTGATTGATACAATGCCGAAATTCATTAAAACAATCAGATCTTACCTCACTTCAGATAATTTCGCTTTCTGTTGGATGGTACCATTAATTTTTCTAGAATTCTGGCCGTGAATGCTTCTTATCACTCCAATTTTATCTTACTCACTATATCTTTTTCTTCTCCTTCTGCATTTTCTCCTCTCGGCCTTCTCACAACTTATCTTTCCTTTAAGTTTTTTTTCTTACAGTGGTCACAAATACCAGGATGTGCTTGAATACACACTCATTTTCCTCACTGAGCCTTCCAATGGCGATGATGGTGACAACCTTTCTCCAGTACTGTCTCTGAGTTTAAAAATGGCCAAAATGGCTTCCTACAGGAGCAAAAATGGCTTACAATAGAGCAGAAATGGTTTAGCAGAGACAAAAATGAGTTTGTTTTGTTTTACACAGCGTTTTGTTTTTGAATCTTCTACCCATTTACTAACTCTTTGACCGTCCATGCACGTTCCTCTCTTTGACTGTCATGCCTGTCCTTCTGCATCCCATTCACATTTTCCATTCATGGTATGTACATCTGATTACCTATAATGTCATCGTGCTCCGTCATTAACCTTCGCCTCCATACTTTGCATTTCTCCATTCCTCTTATGCGCCATCATTCTTGCTGTCTGCATGCATATGTATGGCATCATAACTTGTTTTGTATTTCATGCATGCCATCATTACCATTGATTCGTAAGTTGCATTCATTTATTTGTATTGTTTTTCCATTGTTCATATACTTACATAATTGCACTCAGTATTTCATTTTGAATTGCGCCATCTAGTTTTAAACTTTAGTATTGAACTTTTTGATTTTTACTTTTAAAAATTGACTAATGCAATAGTCAAGTTTTTAAAATTAATCCCTTATGGAGAATGCTAACCTTTGTTTTATGGTTTTTGTAGGTCTCTCAAAATTCTTCTTATGGGTTCAACTTGTGATCTCTTGTTTATCATCCTTTTTATTAAGAAATACATAAAGTAGGATATGGGTAGTGATATGAAATATTTCAAATGGTAATATATGGATAGGGTTAAATGATATGAAGAAGGTTATAAAATATGTGTAAGGAATATGAAATGTGGTTAATATTAGTGATGAAATGTAATGTAGGTAAAAGATGCATTAACTAGTATTTGAATTAGTTTATCAATTCTAGACTATTTTTGAAAAATATGAAAATTTAAGAGCAAATTTTTTTTACTCACTGTACAGATTTACTCCCTTGTTGACGTTTGATGATGATTGTAATTGTGTTTTTTTACGATGGCTCTTGTTGAATTGATATATAATTTATTTCTTCATACAACTGCTTTGATTTTGAATTATTGTTCAGGTCCCTTTTGTGCAAGTTTATTCTTTGACATCTGCTATGATCTTCTCAAGTTCCTTCTGATATGTTAAATTTTTCAGGTCCCTTTATGGAGAATTTTCACAACAATGTTCAGGTCCCTATTGATAAATTGAAATTTTCAGGTCCCTTTATGGCGTAATTTCACAATTATGTTCCATAATTGAGAATTTCGTCTGTCGCATTCAAGTCCCATTATTCACAAGTCAAATGATATACCAGGTCCCTTTATGACTGTAGTTCATATTCTGTCTTCAAAAGCTGCTAAAAACTATTTTCATAGTTTTTTATTTCACACCTTCCCCCAAACTGAGATTCTGACTCGTCCTCAAGTCTGAAAAATTTGGAGGGTAAATCTGTAAAAGTGTAAGTAAAGTAAGAAGAAAAAAAAATAGAATTCCAATTGGCCAAACAAGTTGGTTTTCCAATAGGAATTTGAGTTTGTATTGTGCCAGTTTCTTGGATTTTCACAACCAAACTTATTATTATTATTATATATATACTTTTTGTTCTTTTTTTGTTTTTTGTTTATATATTATCCTTATGGATCATCTACTGGACTTTTGGAAAGCATATTATTATGCTGTCCCAATATTTCCAGATCAGAATCCATGGAATTTTTTCGCAGAAAATCTTCTTTGTCTATAGGCTTATGATAAATTTTTAGCGTATGTCCATTTACCACAAATGATACAGATGATTCATCAATTGTTTTTATTTTGACTGCTCCATTATCGTAGATTTCTTCAATCTCATATGGCCCAAGCCAATGATTTGTAAATTTGGCTTTGAAATCTTTGAATTTGGAGTCGAACAAGAGTGCCCAATCTCCTTTCTGAAAGAATTTATTATTGATAAATCGATCATGCCATTTAATCCGTTGTTCTTGGACTAGAGTAGTATGTTTGACTGCTTGTTGTCGAATCTCATATAATTTGTTTAACTGCATAATCCTTTCTTGTTGTGCTTGTGACAATTCCATCCCTAACTCTGCTGCTAGCTTGTATGTTTGTATTTGAAACTCAATTGGTAATAGAACTTATTTTCCATATACTAACTGATATGGACTGAAACCAATAGTATTTTTCCAAGTTATTCTGCCCATAATGCATCGTTCAATTTGTCTGACCAATCTTTTTTGTTCATGTTCACAGTTTTTGTCATAATACTTTCTAGAACTTTGTTTGTAGATTCCACTTGTCCATTTGCTTGAGGATGATATGGAATGGATTTTCTGTGTTTGATTTGGAAATTCTTTGTAATTTCATGAACAATTTTTTATGTAAAGTGTGCACCTTGGTCAGTCACTATTTGTCTAGGAACTCCATACCTGACAAATATTTCTTCATATAGAAAAGATGTAACTGTTTCTTTTGTTACCCGTACTACTGCCTTGGCCTCCACCCATTTAGTCACATAATCTGTACATACAAGAATGTATTTCTTTCCATTGGATGGAGGATTGATTGGTCCCACTAAATCTAAAGCCCATTGTTCAAATGGTTCAATAAGTACTTGTGGCTTTAATGGCATTTGATATGACACCACTCGTTTACCAATTATTTGGCAGTTGTCACATCTTTTGACATAATTTCTGGAGTCCTTGAATATGGATTGCCAATAGTAGCCAAGCTTCAACGCTTTGTATGCCGTCCTTTTATCTGCAAAATGGCCACCACAAGGTTCATCATGACAAGTTTTCAAAATTTCAATTATTTCATCCTCCCTTACACATTTTCTAATAATTAAATCAAGACTAGTGTAAAATAGATCTCCATTGATATAGCTATATCTGGCACTATCTCTAATTATTCTTCATTTTTGTTTGTTTCTGTAATGAGATGGAAAGATATCAGATGATAAATAATTAGCTATATCTGCGAACCAAGGGGTTTTGACATTTATAGCAAATAAATGTTCATCTGGAAAATTGTTTGATACATGATTAGGATCACCAGGTAAATTTAATCTTGACAAAAAGTCAGCAACTTGGTTATCTTTTCCTGGTCGATCTTGCACAGTAATATTAAACTCTTGCATCAATAACAACCATCGAGTTATTTTGCTATTTGTAATGGATTTGTTCATTAATTATTTTATAGCAGAATGATCCGTATGAATATAAACTTGATAACTTGTTATATAATGTCGAATTTTTTTTATTGCATGTACACAAACTAACATTTTTTTCTCTGTCACAGTATAATTAAATTTTGCTGGTGTTTAGTTTTTACTGATGAAATATATAGCGTAATTGAATTGATTCTCTTTTTGTCCAAGTGATGCTACAATAGCTGTATCAGATGCATCAGCTAAAATGTGGAATGGAAAAGACCAATTGGGTCCTCGAAGAATGGGTGCAACTGATAAATTGTGTTTTAATTTTTCAAATGCATATTGACATTTATTAGTCCATTGGAATTCTACATCTTTTGAAAGTAACTTGAATAATGGTAAAGCTATTTTACTGAAATTTTGAATAAATCTCCTATAATAGCCTGCATAACCCAAGAAACTTCGAACCTCTTTCTGTGTTGTAGGTGGTGTTAAATCCACAATGACTTGAATTTTTTCCGGGTCCACCTTAATTCCCGAAGAAGAAACATGGTGTCCCAATACTATCCCCTCAGTTAACATCATAAAACATTTTTCATTACTGAGTGATAGGTTTGTCTCAATGCATTTTTTTAATACTTTTTCAAGATTATTTAAACAATCATCATATGTTGTACCATACACGGTAAAATCATCCATGTAAACTTCCACACACTCATGAATCAAATCAGCAAAAATAACAAGAACTGCTCTTTGAAAGGTAGCAGGTGCATTAAGTAAACTGAAGGGTAATACATTGTATGCATATGTTCCCCAAGGGCATGTGAATGTTGTCTTATCTTGATCTTCTAATGCTATTTTTATTTGAGTATATCCACTAAATCCATCCAGAAAGGAGAAAAATTTCTTTCCAGCTAATGAATCTAACACTTGATCAATAAATGGTAAAGGAAAATGATCTTTCAATGTAGCTTTGTTAAGCTCACTGTAATCAACACAAATTCTCCATTTCCCATTTTTCTTAGGCACCACAACTAAGGGGGAGACCCATTGATTATTTGAAATAGGATAGATAAATCCGACTTGTAATAGTTTATGTAATTCTTCTTTCACTATTTCTTTCATCATGGGATTCATTCGTCTTTGTGGTTGCCTAATAGGTTTGATTTCATTATCAGTATAAATGTGATGGATGCATGTTTTTGGATGAGTTCCGGGCATGTCTTTATAATCCTAGGAAAAATATTTTGAATATTTTTGCAATAATATTATTAGCTTTTCCTCTTGTGATGATTGTAAATTGTTACCAATATTCAAATGTCTTTGAGGAATAATTTCAATGATTTTGCTATTTGAATTGGTAATTGAATTTACAGGAAAAATGCTTTCGAATGTATTTTTCAATGATTGTATTTTGCAATTTTCCTGAAAACATTCATTTAGAAGATAACTAGTAGCTTCATATTGAGTCACCCTAAGATGCTCTGAAAGATTTGGTTCTAAGATGAATAGATCTAATAAGTCCTCATTTTCTTCCTCCTCTCTAAAATTATAAACTTGATTAAGACTAAGAACAGGTTTAAATGTTTGTTGTTCATGTTCTCCAAGTAATTAAAATATAGAAGGAGATTGAGTAGGAGGATATAATGTGACATGCTTCCGTTCATCTCCATGTGCAATAATTCATGCTTCCTGATCTGCATCCAATGTAAGCATCTGCAGTGGCCAACTAGGGTCGGCCTAAAATTAAGGGATGTCCTCCCAAGTTTGTTTTTGGCTGCAAAATAAAAAAAGTCTACAAGATATTCCCGAGAATCCAGTAAGACAATGATATCCTCTAGTATACCTTCTGGAACAACTTTGGATCTGTCTGCAAGTTTTAAGACTGTTGTAGTAGGTCTAATGTTGTTCAGATTCAATTGTTTCATAGTCTATGTTGTCATAACATTGATAACTACTCCCAAATCTATTAAAGTGTTTGGTACTGAAAATTTGTTAATTGATATAGTAACCATAGGAATTCCTGGATCAACATATTTTTCAATAGCCGTATTCTTAGACATGAGAGTTGATAAACTTCCAATTACCTATATTGTTGGTGGATCCTTCTTTCTTCTACTAGTTTTTTTAATGCATAATTCCTTTATTGTTTTTGCATATATTGGAATATCTTTAATTGCCCGCAATAAAGGAATTTTAACATATGTGTTTTTCAATTCATCCAGAATACTAAATTCAGGGAGAGATATTGGAATGTTTTGTTGTATAAGTCTCTCTGGATATGGTGGAGTTTGCTTCATGATAGCCTTACCTTTTTGATTTTTTTTTTTCTGGTTCAGATTGTTCATTTTGTTTTCTTTTTTCTGTTTGTTCTTCAATTATTGGAGGAGAATATTTTTGTAATACCTTCCCAGAACTTAGGTGGACATCCTCTATAGGAAGAATTGAATATGTAGGATAATATGTTGCTTCTGCCACATGATATGTTGGTCTATCCACCTTATTTCTTGGATTAGCTACTGGCTGAGCTGGTAATTATGTTGGTCTAGGAGGTTGTTAGTTAGTTGGCAGCTGAAGTTGCTACGATTGAGTTAACATTGGTGGATTTTGAGTTGGATATGGCATGGGTTGTTGTTGTTGGAATTGTTGATATTGAGGGAATGATTGTGGAGGATATGGTTGTTGATATTGATACTGCTGGTTATACATTTGCTGTGGTGGTTGGTTTCCATAACCATATCCCCTCCAACCTTGTGAAGGTTGGTTTTGATATTGTTGTGGTGGCCAAGCCTACCATGTCATTGGTGTATTCCATATTTTTTGAGGATATTGAAAGTTTTTTTGAGGGAATTGTTGAGGTATTCTTGTCTGCCAAGTTCTTCTTGGTGCCATATAATAGAGGGAATCTACTCGTACTTCTTCCCCTTGCAATTCTTTTAACTTTGGACATTTCTCTTTTGCATGATTTTCTGTGCATAGTCCACATACTTGTATATTTGGCAACGGACATTCCCTGAGTGGATGCTTTTGTCTACACTTTGGACAGAAAATTGCTAAGGCTTCATCTTGCTCTTCTTTTCTCTTCTTAGCTTTTAAAACATCAACTTGTGTACCCAAAGTGCTTAAGAGATCTGTTTTAAAATTTTATAATAGGCTTCCTATCTCTACTCTTGTTACTGCACTTGCTGCAGATTTGGAAGCTTTTGATGAAATATCTCTTTTCCCACTTTTAGCTCTTCCTCTAGAGTATTTTTGACATAATTAAGAAATTTCTTCAAATGGTAAATTAGAAATATCTCCTTTTCCAATTACATTAAGAATATCTAAATACTCATCTCTAATACCCTTTAGAAAAATAGTGCGGATAATATCTGGACTAAGAGAATGATGTTTGGATTTTTGCAAATTATACATGAATCTTTTTGAATATTCTTCCAGACTTTCATCTTCCTGTTGGGACATTCTGAAAATGTCTTCTTTTGAGTCTCTAGCCCTGTAGTAAGCTTGATACTTTTTAAGAAATACTTTCTTCATGTATTCCCAAGAAGCTATAGTATGTTCTCCTAATCCCATAAACCATTTTAAGGCTGCAACTTTTAAAGTAGCAGGAAAAAGTCGAAGTTTATGAGTATCATCAGTATATCCATATGTTCTACACAAGATATCAAACTCAAACATAAATGCATCAGGATCTTCTGTTGACATTCCATAGAAATTTGGCAATACTGAAGGTGGAATATTTTTCATTTTTATTTCTTCTCCTAGTATTGCTCTTGCATCTAAAATAGGAAAACCAAAAGTAGTCTCCTTATAATTATTATCTTCTTTTTCATTTTCTTGTGTTCTTCGATTTTGGTTTTCTCTTCTTGCTTCTTCTTCTATTCTTCGAAGTGCTTCTTCTCTGCTATCTTCTGCAACTTTTCTTTCCGCTTCAATTCTTCTTTCTTCTTCTTGTTGTCTTCTCCATTCCCTTTGTTGTCTTTCATATTATATTATTTCTTCAGGAGTCATGTTGATTCTAGTTGATCCTTCTCCTTCTTTAGCCATTTCATGTTCAGAGATTTGTAGTGTTTCAATAGGTTGATTTTGTAATTCTTCTACTACAATTTGCTCAAGGACAGGTTGTGCTAGTTGTTCGACAGTTGGTTTTGTTGTTTCTTTTTGTTTCCAAACAGAAGGATATTATTTATGTGATTGCTTTTTCCTTACGTCATAAGCTAACAAAATTTGTCTTTCAATTAAAGTTAATCTCTGTCCTGATCTTTGTTTCTCCTCTAACTCTTCTACAATAGTTTTTCCAACAACTGGTGTTGTTAATCCTGTGGATGAATGTGTTGTTGGGGGGTTTTGTTTCACAAATCTACCTTTTTAATCTCTAGTTCTAGGCATAAGAAAACATTACTTGAAATAAGAATTATATTTTTGTTGTTTTTGTGTTTTAATTTTTTTCTCTTCCTATTTTGATTGTTTTGGAAATATGCTTGCCCGGCAACGGTGGCAAAATGTTAGGTCAGTTTACTGTTGCAAATTTAATGCAATTATTTAATATCAATCCGGGTTGGTGAACTTAGAAGCATCCCCAAAGTATATGGGTTTTAATTATAGTCAAATTTAGAATATGAACTATTGATGGTTAGTGAAATGCATATTAAAAATATAAAAACTAACTTAATTAATTTCTAAACAATGGATTAAGATATATGAAATAATAATCAAGAGGCTTTATGTTCAGAGATCCTGGTTGTCCTTAATTACTGGTTGCATTATATCATCAATACCATTGTGAAAACATGAAAGCAGGAAATTTAACACTAAACAATAGATTAAGATATATGAAATAATAATCAAGAGGCTCTATGTTTAGAGATCCTGGTTGTCCTTAATTACTAGTTGCATTATATCTTTAACACTATTGTGAAATCATGAAAGCAGGAAATTTAACACTAAACAATGGATTAAGATATATGAAATAGTAATCAAGAGGCTCTATGTTCAGATATCCCAGTTGTCCTTAATTACTGGTTGCATTATATCATCAATACCATTGTGAAAACATGAAAGCAGGAAATCTGACACTAAACAATGGATTAAGATATATGAAATAATAATCAAGAGGCTCTATGTTCAGAGATTTCGGTTTTCCTTAATTATTGGTTGCATTATATCATCAATACCATTGTGAAAACATGAAAGCAGGAAACAATAAATCTAAGTAAACTAGTTCACAAATTACAACTATGAAAACTAAGAAGTGCACTTAGCTCAGTGTGGGGGCCCTTCCACCCTTACCTTGTGCACTAAACTCAGCTACTCAAGACTTCAAGAAATCAATCAGCATGTAGCAACATCAAAATATGGTAGAACAGATCTTCTATTATGTCTTCAAGTCTCAAAGATAATAATAATAAGTCATACAAGTTCCAATTGTCAAAGCCTTTAAAGTGTGAGGCTTCAATAGATGAAATATCTAAAAAACTGATCTAAAGTGTCTCAAGTAATCATAAATATCCATATCCTATCATATCAAGTCGAATTCATCTACCATATCCATCATAATCTGGAAAAATCCCATAAAATAAGAGTGTTGACCTAGTTTCTAGGGATCCTCCATAAAGACTAGTCCTGTTTGACTGCCTTTGAATAAGCCTATTAAAGCTCAATTTGACTGTACCAATAGGTGTACTGTTACTCCTATTTCCAAAGCTTTCTATTAAAGCTCAGCTCGAGCCCAAGTGTCCTGCACATATGCAAACCGTCATGCTATTACGGGAATTTCTGCTGCTGTCCAAAATTGCACTTAAATTCCAATTTTCACAAAAAACATCTAATAATTGAAAAACATAAATTAAATACTTGTATATGCATCTTTAGGTATATGTGAGGTGAATATGATGGTAAATGGATGGATAATGTAGCAAAATAAAATGTATTTCTTAAGAAAAAAGAGATAAAAAACAAGGCCCAACAATCATCAAGATACATGATTGACACTTCATTTGTGTCTTGACATCTTAAACAAGAGTTGTATTCATTTGTAATCGTCCTCTAGCATATTCAAGAATATTTTCCATCTCGGCCACTGACATCAATGACAACCTAGATTAATAGGGTTGACTTCCACGTTGACCTGCTTATATGTGTGTCCTTATTACTTGCTAGACTAGAGGAACAAGTAGATATCGTTGTGATAACTTCCAGCTACCTGTTCATATGCTTCATTCCTCACTGATGTCTCAGAACATCGTTTATTAGTTGCAAAATTGATACAATTCGGTAGCTTGTGCAAATATCAAATCAAATAATAAAGAATAATGAAAACATGAATAAAAGATGATTAAATACCTGTTTTTTCCAATAACCTTGCAAACTGCCACATTAGATTATTATGGTAAAAAATTAGGAGAATGGAGTTTAAGGATAGTGTAAAAAAGGAACAATTTTGGTCTTCAACAAAAGTAGTGAGACATTAAGAGCTAGTGCAGAGAGCTCTCAAGCCCGAGAGAAACATTGTATTGTTTCATATTCTTGACTTATGCAATATACAGATAGCGGGGTTTTTAGATAAGGCTTTCCCCAGATAAACATTTGTGTTGTGTGATTGAAATTATTTCTCTTTCTTGTTCATGTGATTATGCGATCGTAATTGGTTTCCGCAATTTGTAGAATAGATTCAAGTATTTTGTTTTAGCATATTACAAGATGAGTTGAATATATGTGGATTTTCTACATGGTATCAAAGCAGGAATCACTATAGAAGATAAGAATATGAGTTTGTTTTGAACAGGCGAATCAAATTTGCAGATTTATTCTTCAGGACCAACAACAGTTCAAGATGTCTTTCTGTTGATTGAGACTCAAATATTTCCTTAAGGGTAGTTCAAATTACATAGATTGGAAGGACAGGACAGAGGTAGTGTTGGAAGAACACAAATTGAAGGAATTCATACATAGTGATATTCCCAGGCCCGCAACAACATATGCTCAAAATATTGATGCATGGAAGAATAATGTAGCAAAGGTGAGAAGGATTATTTTAGAAGGAGTTCAAGATCATATTGTCTCGAACCTTGATGGAAAGGAAACTCCATATGCTATGTGGAAGGCCTTAACATATTTGTTTCATAACAACAGTGACCACAGGAAGCTGGAACTTAAGGACGAGCTCAAAAAAATAAAGATGGAGAAGGGTGACACAATACAAAAATACTTGATGAAGTTCACTCAATGTCGAGATGAGCTTGGAAGTGTTGGTGTTACAGTTTCCGAGGATGATCTAGTGATCCTAACACTTCTAGGCCTTCCCAAGATCTAGCATAGGTACTAGGATTCATTGAATGGGAGGGAGAAGCTACCAGAGTGCGAGCAATTGTGGTTTGTTGGTACTTGAAGATATTCAACGGAATACCATAGATGGATCTTCATTAAAGAATGATGATGAGGAGAACTGTGCCTTGGATGGAAAGGTGAAGAAAGGGAAAGGGAAGACATCCCATTCCAAATCAGATTCTGGTCAGGCATGCAAGAAGAAGGACTTGTCGAAGATAAAATGTTTTCACTGTCATGAGCTTGGACACTATGCTACAAAGTGTTCACATAAGAAGGCTGACAAGAATCCATTAGGAGGAGCGGAAGGTGATGCACTTGCTTCACAATTCAAGTTGGATTTCACTCTCATCTCATGCATGGTTTCATTGATGATGGGTTTTGTGTGGTACTTAGATAGTGGAGCTTCATTCCATATGACCAACAATAAATAATTCTCTAGTAACTTGGAGGAGAAGGATCTCTAGATGCACATCGAGATGGGAGATGACGAGACGTATAATGCAACTAACATAGGTACAATTACCTTTTAGAGGGATTCTGGTACTCCTCTCACATTAAAATATGTCATGTATGTTCCTGGTTTAAAGAAAAAATTAGTTTCAGTTCCTACTTTGGAAGATTGTGGCTATGATGTGATATTTAGAAAAGGAAAGGCATTCCTTCGCCACAAAGCCACGAGACAGGTGTAGAAGATTGGGGTTTAGGTAAAGAACCACTACAAATTAGATGTATAATACTATGTTTCCTTGAGCATGAAAGTAGAGAAGGTGCAAATCCGAGACATCAGTGAGTTATGGCATAGAAGATTGGGCCATCTACACCATGGAGTTTTGAAGATCATGCATAAGATTTCTACAGGAATTCCCAAGGGTGCAATTGAGTAGCGAGATACATGTAGAGGATGTACATTGGGGAAGTACACCAAAGACACCTTTCATGATAAGGAAAATGTGATCCTTGAAAGAGTTCATTTAGATGTGTGTGGAATGTTATCGGCAGTCTCCACAAAAAAAATAGGTATTATGTGATTTTTGTAAATGTTTTTTCACTCAAGTGCTGGATATTCTTCATGCAGAAGAAAAATCAGACGTTCTCAAAGTTTTGTGAGTTTAGAGCACTTGTCGAGAAAGATATAGGGAATAAGGTGAAGGATCTCACAAGTGACAACGATGGAGAATATGCCTTGAATGAATTCAAGAGATTTAGTGCTTAAGAAGGAATTTGACTGGAATTGATAGCACCTCATAACCCAGAACATAATGGGGTTGCAGAAAGGAAGAAAAAACTATCATGGGAGAAGCATGAGTGATGTTGCATGATCAGGTCCTACCGTTGCATATGTGGGCTGAAGCATGCGACACATCAATATTTGTGCATAACAAAAGTCCTCATCATATTCTTGGGATGAGTACACCAGAGGAGGATTTTTTAGGTAAGAAACCAGAAGTGGTACATTTTAATTTTTTTGGTTCATCAGTTTATTTCCATGTAACTAAAGATTTCAGGAAGAAGCTAGAGCCAATAGCTAAGTTAGGAAAATTTATGGGGTACACCAATACACATCACAAATATCGGGTGTACTTTCCAGAACCCAGGATGATAATGTTCAGAAGAGATTTGAAATTCGATGAAGAGAAGGCCATGTGAATTTCCCTTGAGAGGGAGCTTTAGTTGCATGCAGTTGAGGATCTCTTAGCTCCAAAAGAAGAACCTCAAGATGTGGAGCAACCACAATAAGAGGAATAGAGAGTCGAAGCACCTACTCATGCAGAGACATCTTGAGATGGAATGAAGTGCACTAGAGAGGCTGAAAGGTTGGTGCTTGATGCTAGAGAGAATGTGGGAGAATCTACATCATGTCACAGGAAGAGAAGGTCCCCAGAGCAGTACACTAGCTATATTGATCTTATGAGCGAGAGTGTAAAGATAGATCCATCCTACTTCAAGGAAGTAGTGCAACAATCAGTTTTGGTTGATGCCGTGATTGAGGAGTATGCGTCCATTATCAGAAACAATGCATGGGAAGTGGTCCCAAGACCAGAGGGGAAGTCAGCTGTAGGATCTAGGTGGATCTACAAGGTGAAGTAGACAATATATGGGAGTGTGGAGAAACACGAGCCCAAATTTGTGGCAAGAGGGTTCTCTTAGGTGGAGGGGATTGATTACAAGGAGACCTTTGCACCAATCGCAAGGTACTTTTCAATCAAATCCATATTTTCACTTTCAACACATATGGGATGACATATACATCATATGGATGTAAAGACAACCCTCCTCAACAGAGTGATTAAAGAAGAGGTGTACATTGAGCAGACAAAAGGTTTTGAGACCTTCGATAGAGAGTCACATGTGTGTAGACTCAAGAGAGTGTTGTATGGACTGAAACAAGCACCTCATGCTTGGTACACCATGATCCACAACTACTTCATCAGGTTGGGCTTCACCAAGAGTGAAGCAGATGCAAACCTTTATCACATTGTGGTAGAAGGTAAAATTTTGATCATTGTATTTTATGTTGATGATTTGATACTGACAGGTGATGAGAAACTCATCAAGTCCTGCAAAGAGGATCTTGTAAGAGAATTTGAGATGAAGGATATGGGGCTCTTGGATTATTTCCTGGGATTGGAAATTTGGAAAAGATATGGGGAGCTATTTATATCTCAGGGAAAGTATGCCAATGAGATTCTGAAAAAGTTCCACATGGAGAGCAACAAATCCATGGATACTCCTCTAGCAGGGAAATGGAGGAAGGAGGATGTTAATTCGGGTGAAGTAGTAGATGCTACCATCTACAGGCATCTTGTGGGTTCACTCATGTATTTGGTGAACACAGGACCAGACATATGCTACGCGGTTAACAAGCATAGTCAAGCTATGGTTAAGTCTACCAAGCTCTTTTGGAAGGTAGACAAACATGTGTTGAGATACCTCAGAGGCACTACATATTTTTGGATATGGTACATGAGTATAGAGGGAGTGAAGCTTCAAGGATTCACAAATTTAGATTGGGAAGGGATTCCATCTGACAGGAAGAGCACATCAGGGGGCATATTCAACATTGGGTTAGCAGTAGTTTCTTGGTACAACATGAAGCAAGTATCAATTACATTCAGTTCAACAGAGGTAGAGTACATGGCTGCTAGTCAAACAACATGTGAGGCCATCTGGATGAGGAAGACCCTTGTTGGTTTGTTTGGTGAGCATATGGATCCAATGGTGATTTATTGTGATAACCAGAGTTGCATCAAACTCTTGGTTAATCCAATTTTTCATGACATGTCCAAGCGTATTGATATTCGGTTTTGCCATCTCAGATATTATGTACAAAGAAGGATTATGTCATTAGACTACATTCCCACAGAGGATAAGGATGCAGACATTTTGATGAATTCACTTTCAAGAGGCAAATTTGAGTTCCACAGAGGCATGATCGGGGTAGTAGACAATCCCTTTCTTGTTGAGAGGGAGTGTTGAAATTGGCAACAAGAAGAGGCTTATAATTTAATTTCCCCTTAAATAAATTAGAAGTAAATTGTAATTCCATATCACATGAAAACTTGTATGAGTTAACTAAGTCACAGAGACTTAGTTAGTTCAGTTAATTTGAGTTGAGGGTCAAACTAGAGGCATGTAGAGTGTATTCTACTTTTTAGGGGCCCTGGTTGAATTTATTTTGAGTTGTAATTAATTAACTTAATTTATTTGAGTTAAAATCAGTTTAACTAGTTCTAATTGATGGAGGAACTAGTGAGAGGTCAAGTGAATTAAATTATATTTAATTCACATGCAATGATCAATCATATAATTGATAATCCACTCATAAATAACTCATGCATGTCAGTTCTGAGGAAGACCCAGTTTATATTGGAGTTAAAGGGAAGTGTACTATCATTTGTATAGTCATAAAATTGTACATATGGTGCATGGAGTCAGAGGAAGAGCTTTGATGTACCACACAACTATTATTAGGGAATTTCCTCATTAAATAAGGGCCTAATTCCTCATTGAACTACACAAGGAAGTAGGAGCTTGGAAGGCTAGGAAATTGTCTAAATATTGTCGAGAGTCAGCCGAGAAAGCAATGAGACATTTAGAGATAGTGAAGAGAGCTCTCAATCCTGAGAGAAACATTTTATTGTTTCATATTCTTGACTTATGCAATATACAAATAACAAGTTTTTTAGCTGAGGCTTTCCCCATATAAATTGTTGTGTTATGCGATTGAAATTATTTCCCTTTCTTGTTCGTGTGATTATGCAATCGTAATTGGTTTTCACAATTTGTAGAATAGATTCAAGTATTTTGTTTTAGCATATTACAATATCGGTTGAATCTATGTGGAATCTCTACACTGAGATGAAAATCTAGTATAAATACATATAACACTCTTACAATAGAGTAGTCCACACTTCTACTCGTAATTCCCCATTTGAAACTTGTTTTGGATATTTTTCACCTTCACCTTTGCATATTACATATGGGCAACAAAGACGAGTGGTGAATGATCTTATAGGGGATGCCTTGAGAGTTGAAAAGTTTGTATAAAATATCATGCATATCCATATATAGGTAAAAAATACATTGCATAAGTCACAAGAGAAATATAAGGCCAAGCATAATTAGCACAAAACAAATACCTTGTAAGAGGTGGGAGACAGAGTATGGCTACAGTTGAACAAAGAGAGGATACATGGTCATGATAAGAAAATAAAGGCTCTATGGTATGATCCCTTCGAGATAATAGAAAAGGTGGGTCATAATGCTTATCGACTTAGTTTACCACCATACATGGGAATTTACTTAGGTTTGAATGTAGAGAATATGAAACTCTATGAGCCTTCCATGCTAGATTAGGAAGAGGAACACGTCCTACCTTCTATGGGGAATTTGGCACTAGATGCTCAGGAAAAGTTAACATAGTATAAATTTTTTCAAAATAGGTCTAGACCTACAAGATAGGGGCAAAAATACCTTTAGCAGATTAGGTTGAAAGGATAACTTCCAGGAAAAGCTAAATGGTACACCCGAGAAAAGGTGGAGGAAAAATTTCATCACCTCATTTAGTAGAAGATTTTAGGGAGAAAAAGCCTCCCAAAATGCAGAGGTTTGATTCAGATTGGATCATTATATTTTTTTTCATCCATCTCAATGATTTCAAAGTGGAAAAAGTGGAGGATTCAACTCGTAGGATCATTTTTACCAATGAGACCTAGTTTGGAAAAACGAGGTTTGAAACCTTCTAGGAGTAATTTTTGGGTAATAATTTACCACTTTAGTATGATACAAATTTTTTCCCTACTCTACACACAAATAAATTTCCAACGATGCAAGAATCACATCAATTGGAGTCCATATGTGAAAGTTATGCCACTCAGAAGTTTACCTTCCTGTTTTCACCACCATAATTAGAGAGGATGCCACATCAACCCACATTATTAATGAAAAAGGGGCTGGTGACATGATTATGATGAAGAAGACTCTAAAGGAGTCTATATTGTCAGTTTGGTTAAGATTTGAGGTATTCAAACCTAACCAATAGTAGGCTATCAGGCTGTGTTATAACCAAGCCACTAGGAGGAAAAGGGGTTCCATTATTTCGAGTGCATTTGTTCCATAACTTAGAAAAATGAACCAAGAGGGATAGGAGATAGAGAAAAAAGATGATATTTGTGCATTGTATTAGCCCACGACCATAGGCCATACTTATTTGTACTCACAACCATATTTATATTTAGAGAAAAAGAGCAGAGCGACCTCATCTTCTAGCTAGGTTTTTCTCCCAAGCGGGGTTCCCAGTTCATATCATGTGTCAATTGTGTTTGTGAGGTTTTATTTCGCTGTTCTCTATTTTCTGTATAATTTTAATTCGCATGCATGCACTATTAATAAATAATAAATCCATAAATCTATAAAAAAATGTAATAGTGTAGAATTTCATATTTTAAATATAATTTTATTAGATATGTTGTGACAAATTGTCTAGTGGAATATCCATGATATTTTATGGATCAAAGAAGATGGAGGTAAAAAGAGGTACAAGATTAGACTTGTTGTAAAAGGGTTTGCATAGAAGAAAGGTATATATTTCAATGAAATATTTGCTTCAAGTTTCAATTGACTTAAATTAGAACCATTTTAAGTTTAGTGACAATAGAAGATTTGCATCTCGAGGAGTTAGATGTAAATACACATTTTCTCCATGGGAACTTGGAGGAAGAGATGTATATGCAATGACCATAGGGGTATGACATCAAAGGGAATGAAAACTTAGTATGCAAAATAAAGAAGAGCTTGTATGGTTTAAATCAAGCTCCAAGATAGTGGTTTTCGAAGTTTGACAGGTTTATGATAGAATAAGGTTAGAGTGGATGTCAGTATAGCCAATGCGTTTATTTTAGCGACTAGATAATGTCAACTATATTATCTCGTTATTGTATGTAGATGACATGCTTGTTGTAGGGTCTAACATGCATGATATAAATGTGTTCAAAATAAAAATTAACGAATTCTTTTTTTATGAAGGATTTGGGCGTTGCACAATAAATCCTTGGTACGAGAATAATAAGAGATAGGTAAAGACATAAATAAACAATTATTTAAAGTGAGGAAAAATCATAAATTAGCATTTTCTTAGAGTGAGTACATAAAAAAAGGTGTTGGAAATATCTAAAAATTAAAGATGAAAAACCAATTAGTACATATTTTGCTATTTGTTTTAAATTAACTAAGGACATGTGTCCCAAAACATAGGAGGAGATATATTACATGTCCATGGTTCCATACTCATCAATAGTTGGTAGTTTGATGTATGCAATAGTGTGCACAAGGAAATATATTGTACATGCAGTGAGGGTTGTGAGAAGGTATTTAAATAATCCACGTAAAGAGCATTGGAAGACAGTAAAGTGGATTCACAAGTATTTCAGAGGTACTACTTGTTAGGAATTATGCTTTGGAGGTTCAAACATTGTTCTATAGGGATATGTTTCTTAGATATGGTAGGTGATATAGATAACAAGAGGAACACCACATGGTGTGTTTTTTCTTTAGGTGGAACAACAATAAGTTGGATTTCAAAATTGCAAAGGGTTGTTTCACTTTCAATAATAGAAGTAGAGTATATTGTTGTTGCAAAGCATAGTAAAGAGATGATTTGGTTACAAAGGTTCATGGAGGAGTTGGGAAAGAAGTGAGATAATAATAGGTTGTATAGTGATAGGGAGAGTGCCATTCATCTTGAAAGGCAATCATCCTTTCATTCTAAGAATAAGCATATACAATTTAGGTACCATTTCATATGATAAATTTTGGAAGATGGATAATTGAAGTGGGAAAGACACAACTAGCTAGAAACCTGCCTACATGTTAGTGAAGGGAATAACTATGGATAAATTGAGTTTATACATAGTTTTAATTGCTCTTCAAGTATGATGATGAAGACAAGAAACTAGCCAGGTGAAAAGTTGAAGCATTGTCCAGTAGGTGTGGTTGTAGTAGAATTGTTGTAACTAGTCTTCAAGTGGGAGATTGTCGATTGTGGAGGTTGATTATCTTCCTAAACTGGAGGAATTTTTTTAGCTGCATTTGGACCCCAATTCTTGACAGGGAGTGTAGACTGGATTTCCCCCATATTATTGTCCCCAAAGGGTACAAGGGGCATGGTGAAAATATTTGGAGCACAACAACACGAGTTTGGGGGAAGTGCTCCCAAAGAGAATTTTTTGGAAAAAATTATTGTAAAATTTGTAATATTATAGTCAATTTAGGTTATTTGGCATTAGTTCACAGATATTATGATAGAAGTTATGTTAGGGTTTCTTTCCCTAGAAGGAGACCATTTTTTAATGAAGAAAATGAATTGTGGTTGTGTGTTGTTGAGAGAGGATTGTAATTGCAAGAGAGTATATTTTGAGAGGGAGAAGTGGACGTTGCAACAAATGTGTTGTAGGTTATATCACTTCATTTTGTTAGATGGAATAAATTGAAGGACAATATATTTCCCCATGGATGTAGCCGAAATTGGGTGAACCATGTATATTGATGTCTCTTTTGTATTGTTTCAGTCTATGTTTTATTTTCGCATTCATTTTTTCCCTATGTGGTTCATGGATCTTGAAGATCAGTGATTGCAATGTCGATGGAATATTTGTACCAAGAAGCTACAATCAAAGGGATCACTTCCTATCGTCTCAACCATGGATCCTAACCTTGTGAGTGTTGAGAGAAATGGACCCGTGGCCTCTCAATAGAAAAGGTGCTTTTAATGATGGGGACTCGACCAATTGAGCTCACTCTCGGGGCTTTTCTACATTAATTTTGATTTTATTATACTCTGATTTTATCTATAACATAGATTATTGACTTGAGAAGTTCACTTCTAATATTCGACATGCTCCCTTCCTTAACCTAAATTTTTTTTTAATGTTAAATACATAGCCTTATATTTATACATCTAAAGATACACTGTAGCTAAAAAGAGTTTGTAAAAGGTAAAAAACTTTGATATATTAGAAATTAGAGATTGTTTTATTAACATTTTGTCAAATAATTAGAAATCATTATGCTTCCAAGAATCTTGTTTTTTCCAAAGATTCCCATAATCCCGTTTCCTAGCCTTTAACAATATTTAACACTTTGAAAAGATTATAAAACTAAACCAAGCAAGGTCTTTCATTTATGATATTAACATAATTTCTTATTTCATGAAAGCCTTAAAAATTCTCATTTTTTTCAAGGTGTTTTAAAGGAGTTGTTTTTTAAATAATTTTTTTGGAAAACTGATGCTACCAATATTATTATTCTTATTAATTTATTTTTTCAATATTAATGTCGTAATATATTTGCAAGGGGTTTTCTAAAAAAATGTTTTTTTTTTTTTTTTGTCTTTTTGAATAATGGTAATATTGGTGACACTATTTTAGTTATAAAGACTATTTTGTAAAAAAAAAAAAATTAGTGGTAATCCAGTTACACCATTTTGTTCCTCATTTTTAATGGCTTTTTTGTTTTATTATTGATTTTGGAGATGTTATAGCAGTTCCAAGTTTTTTAATCATTTGTTTTTGTTTTTTAGTTATTTTAGCAATACTTTTTTTTCTAACATATATATATATATATATATATTTCAAAATCAAATATGCAGTTTCTTGAATCCTACCTTAGTTTATTTAATTCTACAAAATTTTATTGAAAATTTATCTCCACATATTAAATTAAAAGATAAATTTGTGAAATATTTTAAAAATAAAGAAAATAATTTCCTTCCGTTCAATTAAAAAAAATGTAAAATTATAGTGAAATTTCACCTAAATTTAACAAAAATTTATTGAAATTTGTTAACGATTTTTAGAATTTATAGCATGGAGAGAAGGCAGGTGTTAAAATCATATTTCCTCCAAAGGGTTGATTCTTGCATCAAAATCCCTCACCCCATTTCCCTACATAAACTTGCTCAGATTGCTTAATTGGACTCAAGTGGTCAAATATGAGGAAAATTTACCAAAATTCCAAAAGTTGTTTCAAAATTCAATTATGGAGGGACAGGGAATGATGCATAGCATCCAATATCCCCCCCTATCCTCCTTGCATGCTTTATTTTTTTTTCTAAATTTGACCCAAAGTTTATCCAATTTTACCTAATTCCATGCAATTTATTGCATGAAAGGAGAGGATGTGATGCCCAACATCACTTTCCACTCCATGGTTGATTACCATAAGCTACCCTCATCCATACATTCTCAAAATTACTCAATTTGGGCAAACTTATAAAATGAAAAAATTCCCATTTCACCATAATTTCATATTCAAATGATATGCTAGGGAGAAAATAAGGTGTCAAGGATTCCTTCACCAACTAGATTTGGTGCCCTTGCTAGATACTAGAGTAACCTCCTTCACTCTATGTGCTTCTAGCCAACCCTCACCTTGCCTTATCACCCTAGCAAATGTCACCAAGGTTCTAAAGTGACCTCCTTCACTCTATTTGCTTCTAGCCAACCCTCGCCTTGCCTTATCACTCTAGCAAATGTCACCAAGGTTCTTGGTAGTCATCCCTCATCACTTTCTATATCATTTATGTATTATCTATCATGGAATCACAATGCTTCCATTGTCTAATGGAAGAGGAATTAAGGAAACTCCACCACACTTCCCACAACAAGGAAAGTCACATTGAAGAAACATTCTCATTGGCAACTCAATCAAGTTAACTAGTGATGGAGGATAGGGGTGTGCATTCATAGCCAATCCAACCTATTCATTTACTTGATATATTGGTGACTCAAGACTATTTTTAAAATTTAAAAGAAGGGAGGGAGAGGTTCAATTATCAACTTCTAGGCTCAAATAAAAAGTAATAGAGTTAAAAGAAAGAATAAACATATTGGAAAAACTAGTGGTGCTCTTGACAAAATTTGTTTATCTCCAAGTTTAACTATTGGTCTCCTTGCCTCATCCTATTTCTAGACCTTTGAACGATGTTGTAACAAAACCAACTTCTACAACGCACATGGAACTATGAGCACCCAAGATAGGCATTAGTATTTGTTTCAAATGAAATTAATCTATTTTCATTGTTTTCTACTTGTATGATAGTATATCACAGTATAATGGTACATGTTGGAAGATAAGATTGTTAGGCCCAAAAATTGATTTGCCACAAATTTTTGTTTGTTTTTATTTTCATAAGCCATCTCTATTTTGTATTGTGTGGGAAATGGTCCCCCCCCACCCCCCACCACTTTTAAAATAAATACAAATTAACCATTTCAATTAAAAAATAAATACAACCATTAAGTACAAATGATGCTATCATAATTAATTGAAAAAAAACACAAAAACAAGAAATAAATGATGAAAAAAATTGAATCTACTAAAAAAAAATGGAATTACTACACCAAGTTTTAAAAAATTGAAGATATGCCTTAAGGAAAATGATGGTGATACTAGTACCACAATTATTGAATAGTAGTCAAAAACCACATTTTAGAAAATCACTATGAAACAAACATCAAGGAAAAAAATGATGATACCTAATAACATCACTTTTTGATTTAGGAACATATTTGAAGAATTTTTGACCAAATAAATAATTTTGGGTCTACACTTCTTGCCTTGAGGTGATAGGTATTTTCAAGTACTAAGTTATCATGTTTGTTTGAACAAGCAATCCCATAACCTTTGGAAATCAAATTTTCAAGGTTCTTCCATATTAGAGACTTCATAAAGTTTTGAAATCCCTCTACATAAAATTTGAAATTCTACTAAAATAATCCAAATCATAATCATGTATTTTTCAAATAATTTTCCAATAGAGTTTTCATCAAATTGTTTGTTGACATTTAATTGTGTTTGACCACAATGTTTGCATGCTCCATCCAAAGTAAGAAATATTACCTCAAGTGATATGGTGCAATGAATAAATCCCAATGATCCTAATGATCATATCAAATAGTGCCTTAATTCCAATATCTCTTCTCCCATCCTTGGAATCCTTTTGATAATTTGATAATATTTTTATAGCCTCTCATAGTAGGTGGCCCTTGATGTATGAGGTTGAGCCAACCAAACATTGTTGATTAAGAATATAACATTGGGAATATAGCTTTAAATGGTAATTGAAACTATGGATTTTAGCTAAAGTGAGAATATGCCCTTCTCAACGAGCATCCTTCTTCTCCAATTATAAATAGCATGACACCATATCTCTTTACATAGTATGGTAACTCTTCCTTGAGAAAGAAAAAGGAGTGCCTCTATTAATATTATTGAAAAATGTCATGATATAGCCTTGGTGTTAATGAGTCATCATAGTCAATTTCATTTTTCTCTATTTCCATTTGATAAAGAAAGAAGAGTGCCTCTATTGGTATTATTGAAAAATGTTATGATATAACTTTAGTATTTTTTTTTTTTCTAAGTAAGATTAAATTCTATTAGTGAAACATAATTTACATGGAGGCTCAGGTCTCTGCAGTTCAAGCTTGAATTAACGACATAATTTGGAAAAAAACAGCAAAAAGGGAGCTGCCCACGCAGGGGAAACCAACCCATAGATAGTTTGATTCGCTGCCTCACGTGAGGAAACCAGCGTTATATAGACAAAATTTACTGTGCCAAACATAGATAACAATATTTAACAGAACCATGATACTGAAAGTAGGAAACTGGAAAAAACTTGGGAGCCTAGGTGTCATGCGGCGGAGGAGGTGTTTCTTCTACGATGAGGCACCTATACTCGTCAGCCTCGGCGTCCCGGGTGGCAAGTGCTGCGTTTCGGGGCTTCATGGCCTACCATCAGTGCCCATAGCCTGTTTGCTCTGCACCTTGTCTTCCTTGCTATTTCCCGAGCTGCTGCTGCTGTCTGAGCGCGAATTGTGCTTGCCAGAATCATGATAACCCTTATCATCTGTAGAGGAGTCGAAGTCACTGCGTGGGAGCTTCTGCAAAGTGGGCGGACTGTGGCTGGGAACCTCAATGGGCTCCTCCCTAAAGGAAACCGAAATGGTGGCAACAACACTGGGACGGTCTAAGGAGCAATGGAAATGAAATTGAGCAGAGCTAGAGGTCTGCGGGGTGACAGAGGGGACCAAACGAGGCAAAGGCGGTGGAAAGGGCGTTGAGGCAGAAGGCTGAGCCGAGTGACTGGGCTGACCTATCAAGTGGTCGCGCCCACTTCGGGTGGTGGGATACCTGCCCAAGGAATGTTCCAGTGAAGAGGATGAAGAATCAGACCGAGAGGAAAGTGACGGACGAGAAGAGTGACCTCTGCTGCTGCCACGCCTGCATCGCATGCAATGCCAGAGTCGAGGCATAGTGGTGTAGTAGGGGTGGAGGGCACTCTGGGTAGAAGAAGAAGCAGGGCGATGACGCCACAGAGACGGAAGCTCAAAGGTGGTGGTGAGGCCAGAGGCAGCTGAGAGGTTCAAGTGACAGAGGACGCTCTGCGAGTAGTGATGGCCCGGGAGGAATTCAATGCAACACCGAACGCTGCAGTGTCGCCTTGTTGGCGTGTGGGAGCTCTGCTCCGCGACTTCACGGGGACAACAGCGTCGCAGAGGAGAAGACCGGGGAGGCATAGAGCAAAAAGGCCGAAGAGCATAACCAGGAGGACAAAGAGCATAACCAGGCGGGAGGCAGAAGAACGTCATTTTGAGGCGGAGGTAGCAGCCTCGACGTTTGCACTATATTGAATGCTGCTCGGGGTGACAGCTAGAGCACTTAAATGCTCGCCAGTGTAGCTTCTGGGTGGCCATGTGGCCATGCCATGCGCAGACCCACAAGCCCATCGCCGTATAACCCTCATCAATCACCCGCATTCGGGAGATATAACTTTAGTATTACTGAACCTTCATAATCAATTTTATTTTTCTATATTTCTATTTTCTGTATTGAAACCATTATAATCATTTCAATTTACTTTTGTTTCTAGTCCACTTTTATTTCTTAAATATTGAGACTCATGAAATTGTCTTGCATTCAATTTTCCTTTTAATAATACTTAAGTTTTTGCAATTATGTGAGAATGTAGAAACACTTCTCAAATCCTCTACTCTCTATTCCATAATGTTATATGATTCTATATTTTATTATTTAAGTATAACACACACGTGCACAAATACGCATACACATAGAAAATGACACACTTCAAATACACATAGAAAATGACACACTTCATATTCACAATAGAAACTCCATATATATATATGGATCCATTAGAGTATATATTTTGGTTTTAAGTATATTAATCATGTTTTGATTAATTTGTTTTATCACATACATGTATACAAATATACATAGAAAATGACACTCACGGTATAAAATGAAAGCTTCCAATATATCTGAATTAGAATGCATGTTTCGATTTTGCAAAATTTTTGATATTAATTTATTTGACCACAATTTGAATTTGAAGTGAATAAATGTTGGTGCGCAAGCATAACATGACTTCGTAAGAGTTTATGCTTTAGTTGAAAGTTTAAACTCATATACTATTTATCTAAATAAGCTTTAGAATTATTATTTATAAGAAACTTTGTAATTTTTTAAATTAATTTAAATATAATTATAATAATATATTAAAATTTATATATAATTTTTAAATTTTTTAAAATGAGATAGATAAATGTTTTTTAGAATTAATCATATCAATTATATTAAGATTTGGTTTATTTTTCCAACTAATTAATGTGGTTGATGTAATTAATTTGAAAAGATATTTATCTACTTTATGGATCACAAAAATCTTAAATCTAACATTCTTTTAAATGTATTTTTTTTGAAATTATAATTGTTTTTAATAATATTAGCAAATTAATAAAAAGAAAAACAACAATTAGAAAGATTAATTTATAAAAAGACTAACCAATAATGACATGATAAAAATATTGTTCTCCAATTAAAAAAAATGAAAAATTTAATTTAGTTTTTCTATAATAAAATGGATATATATATATTAATTAAATCGAAATTGAGATTTATAAATTTTATAAAATAAATAAATAGATATTTATATTAATTAAATCAAAATCAAAATTTATAACTTTTATAAAAATAATAATTTTTATATTAATTATTATTATTATTTTGGATAAAGTATATAATAATTGGTGATAGGTGCTGTGGTTAAATATTTTATAGTGAAACTTTAGATGCAATATTTATATAATTTTGACAACCTAAATTAATCTTACTAATTTATAATCAAATTAAAAAACCATTTTTAACAATTTAAATCAATATCATCAAATTTAAAAATAATTTTTATTTTTAATTATGTATTTTTATTTTTTAATAAAAAAATGATTTAAATATAAAAATGATAAAGATATTTTATTATAAAAACATTTTAAGAATTAAATTTTATTTTATGAAATAAAAAGATAAAATTAGATATCATTTTTTGAGATTCAAATGATAAAGATATTTCATTATAAAAATGCTTTAAGAATTAAATTTTATTTTATGAACTAAAAAAATAAAATAAAATATTATTTTTTGGGATTCCACTGCTTTAAGTAAGTCATTCATCAATGATCATTTCCATGAGAGATAATGGTAACTGACTAATTTCTCATGATTTTTGAATAGTCAACTTAGCACTCGTTGCATCCAGTGATAGTCACACGAGAGAAGAAGTGAAATATATCAATTATCACTTCCAAAAATTTTATGCAATACTTTCACGCAATATATAAAGACAAAATTATTTTACTTTAAAGACATAAAAGACACCCTAATCTGACCAAATCCTTCCCACACATTGAATTTAATCACATCTACAGAGTACAGAGTACAGAGAACAGAGCAACATACGCAAGCTTTCTTTAAAAAAGAGTAAAGAGGAATCACTGGGGTATCCATTTCGCCAAATACAATAACGACATCAAAGTACCCCATTTCGCCAAATAAAATAACGACATCAAAATTGCTACTGTCTCCATCTCTACAACTTAATAATTATATTAAGTCACTGTAATTTTGCTATTGATATTGTAATTTTGAATTTTTTGAATACTGAATTCCAGAAAATGGATTAGAATAGAATAGATATTAGTTGCTGATATTAGATATTTATGTAGCTTTCTGTTTTACATACTTTTTGAAGAACCAGATGAACAGAAATGTGTAAAACCCATGTAAATGAACTTTTTAAATATATAAAAGGAGGCGTTTTTTTCTGCTGAAAAAGAAAGAAAAGTGCTAGAGATTTCGGTCATGTGAACCTTTCTCTCTCCAAATGACTCTGTACATGCCAGCTTGACCAGGGAAGCAAGAGTTTTTCTTTCCAAATGAGGAATTTTTATAACTTTGCACATTCAGCATTACCAGGGAAAATACAGACAAGAATGGAGGTATGTTATGTTTAACCCCTCGAAAACAAAACATGCAAGACACTTAATCGGCCACGGCCTTCCTGTACCGCCACTTAGCCCGAACGCCTGCCAATATGGCATTGAGCAAGAAAGCAGAGGTGTACACCAGAATTCCACCCACACTTCCCCAGCTCTGTCTGGAATTATTATATTCTATTGAATACTCACCAAGAAGATAACTACCTAATCCCCACTTCACCCAAACCATGCCCTGCATAACACTGTATACCCATTTCCCAAAAGCTTTCATACCCAGACCTCCTCCTAATGCACTGCCCAATACAATACACAGCATATCCAAACCTATAGCTGCCCATAGCATAGGAAGCTTTCTGGCACTAATTCTCCACCTATATCCATCACCAAGTTTCTGTAACATCAAATCCAGGCAACCCATGGCCAAACCAATAAGAATGGCTGCCATTATCACAGCAACTCTAGTCTTAGAGGGCTGCATCGAGTTATCATACCATTCGGCGGTACCTCCTTCAAATATAAGAAGCAGAGCCCAAACAATAGAGCAAATCAAATTTGCAGAACCAACCATAAACGACAAGGTTCTGATGCCCAGAAAATTACCTCTGAATGTCAGCACTTGGCAAACATCGGTGTTATTGGAATTCGACTTCACCATGGCTTTGGTGAGAAACGCATTGGCAGCGAACCCACTTCCTTTGCTATCCACAACATAGTCTCGAATTGTCCTTCTGGCTACAAGTGAACTGGAGAAGCCATCCACTCTAAACCATCCTGTTAGTATAAAGTTAACCACTATTTCTGTCAATTTGGGCACAATTAAGGAGGTAGTGTTGTATTCTTCTGTTTCCAAGAACGGTGCTCCTCCACTCTTAGCCATGTAATTTTCTAGGGCATCGGCTGCCATGACTGTGACTCCTCTGTCTTCTTTTTCTTTCGACTTCAAAGATCTGATGAGTACCTTTGTCCAGTCATCACGGCGATGCATTGGAATGCAAATGCAAATTCGGTCTTCTTGCATAGATCTCGAAAGAATATGATTCAGTGTTTCACAAACTGCAGCAGCACGGAATTCCACATGCATCAGGTCCTCAGGCAATCTCTCCTCTGGCTCCTCCCCAAGCAACAGGTCTGCTTCCTGGTTGTACCCATGGCAACCTTTTGCCATGCAGTCCAGACATGGCAGTAGGCACTGGGAATCAGACAGTCGTTTTAGGGTTCTAGGCATCCTGAGAGCAAGCAGGTTTGTGACCTCTGCTGTTGTGAAAAATACAATGCATCTGCAGAGGTCCACACATCCACATTTCTCTGCAGGGACTGATTTGAGAGGAATGCATTTTAGCAGGACGGATTCCACATGATGGGCATTGGACATATACTTCATAAATTGCTTAACAGAAGAATTGGGTGTATGGTTTGATAGCATCACAACAGAAACTTTTTTAATATCTCCTTCCTTACATGTGCTGAGTCCAAATTCTTCTATGTCGTTTAGCTTGGGACCTGTCATGGTGGCCAGAACATCTCTGGCACCTAACTCCAGATCAAGCCTTCCTCTTAATAAGCTTGTAATAAAAACTGCTGCATTGCCTATGCAGGTTATTCCCAGATCAGGAAAACTAGCAGAGCCCGTTACTGATTCACTTATTTCACCCTGTGAATAGACAGTATTGCGCAGGCATCCCAACCAGAAAGCCAAATTTATAAAAAACCACCGCATCACATGACTGAAAACACCCATTTCAAAATACTTACTTGATGCAAACTGGGGATTTTAAATTACAATCAAACAAAAACAAATGCTCATATTCCACCACTAATCGATCCAGATTGTGCTGCTCTCCAAAATTTTATAGCAATGTTGTTCACTTCAATATTGCTTGCGTAGTCAGGAAGAAAGTATAATATTTGAATCTAATTCCATGGCCGTGAGGCAAGCAATGCAATTCCAATGTTTAGACAATAAAGTTTACTCATCATATCTCATTGCTTTATTGCCTTCGCTAGAAAAGAGAGGTAATTCCAATGCTTTATTTTATTTTATTTTACACACTAAAGCTTTTGATTCCCTCGCTTTATCTTTTTATTGTTCAAAACCACAAACACGTTTACACATCCCACTTGATCCTTTTGGCAGTTTGTAACATATTTTCTTTGCCATCCATGAGATAGGGCCTCTTAATCTCTTAATTCTTGGGATGAAAATCAATATCCACCTTGTTAAGTAGTATTTAATGCTTTGCGAAAGTCAGTATGCATTATTGCATTATTACCATGAAGAACTTAATAATGAATAATGTTAATAGTGAAAATTCAATGGAACATAATATTTAATGTTGTTTAATAGAGTTAATAATGAAAATTTCTATGTTACTTTTCTTAGATTATTTAAAATGTGGGTTAAATTGCATCAAAAGTTGTAGAAGTGCTTCGAGTTTCAGACTTTCAAAGATTCATTTGGAAAGTTGTAAGTAAATCTAATAGGAGATTTTGCACTAGAGGACATACCCTTCCACTTAGTCAGATTCCATAGATGTACTTGCATAGTTTTCCATATATCTATGGGTGTCCCATGTTTTTCAAAAGAGTTTACAAACAACAAGTGGCTGACCTTGCAACATTTGGAATGTGATCTTTGTTTTGATAAGCCACCGGGGATGATGTGCAATGAACACTCAGAGTATTTGCTTTTCATCCATTATCTCACACATGAAAATTGCAAATCTTGTATAGGGTTACTCTATGGGCTTAATGTTCATGTGTCAGAATATCAGGGTTCACTATGCTTACGTTGATGCCAAATGTATTCCATAAACTATGAGCCATTTGGGATGAAGGCCTCAAAGAAAGGTAAAAATTGAACCAAACTTGAGTGGGGTGAAATAAGTCTTGTTTTGATTTTTTTTTTTTTTTTTAAGGAAATTCCACCACGATTATTTGTACTATCTATAATCATAGTCAGTACCTGAAAATTGTAAACCAAGATTCCTTTCGGGTCAAAGCAGATGTGATCTTGGGTGGTTGATGTTGTAGTATTGATGCTTTACTCCCTTTCTCTGACTCATTTGTTGCCAGATCAAATTGATATTATGGAAGATGTAGGTAACGTCGTAGATGATATCAAGAACAAACATAGTGGATGTTGGTTGTGTTCATATTTCCGGTACTAATATGATAAGTGCAGATGATGGTTAGATATTAGTGGCAAGGACTTGTGTACTATGTAGTTTCCAAGAGGTTTTCCAATTTGACCGATATTTTTTCCAACTCATATTATCTAGAATATCCCTCAGTTGTTCTCGATAATATTTCCATTCAATGACAATAATCATACACTAGTGATATTCCCTTTTTCTCAGGGATCTTTTGTAGACGATATAATCAAGAACAACCATAGTGGATGTTGGTCGTGTTCATATTTCCGGTATTAATATAATAAGTGCAGAGGATGGTTAGAGATTAATGTCAAGGACTTGTGTACTACGTAGTTGCCAAGAGGTTTTCCAACTTGCTTGAAATTGTTTCCAACTCATATTATCTAGAATCTCCCTCAGTTGTTCTCGATAATCTTTCCATTCAATGACAATAATCATACACTAGTGAGATTCCCTTTTTGTCACACTTGTCTGACTATGCTCGCTTGTTTGTCCACACTTGCTTTCTTGCAAGTGTTCTCTACTCAAAAAATTAGGAACCTTACTATTGATACCTTTAATTTGTTCTATGCCAAAGTCAAAGTTTGAAAATAAAGCTTGCCATCTGGCAAACTTAGCTTCCCTAACTTCCTAACTTCTTTGTGAAGAATTTTATTCATGCATGTTGCATTCGTCCTCAATAGAAACTTCTTATTGATTAAAAAGATTTCAAATTTGTTTATAAAATTTAGAGAAACATTGATTTATATATCTATAGTAGCATAATTCTTTTCTTCTTCGAACGAGGTACCAAAAGAAAATAGGATTATCTCTTCAATTGATTTTTCCCTTCTTTCTTTACTTGCTTCAAAACTTCTCCCCATCCAATATTACTAGCATATGTTTCAACAATGTTTGGTAAATCATCATAAAAAAAAGATAGGATAGGCAAAGTTTTTATCATTTATTTGATTTTCTGAATTGCTTTTGTATGTTCTAAATACCACGAGGGTGGATCTTTCTTTAGCCTCTCATTCAAAATATTTCGTTCTTTGGCACAATCCTTGTAGAAGTGAAAAACATAATAGAGGCTTCCCAAAAATAGTTGGATCAGAATCTTATCAGTGATCTTATCAGGGAATTTGTTGGCACACTCAACATCATAATTTTGTTAAGTTATTTGGTCGTTTGAAATGGTATTTCCAAGGAATTTTATGTTGATCTTGAAAAATTCCATTCTTATTTTAGAAACAACTAATTCTGCATCTTTAATAGCTTGTAGGAATTTTCTTAGGTGTTTGAAATGCTAATCTATGGAGTTAGAAAAAACCAGTATGCCATCAATATAAACAATTAACCAATCAAAGTATGGTTTGAGAACATTATCCATTATCCTTTGGAATTTTGTGGGGGAATTTTTAAGTCCAAAAGGCATGACATTCCACTCATAATGTCCTACTGGTACACTAAAGGTTGTCCTTAATTTGTCTTCTTCTTTTACTGCGACTTACCAAAATCATGATTGGAGATCAAATTTAGAAAATATCTTTCCCCTTGCGATTTGGTTTACCACACTAGATTTATGAGGAATAGGATATGTATCATCAATAATTACCTGATTTAAAGGTCTGTAATTGATGTCTGAGTTGTTCAAAATGTTTGTTTACATAAAAATGTATATATAGTTTTTACCATATGCAAATAATTTGTGTGTAGCTAACATATATAGGGTAGTACATTTCTTTATTTTAATTAAAATTTAAAAAACTATCTTGTTGGGATTTAATTGACCTTGCATTCATGGCATTCAAGTTACCAATTTTTGTAATGTAGATTGTCGTAACCTCACCCATAAGGTGTAGACTAGTTGATTTGTGGGGCTTAATTTCCATTAGGCCTTAGGTTCAAATCTCATGGGAGGGGTAGAAGGTGGGAGCCAATTGCATGGGTTACCCTATTGCAAGGGGTGTATATACTCAACTGAGTCTCATAGAATCTTACTGGCTACATCCCATTGTTAAGCATATTATTTTTCCACCTAACATTAGGGATGGCCTTGGCCTAGACACAACCTATATTGGAAAATAAATGTTGTTGTGTCCTCCGTCCTTTGGTAGTTTCATATTATTGGTGAAGGAAAACTTCCAAGGTTGTTATGTGCATGTGGGCTTGTTCTTGGTACTTTGCAACACATTCTGTCTAGTGGAATTAAAACTTTGCTAATGGTGCTATATTAGTTGGCGGGTTTCTCCATTATTTATCATTTTTCATCTTGGTCTCTTTTTGTAGTTATTGTGAACAATTGAGTTAGGTACTTTTAGAGAAATGTGGTAGATAGTATATCATTTCAGTTGATTATAAAACATTTCTAGTGTTGAAAGTGTTGGTTACTTTGCTTTATGTTATATGGCATCTTTGTATTTCCCTTAGTGTTATCTACGAAGGACATGTTGTGGGTTTCTTAATGTGGTTGTGGGGCTGAGCCTAGTTCTTTGCAACAAATTCATCCTCCATAGAATAAAGGTGTTGTTCATGATGCATTATTCCTTGGGGGTTTGATTCCATTTATATTTCATCATCCTAATCTCTACGTTAGCAACGTCAACTAACAACTCAATTTAATAGGGGATTAGGATGACGTTGGAGGGAACATTGGTTTGATATTCATAGTACTGAAAATAATATTGACCAAGTCTAGTAATTTGATGCTATTTTTTTGAGAATTTCACTGAGTTCTATCTCTTAGAAAAATCTTGTACAAGAAGGAATTGTGGATGCTTTCCAGTAAGGGTGGGCTTGTGGGGGGGGGATGTATGTGACCACCAGTTGAGATGCAATTATTAATTAAGGCTAAATGAGTGGTGGTATTACATCTATATTTATAATTACATATTTATAATTTTTTTGAGAAGAAGGTAAAGTGGATTTATTATAAATTATAAATTCTTTGTTACCTTTGTAGATGGTTTCACAGTTTGTAGTTGGTTGGTGAGCTTTAGTTTTTCAATTGTTTCATGCATGGGTTTGTTGTCAAGTTGGTACTCTGAAATGGGTGTTAACTGTTAGAAAATAAAAAAGGAAGAAATATTCTCTTATGCTGATAATTACTTATGATATTATTGTAATCTTATTAACTTTCTTTATGCTCTTATGCTATCTTATTTTCATCAAGCAATCATCAAATAAAAACATGAAGATCAACGACACCAGATTTAGGCACTCAACCAAGGCCAAAACCCCTCTATAGGGAAAACCTAGTCAAATTGTTCCACTAATAGATTCATATTAAACTGAGACAAACCAAGACCTTAAACCTGACCAAAAGGCCTTCCTCCTCCACCAAGTCAGCCTTCCAAGATGATTCTGAAATATTCAGTAGTATCCTCTTTCCTCCCAGCTTCAACCCAACAACAACTCATAATTTTTGGCCCCCAACTTTTAGAATTTCGACCCTACCACAGATTTGAAATTTTTGACCTCCCTAACAACTTCAAAATTTCGCATGTGTGTGTCAAAGAGAGAGAAAAACAACTTCTTCTTGCTTGAAAAATGTCTCCTCCTTCTCTAGGGTTTTCTCCTTATTCTTAGGTATTTCCACTCTCTTTTATTTCTCCATCTACTACAGATCAAACTTGCTTGAGATGTGTTACAAATGAGGTCGATTTTTTTCCTTTATATAGTGGATTCTGCCTCCCAACTAGAACGACTTGTCTAGGTTTAGGCTGACTTGGTGGAGGAGGCCTAAGAGACTTATTTGACACTAAAATAAATTTCTTTCTTGACTGATAAATCCCAAGAAGGGTATTTTACATGATGACAAGGATAAGGGCTCTTGACATAAACCCTAGAAACCTACAATGGAGGGTTTGGCCTAAAAATCATTGACCTAAGCATGAAACCCATGCTTTAATAAGTCAATATATTTATATATTTTACAATAAAATTTCTTTTTTCTTTCTTTTGACAAATACATTACATTATGACTCAAATACAATTATGAAGACTGAACTAGTTACATTTTTCAACACTCCCTCTTAACTAGGGAGGTATTCATAATTTGCATATATAGACATAGGTACATGGAGGATCTCAAAATTATATGCTCTATGAAGAGTCACAACACATGTAGTGCTATAGATTAGATACCTGACCAAGGTATTATAATATGGTGGGACTAAGGTGTACTCAAGATTTAGCCACTCTAGGTACCATTAGGATTATAAGCTCTAACACCAACCCAAGGATCTAGGTGAACAATTAATGTCTAGCTCTAACATCGACCCAAGTTTAGTAATGATGTTAAAGGTGTTGATATTCTCCCATAATTCTTAACAAACTTGCGATAATACCATGTTAACCCCAGAAATCCTTGAATATGCTTTATGGTTGTAGGGTTTTTCCATTCCTTAATGGATTTAATTTTGTTAGGGTCTACCTGAACACCCTCATGAGATACAATATGACCCAAATATTCCACCTCCTGTACTCCAAAGAAATATTTGGAGGTTTTAGCATATAATTGTTTATCCTCCAATAGTTTAAGCACCATGTCAACATGTTGAACATGATCCTTCCAAGACTTGTTGTTGATTAGTATATCATCAAAAAATACGAACACAAATTTTCTAAGGAAGAGTTTGAAAATGGAATCCATCAAACCTTGAAATGTGGAAGGTGCATTAATAATGCCAAAATGCATGACCAAAAATTCATAATGACCCTCATGAGTTTCGAATGTTGTTTTCAGAATGTCTTCAGTCTTCATTCTAATTTAATGATATCTAGAACAGATATCGAGATTGGTGAAGTAAATTTCTCCATGTAATTCATCAAATAATTCATCAATGACGGGGATGGGAAATTTATCTTTAATAGTGAGCTTGTTGAGCTCCCTATAATCTGGACACATACACCATGATCCATCATTCTTGTGCACCAATACTACTGGAGCAGAGAAAGAAATTTGACTAGGTTGAAGTATACCAGCCTTTAGAATTTCTATGGCCATACGTTCAATATCACTCTTTTGGGCATAAGGATATCTATAAGGCCTGATGTTTGGAGGAACACTTCCTCGAATCAAATGAATAGCAGGATCATGATCACAAATAGGTGGGAGTCCTTGGGGAGTTTCAAACACCTTGGAATGATTGTCCATGACTTTTTCAGATCTGGAGAAATAGATGATTTTGATGTTTGAACCTATAGTGAGCATAATTGTGCAATCACGCCTCATTGTTATTTCTTTAGAAGCTTTGTCATGAAATTAGAGCTGATTATCTTTCTCGGCTTCCTTGCAATACCCCGTAATTCAACTTCCTTTCCTTCAAAATTTTTTTTCAAGAGAAGTTCTTGAAAATTAAAAGCTATCGACCCTAAAGATTGTAACCATTGGACTCCTAGTACAACATGCGCACCACCCATTGGAATGGAGAGCATTGGGCTATTCAATACATATTCCCCCATGGTTAGCTTGATATTATGGCACTTTATAGAGCAATTTATAATTTCTCCATTTGCAACCATCACTTGAAACTCTTGTGCTGGGTATAGGAAGCAATTCAATTCCTTGGCTACCTTACAATGAATAAAATTATGGGTACTACCCGTATCAATCAACACTATTACATTTTTATTCTTGATATTTCCTTCTATCTTGTGAGTTTGAGGAGTGGTAATTCCTGCCAATGCATTATAAAATATGGTCAGATTCATTTCTTCTTTTTATAGGCTTGGTTCGTGGTGTATATCCTCTTATTTTGAAGTTTCTTGTTCATTTTCTTCCTCCTTTTCACAATCTATGTAAAATAATTTCTTCTCAAACACTTATGACCTTTAGTTTATTTTCTATCACAACTATAACAAAGCCCTTTTGCTCTTTTTTCTTCCAATTTTTGTGGTGTCAACCTTGTAGGTTGTGGAAGTCTAGGAGTAGCAACACTTCCATCTTTATAGTTGTGAGTGGTAGGCTTCCTTGTCGCTATAATTTTGCTTTCAATTTTTCTTGCCAACATGAATGCCTTCTCCAAAAAATCAGGTTCCCAAAGGCAAACCTCATGTTGGATGTTATCCTTTGAAGTCCCTATGAAGACATCAATCTTGTGTTCCTCTGGAATATCATTTACCCTTATATTCAATTTTTGGAAGTCCTCAATGTGCTCCACCATTGAACCCTTTTGTTTGAGATTTATCAATTGGCTAAAGAAGGTGTTTCTCTTTGTATCCTCATAATGTGCTATCATTTCCTCCGTAAAAATTGACCAAGTGAAATTTGTTTTACGAGAGTAAATCCATCGATACCATACAAATGTATTGGGTTCTAAATATAAAGTTGCAATACATACCTTTTGTGTGTTTTGCACATTATGGAGATCAAAATATTGCTCCATTTGTAGTATCCATGTTATGGGATCCTTGCCATCAATCTTCCTCATATCAATCTTTGGAATATGGTGGGTCTTCAATCCAACATTAGATGTTATGAAATCATGATTAAAGTTTATTTTGTTCTCATCATGAGTTTCCTCTACTACCTTTTCGCCATTATGAAGCTTTTCTTGTAGCAACTTTGTTAAACCTTCCTTCAAACCTTCCATGTATTTCTTCAAATGTTCCATGTTTCCTTTTAAACCATCCATGTAACCTTTTAAACCATTCATGTCACCTTTTAAACCATTCATGTCACCTTTTAGTTCTTCTTTGTTTTCTCTTTGTGAGAGTGAAATTTGTTGCACTTGGTCACGTAATTTTTATATATCTTGTTGCACTTCTTCCTCTTCATGTGTCATAGTAGAGTTTTCTAAGGATTTAATGGGTGTGGAATTATTTTTTGGAGGAATTTTAGAATCCAATACTTATATATATGCTTCAATATGCCCTTGGAATCACTTCAAATTGCTTTTTCAAACAAAAGTTATGCAATTTAAAAAAACAAATACACACCTTTTTCTTGATTTTTAGGAGGTCCATATTGAACCTGATTTATCTCTGTGATTTTGGATCTTCAAGGTATGAAATTCAGTCCTATAGTAGCCCTTTGAGTCTTATTTCCAATGCCACAAGTCAGACCTAATTTGGATTCTTCAAGACAAAGTTATGCCTGATCTCCCACAATGACGTAATTATGGGATGGTTCAGTAGAGCAAACTTGTACGACATTCCACGTGTCACTGTTTCGACCTTTGGATTTGAAATCTATACACAAGAAACAAAAATTTGTGAAATTTGGAACACCTTTTATAGAATTCCAATCTGTTGCTTGAAACAAAAGTGATGATGATTTTCCCTTGGCCACTTGTTTAAGATGAAATTCTGGATCCTGCAAGAACCCTAACTTTCATAGATCATATCTCCGAAAATTTTGCGAACCAAGGTATGAAATTTTTACATGAATTTCATCAAGATTTTGGCTCCATGTGGTAAAAATTTCAGCTTCTAAAGCCTCTTAGAAAAAGGATATAGCAAAAATTCCAAGATTACATGTTTGCAACAGCGAAACCCTTGAATCCAAAGCTCTGATACCAAATTTTATGAAACCAACTCACAAAATAGAAGAAAATATAGATCAATGACTTAGAAATCAGCCTATTTGAGGGGGGAACCTCTTATACATTACATAAAATGAAAAATTCTTGGATGATACAAATGACAACACCTCCTTTCTATATATATGAGTCCAAGGGGCCACAATATAATCCTAGCCGACATAACAATAACAATGTAATGGCACAACAATAACAATAGTGGGGTTCTATGGGGCACAATAATAACAATATGGTGACTACATGGGTACAACAATAAAAATAAGGAGGCTACACTAACAATAAAAAATAAGGGGGCTACACTAACAATAACAATAAGGGGGCTACACTAACAATAAAAATAAGGGGATACACTAGTATTACAGGGACCTAATATCCTCCCAAGCATCTTATCACCCCAAGATGCTTTATCTCTCCTAATCAACTAAATCAGATATACATATCCACCAATCCAAGCATGCTGAAAACGGTCAACCTTTTACAGAGAGATATTGCATAATCACAACCCCATTCAGTAATTAACCTTCAAATATACATACAAGTGAACACAAACCTTTGGGGTCCTTAATAATTCTGATGCTACTTATATCATCATCAAATTATCCAAATACAACTTGTCGGAAGCTTTATTTTTTATTCATTAGTACCAATTACAACCTCAGTACTTCTCAAGTATTTTGTTTGAAAATCCATCTGTAGTACTTTCATTCATTCTTCAACTTAATTCTTTCTTCAAGGTATTTGCTATGAATATCATAATATGCCCTCCCTCTTAACTAGGGAGATATACCCTTTCTTTTATCCAAGTTCTCTCTCAACCCAACAATTTCCTTCTTTTATATATGTTGCATTTAAATTTTGCATTTGAATTCTTTTATTCTTTGAAAGTCTCCTTCTACAGGAGTAAGACTCATTACAGCTAGTCTGAGCCCTGATTTTAGCCACCTGGAAAGGAACTATCATTTTTATAATAATAACATATAAATGATTGCTTTCCCTTAAGTTTGTTGATAAATAATCAACGTCATATACTAACAAACTCAAAACATTGTACATATATACTTGTACATATCGAGATAGTTTAAGCTAATCCTAGTATAGGATAGTCTTAAGACACGAGTAATTGGAGACTTATTGAATCAGTCATGATTTACATTTTAATGGAAAGATGTATAATTGGGACTATGACCTGGAAATTCCTCCCATGTTGAGCCAAGAAATTTTGAGGCATCAACACAACCTCAAATATTAAACATGTAATCCAAATTGGTGACAATCTAAGAACAAATTTCACCTCTTCAACCTCTTGGACTGTGCATAGTCGTCAATTATGGATTGTTTTTCACTCATAGTCTAATTCATCTTCAATTTTTTCTCTGTCAAGAAATATGAAATATAAGAGAGAGGACATCCATACCATATCTCCGAGTTCATGTAAAACTAGCCATAACAGAATAATCTAACAAGAAGCAGCAATGACAAGAATGATATAAAACAGAATTAGGACTTAATGATCACTGGACCATATATATGGTCAGTTGGCACCAATATATTATCTATATCTTTAAAAAAGTAATTTGTATTTTCCTTTATTCCTACAAAGGATTATTTCAAATACCAAGAGCTAAAAAGTTTCACATGTCATAGGGAAGAATCACTATGACTCCAATAAATTCGATTTGCAACACTGGCCTATTTTAGAAAGGTAAATTAATTTTAGTAGCAATTATTTCTTATGCTTTATTTAATATAAGGGTAAAAACACTAAATGTGAATTGGGAAGAACCAGAGAGGGCTTACCTAAATTGATCAGTAGACATATACTTCCTTCTTGACTCAGATTTTAGAGCTTCTCTTTCCTTAATGAAAACTACTTTCATTGAAGCATTCTATTTGTGAAATGTTACAAAAAAGACATGGATAATTCGAGTGAGAGGACTACCACTAGGTAATTTATTGTGGTAAAATCTCGTCCCACACAAGAAGAACAACAATGCTACTGCCATTGTCATAGTAGGAATAGAAAATTCCATACCCCATCCAATATTGTTCTAAATATACATTACTATAGTGACTCCTACAATAGTACCAATGCATATACCAAAGTACCACCAATTAAAGAATGATATCTTGTGCTTATTCTCTTTCTGGTCCTCCTCATTAAACTAATATGCACCAAATTCTTGTAAACAATGTTTTTGGCCTCCTTGCCCCAAAACAACCAACTAGATTGAGAAGAAGAAAACCCCAGTTTGGAATGGTGAAGCTTTAGGAAAATATTATGAGCCATCGAGGCATGGAGGAGGTACGAAACTCCCCAAAGAGGCAGATAAAGTGACCAAAATTAATCCATGTAACAATCCATTTCATGTATTTTTAGTTATTTGGGGTTTTGTACACTAGGTCAAAACATAAAATTAACAACTATTTTGAAATAAGTTGAGGGTTCAATTCACCCAAATACATAACAAACATGATGTTGTCCATCAAACTTTGAATTAATTCATTGATCAAGAAGTTAGAAATATAGAGGACTATCCATTTCTTGATATTGGAAAACTTAAAAAAAGCCCATGGGATGTCTAAAAGGTTAAGCCAATTAGGTACTCATCAACCCTAGTTCTGACAAAGGGTTTTCTCTTCAAGTTTGATTCTTTGAAAGTAAGGTCCACGTTGGATTTATTGAGTTTTTCATGATTTAGTCTATCCTTAAACAATTATGTAAGCTCCTGTGCCAACAATATGATATTTATTGAATGATAAATTGTACAGTAGTGTTCCATTTTCATTTGTGGTACTAATCAACCTTGTTCTGACAATTTAAGCTTTAATATTCAACATTGATTTTTCGAAAGTAAGGTCCATGTTATATCTATTGAGTTGGTGTCAACATCTCCAATCCTTGAACAATCATGTAATGTCATGTGCAACAATATTAAATTTATCGAATTTTAAGTTGTTCACTAGTGTTCCATTTTCATTGTCGTACATATGCATGTCATAAGTTTACAAGGAGTGGAGATTGGATGCAAATACTAAGTTGTTATTTCCAAAGAATTACCTCTAAAAGTAAAGCACCTAATATCTACAAAGTCCACTCCTTTCTGGGCTATGTGTCTAAACACTTTGAAGTTAAAACTTCAAATTGCTTTTCACATTCTACCCACTTCAGATTTTACCACAGATTCTACAATTTGAACATGTAAAGAGGAATTTTGGTAACATAATAAACTCCACTTTTAGTTATTAATCAAGTAGTGATATTCATGCTTCTTCCAATCAAAACAAAGCTCTGATACCATGTTTGAATTTCTTTCTCCATGGGTGGTAGATGTTTTTGGTGCATATTGGTGATTTTATTATACCTTTTATATTGCAAATTTTTTCTGAAGTAGCAATGGATACTTTTCCAAAGTGAAATTGGACTCTCACAACTTGTGCTTCAAGACTTTTACACTTGAGTAAGAGCCTAGGAGGTAACACCCTAAAGTTTCTAAGGCTTTCTTTCAACTATTTTATTGAGGTTTCTAGTATTTTCTAAATACATTTTATTGAGAGGTAGTAGGTACATGAAAGCTATAAAAGGAGGAATTATTCTCATTTGAAAGTATGATATTCAGGAGGGGGAAATATCCTCTATGAGGTTGATTCCATCGCTATTTTGTAGGTGAAAGGGAATAAAGGCATTTTGGTGAAGTTATTTCAGCATAAATCACATTGAAGTTTAGATTTCCAAATTAAATTTGTTTACGATAGGAAAATAAAATGTTTTCTTTTGTTGAAGATATATTTCAGCAATATTTGAAAGGGTAGAAAATAAGGTAAGAGATTATTTGTTTAAATAATTGAAATAAATTAATGTGAGATTGATTATTTGTTTATATAATCGAAATAACTTTTATTTTTTTGAAATATGTAGTATGGGGGACATGATCTCAATGATCCTAATTGGTTTAATGATGATGAATTGTTCATTTATCCCGACCCAACAGTAGAAATCAATAAACTTATGGTTATAACGAACAAATAAATTCTTTGTTTGATTTGAATTAGATATAAATGTCATAATATTAAATATAGGATCAACCTCTTCAACCAACATCTCTAGAGATATCAGGCAATAACCTTATTTTATGTGGAAAACAACATATGTTTCTTTATAAATTTTCTATTTTTCTAGTGTGTATGCATCAACCTTAATGTGTTCCTATCAACTTTTTTTATAGTAAATAGATTGGGTACTAGGGAATGGAGAGTGATGTGAGGGGGGAGGGGCCATAAGATCTTCCACTTTCATTGGTCCTATTCAGTAGAGAATAACTTAGGAGTTGGATAGTCTTGGAGAAAACCTCCCTTGTTCCAATAGACAAACAACAAAGACATGTTGACTTCGTTGCTGCTCCATCAAATCGAGGAATGTTTGCTCCAATATTAGACTAATACAATAAATTATTATTGAAACCAAGAGGAGCTCATTAAGGTATTCATTCACCTCAGTCTTGTCTAATTTTTATCTAGTCATAAAAATGTTTCTTAATTTATTATATTATTTTGCTTATTTTTTTTATCTACCTTCAACACATTTTATCTGCATTGCAGTTATTATTATTCCATAAAGCTACCATCCACAAATGTAAAATGACTGGAAAACAAGTGGATGAATTTCTCCTCTTGAGTAGCCATTCATTTTTAGGTGTGCACCTTACCTTTTTCATTTCAATTCTAATCCTCCTTTTTTGTCAGTTATTTGCTAGTCAGTTGTCAGTTATATGTCAGTTATTACAGTGCTTGGAGTCCCAAGAGAAGGAGCTCATAAGTTTTCTTGAAAATTGTTTGTGCTAACAATGTTCATGGTTTTCCAGGTATGGAATGCAAATGTACGGAAGATATTTACAAACCTTTTTTACTACATCCCATTGAAAATAGTATTAGTGATTAAGGATTTTGAATGTTCTGACCAATGTGGAAGTCAGTCAACTGATTTTTTTCAATGTCTTGTGTATGTTATTCTTCTACTAAAGAAGACAATTATTTCTTGCAAACATTATGTTATTTTTTGTATGCTGGCACCCATGGGGGGATTTGAAAAATTGTATATCGATGATAATTCCTTGTATCTTCTCCTCTTTCACTATGTGATATGAATCCATTGTAGGTGTATAAGTTTTATTAACAAGCATCAAAGCCAAAAATGTCTTATATATGACTTCAAACTGCTAATTCCTCCAATATACATGTATTCTATAAGACTGGAAAGTCCTATGGCTATGCAACACTCTTCCATGTCATCCTTTTGCTACCAAATCCTAGGTAGGCAATCCCACCGAAATGAATGAGAAAACGAGCACATAGAAAAGAAACTAATAAAAACCATTAATCAAAGAGGAAAGACAAAAAATACTTATCTTTTGTAGATAATCAACCCCTTCTTAATTCATGCACTACATGCATCCACTTTTTTAGCTTCATCTTGCAATCTTGCAAGACAACCTCATTCACATCATCATGCATGGTTTATGGTTTCGATTGCTCTATAGTAGAAGCAATCAATCCTAGGGCACAAACCTTAGATCCTTCTAATTCAACCCTTGGATAGAGTTCATAGGTCAACATACTCATAATTTGCAAGGGTTTCACAATGTGCTTTGACCTTCTAATGGAACTAAGTTCTTAGACCTTTCTTAATAATATTCATATTGTTTTGATCACGATTGAATCCAACACACCCTTTTCATCAAACTTTTTCGGGAGACAACCTGCTTCATGTCTATCAACACAAGTTATTATATATTCCTTTGATGCATCATAAATTGATTTCCTGTTTACCATAGCCAATTCTCAAGAAGAAACAATTAGTCACAACCATCGAACAATATATAGAATAATCAATCAACTGAACATAACATGATGGATCAACTCTTTTATGTCATCCTTTTGTTACCCATTTGACATGAAAGATACAAAGAGCACATAAACAAGAAAATAAACAAAACCATCAATCAGGGGGGGAAGACACATAATAATTACCTTTCAAACATAATCAACTCCTTCTTGATCCATGGACTCCATGCGTATACTTTTTCTACTTCATATTGCAATATTATATGACACCCTCATTCATAACATGATGCATAGGTTAGGGTTTCTATTAGTGGAAGTAATCAATCCTAGGGTAAAAACCCTAGATCCATTTAGGTCAACCCTTAGCTAGATCACAAATTCAAATAATCAAGATCTTGTATTTCATCTTCCTCTCAACACACTAGGGTTCTAGATTCTTAATCAGAAAGAGCCCATAATATTTACAGGAGACTCATATCTTTTCTCAAGTGATACACCAAAAGAATTTTCATAGAATGACTTGTTGAATTCTCTTACAAAACTTGTCATAAACTATTATTGCAAATGGACGTCGAAGGAAAGAATTCTTGCCAGGCTCTAAGAAGAAATTCACATTTCCATCACAGAGAATAAGTCTTAGGAAGTTCACATTACTTCATAGGATATGACCTCCATCCTTTGCAATATATCTGAAAAACACAATAGTCTACAGTAGTCTTCAAATAGAATTCATATCACTATGCTTGGGTCATACAAATCTTGGTTCATACATAATGTGTCTTATACTTGCGAAATACAAAACTCAGATTATGCTTGACATAATTTTGTTCTGTTACAATTTTGTACACATTACAAACTTCTAGAGCATGACATACTTTGATATAACCATAGAGATAAGCTTCACAAATTCGGCTTTCAATATCATGTTATAATAGAGATATGAGGCTTCAAATTTTTATTTCTATAAATTGATCTTATTCATCTTCCTTCGTGCTATAATAGAGATGAGTAAGCTTTAGATTTGTGAAATTTTTAGGAGTGAATGAATGACTATTTATAGTCACCATCCAAAGCGAATGGGAGCCTCCAAAAATAATTCTACTTCACATGAGGAGGGACGGATTTTCATTATTCTAGACCAAAACAAAAATGTTTTCTTGCTTTTTGACCAAGCCATGAATATCCTAAAAAAATTATTTCTTATGACAAATTACATACAACTTTTTCATTTTGTCACACAATATAGATTATATTTTACAAAATCAAGTTATTCTTATGAAAATCGTCCATAGCTACACTCTTCAACATAACTCACTCTCTTTATTAACCGAAGATGGAATTTTAGTCACTATTGAAAATTCCCCAGTTATGGGATTTGAGTTATAATTATTTGAGACTAACAAGGATTTTTAATGCTCCCAATAGTTTAAAGGCATTTTTTTGTAGCATGTATATGGTATGGGTATTGAGACTTGAGAATGTAAATTTTTGTCTTCATATTTTTGCACAACATTCATGGAAATCAATTCAGGTCATGAGTGTTGAGCAATGCATAGAGTTACTTAAATGTGTTGCAAATTATGATCTATAGAAGCATATGACATTCAAGGAGTGTGTCAAGATTTCCAAGGATATAAATATTACATTGGAACATGTTAGCTTTGACCTACAATTTGAGGCTAATTTGACATCATATGGTGGTGTTTGTTGCAGATGCTATATTTTTAAATTGTTTCTTCACTCAAGATGTGGTTTGAAGATTCTTAATGATTACTAACCAGTGGTCATGGTCACATCAGTTCGATGCACAATGTATGGACAAATTTCATTTACTCTTTGTTTTTCATATAATCATGTGCTTTATTTACTACCCTTATTTTCATAAATAAGGGAAATTCCATTTTTATTTTCTTTTAAATATGTGCAAGAGTATAGCTTGTTCTAGCTAATCAACTTGATATGATGAGGGCATTGTGGCTAGTTCTTTCATCATTTCTAATCTTTTCTTAGTCATAAAAATTTCATCACCATGTAAAATTGTAAATTTGTTTTTTATCATTCATTGTTTGCTGCTCCAACATTTTTTGACAAATTGTGATCCAATACAATGTCATTGCATGATTTTTGACAAGTATCAAACATTTTTTTAATGCAATGGTTGGATATTGGTGTTGTAATGCATAACTTGGTGGAGAAATTAAATAGTGTTCATGAGAGATATTTTGAATTTATTTAAGGTGGTTTGGAATGTCCTTAAAGATTGCATAAGAAGTTTATGAAAATTTGTGTTATGGAATTTTGTGCCAATTCATTGTAGAATATCTTTGGCTCATTCATTACATTTATTTATCAGTCCTTAATGTTGTTTTCATATTTTATTTGTCAGGGATTTTGTCCATTGTATTTGTATGCAGTCATAATGTCATATCATTTCATTTGTAGTTTTGAGCACTTGTGTCATTGATTTTTTCATTAGAATATTGACTATTTTGGCGTTGTTTCTATTTACTCTAACTTTGATTGAATTTTACATTTTTATGTTGTATTGATGATGTTTATTTCGTGCACATTTGACCATTCAACATTGTATTATACCTTTGCTAATTGAGCTTGTAGAATTTTTACTCTTCAACATGCTTGGATCAATAGTCAGTTAACTTAAAAGAAGTTGTTGCTTTCAATTCAAATTCAATTGCATTTGTTTTGAAAATTCCTATTTATAATTGAGATTAAAGTTTTAAAAATAGCAGTCTTTATGAAAGCATGTTTAGGTTAACAAGTCTGGTCATGCAATCGTTTAAGGTTTCCAACTCATTCGTTTCCAAAATGTTTGAAATTGTACTGAATATTTTAATGTTTAGGTGAGTTGTTTTGATAATAGTATTTAAATTGTTCTGGTATTATTTGATAATTGATCTTGTTAGATGTTCTGAGGGTATGAGAAAAATAGGAAAGATCGTCTATTGCAGAAGGAGGCAATTGAGCCTTTTGATCCTAAGGATGGAATGCAAACAAGCATTAATAATCAATAGGCTAGTCCTTTCAAGAGAAAGAAGTCTTCTCAACCAAATAATATATATATATATATATATATATATATATATATATATATATATATATTTCACACTCCGTCAGTATTGTGACACTAGGAATATACATATATATATATATATATATATATATTTCACACTCCGTCAGTATTGTGACACTAGGATAACCATCACAATGTATTTTGTTAAATTATTGAGTCTGTCAGTCTTGCAACAACCTTCCCCACAAAAATATCACAAATACGACATATCTGTCGTAACATATTTTGTAAAATTAGTGGGTTTTGCCACAGTTTCCCACGACCATAATTTCAGAACTACAACACATTCATCATAACGTAATTTGTAAAATTAGTGGCATCATCAGTCTTTGGATGGAATTTCCCACGACTTCAAAATTGCAACTACATCGCCTTCGTCGCAATGTACTCTCTAAAATTAATTATGTCATGGGTCTTACGATGGGATTTCCTATGACCTAAACATCACATCTACAACAAGATCATCCCAACATAATTTTTAGAATTGGTGGGGTCATTGGTGTAGCGACGATCGTTCCCATGGACAAAACATCGCAACTACATAATGATTGTCGCAAAATTAACAAGATCACCGGTCTTGTGGTGACCATTTATGGTGGTATTTCAAAAACTATTTCAATGACACAAGTAAGTTGTCTTCAAATGAAATGCAACAACGATTGATGTCGACGGGCTGATCCCATGAATTGTGAAGACGATTTCTGTCGAACTTACGACGATAACAGAGATGTCAAAAATAGTATTGGAAAATGTGAAACATTTCCAAAAATATCTTTTTTGTCATTATAACTATGAATGATCGGCAAAAGAAAGATAATGAGCCGTAAAAAATTGGCTCGATAGAGGATCCTTTGTCAACTCTATAGAAGATTTGGAGCTATAAACTCAGGTAGAGTTGACAAAAGATACATTTTTTTAGAAGAGGTCCAAGAGTATGAGACAAGGCCGACATGAATTTTGGTAGATTGGGTTGAAAGGAAAACTTTAAGCAATGCTAATTCATGTACTCTAGGGAGAAGGTAAAAGAAAAAATTCCTCATTTCATTTAGTAAAATATTTTGGGGACTAAAATCTTTCCAAAATAGGGAGGTATGATCTAGATTAGATCAATTAATTATTTTTCATCCATATTGATGCTTTCAGAGTGGAAAAATTAAAGGAATAAGCTCATGGGAACTTTTTTTATTGGTAGGTCCCATTTTGGTGAATTGGGGTCTCAAATATTCTAGAAGTAGTTCGAGACATCAAATGGATATTTTTGGGGTAATAATTTACTACTTAAGCACTTAAAACTTAGCACTATTATACACATGGATACCTTTCTAACAACATAAGAATTTCCTCAATCAAAGTCCATATGAAAAAATTATACCACTTCGAAGTTGACCTTCTTGTTTTGACCACCATACTTTGAGAGGATGTCTTGACAGCCCCCAGTATTCAAGGAAACGAGCTAGCCATATGATCATGATAAAGAAGACTCTAGAAGAGTCAATGTTTAACTCTTGTTAAGATTTGAAGGATTCAAGCATAAGCACTAGTAGGATATCGATCAGTGCTATAACTAGACCACTAGTAGGAAAAGGGGTTCCATTACATTTGAGTGCATTTTGTTCCATAGAGGAGGAGAGTAGCTAAGTGTTGATAGTGAGAGAAAAAAAGAGAGAGTTTATGCACTATTGTAGCCCATGGGCCATGTGACTCCTTTAGACTTTCATCAAGTTCCATTTGGATAAACAAAGAGTAAGGAAACCTCACCGTACAGTTGGGTTTTCTCCTGCAAAGGTCACATTTTGTGTTATTATAGTTGTGGGTCACTGTATTTGTGTCTATTATCTATTTTCCATATTTCATTTATTGCATGCATAAGCATAACACAATAATTAATGAATTTAGAGATTTAAGGAAAAATAAACATAATGACATAAATATATTTTAGTAGATATATTGTGACGAATTGTCCAATAACAATTTACAAATCATGATTCATTGCCATTTTTTTGTCAATATGCTTCCGTGTCAAGTGTTTGAAGATAGGTCATTTAGTCAAGTGATGCATGTAATTATAAATGCTAAGAAAAAAATTTAGGCAATGATAAAGACTCTTTATATAGAGTCCTTAATTTTGAGGGTGAACACTATTGAATTTTTAATGGTTATTAAGTAGAAATTTGAGCTATCACAAAATGTTCATGTCAATTGATGGAATTTTTTTTTGGGTATGAAACTTTAGGAATTAATCCCTTTTCCCGACTACAACATAGTTATAAATTCAACTCTTCTGTTGGTATTGAGCATTTGACACTACAAATAACCCATTTAAATTTAGTTTATGAAAATGATAAATTTATTTTAAGATTTAATGGGTATTTTAATCCTACATTGACTTTTCGTAAATTGATCCGTGTGAATTGGAGAAAGAAGTGTGAGATATTATGTTATTCCATTTTTTTTAATTCAATTTTATGAGAGTGTTGATTATCCAATATCATTTAAAGGTTCATGGTTGTGGGAAGCACAATACCTTTTATAACTTCTTGGTGCTCAATATTTTATTTTGACCCTATGCCAATTTGTTGAATGTTAGTTTGGATTTAGCTTCCCAAATTACCATTGAATTTTTGGTGTTTATCAATTTATTTTTATTATATTGAGAGTTTTTTTTGGAAAAAATCAAATATGTGAGATTGTGTGCATATGGTTTTATCTATGTTGAGATATATATTAGTGAGAATCTAAACAAAATAACCTTCAAATAATAAAAGTTCTATGCATTGAGGTATTTGACCACAAAATATGTCCACTTTCCAGACATTTGCATACTACATGTTTTCTTCGCGTTCATCATCCTAACAAAATAAAAGATAATTTACCAAAATCAAAGTCTAAAACCACATGTACTAAACAATGTTTTATACTTAAATCATTCAAAAGATTTGTAATAAGTTAGCTGTATTTAAACCAACTCACAATGAGTAATCCAGATTTTATTACTTCCCATACTGTACAAAGACTTATTGATAATCAAAATGAGATAAACTAGCCAATTACAAGTGCCTAATAATGAAGATGATAAAAATAAGGTAAGGTAAATCACCAGTGGTAGGGTAGGGTAGGCGCAGAGTGGGAAAGATACAAATAGACTCTAAAAGTCTTTAGATGGAACAAGGAAATTACATCAAATCAATACCTCTATAAATGTTAGTTACTATGGTTATTTTTTTAAATGAGAGAAGTTAAAAATTAAAGAAAATAAAAAAGAGAGTGATCAAAGATTATTTACTAAAGGCCATACATACATACACACACACACACATATATATATATATATATATTAACAACTTTTCATTTTAAAAATTACTCTGTATTTATATGACACTGTATTTATCAACACCCTTAGAGAAGCGAGGTTACGTAAAAATGCCTCCGGAACCTCTGTCAATCCCAGATTCTTAGTGAATAGTGAATATTAGACTCACTAATTCTGGACATCTCAGTAACCTTGTGGGAAAAGATATAATATCATTGTCATATACTGAAATTCTTTTGCAATCCTTGTTAATATCCATCTCTGGGAATTGTTGAAGCATTTGACCAGACCTTAACAAACAATTCTCGTACCTCTCTCCAATATAGACTACCATGTTCCTCACAAGATCATGACTTCTTAACTCAAATATTTTACAACGGGTTCAGGGATCTACCTTGAACATGCGACGATATTCAAACAAGTTACTTGATACAACGGTTCTCCATGTCCTTTAAATATGCCGCCTCTTTTCTCCTTAGAAGCCCTTCTGCAACCCACATATTCTCCAATATTTCCCCATTAATGTTTGAATCTTCAGGAAACATGGCACAACATAGAAATCAATTCTTTAATTTCGTAGGCCAGGTCAAAGATAAAGTGCCAACCAGGCAAAGAATTAATTATGATGTGAAATGATTAAAGATAAAGAAGAAAGTGTGAAGGCTAAGCATTTTCTCTTATAACAATCATTCGTTTGGAATTTGGTAATCATTCGTTTGGAATTTGGTAGCGACTTTGCAAATGAAAAAAATTTCAAATACAATTTTATCGCTTCAAAACTTGACACATGTTGATGTCACTCTCCCAAAATGTTTAAAATTGAATAAGGATATATAAAAGAGGTTTGTTGCTACACCAAAACCCATAGATGTTGGTAAACTTCCAAATTGGTAACTAGGATCTCCACGGGGAATCAATGTTCCCTCTCAAACGTAGCTTGGGGGAATCAAACCTGGGTCCAGGCTTTGATACCATGAAGAGGTTTTCCATTACACCAAAACCGACTGGTGTTAGTAAACTTCCAAATCGGTAACTAAGATCTCCAAAATAGGAATTACAGATTCCATAGAAGTGTGATAATTACTCCAACATAAATAGAAATGTCAAACTATGCATTACTTTCTAGTATGATAGAGAATTTTTTTAGAGTTAGAATAAAGTTGATTGTTAGGCTATTCATTAATTGTTGGTCGATGTTGGATTGTTTGGTTGGCGTTCTAGATGAGCGTGCCCTTTCTGTACGCAAGAAATAGGGATAAAAGTTACATACATAAGGAAAATGTAAAATTTAATCTTATATTTTAACAATTATGAAGGTTGGATTGTAGTATGATTTCACTAATTTAAAAAATTGTGAATATTTTTTTAAACAAAATGTGTTTCTTATAACTAGATGTGTTTCGAATTACAACTAAGAAAATCTATAACTTTCAATAGCTTAAAATTAATATTTATTTATATTGGAGGGATTTGAATAGAGATATGTTCAAAAACTTATTAGAGGAAATTTCAGCGTAAAAATGGTCTCCTAAGGAAAAATAATAAAACAATAGTTGAATTTTGGAGGGAAAATAAGAAAACTATGTTTTTTAATTGTATTTTAGGCTTATCTCCTTATAGGTTTACTCAAATTTCAATTTTAGACACTCATTATATGTGGAATTAAATTCCACATCGAACGAGTACCCATTATGCATAATTTTGAGAGGACCCGCCTTATAAAAATTGAAAATACATTAAAAAAATGTGTTAAAATATGTTTTTTTTTAATGTATCTGCAATTTTTATCAAAGTGGGTCATTTCAAAATTATACATAATGAGTACTCGTTGGCTGTGGAATTTAATTCCACATATAATGAGTGTCTAAACTTGAAATTTGAGTAAACATATAAAAAGATAAGCCAAAAATACAATTAAAAAATTTAGTTTTCTTTTCTTTTCTTTCCAAAATAATCACATGTACCTCTTTCTAAATTTAAAGAACATAGAAATTACATAAAAATTTCATAAGAAATTTTAAGATGAAATTTCCTCTGTGAAATTTTTAGTTTTCAAATGGAAAAACTTATTTAAATACCCATTTGAAATATATTTATAATTCTTCATTATCCCCAACACTCGACTATTTTTTAACATTTTAGAACTCTACAAAAGATTCATATACTTTGTCCCATAACTAAAAACACATGCATCACTATATTTCCTTTAATAACACATTTTATTATGACGAGTATGAGAGTTGGATTGTATAAGATTGGAAGGTTTATCTTTGAATTATGAGAACCATCATGGATAAGGTTCATGAATTTTAATATCTTATTAGTCTCTGCCGCCTGTGGCATGGCAGGGAGTATTGTAATCAATTTTTTGATTTTAATTAGTCTTGCACAAAAATCGAGTTAGAAATGGAAGTTATAATCCAAAGTTTTAATTTTATATTTAATAAAAAACTTTTTTTTAACCAATAAGAAACCTCTGGCTGTTATTTTGACCATTAGAAATTTTAGAGATCTTATTTGGCCTCAGATCGAGGCCAGATCTTGGGAAACTTGGGGTAAAATCTTGATTTCTGCATATTTTTTATTGAAATTTCACTCTCGGAGAAAACTTAGGGTAAAATCTTGATTTCTGCATATTTTTTATTGAAATTTCACTCTCGGAAACTAATTCTAGCATTAGTTTGAATGAATGCTAGTTTTAATGAATTCTTTGTATGTGCAGCACTTAGGGGGCACTTAGGGTGCTCATTTCATAAGTTTTCATAAGCATTAGTTTGAGATCGGTTAATGTTTACAATATCATGTAGTTATGTTAAGTTTATTGTAAGTTTCAATAACATTATCACTTATCGCCACCTCCCGATAAGGGAGACCTCCCGTGTCGAAATTTTGTGGTTGTGGTTTGCATGCCACCGCCACCTGTGTTTAGTATGATAAGTGAGACCTCCCGTGTCGAAATTTTGTGGTTGTGGTTTGCATGCCACTGCTTGATTCTCAATTAACTACATGGACGGGGACTGGACTAGGACCTTTGCTACTTACACCTTCAAGCATCCCTGCATCCATTAATACATGTGTGATCCCTCTTACCTGTTAATAAAACCTGTTACCAGTTAATGCTAGTTGTATGGAACCATGGCTATATGGAAGCAGAGCAGGTGTTTGTTGCGTGGAATATTGGCTGTATGGAAACACAACAACCCTTGAATGTTGAGTAGCTTGGAATTTGTAGCCGAAGCACCAACAGATTGCATCTTGCAATACAGATCTTGTTAAGTACCTGGATTAACTTTCCTCAGCAAAGAAATTTGATTTTCTCTTGGTGAGCCCGATTCTGAATTGTACCTGTTTGAAAATAATTTGATTACCGAAACAAAAATCGCATATTAGAAACCACTGAAATCCTAGTCGAATTATCATAGAGAGCTTATAAAGGACTGCATTGGGCAAATGCAATTTCATCGTACTATAAAACAAACAATTATGTTAAAGTACACATTCTTTTCCTGTGAACATTTCTAATTTCAATGGTTTCGTATATATTTTTCCAGACACCTTGCATTGCATTATAAAGCTTCCGCGCTTCTTTTTCAATATGAGTACTATGTTCAAATTTTCCTTACCATACACATTTGTATCTTCAATGGTTTCCTGTATTTCTTTTTTAGGTGCCTTGAATTGCATTCATATGTTTTTTTCTCCCCTTTTTCAATATGAGTATCATGTTTTATTTTTTTATAAAGAACCTAGTCGATCAGGGAGAGAGGAAACTACCATTTTTAATTTTTCGTGTCTTTATATGTCCCACTAGGGAAACTGGATTTTAACCAAAAAAAAAAAACCAGAAATACAAAAAAAACCTAGGTTAACATTAAATTCTTGACAAAAGTAAAAAAACAAGAAATACAAAAAAAGAAGAAGCCAGAAACATGTATTTATTCTACGTCACTGCATGCTGGTTGAAATATACAAGCTTCTGAGCCAAGAAAATAAGAAAATAATTAAATAAATGGATTGCCTGGCTTCACTGGATGCAGGTTGCAATATACAAGCTTCTGAGCCAAGAAAATAAGCAAATAATTAAATAAATGGATTCCCTGGTTTACCTTAAGAGGCCGCTGAGGGTTAAGTCTTCCTCAAATATTCAGAGGCAGGCTGCGGGTTGAATGGCTTCCTCAAACAAATGTTGAACAACTTTCTCAAACAACTGGTTCACAGGATATTTAAAGGTAAAATATTGGCTCAACTGATTCTCCAATTCACTGGATGAAAAAAACAAGAAATTGACAAGCTCAAACCACCAAAAAGATACTCTCTCTCTTTCTGAAGCTAAAGCGACGAAAGCCTCGCATATTGGCATATCGACAAATCCTCAACTACAGAAGCTAAAGACTCATGCTCAGCCATGCCTCTGTCCTCATTTCTTTCACATACTGTTGCATTCTGGAGTAATAAGCCAGAGAAACCGTTGGGGTCCAATTGGGTACGGAAGGCAATCTTGCCATCATTTTAGGGCTCTGAAATATAATCTAGGATATTTACCCCATAACCACAACTGTCTAGGTGGGTGCGTGCTTGTCGAATCAGCTCAGATGCTACAAAACATACCTTTCAGTAGTATGACCGAGGGCCGCCTTCAACCCATGAATTTCGCTCTGGTTTGTGCATGAAAACTCGCCAGCACTGTGAAGAATTGCCCCAGCTGAAAAAGTGATATTTTTAGTGACCTTCACGAAGTGCACACCAGAAAAATCCAGCACAATGAGTCTCTCATATACATAAATCCAATCTATCCCATAAACAACTCCGCATCCATTGTGATGTTTCCACCTGTTCTACCTTGTGGGTTTCAACTCAAACCTGTTTCAATGACAACTGGTACAAGCACGTTTCACAGGCTTTATGAATGACTTTTTGAAGTGGTGAACAAAAGAGGTTTGCTTGCCCAAATCCTGGGCACGTGTAATACATGGGCATCATTTTTAACGAAAGGAAATAGTGGGCACGTGTAATACATGGGCAATCCTGGCAGTGTAATACATGCAGATTTTTTAATCTAGCTTTATTTTTAATTATTTATATCATATAAAATAGCGCATATTGGAAAAGCCAAATAAAAATTTGTATCATAAATCTCACTTACAGATTCATATAAGATTTCCACCTTAAAGTTAAAGCCGGGTTTGTTTTTTTCCATAAATTTATCTTGTTTCCTTACTCAAATTTACTACAAATACTATTAATATTCTTAAGGAATTACAAAATAGTAATAGCTATCTCCACAAGTAACTTGACATGCACTGACTGTAAGGTTTTATTAAAATAATCAGCTATGGGAAAATATTCAAAATAAAAAATGCCTATTTTTTCAGATTACAGGACCAAAGTGTGTGCATGCTATATTCAACGATGACCAAAGAATTATAGAAAAAGAAAGAATATCAATCAACTGAGAGTAGCCATTCGTTCTGAAAAAATGCAATTCAAAGCTTTTGAAAGGAGACCAACCTGGTAAAGCACTTTGTTCTGCCACAATGGCCTTGTGCATTTCGATAAGCTGCTGACAAATGGTTGCATAAACGGATATTTGGCGCCGTAATATTTCCATTTGTTCATCTGTCATGACGTGTCCATGCATTCTACAGTACAAGATAGGCTGTGGTAGAAGAACCCCATCTGTCTGAAAAGTATCAAAGGATCCTCCTGCACTCACAGTAACATTAGCATCTGCACTTGCACTATGTTCTGATACTACCTGGACCATCCCCTGCATTTCTTCTGGTTGAGCCCTGGTCGGAGCATCCATGCTGCTGGAAGTTGTGGCATGTTCCCACATTTTCCTCTTACTTTAACCCCTCATTCCCAAACGAAGGCTGGCAGATCTCGCCATGTAAACTGTACCATTATTAGTTAAGGCTTGCTTCCAAATAAGAAGAACAATATTGGTGGATAATGGCGACAACCTGCATCAGAATTAACAGACGCGAAGTTACCTACCTCGTATGAGGGTAGGGGGGGATGATTAGGAGAAAGCAAGAATGGGCTTTGCCCGAAAAATATGGGATTGGGATTGGGTTTGGTTGCTTGAAAACGTGCAGAATCCGTGAAGCACTGTAGGCAACGTGCAGAATCCGTGAAGGACTGTAGTCTGTGCCCATCAACGCGTAACAAGCGGGCGTTCTTCACATAACAATGAGAGCAAATTAAAGCAAACTGACCAACAATACTGCGGCTGGCCTTGCCTACCTTAATTGTTGCTTACTTCCAATTTTATTCCCTTTTCTCTTGGATTTCTAAATATATCCAGCAAACACAAATCCCACTTCAGATTGATTTTTTTTTTTTTAACCATGGGGAATCGGTAACTCTTTAGACTAATCTAAGAGAGGTCCCAGGATCAATCCTTGTGGCTGCCTTATAACACCAAGAGTATATCCAACAGCCTGCAAGTCAGACATACCGAAATCTTATGATTTCGCAAGAGTCGAGACTCCGCATCAAGGGGGAGCCTACTCCTTGAGCCGGATCATAACAGGCCATATACTCATTGATATTTGAACCTCCGTCTCGTACGAAACTTACTGTTAAACCACATATCACTGTATCACTCCAGATTGATTTTAGTGATTGATGTTAATTCTTTTAGTTGGACTTGTGGCTTCTCTTGTACTGCTCGCTGCAGTAGAACTTTTGTGTCTTTTAATGGGTGCTTTTCATGATCTACATATTTCTACACGCTCTCATTATCCATGGGAAAGTTGCATAAAATTTTGGCAGAAGCTGGATCGAAAATGGAAAGTGTCAGGGAGAATTCACAGAGCACTGCACTAAAAATATACAACTTAAATTAGCTAGTATAGTGCTAAAGCACATCCCATTTTCACCGTGCATCAAATATCAAATCTGTAATCAATCTGTCAGAAATAGATTTTTTAGCATTTAGGAATTCTAATCAATCCTTATAAAATGTAAATCCATTCAAAACTTTCAATGCATTCTTCCCAGAGTAAATCCTAAGATTTCTACCAAATAAACCTTTTACTATAAAATTCGATTAATTTTCATTTCACCTGCACCCACATTCACATTAAGGGTTCTTACTCTTGTTTTTTAAAACTTCTGCTACGCTTCGTCTATTCTCATAGTCTCTATCTCCATACCTTGTTTTATGTTTACTCTGGCGGCGGAGACTTGCTGCTTCGCAGCTTCTCCTCTTGTTTTTAATAGGATTTGGAATATTTTAGATCTTTTTCAACTCACTAGAAATGAAAACAATTTCAAAATGGATGTCTCCTTAAAATAAAATAAGACATGAAACTAAAAAGAATTTCGTTAAAAATATTTGTAGATTTTTTCAGGATAAAAACATTCTATCCACAAACGTATATTGTTCTAATTTTGTAACTAATATATTGTCATTTGGTAAATTGTACATGATATTTTATGTACAATTATATATTAGTGTTGGTTGTTAGATTTTTTTCACTATTTTATTTAATTGTATTTATATGACTCAACTATAATATTAGGTTTAATATTATGGAACTAAAACATAATATAGAGATGTTTATGGATTTTGATTTAATCAGTAAGGCCTTTTAAGTGCTCGTTAATTTTGAAACTTTATTTCTTTCACTTAACCATGTCACTAACAACAATTCTTTTTAAACACTACATACTAAATCCACAAAACTAGAGTATCCTTCCAATATTATTTTTTTTCCATCTTAAACTCTATATATAATGTTTTTTCTTATAAAATATGAAAGTAAAATCTTATATCTTATAAGTTAAGATGCCCCTTACTTTTTTAGTGCTTAGTTTATATTTCGCACCACGTTAATCATTAAATATCTAGTTCTTCCGAGCAAAGTTTAGTTACTCCTTTAATGTTTAGTTTTATTGAAACTCCTTAAGGACAAATAATAGCTACCGTATTTATAATCATTCTACAAAGTGTAAACAATTAAAAAATAACTATAGAACAATTATGTTTCCCCCATTATTTTTATAATTATTTGGTAAGCAAGTCTTTTTCAATTTGTTTGGCTAGCTCATTTCCTTATTGTTACATTTAGGGATAGATGCAAATTAAGAATGGTATGTTGAAGATTGCAACAAGAAACAGTGAAATTGGCATTTGGAAACATCATTCCTTGATCTTAGTGAAAAATAAGCACCTACACTAGGTGGGGCCCACACAGGCTATTTTTAGGTGTATGTCTATTTTTAGAATGGTGAGCATATTCTAAAATTAGTAGGATGTTGATTCTAGATGGTTGAGAAAATATTTGGATGAATTTCTGTTTTTAGAAGATGGGCGAAGTCTATTTATAGATCGCTAATCTAAAAATAGATTGCATGTTGATTAGTATTAGCCCTTAATAATAATCATACAATAAATAGTAACTTATTCTCTTGGAACACTTTATTTCAGTGAATAGATGTGGCACATCAGTGGGCTGAAGGAATTACGCAATTCCTAGGGTGGTTGGTGACTCATGCATGGAGGAATTAGTTATAACTGATTGTGGCAATTTGTAACAGAGTTGGAAGAGTAGTTATGTGAGTTGTTATTTAGTTTAACTCAGTTCAGTGAGTTAAACTCAGTTGTGCTAGTTGTAACTAAACATACACTAGTGAAAGATGAGTGAATTAATTCACAAGTAGTGTCTTACTTGCAACGGAAGAAATACAACAATTAACTATTTGCATGTCAGATCCAGTGGAGACCCAGTGGAGAGATAGGTGAAAGGGTCAGATGGCCTATCTGTTGTGACTATAGTAGAGCATTCAATGCATCCACACACACATTGGAGATACCTATGATTATTGCACATTCAAGGCAAGGTAAGGTCGAATTCATTTAGGGTTCTTCTTCAGCAGGGATTGCGCAATGGAGGCAGGCTGTCAGGAGGCAAGAAATTGGTGCATGGAGGTGCAAATTTTTGCAAGAAAATGTGAGACGATTGCATATTGTATTGAGAGTTCTATGAGCTGAGCTTTGTATGAGATATATGATATTGTTTCATGATCCATTGATATACATAATATATGATATTTGGGGTTTTTAGCTTTAAGCTTTCCCGGTAAAACATCTTTTTATGTGCGCTTGATTTTTCTTCATGTGTTTGCAATTGGCGATTTAATTTTCGCAAAGAATTAAGTAGAAGGATTATGTATTTAACATAAGGATTAAATTGTTAGATCAGGGGAGTCCAGTAATATACATGCATATTGTATAATTTCTACATGGTATCAGAGTTGAAGAGATTGCAACAGTGAAGTAGTGCTGAGTTTTTTGTTGGTGGAAACAATTCGAAATTGCTGCAAGAATTTCTTGGTGCGACAATTGAGTATACATTGAAATGAATTTAAATGGTTTGCGGTTGGAGTTTTCACTCCTGGGAAAATCGAAATAAATAGCTTGGAAGGACATGATGGAGGCAGTGCTTGAAGATAATGGCTTGATGGAATTCATCAAGAAAGATGTTCCTAAGCCCACTTCGACGGATGCTGCAGTACTTGACGCATGGCAAAAGAAAGTAGAAAGGGCGAGGAGGGTTCTGTTGGAAGGTGTGAAAGACCATATTGTGTCAAGCCTTCATGGAAAAGCCACTCCATATGCTATGTGGAAGGATTTGGCAGATATTTTTTAAAGCGGCAATGACCATAGGAAATTGGCATTGAAGGATAAACTCAGAAAAATCAAGATGGAGAAGAACAACACTATTCCAGTATACTTGACAAAGTTTGTTCAATGCAAGGATGATCTTGGGAGTGTAGGAGTCAGTGTTGCGGATGATGATTTGGTGAGCTTGGATCTCCTTGGACTTCTGAAGAGTTGGCACAGTTATGAAGACTCTGTCAATGGACGGGAAAAACTGCCGGATTGGGAGCGACTTTGGTCAGATCTAGTGCAGGAGGAGATAAGGTGGAACACCAGGGATGGCTCTTCATCAAAGCATGATGATGAAGAGGACTATGCTTTGGCTGCCAAGGCGAAGAAGAAGAAGGGGAAGCAATTCCATTTTAGATCTGAGGCCAGAGAAGATGGCAAGGACCACAACATTTCCAAAGTGAAGTGTTTTCACTGTCACGAGTTTGGACATATTGCAACAAATTGTCCACATAAGAAGAAGAACAAGATGGCTGCTGGAGCTGCAGCTGGTGAGGCTCTTGCCTCACAATTTGAGCTTGAATTATCATTGATCACATGCATAGTGTCTAGTGCATTGGGATTGGGGTGGTTCTTTGATAGTGGTGCTTCCTTTCACATGACGGGAGATGAGAAATTGTTCAGTGACTTGGTGGAGAAAGATCTTCATATGCATGTTGAGTGGGGCAACGATGGCCGATACAGTGTGACCGACATTGGTACCATTACCTTTCAGAGGGTGTCAAGTAAACTCATTCTTTTAAAAGATGTTGTGCATGTTCCAGGTTTAAAGAAGAATTTAATCTCAATCACAATGTTAAAGGATAGAGGCTATGATGTTGTCTTTAGTGAAGGAAAAGTGTTCCTGCTACACAAAGCAACATGGAAATCCAAGAAGGTTGGGATTCGAGTTAAGAATCTATACAGACTTGAAGTAGATGGGATTTATACGAAGCTTCCTATTTTTGGGAAGTGCGAGAAAGCCATGCAAATGAAGCTTGAGAGGGAGCAAGATTTGCATGCAGGTAAGAGTGAACCTCAGGATGTGGAGCAGCCACAAGACGAGGATCATGGAGTGGGAGCAACCACTCATGCAGAGAAATTTTGTGTTAAATGGGCGGAAGGAGTGCATGCAACTATACCACAAGGTGAGAGGTGGGGCGACATGCATGAGTAATATTAAGAAGGAATTTCTGGGCAGGATTCATTGAGATGGTGTGGATCTCATGAATTGAACTTGGCTACAAGGAGTCCACAAAGCAGCAGTAGCATGATCAGTTAGATTGATGCAGTCAAATCAAAGTGACAGTGTTGGATACTGGAGCATGGAACAGGGTTGACAGCAAGTGCAGAGTTCAACAATGCAGTGGTTCTTGAAGACATGTGCAATAGCTAAGCAGAAGTCAGAAGACTTTGATGACATATGCATTATATCGATTTAGTTGTTTGGAGGCTATTCAGTTTCGGAAGTGTTGCATGCAAAGGTTGCAGGGTGAATTCATGGAGTTGCATGTCACATGAAAAGACATTCCTTTCTTGTTGAGAGGGAGTGTTGAAGATTGCAACAAGAAACAATGAAATTGGCATCCAGAAATATCATTCCTTGATCCTAGTGAAAAATAAGCACCTATACTAGGTGGGGCCCACATAGGCTATTTTTAGGTGTATGTCTATTTTTAGAATGGTGAGAATATTCTAAAATTAGCAGGATGTTGATTCTATATGGTTGAGAAAATTCTATCTTTGGATGAATTTCTATTTTTAGAAGATGGGCAAAGTCTATTTATAGATCACTAATCTAAAAATAGAATACATGTCGATTATTATTAGCCCTTAATAATAATCATACAATAAATAGTAACTTATTCTCTTGGAGCACTTTATTTCAATGAAAAGATGTGGCACATCAGTGGGCTGAATGAATTACACAATTCCTAGGGTGGTTGGTGACTCATGCATGGAGGACTTAGTTATAACTGATTGTGGCAAGTTGTAACAGAGTTGGAAGAGTAGTTATGTGAGTTGTTATTTAGTTTAACTCAGTTCAGTGAGTTAAACTCAGTTGTGCTAGTTGTAACTGAACATACACTAGTGAAAGATGAGTGAATTAATTAGTTAATTAATTCACAAGTAGTGTCTTACTTGCAACTGAAGAAATACAACAGTTAACTATTTGCATGATAGATCCAGTGGAGACCCAATGGAGAGATAGGTGAAAGGGTCAGATGGACTATCTGTTGTGACTATAGTGGAGCATTCAATGCATCCACACACACACATTGGAGATTCCTATGAGTATTTCACAGTCAAGGCAAGGTGAGGTCGAATTCATTGAAGGTTCTTCTTCAACAGGGATTGCGCAGTGGAGGCATGCTGTCAGGAGGCAAGAAATTGGTGCATGGAGGTGCAAATTTCTGCAAGACAGTGTGAGACGATTGTATATTGTACTGAGAGCTCTATGAGATGAGATTTGTATGAGATATATGAGATTGTTTCATGATTCATTGATATACATAATATATGATAGTTGGGGTTTTTAGCTTTAAGCTTTCTGAGTAAAACATCTTGTTGTGTGCGCTTGATTTTTCTTCATGTGTTTGCAATTGGCGATTTAATTTCCAAAAAGAATTAAGTAGAAGGATTCTGTATTTAACATAAGGATTAAATAGTTAGATCAGGGGAGTCTGGTAATATGCATGCATATTGTATAATTTCTACATGGTAATGATGTGTTAGTAGCAACATAAATATGAAAAATAACAATATGTTAATTTCGATGATGATTTGAGATAATTCTTATATAAATTGTGTATGTTTATGTGAAATTTGAGTTTTTCTAACCATTGTATATTATTCTACTGCACAAATATTTTTTCAAAATTTACAATTTTATTTTATATTTTTTAAATTATGAAATTCATTGTATCCTTGAAATAAAAAAGCCTTCCATTAGTGCTATATACAAGGGCCTTAAAATTATGAAACAATTTTTTTGTTTTTTTTTAAAATTTTATATCTTTATCTATATTAGTGCACCATATAATTTATTTTAAAATGGCCAAGAAAAAAAAATAAAAATTGAAACACAAATTAAAAACACAGGGGCTTTACTCAATAAACCTATGACATATAACATGCATTCGTGACATATTCAACAATACCCTTATTTTGACTACATATTGGAAACCACCTCTAGAAATCACATTATTTAACCCCCTACGAATATGAACCCAATACACCTTCCCAATTTAAAAAACTCCTACTTTCGTTAACTTTGAGCTCCATTTTTTATACCTGCCAATATAAAAGCCTTTACCCCCTATTATATGCTCAATATATTTTGTCATTTTTTCCTCAATATATATCCCCAATATGAATACATGTGGTATGGTATTGCTTCCCTAGTGAATCCCCCTTGATTAAAAAGAGGAACGTATTAAGCCTCTAATATATATCAAGCCAAAACTATATAAAAAATAGTAAACAATTTTAAATAAAAAATCTAAGTAATTCTATATTTGGAATCTACACAATAGACCCTATATGTGTATGTAGTTTCATCATAACAACAAAATTGTATATCCTGTACAAAAATAATGTCAAATATAGATACACCAAGAGCTATTCTAAAAATTGAAAGTTTTAATGTATCTATAGCCCAAACAACTAGATTTGTCATATTGAACTTATATCCAAGGAACCAACTCAAAAAACATGCATGTTAGAGTTGTCACTCACCCAAAAAAAATGAATTCAAAATAACTTGAACACGCTCTAGGAACACACATGCCACTCCAAAATATTTCTTTTATACCTAACCCTATCTCTCTTCATATCCTCTACATTTACCACTTTTATCCCACCCCCTCATGCCCATGTATCCTAGTCCAACTTATCTCCCCATGTCACCTATCTCCCTTCCATATCATCCATCATTTACCTCTTCTCATCTCCTCTCCATTTTCCTCTCTTGCACCACACCCTTATACCCACCTCCCTTTGTCTCAGTTATCTCCCCCTCTTATGACCCCTCCCCCTTTTCCATCAATACCAATCCATCTTCCCTTTCTTCTGACCTCCTCTCCTAACTCCTTCATCCTCTCCACCCCTCATCTCACCTAATTATCTCTCTCCTCCACCAAAACCCTTTCAATTTGATGTCCATACAAATTCCCTCTCTTATAACCTTCGATCATAACCCTTTAATGTTTTTTTCATTCTTTTATTCATACCCACTATTCCCCCTCTCATATCAATCATCTATTTACCTATTCTCACTTCCATATCCCACCACATTCCCCTTTGCCTTCTAACCCTCCTTTGACCCCTTGCCTCCCCATTCTTCTCACTACCTCATTCAAATTAACTCATCCCTCCTTTCCCTTTATCGAGTCTTTATCGCTTATCACCTCCTCCACCTTCCCCCCTCCTATCCAAATCCTTCATTCTTTCCTCTGTGGGTCTCATTTATCTCTCACTCTTATTTGGATCTCCCTCACCTCCTCTCCTCCTCCCCATCCATCTTGAATCACAAGCCCCATTAGATTGTCCCTCCTTTCCTCTTCTCACATCCAACTTATGTTTGGGCCACCAATGCCATCTTCCATTGGTTCCTTGCCTATACCCTACCCAAATTTATGCTAGGTCCAAATGCCCCCCCGTCGGCCCCCCCCGTCACCCCCCCCTGCAAGGGTGGTGGGGAGAAGAGAGTGAGCTAGGGGTGTTGTTGTGAGGGAGGGATTGAGGAAGGGAGATGAAAGAAGGTGGAAAGGAGTGTAAGAGGGGGGTTAAGGGAGAGATGAAGTGTAGGAGAAAGTGATAGATGAACATATATGAAAAATAACATACTAAGGTGGGGCAGTGGGGAATAGGGGTGAATAGAGACATGATGGATAATAAGAGAGAGAGAGAGAGAGAGAGAGAGAGAGAGAGAGAGAGAGAGAGAGAGAGAGAGAGAGTGGGGAAGGGAGAGTAGGGGAGATGAGTAGAGAGAGGGAGAGAGAGAGAGACAAAGAGGGAGAGATGGGGGAAAAGTGAATGATCATGATAGAGAGAGTGGTGGGAGATAGAAGGGGGGAGAGGGAGGGAGAGTGAGAGAGATTAGGAGGGAGGGAGAGAAAGAGTGTGAGAGAGAGGAGAAGGGGAAGAAAGGGAGACATGGAGGTAGAGGGAGAGAGAGATAGATATTCCAAGATGCAAAGATAGGGGGCATGGGATGGAGGGATAGAAAGAGAGAAAGGGAGGAGAATTATTGAGAGAGAGAAACATAGAGGTGGCATAATAGGGAAGGATTAAAGAAGAGAGGGGAAGATGGAGATATAGAGAGAGATAGAGGAGGTGGAGGAGGGGGGAGATAAAGGGAGGGAGGGATAGAGGGGAAAAAGGATAAAGGGGGAGGGGGAGAGGGGGGAGGGAGGGAGGTAGAGAGAGAGAGAGGGTAGGGGATAATGAAAGAGGGAGGAGGAGAGGGAGATAATGTGTGTGCATAAGAGGTTGACAGTAAGAGGGAGAGTGTGGGAGGGAGTAAAGAGAGAGATAGAGAGTGAAAGGGGGGATAACGGGGAAGGAAGAGATGGATTGGGGGAGAGATAAAGAGGAAGATGAAGAGATATTAATAAATAATGATGGGGTAATAGAGATAAAAAGAGGGATGGGGAGAGAGTTAGAGAGAGTAAAGAGAGATAGTAGGTAATAGAGAGGGAAGCGAGAAAGAAGGGAGAAGGAGAGAGGGGAAAATGGAGAGAGAGAGAGGATGTGATAGGGGAAGAGGAGGGAGGGGGAGGGATGGATGATGGGAGAGATAGAACTAGTGGGTTGCCTTGAAGAAGGGATGGAGGGAGGGAGGGATGAATAGAAAAAGAGAGGAAAGGGTAGGGAGGAAAGTGGACACGGGGGTTGGGGAGAAAGGTGGGGAAAATATAGTCTTTAACCATGTATATTAATTTGTTACAAACATATTTTCAACCGAAAAAAAGGAATGATAAAATGGAACAAACATACATTTAAAATAGATATTTTACTTTGGAAACCCAAAAGTGAGAAAAAAACATATTATTTTTTCAATATATCATTATCTTTACAATGTTATAATAAAATATGTATATTTCATAACATCCATAAACCCCAAGCCATCAAATATTAATTATAATACAACCATTGTTCCTTAACTAAAATTACAAAACCATGAAATGAACCACCATGCTCCTAAAAACTGCTAAAAGTGAAAATCATATGTCGAAAATAGTTAGAAATGGATGCAAAATACTACCCAAAAAATTCCCTCGAGCAAGTAGAGCTTATTCCCAGCCACCCCCCCAAGTTGCACTAGGTGGATATGAATCATATGTAGGGATAATTGTGCAAATAATATAACACGTACCCAACACTCACAACAACCCAACACAATAATTCCAATTGATTCTCTATAGCAAGAGAAATTATTAATGCTCATATATTTTGTTAATGAATTTGCAAAATTCCTCAAAATTTCCTCCTATACCAATAAAAGCTTCTTGTATTAAATTTTATCTCTCATGGAGTGATGCTAAACATCATATAAATTTTCCTAGAATGATAATAAAGGTTCTTTATTTAGAATATTACACTTTTACTATAGTAATATATCCTTACAGCTTGTTGTGCCAATCCAATACCTGAGAGAAATCTCTATAACCATACTACTTCCTTACTTACATGAGTGGTTGTGATGTACTCAATTTGTGTAGTAACTAAGAGTGTTGCTATATACTATCTCTTGAAATCTAACTAATTGATATTCCAAATTGGTTAAACACATACCCACTTGTATATCTTCTATGGTCCAAATCTCCTTCCCATTTTGAATCCACAAATACATTTATTTCCAACACTCTTGCCAATCCTAGTCTTCCTTGGGTAGAACAATTCATTAAAATTATAGTCATGTGAAAGTACCTAAAAATTATTTTTGCTGTTGTCTAATTATCCTTCACTAGTCGACAGATACCTACTCGATACTCTCACTACATGTGTATTTACTATTTTTTGGTCTAGTACAAGCCATTGCATACATGAAACAACCAAGTGCACTAGCATATGGAACACAAGACATGCTGTCTTCCTCTTCTTGTGTCTGGGGACACTAATCTTTAAATAAATTTACACCTATATGAATAGGGACCTTTATTGGTTTGCATTCCTACATATTAATGCTTTGCAATATTGTCTCAATGGAAATCCTCTAATTTAACTAGGGTCTCCTATTTTCTTGATATTTTTCATTTCCATGCCTAAATTGAAATTCGTAGCACTACAATCCTTAATGTCAAATTTGGAGGACAAGTTATTTTTCTCATCTTGGATTATTTCCTTGCCCTTTCCAATAAAAAACATATCATTCCCATACAAGACCAAATAAATAACATCATCACTGACTAATTTGAAATATATATAATGATCCACTTTTCTCCTTGAGAATCTAGGTCCCAATTATAAGTGTCAAATTTTTTATACCACGTCATTGGTGATTGCTTTAACGCATATAAGAAAATTTTCAACTTGCATACCAACTCTTTCTTTCCCTTCAATATAAATCCTTCTAGCCACTTCATATAGATCTCTTCTTTTATATCCCCATGTAGGAATGTTTTCTTCACATTGATTTGTCCTACTTTGAAATCAAAAGCGATATAAATATATAAAATAAATTTAATAGAATCTAACTTAGCAATGGGAGAAAAATCTCACTAAATTCAGTTACCTCTACCTGGGAATAACCTTCTAATAGTAATTGAGATTTGTATTTCTTAAATTCCCACTCTACATTCAACTTCTTCTTAAACACTGATTTTTTGCCAATGAGATTTATTCTAGTCGACAAATATAATAGATCCCCAACCTCATTCTTCTCCAAGGTTTTCATTCTTCAACCACGTCCTTTTTCTAGAGTTTTCTATCCTCTGAATACAATGCCTCCAAAAACGTTATAGGATCACATCAGTAATAAACAAGGAAAAATTAGAATGGAAATTACGTGGAGTATACCTTTGTAGCTTCATTCTTTCCCAAACAGGTCTCCCCCATACTAGAGTAAAAGGTTCTTATATTTTTTATTCATGTTCTTTTATATAGTATCATTCATCATCCTTCAAATTAAACTCTATTTTTTCTAGTTATTTCCCTAGAGCTTCTTGTTTGGCAATATCTTTGACTTCTCTAAGTACCACATAATAAAAATACACAACATTCTTAGTTTATGGGTTCCAAAGCTTATAAATATTTATATAATCTTTATATATAATTATTATATAAATTTTTCATATTTCTGATCTAGCTTACTTCCATTTTTCTTTGGAACACATACATAAGTATCATAAACTAAGAAACACCCTGAGATGTTTAAGAGATGATTTCTTACTAGTCCAAACCTCACGTTGAGTCTTATCATCCAAAATTGATGAGGGTGATCGACTTACCTGGTAACATACAATATCCATTTCCTTTACTTATATTTCTAGTCCTAACTCAATACCACTGAGCATGCTCCTTTATTTTTTCCTCGACATCTTGTTCATCCTTTCTAAAACTCCATTCTATTAAGGTGTGTATGGAGTAGTTTTCTTCCTTGCTATATCACATTTCTTATAGAATTACTCGATCTCATTCCGAAAAAGGTCACCAACATTGTTTTTCCTCAACACCTTGATTTTCTTCTTAATCTTATTTTCCATAAGATACTTAAACTCCTTAAATTAACCAGACTTCAAATTTTTTCTTAAGGAAACATATCCATGTATTCCTCTAGAAGTCATCTATATGAAACAAATTAAACAAAATCACCTAGTGATGGAATTGACACAATTTTAAACACATCATTGTGCACCACTTTTAATATTCCTCAACCCTTATAACACCAGAGGAGAATCTCACATGATTCTACTTTCATATATGTAATGTTCACAAAAATAATAATCCAAAGAGAAATTAGACATGCTTTCTACCATGCTTTTACCATGTAGTACTCGATGGACATTATTTTTTACATGTCCCAATATTTGATGCCAAAATATAGTCTTTTCTCTAGATACCATATAATTTTTTTCTTCTTCAACTCCACACTTAGGAATATTGGAAATGTTGCACTACTCACTACTAATTCTTTCTGGTAGCTTATACATAGTTCTGAACAAAACTCCCCTTAGCAATACCATTTCTCGTAAAATAATCCTCCATGCTTCTTTTTCAAACATTTTTCTTACAACTACATCACTAATATTTCTTATAGAAATCATATTTATTCCCAATCATGGGATGTGTAGAACACTAGGGAGTGTTCTAATCCCTCCATCCTTTATCTTCAACTTGACTTTCCCTTGTCTTATGATTCTAGCTATTTAGTCATCTCTTAGTAAAACACCACCACCATCGTGCCTTTCACACTCGCAAAACCATTCCATGTGAGGAGTCATATGAAAAAATGCACCTAAGTTGACGAACCATGCCTCATGATGTTTTCTTAAAGAAGCTAAGTATACATCCCCTAATTTGTTTAAGAAACTTTTTGCTTCTATATAAGAAGCATCATTAGATCCATTCCCTTTCTAAACATTTTTATATCTACAATGTTTCTTGTAACACTCTTCTTTCCTATATAACCAACATACCTTCATGAATTTTCTTACATATTTAAATCTTCCTCTAGATATGTATCTACCACATAAGGAATTATTTTTATTTCTATCCTAAGAGAATCCTCTTAAAATTAAAGAATCTATATTTTGAGTTTCCATGTTTTCCATCTCATATTTTTCGACAACATGGATGAGACAATTTAACCAAATCTTAGAGTAGTTGCATTGCTACCTATTGAAACAACCTTACTGTCCCACGAGTTTTGTAAAGAACACAACAAAATGATACATGCATTTTCATCTAAAATACTAATATCAATATATAATAGATAAATTATCATAGTATTGAAGGCATTTAGATGCTCTATCACTAAATATCCATCCTTCATCCTTAGGTTATATAATTTTTTTCCATAGGAACAATTTGTTCACCAAGGACTTATACTCATACAAAGCCCCTAACATGTTCCACAATGCCTTCATTGTAACTTCTCCTAAAGAATTCAGTAATATTGAATTTGAGAGACACAAAGTTATTGTGCTATTTTCCTTCTCATCCATCTTGGTATATGTTTTATTGACATCCTCATTGATGAAGTACACAGATCCATAATGATCCATTGATCTTTTCCCACCAAAAGATATTCAATTTTGAGCTTCCAAAGATCAAAAATTTGTCAGTTGACTTTCCTAATATCTATCTTTGAATTGCTCACCACTGAATTTCACCACAAGAATTGATACCATAGATTTCCCATTATAACAAGGTTTTACACAGAACCAAGCCAAAACCCTTAGCCACAAAGGCATCCCCTTGAAGCCAAAATACTCTCATACAAAATGTATGTTTAACCATGTAAATTTAATTGTTGCAAACATATTACTGATAAAACATTAGAAAAGATACAATGATGTGCACACACACACACACACACATTTAACACAAATATTTCACCTTGGAAACACAAAACTAGGAAACCGAAAATTAATTACGATATATTATTATCTTTAAAATGTTACAATACAATATGTATATGTTGTAGCATCCATAAACATTGAATCCATTAAACATGAATTAGAATACAATCATAGCTCCTTAACCAAAATTAAAAAAATCATGGGTTGAAACACCATGCACCCCAAAACCACTAAAAGTGAAAAGGATGTAGAGAAAAATTCCAAAAAATGATGCAAAAATCCATGCAAACGTAAATTTTTAGGGGTGTTAATAATTGGACTTCAATATATATGACAACTAAGACATGGAGGATGACACACAAATTTCAATGGATGACTTAGCAAACGATTCGACCGCTAATGTGGAAATATAAAATAGATTCAAATATGTTGTATTCTTCTCAATATTGGGACATACGAGAAACTAAGTGTTCAAGATAATTAGCCCATATCTGAATGTAACCAGAAGTAAAAAATCATCAAGGATTAGAGTCTTTGGGATTATATCAAGTGATGAGCTCTCATAGTTCTTCCCAAATCTGGATATAATTGCTACTTAAAGTGATCTAGTATTCATGCATCATGGATTTCAATAATGCGTTACCACAACCAAGTTCTTGATCCATATAAAATTAAGAAATGAGGTAATACAACATTTTCCAATGAACCGTTATATGTTAAGCCTTAAATTTGGATGTGATAGATACAAATTTAATGAATCAAGCATTTGGACATCTACATACTTAGAATTTGTTTGGATAACACTTTCCCAAGATTTTGGATATGATACGATCATTGCCACATTAGTGATTCAACTTGGCTACCATGTTCACATGATTTAATAAAACAATGCCAAGTGGAGTGATATGTCATAAGTTTCATATCATAAGCTCCATGTCATTAGTCAAAATTTATAATCTACCATGTCATCATTGAAAGATAAAAATCCAATTATCACAAAAAAATTAAAGAAAAATTGATTAAAACAAATATCCAACATTCGATAAAAAATAGATGAAAAACTAGTTGGTTATCCCTAGATTTGGATATATTATATTTGACCTTTATCACTTGCAAAAATAAAAGTCTTCTACACATCTTGATTGGATGATAGTGCTTCATTCAAAATCCAAGGAATTCTTAAAGAAATTCTCCTCACTTATCCAAATCCAAATTACCCTTATTTACATATTTGTCATCTATCTTCAAAATCCAAGGAATCCTTAAAGAAATTCTCCTCACTTATCCAAATCAAAATTACCCTTATTTACATATTTGTCATCTATCTCTAATAGATAAAAGATCAGAGATTCAGCCCAATATTTCAATTGAGCATTGCTATTTTTTAAATACCTTAACACTCTATAAAATAAAACAAATATGCAATTAAATAAAATAAGATAATTTTTAAAGGAAAATCATAAATTAAATCAAATAGGAGAATTTTTAAAAGAAAACCATTGAAAAAAATTAAAATTTTATGAAAATTATAAAGAAAATCAAATCAAAATATGTATAGTTTAACTAAAATCAAGTTTAAATATTTATAAATTATTAAAAATCACATATAAGTTTTTTTTTTTTTCTAAGTAAGCGTAATCTATTTATCAACAAAAAATATGTACATCAGGAATTATCCAGGACTAGGCCCGAGTTCGAGTCCTGTTAAAGCAAAAAATCATTGTTGAGCACTGCCCTCCACAAGGGAAACCAGTGCTGAAAGTGTTCCAGCAAAATCCCACGCAGGGGATGCATCTAGTTCGGAAAATATGAAACCTACGAGACAGAACCGAGAACATTAAAACAAACATGAACATTTTCATAAAGTAGACAAAGCCATAGCAAAAACCAGGAGCCATAGCGCTACTCGTCCGGTGCCTCTTCAACGACCCTGCACCAGAGTTCATCTGGTTCGCCATCGGTCGTGTACAGGTCCTCTGTAGAGTGAATAAAGTTCTCAGCAACAGGAGTTCGCTTCACCTCGCTCCTTTGAATTTGATGCTGTGCGCTCTTAATGCCATGGTCTTGAGTATCATGGTGCTGCTCTTGCTGGTCCAAACCAATGTCAATATTCATCTCATCGCCTTGGCTAGCCCCCTCCTGGTTGATGTCCATATCTTGCACGTTCACACCGCCAGCACTTTGCCTTATGGCATGCATTTCTGCACCACTCCCTGCCCGCCCTCCTGCATTAGGAATCACCTCCTGAAGGGATTCACGAAAGACAATAGTAACAGAGGCGATGATTCTTGGGAAATTGAGCGCACTGAAGAAAGAGAAGTGCCTCATTTGGGAATGGGCAAAAGCATGCGGGGGAGTGGGGGGGCGAAAGCTTTGCCCAGAACGAAGAATTCGACCCCTGGTTGCTCTGGAGGTGCTATCAGAAGTAGGAGAGACCGCAGCGGAGGTGCTGGAGGTGGGGGAGCGTCTTATCTGCCGCCGAGAGGAACCTCTTCTGCATCTCATCCTGTGCCTGAGACGAGGTATTCTCTCAATCGTTGCCGAAGCCCTGGAGGAATTCTGGAGCAGGTCGGAAGCCAAGTGCGTGAGCGGGAGTAGGACGGAAGCCCTGGACAGATGCTCAGTCCAAATCCCCGTGGCACGCATACAATTCCCAGCAATTGAGAAATGTAAATTTTCGCTGAGCTCTAAGCAACCATGAATCCTGGTGCGTTTACCAGTCACAGTGCGCTCGGAGGAGAGCCGAACATCTGGAGAACAACAAACTGAAACAGGCTTGGGAAGACTGCAATAGTATTGCTCGTTCGCCATCCTGTAGAAAAATGAACCAATTCTACTGCCAGCCTCCAGCATTAACCCCTCATTAATATGATTAATCGCCATGTCCGGGTTGTAGCGTGTGGATAAATCTCGAACTCCGGTAGCAGGATTGTGATGCGTGCCGGGCTGTAAATGCCTTAAATGCTGCATTCGCTTGTGCAGGTGTCGAAGGACACTTGCTGATCTGGTTGGCATATGGCTTGCCAGAATGCCGCCAGACCATCTAATCCGCCCAATTAACTTCTTAACCACCCGCATCCGGGTTTTCTCCATCTCGTTGGAGCAGCATTTGGCATTCCTGTCGTTGATCCTCATTTTGAAAAATTTCAAGAGTACCAGTGAGAAGGTTGTGCTCATTGTCGACTCCAACATTTGCCAGGAAATCAGCAACTCTGTTTCCCTCCCTTCTTGTGTGCAAGAAGGTGAGAGCCCTATTGTTGATGAGCCAATTCTCAATGCTTTTCAGGCGAGCCTCCAGTCTCCAGCTGTGGGCTATTTTCTGCGCGTGAGCCTCGTTGAGGAGCTGCTTGGCCAAGTTGATGAGGATTTGTGAATCCCCTTCAATCTCCAGAGGATGAAGCCTTAATTGTTGAGAGAGGAGAAGACCCTGCCAGAGACCTTCTAATTCTGCTGAGTTGTAAGTGTCCCAACCGAGATTCCCCATGTCCTTTGTGATCTCTGATAATGCCTCCAAAACCTGATTTGCCTGGATTCCCCTTAGAAGCTCCATCAAAATTGAGTTTGAAGGTGTGCTCCGGAGGGGGGGTCCACATCCTCTTGTTGTTATTGGCTTTAGGTGTGTTGCGCCCTGGCGCTTGAGGTTGCAGTTGAATTCCCCAGTTGTCCCAGATCGCTTTTTCCTTTGCCATCGTGGGGAAATCACTAGTATCCCAAGAGTGCAGATTGAGGGACTCAGCTAGATTGTGACAGAAGGTCCTCCAGATAACTTCCAGAGGAGTGGTCTGATCCCTGAAGATACATTTGTTCCGTTCCTTCCAAATGGTCCATAATAATAATCCCGGGATAAGGCTCCAAAGATGGTTGAGGAGAGCACTAGCATAGGGGTGCGGATGCCATTCTCTGATGGTGTTGATAATATCTGTAGAGGGTCGGCAGTTGCGTTGGCATCGAAAGCTGAATTTTTCCCACAGTTGGTTTGCTAGAGAGCAATCATTCAGTAGGTGTTTCTGCGTTTCCTCATGAGCATAGAAATTGGGGCAGATGGAAGGACCATGAAAGCTTCTCTTTATTAAGTTATCCCAGGTGAGAATTTTTTGATGTCCGAAAAGCCATAGGAAGATAGAGACTTTGGGCCAGATCCTTGGTCTCCAAATTTTTTCCCATAGAGGGTCTTTGGGTCCTGGATCCTGAATGAGGATCCTGTAAGCTTCTTGGGAAGAGAAGGAGCCCTTTGGCAAATAACCACATCTTAGAATGTCCCGGCTGTGCGAAAATCTGGTACATCTTCTTTTGAGCTCAGAATTAGGAAGATTTTCCATTATTTTATGAAGAATTTATATTATAATAGGATGATTAGAGGCTTAGTATTTAGCTAAAAAATGAAAGTGCTCAGAAATTATCCAAACTAGAACGACCACGTAGAGCTTGTCGCCAGGATTCCGACACAATTTGTTTCATCAAAATCCGACTTCGGATGAAGAAGTTATGACCTGCTGTCCATTTTCCTAAACATGAAAAATTTGCAAAGAAGTGAAATACTGATGACATGGTAGTCCAGTCAGCACTCCAGGTATATCCATGGTATATTCTCCAATTTTAGCCCAATGACGTTGTGACAAGTGTCATAGTTAGATTCACTAGTGAACTTTGGAAGTGATTTTTTTTTTTTTACATCTATTCCTAAGGTTGAAGGAGATTTTTTTTATTTTTTATTTTTTATGTTGGAGTAGTCCAACCAGAGCTAGACACATGGTGCAGCCAAGGGCCGCCACGTGCCCCCTCTGGTGTGGACCCATCCAACCTTGGGATAATTTTCGAAATTATTCACATTTTCCATAGTTCTGGATTCGAGCTATAGCCTAAGGTTCAAATTTATAGGAGGGCGAACATACATATATTATGGGTTGCATATTTTTTTTTTTTGACTTAAGGTCTAAACCTTAGACTCTAATATGGGGGAGACTTGTTATAAGCTATGATATCTGGTGAAGGTATTAAACATGGTGGGAAGAATATCTATATATGGCGGAGGGCAGACATCTATATATGGTGGGACATCTATATACGGCGGGCGGAGCAAACCAGAGTTCGAACCACATGTTTGTTGATTGCAATGCATAACAAAAGTATGGTGCGGGGGTCGGGGTCAAACCCACGACCTCCCCCGCGCTAATCCTCCGCCTTACCGCCTCTTCTACACGATGGGTCTTAACCCATATAGCTTTCCACTGCTATTTAAGTTTTATCGGTGCTGACGAAAAGGGTCCGGAGGGGGCCAACCCCCTCCCATATGTCTTCAATAGATGACCACGGCGCAAGGCTAAACGAATCGACGAGAATTATACTAACAATAAACATGCTTATTTAATGTTTAATCCAAGTTTAACGCTAAACTAATCCACTGATAAAACATATGGATAACACGCAGTTAATGATGCACTTATCCTAATAAAGCCATCATTAAATGCTTGTTAATTTGCTCCTTAATTGGCGGTGAACTTGGCGGCAGCGCCTTTTTAGGCAAAGTCTCCAAAATTAGCAGGGTTAGTTGAATTATTTCGAGATTTAGAGGAGAAATTGTAGGGAAAATGGTTTTTGCCATAACTGAGCCAATTTTCGACCAATTTTGGCTAAAAAAGAGTCATTATTGGTAGATTTTGATGTTTTGGAGCTATTAGAGTAGGTTGTAGAGGCAATAAGAGACTGTAAACAACATTTTTGCACAATTGAAGCTAATATAAAGGACCATGCCATGGAAGCTGGACCAAGGAGATGTAGCCCAGGAGGAGTGAACTCCTTCATAAAAGAAATGTGTTATTGATTCAGTTGTCATGGTTTGCTGTGTGTTTATATGCTTCTATTCAACATGTAGTTTCCATGCTTTTATGTTCATGAAATCAACTTAATCTCCACAAGTTTTCTTGTTTATAAATCATAAGCACTTCCATAAACCCTTGTACAAGAAGCAAACATAAGCACTTTTATTATAAATCTGAAATTGATATTAGCACAACAAAAACTAAAAATCAAATTCAGATCAAGATGCTATCATAGCAAAGGTTATTTTCTTGTTTTTATTGAGATTGTGCAAGAAGGGTTTTAATAGTTGCAATTTTGTGATGCTTACAAGGTTGAAGTTGCATAGAGGAGAAGGGAAGCTATTGGTTGCTAGTCCTGAGGTTAGGACCTAACTAGAAGAAGGAGAGCTGAGAGAGCATCATCTTCACCCAAAGTTCCACTCATAGCTACACTTGAAGCACCTCAAGTTCTATCTTCAGAATTTGAGATTGAAGAGGTACAAATTGCATAAGAAGATGAGTTGATTGACGAGGTACAAGCATTAGAAGCTAAGCTTGATTCATTAGCCATCACTTCAGGTGTTGGAGAGAGTCAAGGACATTCAGAAGAGGAAGATGTCAAGAGAGACTTCAATGACATTAAGAGGATGGTTAAAATCATGTTTGATGCATTCACTACTGAAAGGGCAGGAAAAGGTTCTAAGCCTCCACATGGAGAAGGAACTTCAAATGATAAGATTGATGAAGAAAAGAGTTCAAAGGGCAGAGGAAGAAAGCCACCTCCATCTCCACCATCCTTATCCTCATCATCTTCATCAACATCTTCTTCCACTTCCACCACAAAAACCACCCGCATTCATTTAAAAACCCCAAAATGAAAAACTCCATTACTCAAATTAGACATTAAGTTTGAACTTCCCATGTACAATGACGAGGTAAATGCAGAGAAGTTGGAAAATTGGATCCGTCGATTGGAGGTATACTACAGAATTTATAATCTATAGGAGGACGACATAAAGATCCATTTGGCTTCATTGAGGCTAGAAGGAGCAACACTAGTCTGGTGGGAAGCAAAGACTCAAGAGGAAATGCGAATCCATGGTAAGATGTCCATTTCTTGGATTGAATTTATTTCTTCCATTAAAAGACAGTTTTATCCATTAGCTTATATGAAAAAATCAAATATGAGTTGGAAAAACTTTAGGCAACTCAAGGGTCAAACAGTTCAAGAGTATACCCAGGAGTATAGAAAGAGGGCTTTTTTGTTAGGAGTAAACTTGAATTCCCAAGACACGCTCTTGAAATACATTGGGTGTTACATTCCTATTTAAAACATACTATCCTTATGTTTAACCCAAGAAATTTAGATGAGGTATGTGTGCAAGCCATACATCTTGAAGCAAGGGGAAAGAGCATTCAGGAAGAGGGTAGTAAGAAGAAGCCATTCAAGGGTAAGTGAAAAGAGAAGGGAGGAAAATGGAAGGGAAAGAAAAATGCAAGTGTTAAGAAAGAAGGGGAGAAAACTACATGCAAAAATTGTTCCAAAGAAGGGCATGATGAAACTCACTATTGGAAACTACATCCCGAACTAAGGCCTAAGAAACCAAACAACAAAGGGAAACAAAAGATGACTGCCACCACACAACATGATATTGGATCCGATTCCGGTGATGAGACCAAGATCGTAGGTATGGTCAAAAAGGGAAAGAAGCCATAGCAAGTACTAGTTCCTAAAATTGTCACAACAACACTCCAAATGAAGACACAAGGATATAATTGTTCCATGTAAGGGTGATTTCAAATCATCTAAAGATTGATGCATTGTTTGATAGTGGGTCACAAGGAAACTTGATTTTAGAAGACTTGGTCAAAAAGCTTAACCTTGAAACCGTACCACATGATAAACCATACCCTTTGGGTTGGATAGTTAAGAATGTGAATTTACAGGTTACAAGGAAATGCATATTTCTATTTGCCATTACTGCAAACTTTATTGATAAAGTCGAGTTCGATGTGGTTCCACTTGACATTTCCGGGATTATCTTGGGAAGTCCATATTTGTATGACATGAAAGCGATATTTTATCGCCATGAGAACAAACATCATTTTCTTAAGGATGGGGTGGAGTATATTGTAAGAGCTCATCGCAAAAAGCTGAATATTTATTTAGTTAATGTGGGGTAGATGAAGAGACTAGTTAATGCAAGTAAAAATTTTGTGCTTCTCATGATCAAGAAAAATGATGATGTTGACTATGAATCTTTTGAAGGATGTGATGACAAATTAAAATCCAATTTGTTTGATGTGGTAAGTTAGCATGGTGAGATGTTTCAAGAACCAAGTGGGTCACCTCCCAAGAGGGGAATTCAACATGAGATTCAACTACAGCAGGATGTTCCACTTCCAAACATTGGTATGCATCACATGTCAATTATGGAGAGTTTGGAAATCAAGAAGCAAATCCAAGAATTGCTGAAAAAAAAGGTATCATATGCCCATCTATTTCACCATTTGGTCCATTGATTTTTTTTGTACCAAAGAAGGACGAGACTTGGCACATGTGCATAGATTTCCGTGCACTAACTAAAATCACGGTAAAGAATTGCTATCCACTCCCATGAATTGATGATTTTCTTGATCAGTTAAGGTATGCAAAGTATTTCACTAAGCTAGACTGATCAGATTTGGATTAGGACCTAAGTGATAGCTCAAATTTTCGAAATGTTAAAAAATGTGTTGAACCTGAGTGACTAGATAGATCTCTTCTTCCTGATTCCAGTGCTGTGAACGGTTCGAAAAACCGACAACGTATGAAGAAGTTATTGCATTTTAAAATTGCCCAATGACCTCCTAAGGTTGAATTTTGGATTCATATTATTATGTGCTGGAAATTATTATTTTTATATATTAAAATTGAATTTAAAATATTATATATATATATATGTATATTTTAATATTTTATATAATTTTTAATATCATATATTATATCAATTTATATTTATATATATTATTATTATATTTTCAACTAATATTTATTAATATTCCATCTATATTATTAAACCCAAGTTCATATTATTATGTGCTGGAAATTATTGCTTTTATATATTAAGATTGAATTTAATATATATATATATATATATATTTTCAACTTAATATTTATTAATATTCCACATATATTATTACGCCCGTGGTAAATATTCCACATATATTATTAAACCCGTAAACTCGTGGTGTATTTTTATATTTTCAGCTTAATATTTATTAATATTCCACATATATTATTAAACCCGTAGATATTCCACATATATTATTAAACCCGTGGTGCATTTTTATATTTTCAACTTAATATTTATTAATATTCCACATATATTATTAAACTCGTAAATATTCCACATATATTATTAAACCCGTGGTGTATTTTTATATTTTCAACTTAATATTTATTAATATTCCACATATATTATTAAACCCGTAGTGCAAAAAACATAACAGGCAGTTCCACTTTTAGTGGAGTTAACTGGCAGTTAGCTAGATTTGGAGGTAAGTTTTTAGGAGAAACTTGAATGAGGCATAACTTTTGCCCAAAACTCCAAATTCGACTCAGTCAGAATCAAAATAGGGGTATTGGGGGTATTCCAGAGCCATTGGTGAGGTTTTCAGAGCCATTTGAGGAATTTTGAGCTTGATTGTTCTTCAAAGAAGTTCCAAGGGCCACTAGGGCCACCAAGAGCCAGTAGGAGAATGAGGCCTAGCCTGGGAAGCCAGAGGCCATTCTCAACAAACCAATAGTCTATTATGACAACATTGAACCTTCTGAATCCAATGATGGGGTTTGCAGAAGAATTTGGAGACTTCTGAAGGCCGATATGCTACATAGAAATTTTCAGTGAGCCTAGAGCGACAGGGTGCCACCAGGTGTTGGAGGCATAGCCAGAGCAGCTAGAGGCCAATTTCAGCAAGTGAATCATAATTTCTGACTATTTTGGACATTATGAATCCATTGGAGGGATTTTTAGAGCTATTTTGAGACTTATAGAGCCGAATAAGCCACAAGGAAGCTTCGGGGAGCTTAGGGCCAACAAGTGATGGAGGCCTATATTGGGGAGCCAGAGCTCACTTTGAGCAAATGAAAGCGTATTTTGGATGAATGATATGTACTGGAGACAATAGAAAAGGATTCAGGGACATAAAATTACTTCTAAGAGAGTTTGTGCCATAGAGAAGCGCAGGGAAGCTTAAGGACACCAACAGAAGAGGTGAAGCCCAAGGGAGCCTAGATCCATTTCCAGAGAGTTAGCAATCAATTCAGGGGAATGATGGTATTATAAACCCATAGGTACAGTTCAAAAAAAACATTGGATTTGAGTAGCCACTTGTAAAATAAATTATCCATCTTAATCCCAAAGAGCCAAGTCAATTGACGAAAGGCTCAAGGAGACATAGCCCAAGACATGTAGGTGAAATAATTTATTAAATTTGCTGTTATGTGTTGATGGTTAATTTGCTGAAATTTATGCTTGCTGTACATGCTTTTAATCAACAAAAACAATGTTTAATTCCTCACACACAAAGCCTTAAAATAATTACAGCACATACACCTGATTCAAGTATGCAATTCCGCACATGCATGTATAAGCAAGATCTTAATTTGTTTTAATTGAGTGGGAGGTGCTTGCATAACATAACAAGTCAGCCACCCATTTCAGATCATAGACTTACGAAGTGGTTATCATCAAGTTAGAATAGCTGAGGAGGACATTTGGAAAACTACATTTAAAACTAGACAATGATTGTTTGAGTGGCTAGTTATGTCATTCTGTCTAACAAATGCTCCTGCTACTTTCATGAGAGTTATGAATGATGTTATAAGACCATTTCTAGACGACTTTGTCATTGTTTACCCGGAAGATATTTTTATATTCATCAAATCAAGAAATGAACATGTCATACATATGAACAAGGTACTTGATGTCTTGAAAAAAGAGTATTTATTTTTAAAGATATCGAAGTGTGAGTTTGGCAAGACTTGTTTAGTGTATTTGGGACACATTGTTGGAGGAGGTGAGTTGAAGATAGACCCTTCTAAAGTAGAGGTAATTCTAAATTTTCCCAAGCCCAATACAGCTACGGAGGTAAGAAGATTTCTTGGGGCAACACAATATTGGAGGAAATTTATTGCTAATTTTTCTTTCATTGCAACTTCGTTACATGCATTGAAAAGTATTAAGAAAGTCTTCCATTAGGGAGATATGCAGCAAAAAGAATTTAATTCTTTATAACAAAATATCACTTCAACATTGATATTGGCTCTTCCAGATCTTAGGCAACCATTTGAGATCCAAACAGATGCAAGTGATTACGACATGGGAACAATTCTAATGCTGCATGGTAAGCCTATTTCGTTTCATTTTGAAATTTTTAATGGAGCTGTGACTAACTATCCCATCTATGAAAAAGAGTTATATGCATTGGTACAAAGTGTAAAGAAATGGAAGCACTATTTGATGGGGAAAGAGACCATTATACATACCGACCATCAACCATTGTAGTACTTACAATCACAGTAAAAGTTGCAACAATCAAGAAATTTTAGATGGATGGGATTTCTACAATAATTTCATTTGGTTATCAGGTATAAAAAGGGAATCTACAATAAGGTAGTGGATATGCTCTCTAGGCCTTTTTTAAATTCATCTATTATACTCAAGCATAATTCAATTATGCATGAAAGTTACATTGAATAATATGCATATGATAACATTTTTCAAGATGTGTATGAAAGCTTGAGTCAAGGAAACAAAATTGAAGAGTTAGATTATCATGTGCATAACAGTTTGTTGTATCACTTGGGAAAGTTATATATTCCACAAGGAGAAAGAAACATTATCATAAGGGAGGCACATACTTCACTGATTGCTGGACATTTCGATGTAGGCAAGATGGTAGCGAATCTCCAAAGGTATTGTTATTGGACACACATGATTGATAACGTATCTCGTTTTATTAGGGGATGTTCTTTGTGTGCAATAAGTAAACCTAGTAATAAGAAACTTTGATTGTACACTCCACTTCCGGTTCCTTCACATCCTTGGGAGAGTATCTCAATGGATTTTGTAGAAGGTCTTCCAATGTCAAGGAAAGATCATGATTACTTGTATGTTAAAGTAGATAGGTTCAAAAAAATGTGTCTTTTGATGCCATGTAAAAAACAAATTACAACTGAAAAAACAACTCATCTTTTCTTTCAAAATGTATGGGTTCATTTTGGTCTTCCTACTTCTATTGTAAGTGATCGAGATTCCCGGTTCGTTGGGAATTTTTGGTAAAAATTGTGGGACATGATGGAAACAAAGTTGAAGAAGAGTACAACCTTTCATCCACAAATAGATGGTCAGACCGAGGTGGGTAACAGGACAATCATTCATCTTCTTAGAGGTTATTGTAGCAAACATCCCAAGTTGTGGGATGAACAATTGCATTACATTCAACATGCATACAATAGGGCAAAGAATTCTTCCACAAACACATCACCATTTGAAGCATGTCTTGGATACTTGCCAAGTTCACCTTTGGACTTCATCTTTGAGAAATATGTTGCTATAGATGGTTATAGTGACATAGATAAGGAAAGGAAGTTCATTGAGAAAATTCAGTTGGTACATCACACAATGCAAGAACAACATGAACATAGTTAAAGCAACTATAAGGAAAGACATGATAAACACCGTGTTGATCACAAATTCCAGGTTGGAGATGAAGTTTGGTTATATATCAGCAAAGAAAGATTGCAAGGGGAAGGTAAAAAGTTTAAGCCAATCCGTTATGGTCCTTTTAAAATTCTGGAAAATATTGGTAGCAACGAATTTAAGCTAGACTTACCTCCTTATATGAAAATATATTCTGTCATTCATGTTGAGGATTTGAGATTGTTTGAGCCTCCTTTGATTGATGATCAAGGAGAGCATGTTCAGCTACCATCAATAGATGATTTCTTGCCAGAATATCTTGATGAACTTCAACAAGATCTCATACTTGACAGAAGAACCAGAACTTCAAGGAGAGGGAATGTCAAACACCTTAGAGTGGGACTCAAGGGACAAAATCCTTCCAAGGCTCAATGGATGGAGATTGAAAGGGTGAGGGAGCTGTATCCTCACCTGCTGAACAATTGATAGTATATTTTGGGGTCCAAAAGGCTTCTAGTGGGGAGGAATGACCAGAGGCTCAGTATTTAGCTCAAAAATGAAAGTGCTCATAAATGCTCCAAACTAGAATGATCGCATAGAGCTCGTCACCAAGATTTCAACACAATTCATTTTGTCAAAATCCGACTCTGGATGAAGAAGTTATGACTTGCTGTTCGTTGTCCCAAAAATGTAAAAAATTTGCAGAACAGTGACAGATTGATGACATGGCAGTCCAGTGAACACTCCAGGTATATCCAGGGATATTCTCCAATTTTAGCCCAATGACGCTGTGACCAGTGTAAAAGTCAGATTCGCTAGTGAAATTTGGAAGTGAATTTTCATCTATTCCTGAGGTTCAAGGAGAATTTTTCTTAGGTTGGGGTAGTCCAACTAGAGCTGGACACGTAGTGCAACCAAGGGCCGCCACGTGCCCTCTCTGGTGTGGACCCATCCAACCATGGGATAATTTCCAAAATTATTCACATTTTCCATAGTTCTGGATTCGAGCTATATCCAAAGGTTCAACTTTATAGGAGGGCGAACATACATATATTAGGGGTTGCATATATATATATTTACCTAAGGTCTAAACCTTAAAATCTACTATGACGGAGACTTGTTATAACCTATGCTATCTGGCGGAGGTATTAAACATGGTGGGCATGATATCTATATATGGTAGAAGTATTAAACATAGTGGAGGACAAACATCTATATATGGTGGGAGGAGCAAACCAGAGTTATGGGTTAACTAGAGTTTGAACCACAGGTTTTTTGATTGCAATGCGTAAAAAAAGTATGGTGCAGGGGTCAGGGTCGAACCCACAACCTCCCCTGTGCTAATCCTCCACCTTACCGCCTCTTCCACACGATGGATTTGAACCCATATAGCTTGCCACTGCTATTTAATTTTTATCAGCACTGACGACGGGGGTTTGGAGGGGACCAACCTCGCAGGCCATAGCCCTCCCATATGTCTTCAACAGATGACCGCGACGCAAGGCTAAACGAACCAACATGAATTATATTAACAATAAACAATATTATTTAATGTTTAATTTGTGTTTAACACTAAACTGATCCACTCCTAAAACATATGGATAACATGCAGTTAATGACCCGCTTATCCTAATTAAGCCATCATTAACTGCTTCTTAATATGCTCTTTAACTGGCGGTAAACTTGCGGCAACGCCTTTTTAGGCGTAATTTTCCAAAATTAGCAGGGTTAGCTAGATTCTTTCCAGATTTGGAGGAGAAATAGTAGGGAAAATGGTTTTTGCCATAACTGAGCCAATTTTCGACCAATTTTGGCTCAGGAAGAGTCATTCATGGTAGATTTTGATGTTTTGGAGCCATTGGAGCAGGTTGTAGAGGCAACAAGACTGTAAATATAATTTTTGCACAATTGAAGCTAATACAAAGGTCCATGCCATGGAAGTTGGACCAAGGAGATGTAGCCCAGGAGGGGTGAACTCGTTCATCAAAACAATGTGTTATTGATCAAGTTGTTATGGTTTTCTGTGTGTTTATATGCTGCTGTTCAAAATTTAGTTTCCCTGCTGTTATGTTCATGAAATCAAATTAATCTCCACAAGTTCGCTTGTTTATCAATCATAAGCACTTCCATAAACCCTTGTACAAGAAGCATACATAAGCACTTTTATTATAAATCTGAATTTGATATTAGCACAACAAAAACTAACAATCAAATTCAGATCAAAGGAGGTTATTGTGCATGTTATAATAGTACTTTAACATTGAGGTTAAGGCAAGTGGTCATGAGTCAAACATGAGACCTATCATCCCTCCCTCAATGTTGGGGAGCTCATGATTTTGACTCTTTGATCCCCTCAAGCTTAGGATCCATAATTAGGGTCGATGATTTACACTAGTTATCATCCACAGATTATGGAAAAGTACTCAAATGGTTTTCCATGAATATTTCCTTCCCCTCACAAAAATATAAAAATACCTATATGCTTTTGTTAAAAAAAGTTATACTTATTTCTTTTTCGTAAAATTTTTTCTCATAAAACTCTATCTCATAAGATTTCTTTCTTATTGTAATTTATAAGAGGTATAATCAAAATTTATCTCTTTAATATCATATGGTTTTAATCATGAAAATAAGTGTATATATATATATGCACATTTTCAACAATTGTATTTAACATATTTTTCTTTGCTTATTTATTTATTTATTCCAACTAGGTAGAATCTAGGCCAAGGACAACCTTAGTATTGAATGGAAGAATGATCTTCACACCAATGAGATATTGTTATTAGAATTTTGTGAGACCAAATAAAGCCTAGATGCTACTTGGAACAATTTACTTCTCTTTACAAGTGGTTTCTGCCCTCAACACCTCATAAAATTTGAACCTAAAACCCAAAAAAAACCAACTAATATACATGTCATAAATCATTTACTTATTTATAAAACAATTTTGAATACCAATTATAATTTCTAATACTTATAATTTATAAGTTAATAGAGAATGTAATTAATTATATATATATGAATTTTTGATCAAACAACACTCTCTAAATAGTTTGTAGAGAGGATCACAAAATTACCTTGGGGAACTTTTAAATATGCCAACAAAGTGTCTTGATTAAGCTAATTGATTAAAAAATATATTTACATAAATTTTATTAGAGAGTAAATGATCACCTAATGCAAAATATAAATCATATACCACTCATTTGATCCATCTATGACTACAAGAAACATTCATCGGGATTGTGGAGTTCCAAAACATGTTGCAATTTTAACAAGTGCTACATAGTAGCTAGTCTCCTCTTAGTTTAAATATAGGTAAATTAAAGTAGAAAATAATAAAAATATAAAGAATTGAAATTTTAAAATGTTACAATTAGATTAACTTAGTTAGATAGATATATTAAAAATTTGATGAAAGCTCAATAATACAAGCACTTCAACTATCCCAATTTAGATTTTTTTTTTGAAAATCAATACCATTCCATATGAATTATTTAAAAAAAATATCAATAAATTGAAAATAATAAATTAATTATTGTTTGTACTAAGAATTCATTAAACACAATATTATTAGACTATCTCCCAAATATATCATGAGAACCTATTACTTCAACAATGATATGGTTTGTGAGACTCATACTATTACATTGGTGTCTCGTAGGGTTTGAATATAGGTCTTACTAATGACAAGTTAAGAAATAATGTTTAATAGCCCATGGTATTGTAATCAAGTCTAACCAGCTGTATAAATTGGCAATTCCAAACCTTGATATACCAATATCGTTGGTTGCCTACTCTTTAAATCAAACAACCATATGTCATATTTCATTTACAAGAATCATCTACAAAAATGATACCATGGGTGCAAAATGTTACCTTAATTTTGAGTTGAGTACAAAATGTTTCTAATTGAAATTATGGTACGATGTCTCCCCAATGGTCACAGGCCACGTACTAAGATGGCTTCATTACAATTTACGATGGAGTCATGTCATGTGCTTCATGCAGAATATGCCATATCTATCATTTCACCAAATAAAGTGAGGCTACAAAGCTTTATAGTAAACAATGCATTTAGACAGACACATCGATGCAGGACACCTTAGAATATAACATAAACTTATATATAAAATTTAGTTGGTTTGGAAAAGTCAGCAACTTATAAACCAGAGAAAATTGACAACCCAAACATAAATGCTTTAAATGCATCACACAATTTCCAAAACATTGAACAATAACATATTCAAATTGAAAACCAATCAAATTAAACACAAATAAATTAAATTATTTTTAAAAAACAATAAATTTTAATTTACATGGTTTACCTATAACAACATTACATTGATATTTTTAGTCAATTTAAATTAATATAGTTTGACTAAAAAACTGATGCAATATCTAATGTTGTGGCAGAGATAATAATAATTGGAAACTCCTTTGGTAAGACAATAATAATTGGAAAAGTATTGAGAATTTTCATACATGTATTATGTAAGGAAATAGCTATATTGAAGTTGACGGGGCCGCTGAGGAAATATGACGTTGGGGGAAAGTTAATTCAATTTAAACCTCATGTGCTTCCATTTTTAAAAATATATTAACATATTCGATGTTAAGATACCGTGAATGCCTTTTCGAACTTTTCCAAATTGCAATATTTTTCTAATGATATTTGTTGCACTTTTGCATTTTGTATATGGTAATAATGGTAATTATTTATATATAATGAATTTTGAAAAATTATTTTATGATAAATTAAAAAGAAAAAATGGTTTAATTTGTGGATTAATTTATAGTTTAAGAAATTAGAAGTCTTTAAATGATCAAAATGATTACACATCACATCTAACCCAAGTCACATTAATCTTTAATTGATATGGATTATCAGAAATTCCAAATTTTGATTGGCTTAAAAAATAAAGATAGAAATTATTAAAATATAGTTATGATAACAAAATTTATTATAAGTTAAAGTATATTATTATTTTATTTTTGTTAAGTTTACTGGATTTTGGATAGACGATGATAAGGTACTTTGTTAAGGTACTCTTTGATGTAAAGTTATTAATTCAATTCCCTGCCCGATTGAGATCATATATTAGGCATAATGAAAATATAGTCTTGCCAAACTTTAAAAAAATAGGAAATTATATTCTTATTAAAATAAATTTAGTTTCTAATCCTCTTTCATATTATTAAAATGATATTATTTTATAAAGTAAATTAAAATTAGATTATTTCTGTTTTAAAAATACAAAAATTATATATAAAAATACAATGATATAAAAATGAAAGACTTAAATTCAAGTAAATTTGCATTATATTAAGATTAATATTATAGATGCTTATAATATATATTTTATATAATATAGTTTAGATTATTTTTTATTTTATTTTTTTAAATTAAAAATATTTATTAGTGAATTTTAATGAGACATGACTTCAAATATAATAGTTGACATTACCATTATTTCACACATTTCTTCATTTGGTCTGATTTTGCAAAGCTCTCATTTTGTAAAGGATTTTTTTGGGTTTAAGGACTTTTTTTGGCATAACATTGAAAGGACATTTCTTGGAGGTATGTGATACATTTTTTGGATGTTTTTTGGGCTTCATTTTTTTTAAAGGTATTTTGTTTTTAGAGGTTTTGGGTTTAATTTTCATTGTTTTTTTAACGTATTTTGGTTTTAGAAGTTTTGAGCTTAATTTTCATTGTTTTTAGAGGTTTTGGGCTTAATTTTCAAAGGACATTTTTTTGGATGTATTTTGTTTTTAGAGGTTTTTGGGCTTAATTTCCAAAAGACATTTTTTGGACTTAATTTCAAAAGGAATCTTTTTAGTCTTAATATTCAAAGGACATTTTTTGGAGGTATTTTTTTAAAGTGATATTTTTAGAGGCTTTTTGGAGGTATTTTTTGAAGTGACATTTTTTAAGAAGTTGAGCTTAATTTTCAATGGACATACCTCATGATTCAATGTCTACACTTGAATTTCTTTCAACATTTTCACCATCTTCAATCATTGGTTCAATATCTTTTTCACTTTCTCTTTAAAAATTTTGTATCTCATCATCAATGCTTTGAGGATATCTACCTCTGTTTACATTGCAAAATATTTTTCAAATTAGTTCATCAAATAAAAATTAAGCTTCACATTTTACACTAGGAAAATTTTAAATATCAAATTTATAATATTTACATTTACATACCTGCTTCAACTTCTAGTTGAAGTTAATTTTCCCTTTCAATATTTGAGAGTGCTTCTCTCTTTTTTTTGCGAGATTCTCTCCCCTGTTCTCTATGTTCCTCAGGGTCTCTTGTTCGATCATATTTTCTCTTGAAATTCCTTCGATTTCGCATGATAATTGAGTATGAAGTTCAAAAAATTTCCTTCAAAAATTTAGACAAAAACTCAATTAAAAAAACATATGTATTATTGAAATTATACATATTTATTAATTTAGTTATTTATTGAATATGTAAACTTATTATGTACTATTAATTCAAATATGTACAGATGAAATCAATATCGATGATGAGATGTTAGAAAATTTTGACACTCACACATATGGAGATAAAAGAGCTGAACATGTTATACGATATCATGTTGATCACATTTTTGATACAGACTTCATAAAGGAAAATGTGGCAGTTCAAGCCCAATTGTTGAAAGATCTCCTATCATTAAGGAAATTAAAAGAAGCTATGAATTTATTGGGTATTCAAAAATCAACAAAAGATAAAAAAAATGAAGGAAAATGTAATACAAAATATAAATAGTGATATAAATTCAATTAGAAGATCTAGACAGAAAAATGTTTCAGTTACACGTAGAGAAATACATATGGCAGTGGTTTCATCAAGTACTAAGAGAATCGCTTGGTAAAATCTATGGCGCGAGCATTAGGAACCTCATGAAAAACTTTGCACAAACATCGAAAATTTTGGTTGCAAATAGATGTAAATGATGAACTCGCTTGTTGGAGAGTTTTTTCTAGGTAACCATACAAAGATAGACTTGGAGAAAATGTTAAAAAAACAATATATGAATATTGGAAAAAAAATTCACGTGTTTAGCCAAATGCAAGGGCTGCGATGCGAAGAAGAATAGCATGAAATCAGTATGAAACACATCCAAAACATTTCTTGGACACCAGTCAGATAGAGTTGTTCAACAAGTTCAAAGAAGAGAATCGTGAAATTGATGTCTCAATTAGTGTTTTTGTGCAACAAAAACCATGGTATGTAAAACCTATCACTGTATGCGACACTTTTTGTCTTCGTTATCATGTGGAATTTCAGTTATATTATGACACATTCCTTAATTTTGGCAGAACATTTTGGAAAGATTCACCTCCTCCTTCCACTATCCGTGATTTCATATCTAAAATTCTATGTGGAAGAGAAAGCCATGAATTATTTTATGAAAAGAAATGTGTTGGTGGTAAAAAATGAGATGATTATGGAAATCTAACTAAATTTCAAAACAAATATCATACTGATATAAATGATCAATCATTTTCCAACATGAAAGTGAAATGGAATAGATATGAAGATATTCATACATCGATTCAAGGTTCAAATAGTACTACAAGTGCTAAAAGAATTGATTTACAAGACGAAGAAATTTTTGTGATAGATTTTTTGAGAAATTTTGAGGCAAAAATATATAAATACACCAAGCATTCCCATAGAGTTCGATGGAAGGACTTGAAATTCAGAAAATCCCGTGAAGTTTTTCCACCAAGTACCATTTTGTCAGTAATCGATTTTGTAGAAAACTACACATTTGTTCCACAAAAAGTAATTTAGAGTGAATACTATCATTCTGACCAAGTCTCCATGCTCGCCCATATTCTATATATACATGCTGAACAAAATGTTGATCATATAGAAAGCACCAGTGAAAATCAACATGTTATTAAATAATATCACTTTTATATCAGTGGCGATCGTACACATGATACATATTTTGTACAACACTGTTTTGGAAAGATTTATGACTCCTTAAAAAGTCGTGGAATAAAATTAAATGAACATTAGATATGGTTAGATGGATGCACATGTCAATTCAAATCTTCACGATTATTCTTTTGGTTGTGTTGTCTTCAGATGAAAACCTGCATTAAACGTTGTTGGAATTTCTTTGAGATTGGTCATGGAAAAGGAGAATATGACGGTCCAGGGGCATGCATAAAATGAGCACTTCAAAGATATCAAATGGATCCCTCTGCAAATCGACTTGTGGATGCTAAAGAAGTTGTTCAATGGTGCATCGCTGCACTAAGCCATGAGACTAACTGATCAAGGGAAGTACGAAGGTACATTCAATTTAATTTTTATTGGATATCCAATTTTAAACAGTGTACATTTATCACAATGATTATCTTTGATGGTATTTTGATAACATATTTACATTCTTCTTTGAAATTTCCATATAGGTTTTCTTTGGCATATTGGGGTCGAAGATTTAGATATATTGATTGGAAATGACGTTGAAACAATAAAAGGGACTTGAAAATTGCATTCAATTAAAACAAAGTTGTCCACAAATGTGCTTGCATTGGATAAAAGAAAATATTCTTGTTTTTGTCATGTTTGCATAGAAAACACAGAATCCAATGATGTTTGTGAAAACAAAATGTATGTAAAATATTGGAAACATACAGAGCTAAATACAAAGGGGAAAATGTCAGTTGCAATGTTTGAAGAAATGCAATCAGAGGAGACTACAATATCATCTGATGGTGATCGAGTTTCTGATCTTGTTAGAGAAGGTAACATTTGAATTTCTTTCAAATGATAGATATCTAGAAATAGATACTAATTTTTCATGTTAATTATGATCTAATAAAAACATAAGTTTGTTTTATTGTGTAGTAGATGTTTTTGTTGTAATTGCACCTACTATCAATGATGAAAATGTGAAGTATTATTTGATGTATTGCACTGAACGAAAGATGAAATTATTAGAAAACTATAATGATCACGGGTTTCCATATGACATAGGGTCTATTTTACTGAAAGGTTATTTTTTCAGACAAACTAATCAAAGTGGGGATTTTTTTTTTTTTTACTTTCAAGATTATGAACCTGATTTCATAAGTTGTTAATATAGTCACTTGGTGTGTGCAACACGTATAAAGTTGATAGAGGTTCAATCAAAGAAAAAAATAAAAATTAAGAAATGGAAAATGTCAAAATACGATCATGAACGGATCATTGAAGATGGCATTCCATTGGAATTTTTTTGATTGAACTGCCCAACAATTTCTTCTCTTTGGATTCACATTTTAGAACTTCCAAAAATCAACTAAAAATTGAACTGCCTTGTTATGTTATCTATGCAAGTGTTTTCACATGTGCATTGTTTTGGTACATGCAAACTAGTATCAATTGAAAGTAGCTTTTCTGTGTGCATTGATGAAAAATGTTGCACATACTGGATATATATGTTCTAGAATGAAATTAAATGAAAGTAGATTTTCTATGTGCATTGATGAAAAATGTTGCACATACTAGATATATATGTTCTAGAATGCAATTAACTGAAAGTAGCTTTTCTATGTGCATTGATGAAAAATGTTTCACGTACTCGATATATATGTTCTAGAATGCAATTAACTGAAAGTAGCTTTTCTATGTGCATTGATGAAAAATGTTGCACGTACTGGATATATATGTTCTAGAATGAAATTAACTGAAAGTAGTTTTTCTATGTGCATTGATGAAAAATGTTGCACATATATGTTCTAGAATGCAATTAACTGAAAGTAGCTTTTCTATGTGCATTGATGAAAAATTTTGCACGTACTAGATATATATGTTCTAGAATGAAACTAACTGAAAGTAGATTTTCTATGTGCATTGATGAAAAATGTTTCACGTACTGGATATATATATGTTCTAGAATGTAAATAACTAAAAGTAGCTTTTCTATTTGCATTGATGAAAAATGTTGCAAGTACTGGATATATATGTTCTAGAATGAAATTAGCATAAAGTAGCTTTTCTATGTGCATTGATGAAAAATGTTGCAAGTACTGGATATATATGTTCTAGAATGCAATTAACTAAAAGTAGCTTTTCTATGTGCATTGATGAAAAATGTTGCATGTACTGGATATATATGTTTTAGAATAAAATTAACTGAAAGTAGCTTTTCTATGTGCATTGATGAAAAATGTTGCACGTACCGGATATATATACATTATAGAATGCAATTTTAAAATTTTATGATTGTTTGACACATCTAACAAGACCTATAATCTTATGATTATATATATATATATACATGTCGATACGTATTTTACTTCAATCATTCTAACGTATATATTCAAACATGTACTTAATCATTTCTATGTACATATATTCATGTGAAATTATCTTTTCTATGTGCATTGATGAAAAATGTTACATGTACTATATATATATATAGATGTAGAATGCAATTTTAAAATTTTATGATTGTTTGACACATCGAACTGTAGAAATTATATACAATAACATGTATATTACCGGACTCCCCTGATCTAACAATTAAATCCACTGTTAAATACATAATCCTTCTACTCAATTCTTTGCGGAAATTAAATCGCCAATTGCAAACACATGAAGAAAAAAAACCACACATAACAAGATGTTTTACTGGGAAAGCTTAAAGCTAAAAACTCCAACTATCATATATTATGTATATCAATGGATCAGGAAATAATCTCATATATCTCATAAAAATCTCAGCTCATAGAGCTCTCAGTACAATATATAATCGTCTCACACTGTATTGCAGAAATTTTCATATCTATGCATCAATTTATTGCCTCATGACAGCCTGCCTCCACTGCGCAATCCCTGCTGAATGAATTCGACCTTACCTTGCCTTGACTGCACAATACTCATATGCATATCCAATGTGTGTGTGGATGCATTGAATGCTCCACTATAGTCACAACAGATAGTCCATCTCACCCTTTCACCTATCTCTTGATTGGGTATTCACTGGATCTGACATGCAAGTAGTTAACTGCTGTATTTCTTCAGTTGCAAGTAAGACACTGCTTGTGAATTAATTAGTTAATTAATTCACTCATCTTTCACTAGTGTATGTTCAGTTACAACTAGCACAACTGAGTTTAACTCACTGAACTGATTTAAACTAAATAGCAACTCACATAACTACTCGTACAACTCTATTACAACTTGCCACTATAAATTATAATGAAGTCCTCCATGCATGAGTCACCAACCACCCTAGGAATTGCGTAATTCCTTCAGCCCACTGATGTGTCACATATGGTCACTGAAATCAAGTGCTCTAAGAGAATAAGTTACTATTTATTGTCTGATTATTATTAAGGGCTAATAATAATCGACATGCATTCTATTTTTAGATTTGCTATCTATAAATAGACTTCGCCCATCTTCTAAAAATAGAAAGTCATCTAGAGATAAAATTTTCTCAACCATCTAGAATCAACCTCCTGCTAATTTTAGAATATGCTCACCATTCTAAAAATAGACATACACCTAAAAATAGCCTATGTGGGCCCCACCTAGTTTAGGTGCTGATTTTTCACTAGGATCAAGGATGATTTTTCCGGATGCCATTTTCAATGTTTCTTATTGCTATCTTCAAGACTCCCTCTCAAAAAGAAAGGACTGTCTTTGCATGCGCCTTGCAACTCCATGCATCCGTCCTGCAATAATTGCATGCAACACTTCCGAAACTGAATAGCCTCCAAACAACTCAATCAGTCTAATGCATCTGTCATCAAAGTCTTCTTACTTCTGCTTAGCTATTGCACATGTATTTAGGAACCACTGCATTGCTGACACCTGCATCCATGCACTCTACACTTGCTGCCAACTCTAATCTGTGCTCCAGTAGTCAACAATGTCACTTTGATTTCATGTCCTCACGAAATATTATTGCATTAGTCCAACTGATCATGGTACTGCTGCTCTGTGGGCGCCTCATAGCCAGGTTCAATTCATGAGATCCACACGATCTCAATGAATCTTGGCCTGAAATCTCTTCTTAGGATTACTCATGCATGTCGCCCCACCTCTTACCTAGTGGTATAGTCGCATGCACTCCCTCTGCCCATTTGGCACAAAATTTCTCTGCATGAGTGGTTGCTCCCACTCCACGATCCTCATCTTGTGGCTGCTCCACATCCCGAGGTTCACTCTTACCTGCATGAAAATCCCGCTCCCTCTCAAGCTTCAATTTCATGGATTTCTCACACTTCCCAACAGTAGGAAGCTCCATAGAAGTCCCATCTACTTCAATTCTGTAGATATTCTTAACTCGAATCCCAACCTTCTTGGCTTTCCCTGTTGCTTTGTGTCCCAGGAACACTTTTCCTTCACTAAAGACAACATCATAGCCTCTATCCTCTAACATTGCAACTGATATTAAATTCTTCTTTAAACCCGGAACATGCACATCACCTTTTAAATGAAAGAGTTTACCTGATGCCCTATGAAAGGTAATGGTACCAATGTTGGTTGCACTGTATCGTCCATCGTCGCCCAACTCAACATGCATCTGGAGATATTTCTCCACCAAGTCACTGAAAAATTTCTCATCTCCCATCATGTGAAAGGAAGCACCACTATCAAAGTACCACCCCGATCCCAATGCACTAGACACCATGTATGCGATCAATGAGAAGTCAAGCTCAAATTAAAAGGCAATGGCCTCCCTAGTTGCAGCTCCAGCAACCATCTTGTTCTTCTTCTTATGTGGCCAATTTGTGGCAATATGTCCAAACTCATGACAGTGAAAACACTTCATTTTGGACATGTTGTGCTCCTTGCCATCTTCTCCGGCCTCAGATCTCGCATGGAATTTCTTCCCCTTCTTCTTCTTCACCTTGGCAGCCAAAGCACAGTCCTTTTCATCATCATTCTTTGATGAAGATCCATCTCTGGTGTTCCGCCTTATCTCCTCCTGCACTAGATCCGACCATAGTCGCTCCCAATCCGGCAGTTTCTCCCGTCCATTGACAGAGTCTTCCTGACTATGCCAACTCTTCAGAAGTCTAAGGACAACCAAGCTCTCCAAATCATCATTAGCAACACTAACTCCTACACTCCCAAGCTCATCCTTGCATTGGAAAAACTTTGTCAAGTATACTGGAATTGTGTCGTTCTTCTCCATCTTGATTTTTCTGAGTTTATTCTTCAGCACCAATTTCCTATGGTCGTTGCTACTTTGGAAAAGATCTGTCAAAGCCTTCCACATAGCATATGGAGTGGATTTCCCATGAAGGCTTGAGACAATATGGTCTTTCACTCCTTCTAACAAAATTATCCTTGCCCTTGCTACTTTCTTTTGCCATGTGTCAAATACTGCAACATCCGTCGAAGTGGGCTTAGGAACATCTTTCTCGATGAATTCCATCAAGCCATTATATTCAAGCACCACCTCCATCCTTTCATTCCTGGATATGCAGTTCAAGCTTCCCTCGAGTGAAAAATCAAACCGCAAACCATTGAAAGCCATTTCAATGTATACTCAGCTGTCGCACCAAGAAATTCTTGTAGCAATTTTGAATTATTTCCACCAACAAAATCTCAGCACTGCTTCACTATTGCAATCTCTTCAGCTCCGATACCATGTTGAAATTATATACAATAACATGTATATTACTGGACTCCTGTGATCTAACAATTAAATCCACTGTTAAATACATAATCATTCTACTCAATTCTTTGCGTAAATTAAATCACCAATTGCAAACACATGAAGAAAAATCAATCACACATAACAAGTTGTTTTACCGGGAAATATTAAAGCTAAAAACCCCAACTATCATATATTATATATATCAATGAATCATGAAATAATATCATATATCTCATACAAAGCTTAGCTCATAGAGCTCTCAGTACAATATACAATCGTCTCACACTGTCTTGCAGAAATTTGCATATCTATGCACCAATTTCTTGCCTCTTGACAGTCTGCCTCCATTGTGCAATCCCTGCTGAAGAAGAACCTTGAATGAATTCGACCTTACCTTGCATTTACTGTGCAATAATAATAGGCATATCCAATGTATGTGCGGATGCATTGAATGCTCCACTATAGTCACAACAGATAGTCCATCTCATCCTTTCACCTATCTCTCCACTGGGTCTCCATTGGATTTGACATGCAAGTAGTTAACTGTTGTATTTCTTCAGTTGTAAGTAAGACACTACTTGTGAATTAATTAACTAATTAATTCACTCATCTTTCACTAGTGTATGTTTAGTTACAACTAGCACAACTGAGTTTAACTCACTGAACTGAGTTAAACTAAATAACAACCCACATAACTACTCTTCCAACTCCGTTACAACTTGCCACTGTCAGTTATAACGAAGTCCTCCATGCATGAGTCGCCAACCACCCTAGGAATTGCATAATTCCTTCAGTCCACTGATGTGCCACGTCTGTTCACTGAAATCAAGTGCTCCAAGAGAATAAGTTACTATTTATTGTCTGATTATTATTAAGGGCTAATAATAATCAACATGCATTCTATTTTTAGATCTGCGATCTATAAATAGACTTCACCCATCTTCTAAAAATAAAAATTCATCCAAAGATAGAATTTTCTCAACCATCTAGAATCAGCCTCATGCTAATTTTAGAATATGCTCACCCTTCTAAAAATATACGTACACCTAAAAATAGCCTGTGTGGGCCCCACCTAGTTTAGGTGTTGATTTTTCACTAGGATCAAGGATGATGTTTCTGGATGCCACTTTCACTATTTCTTGTTGCAATATTGAACACTAACAAGGCCTAGAATCTTATGATTGTATATATATATATATATGTGTGTGTGTGTGTGTGTGTGTGTATTTTACTTCAATCATTTTAACATATATATTCAAACAAGTACTTAAATCATTTCTATGTACATATATTCATGTGAACATTTTTTTGTTTGGAAAACGACAACTGGAATTTAAAAAACAAAACATTATATCATAATCACATGCCAAATGTAGTTCAACCATCCAGAACTTGAGTTTTAAAAACAAAACACTATATCACAACATTACTTCACATGCAAATGTAGTTCAACTATCCAATAAAAAAAAACATTATATCGTGCAATCACATGCCAAATGTAGTTCAACAATCCAAAACCTAAGTTTTAAAAACAAAACAAATTATAACACAACATTACTTCACGTGCAAAATGTAGTTCAACCATCCAAAACTTGAGTTTTAAAAACAAAACATTATATCGTGCAGTCACATGCCAAATGTAATTCAACTATCCAATAAAAACAAAACATTAAATATCACAATCACATGCCAAATGTAGTTCAACCATCCACAACTTGAGTTTTAAAAACAAAACAAATTATATCGCAACATTACTTCACATGCCAAATTTAGTTCAGCCATCCAAAACTTGAGTTTTAAAAACAAAACATTATAGATCACAACATTACTTCACATTCCTTCACATGCCAAATGTAGTTCAACTATCCAATAAAAACAAAACATTATATCACAAGATCACATACCAAATGTAGTTCACATAAAATATGTCCAAAATTTGTATCTCACATGAACAATAAAAGTAAATATATATTTATCTAGTTCAATGTATAATGTTACAAGTATCAAGTTATATATGACTGCATCTAGATAAGACTATATATAAAAAATTAAATTTAAGACTAAATCTATTGAAAATATAATGTTGCACGTGCATGCACATCATCCATCAAATAAAGATGGATGTAGTGTCTCTCCCAACAAAGTCACGATCCTCGAGCTATCTTGCGAAGCATGGGGAACCTATACACAATGCGTACAAACTTTAAAACTTAATGTTTTAAAATTGAATGAGAATATATAGAACTTCATGTAAAAAAACAAAATGTAAAAAAAAATCATGCAATACCTCATGAGGTTCCCTCTCCATTTGTTGCTCGTCTACTAAAACTTCCCCCACTGGAACATCTTCCACAGTAAACTGTACAATATAAATATATATATATTGAAAATTTTCAAATGAAAATGCTTATATAAACTTATTTTCAATAATATTAAAAAAAAAGTTAGACAAATTTTTCAAATGGTTGAAATGGTGTGGATGTTCCTATTTCCATCACACACTCCATCGCTAGAGTCTGTGGAGAAAAGAAATCCTCTCTAGGAACCTAAAATTCAAAAAAGTTAAAAGTATAAAATAACTCAAGATCTAGATCTCAATTTATAATAAAAATTTTGAACTTCAATTTATAACTTATAACTTAAAAAGATATATTTAAGTGAAAAATTGAATACTTGTGCTGGTAGATTTGGCACATCTCCTAAGAGAGGCTCCAAAAACCTAAAATTCAAAAAATTTAAAATAACTCAAGATCTAGATATCAATTTATAATAAAACTTTTGAACTTCAATTTATAACTTATAACTTAAAAACATATATTTAAGTGAAAAATTGAATACTTGTGCTGGTGGATTTGGCACATCTCCTAAGAGTGGCTTAGAAAGAAAATATCCAAAAACCTAAAATTCAAAAATTTAAAATAACTCAAGATCTAGATATCTCATTTTTTAATGGAACTTTTTGAGCTGGAATATATAACTTAAAAACATATTTAAAAGTGAAAAATTGTTCATACTTATGATGGTGCATTTGGCACATTTCCCAAGGAAGAAGAATGTACCACCATCCCAAAAACATTGGACGGAATCGAAATCTGTTAAAACATTTTATTATATATATACATGTACATGTGTGCACAATTATCTATTTTAAAAATATGTCATCATGTTTCGATATATATAATAATAGATAAAAAATAATTGTACATCATCATGTTCACTGGAAAAACACTAACATTTGCCAACATATCTTGATGGCGAGAACCATATTGATTGTGTGATTGATGGTGAGACCCATCTTGATTGTTTGAACCGGAGGCTTCAACAGTGATATTAACTTCTTCTTCATTCATCAAGCGTGAAAACTGCAAATGGTGTTAACATATAATGATACATTTTTGTTAAACTAATGTATACAAATAAATGTATGTATATATGTATTTATTACAAATTGTACATGTGATAAAATAATCACCCTAACCATTAATACATATCGTTCCCATGTCCTCTTGCTCATGAATAATTAGGTCCTGCCAACCATTGCAACAATTCTTTGCATATGTTTTGAGATCTTCAATACCCATGTTGTCTATCTCTTCATCTCTATAATACACAAAATTAGCACGTGCATTCTCACGTGCTCTTTTTTGATTCAGACAAACATCAACTCCACCCAATCCACTCTGAACATTGTCAATGATGGCATCCCTTGCTTCTCGACTAATTTGAGAAGTGGCATCCATCTATGACCGCAAATTTTCGAAACGAAGAGGTCGGCTAACCAATGGTGGCTTAGGGCGAGGAAACTCAACATCACGCCTAACGCCCCTATGTTCACGCAATCGACCTTTCCCAGGACCAACAAATTAAGAGAGAAGGTCATTGTAATTGGGTTTCATTTGAAAAAGTAATTCTGCATAAAATAATTTTGCAAAATAAAGCAGAATCTCGTCGTTCCATGGGAGTCTTCCATAGGCCGCAAAGTGTCTATCATACAAATAGCAAGCTATATGAGAGTGCTTGAAATATTTCACCTTCAACATCTTTCTTTTCAGCCCTTCTTTAAAATTAAACATAGATTTGGCCATTTCTGTTATAACTCTTTGTTTAACAACCTCCCATGTATCGAGACCGATCATTGTTTCCTTTCTTTTTCTCATCACTTCTACAAAAGTATCAGTGGTTGGTCCAAGCTTTAGGTACACATCTACTAGTTCGCTTAAAGAGTGAGTAACTATTTCCAAGCTTTGTCGACTCTCAGCAGGGAGAGTCAAAGCCACAAGATCTCCAATTTTGCATGAAAATTTTGACACCTTTGTAAGGTGCATTGCTACATGTTTGATTGCCAAGGTATATCAGAAATGTCAGACATATAAGTCATGGTTGGTGTACAACATTCTTCTTGAATGACACGTTCTTTCCTACGTCTTTTTCGAGAAACATTTGGAGTAGAATTTTCAAGCTCTGCATCAATATAGAAAAATTTGTTTATTAAAAAAACACATGTAAAAAAATCTGTACAAATTGAATGAAAATAATATTCAAATTGATGGCCACCTCGATATGGTTGGCTAGCATCTTGCCCACCCTGAGATTGTTGAGAACCAGAACGACCACCGATTGGTTGAGAACCAACACGACCATATGTTGATTGGCCTTTGGGGGAATGCATATCATCACCTTCACACAATTCGCCAGCACCTATTGATGGCCCTCCAAGGGATTGTGTACCACCACCAACATCATGAGACGAGAGGGACGCTTCATAAAAAAGTATGAATTTATAATCAATTCAAAAATGCATTCATATATATAAATACATTTGCATATTCTTTGATTAAATTGGGTGAACCATACCATGATTGCGTGAACCATGGCCATGCTCCATTGATGGAGTAGACACCCTTGTCCTCCTACCTCCTAAAATATAAAAAATGAAACTTATTAACAACTAATTTAACTCACAAAATTGATAAAAAATCAATTCCATATGTACACACATGTATGTATATGTATGGAGATAAGATTATATTTAAATTCCATGAACATCCCTTGATCCCTGATCCCCCTCTCTCGTAGAGATATGGGATTCTGTTGATCTTCGCCTTTCATCCTCCATGATATATATATGTAGATATATCTACAATGGACATTTACAATTATTTTTAAATTAATATTTAGAAGAAATTCAAAATAAATTTCAAAAAATTAATGTAATTTAGTGTACACAAATTATTTAAAACACAACTTTCAAAGCACTAATTGATGTGTGAAACTCAATTTAAGCAAAATTTTTATAAAAATGTTAAGTTCACCTAATTGCGCTTTACATGGTGGGAGCACACTTGGTATGTAATTGAAAACATGATGGGAGCACACTTGGTATATAATTGAAAAAAAAAACATGGTCATTAAAAAATAAGCATGAGACTCCATTTAAACAAAAAATTGTACCAAATTTGTTGAAGTCCTAACATTTTAATTTTATAAAAATGTGAAGTTCACCACTTGTTACAAATGTGAAGTTCACCAACTTGCGCTTTACATGGTGGGATCGCGCTTGGTATATAATTGAAAAAAACACATGGTCATTAAAAAATACACATTTATAAGTATAAAACACGATATCCAAGATATGTTACAATGTCCATCAATAAATTTTGAAGGAAAGCGTCTCAACACTAATTCATCTTTGAGAGATGAATCTTGAATTTTTGAAGAAGAGTGTCTCAAAAATAATTCATCTTTGAGAGATGAATCGAATTGGCATTGCCGCGTATAATAATAATTCATCTATTAATTCATATTTGATAGATGAATCTTGAATTGGCATTGCCCCACACAATAGATTAGCAGACATCTTATTAACATTTGTACAATGTCTTATACTAAAAAATTGAAATTGGCTAACAATATTGTTTGATTTTCCATGCAGTTTTTTTAGCCTCTCCTTCTTAACTTGGTAAACGCCTTTCATCTGGTTGCACACAAGTTCAGAATTAGTGAAAACTACAATTCCATTTGATCCATACTCCTTAGCTGTTCCCAAACCTTCTATCAATGCGATATAATATGCCTCGTTTTTTTTTTCTTCCCGGTATATTCATTTTCCTTTGGAGGACCTTGCTAGTCGTAATATTGCAAAGCACATATGTAATCATTGCTTTCTCTGGATTGGGATAGCAAGAAAAACCTATGCATAATGTCCATTTTTCAACCATATTTAGTGGGTTTTTTTTTATCCCTGAAAAAAAAAATTCAATAAAATATATTAAATTAACATATATTGCAAGTGCATGGGAGAAATGACACATTTGCATGAGATAAATGACATGTGCATGGTTTACCTTAAATTTTATGGTAGAATTCACATTTAGAAATGAGATGCCTTAAATATTGCATTGCCTAGAGTTTAAGGGAGATTTATGACATGTACATGGTTTGTGCATGGTTTGCCTTAAATTTTATGGCAGAAATCACATCTAGAAATGACATGCCTTAAAGATTTCCTTTACTAGAGTTTAAGGGAGAAATGACATGTACATGGTTCGTGCATGGTTTTCCTTAAATTTTGCTTTAAAGTTTATGGGAGAAATCACATCTAGAAATGACATGCCTTAAAGATTTGCTTGCCTAGAGTTTAAGGGAGAAATAATATGTACATGGTTCCATGAGTTTAGTGGATATGTCACCTTTAATAAAGGATGAGATCCAGAGGCTACCTGGCCCTTTACATACTCCTTTAGAACTTGTAGAAGTTAAGACTCAACAAACAAACTAAAATTCTATGGAAGTTCAACCACTTTAGGTTTAGATTTTAGGCCTTAAAGTTTACATTGAATTAATGGGAGAGAGCCTTGAGTTTGGGGGATCCTATCCTATGGAAGTTCAACTACTTTAGGTTCAATTTTTAGGCCTTAAAGTTTGCTTTGAATTAATTGGAGAAAGCCTTGAGTTTGGGGGAACCTATCCTATGGAAGTTCAGCTACTTTAGGTTCAGTTTTTAGGCCTTAAAGTTTTCCTTGAATTAATGGGAGAAAGCCTTGAGTTTGGGGGATCGTATCCTATGGAATTTCAGCCACTTTAGGTTCAATTTTTAGGCCTTAAGAAATGACAAATGATTTAAATTTTGTGTCAAATTTTATGGGAGAAATGACACATGTACACGATTTGCCTTAAAGTGGTAGTGGTTTATGGATATTAAAATGAAGAACTTCTATTTAGATCTATTCCATAGATTGACTGTAGGGGAATTTACTGGATATGTCACCTTTCAGAAAAGATGAGATCCAGAGGCTACTTGGCCCTTTAAAGACTCTACCTTTAGAACTTGTAGAAGTTAACACTCAACAGACAGACTAAAATCCTATGGAAGTTCAAACAAAATAAAATCCTATGGAAGTTCAACCACTTTAGGTTCAATTTTTAGGCCTTAAAGTTTGCCTTGAATTAATGGGAGAAAGCCTTGATTTTGGGGGATCCTATCCTATGGAAGTTCAACTACTTTAGGTTCATTTTTTATCCCTTAAAGTTTTCCTTTAATTAAAGGGAGAAAGCCTTGAGAAACGACACATGATTTATTAATGGGAGAAAGCCAATGACACATGATTTAAAGTCTGCCTAAGAGTTTATGGGAGAAATGACACATGTACACTGTTTGCCTTAAAGTGGTAGTGGTTTATGGATATTAAAATGAAGAACTTCTACTTAGATCTGGTAGTGGTTTATGGATATTAAAATGAATAAATTCTATTTAGATATGTTCTAGAGATTGAATGTAGAGGAATTTACTTCATATGTCACCTTTCAGAAAAGATGAGATCCAGAGGCTACCTAGCCCTTTATAGACTCTGCCTTTATAACTTGTAGAAGTTAACACTCAACAGACAGACTAAAATCCTATGGAAGTTCAAAATCCTGTGGAAGTTTAGCCACTTTAAGTTCAATTTTTAGGCCTTAAAATTTTGCCTTGAATTTATGGGAAAAAGCCTTTAGTTTGTGGGAAAAATGACATGTCCATGGTTTGCCTTAAAGTTTATGGGAGAAATTAGATCAAGAAATGACATGCCTTGAAGTTTGCCTTGCCTAGAGTTTAAGATAGAAATGACATGTACATAGTATTACTTAAAGTTTTCCTTATAGTATATGGGAGAAATGACATTGCCTTATAGTTTTTATAGTATATGGGAGAAATGACATTGTCTTATAGTTTATGGGAGAAATGACATAGAAATGACACATGTCAAAAGTCACACCTTTATGAGTTTGTGGGAGAAACGACATGTACAGGGTTTGCCTTAGAATTTGGTTTTCCGTTTAGTTTTCCTTGAAGTTTATGGGAGAACTCACATCTAGAAACCTTTACTTTGACATCTATAAATAGGTTAAGAACATTAAGAAAAAAATTTCAACTTACAAATTATTTATGTCCTTAATAAAAAGTATGATTTAACACCTATCAAATTGTTTAATAATTTATAATAATTTCATTTTTGGCTTGTACTATCACTCATCCTTGATATGTGAAATAATTAAAAAACTTGAACATCAACCTACACTATCATCATATCACTGTAGCCATGTCAATCTAGATTATTTATAGCCATTACATAATGTAACACTCCACTTTTAACATTTTACAAGATTAGAAGCATCATGGAATGTGTAAATTTAGGTACATTAATAAAATATAGCCATGTCAATCTAGATTATTAAGATCCATTACATCATAAAACACTCCACTTTTAACATTTTACAAGATTAGAAGCATCATGGAAGGTGTAAATTTAGGTACATTAATAAAATACAACCATGTCAATCTATATTATTAATATCTATTACATCATAAAACACTCCACTTTTAACATTTTACAAGATTAGAAGCATCATGGAAGGTGTAAATTTAGGTACATTAATAAAATACATCCCTGTCAATCTAGATTATTTATATCCATTACATCATAAAACACTCCACTTTTAACAAACACTCCACCTTTAACATTTTACAAGATTAGAAGCATCATGGAAGGTGTAAATTTAGGTACATTAATACAATACAGCCATGTCAGATGTTGGAGGGACATAACTAACAATGAATGTACCATGTGGCTTATAATACAGAGGATGACAAAGCTACTATATGTTGCTTGGAGAAAATTTTAAGAGTAGATACATCTAGACATCTAGAGACTGCCTCTCAGATAGTCTGTACAAGTACTGTGCTTGAAAATGATGATTAATCTTCTTGATAAGGTTGTAGTGAGCTAAGATAACCTGTAGTAACACTGTAACCATGCTCATTGTATAGAAAGCTGTTTAACTTACTTATGTAAATACTGTCACACTAGTTCAACAGTGAAACCTATTAATTTCGCTTTTGCGTTCTTTTAGGACATTAATCTCCAAACAAATATGAGGATAAGATTGAATAGGGAAAAAATAAGAGGAAAGATGGAGAATAAAGATAAACTAAAAATATATGGCCCCAAAAAACCCTTTGCTGCTACAAGTGTTGTTATTACCATGATAGTATTTTGTTTACTAGGATGTTAGAGTGATATAGTGCATCTGAAACATCCAGGTAACATCTAAATCTGAAACATTCATTCTATATTCCTTATTGAGACTTGAATTGAAACCACATAGCACTCTATAAGTGGAGCCATGTGGCACATATTGTTAGGAAGTAATCTTTAGTGCAAAATGGCTGAGAAGTCCAATTAAGTTATATAGTATATTTACAAATCTTCAAATTTTATGTAAAGGTGGATATATATAATTTTGTCGACACTTTCACGTCATTTTTAATTACACTTGACTACATTTTTACAGGAGATTGTGATCTGGAAACAAACGTTTTATGTGATTACTCTGTTTTGTACCAATTTGCAGCATATTAGATCTTGGTTAGGATGATTCAACTTGATGCAAGAAGTTTAAGGTTCATCAGCTAGTTAAATTATATTTGAGGGTGTTCTAATTAATTAGAAACAATTTGGAGAAAAAATCGCAAAAATAGATGGAAAAAATTAAGGGTTCATCATCTAGTTAAATTATATTTGAGGGTGTTCTAATTAATTAGAAACAATTTGGAGACAAAATCCCAAAAACAGATGGGAAAAAATAAGATTTAAAGAAATTTAACCTGAATACCATTAACACCCACACATTTTTGCACCCACAACAAATTGGAATTTTGAAAAATATTTTAAAAATGAGACAGATGACCTAAAAAACAATTGAAATATATTTTAAAAATGAGACAAATGACCTAAAAAACAATCGAAAAATATTTTTAAAATGAGACAGATGACCTCAAAAACAATAGAATTATTTGTTCAAGGAATCAAATTCCAAAAGGTATTTATGAAATTTACAATCTGAGTTAAGTTCAACCTGCAATTTAAAGAGAATTTCAAAGTTTTAAGCAAGAATATTTTAGAATCATATAAACAAAATAAAATTAAAAAAACTCCTATCGGTATTTCAGAATTCTAAAATAGAATTAAGTTCAACCTTCAACAAAGTTGGGCTCATTTGGTCTGATCTTGGTTAGGATGATTCAAAGAGTCTGGGTTATTCCTCTCGAGTCTGTGGGTGTTTTGGGAACAAATTATTAGTTATTGAATAGGTAATTCGTTGCAATTGTTTTCTTTCAATTGGGTACACATTGTGTAAATGAATGCAGAGACCATTAACACCCACACATTTTGCACCCACAACAAATTGCAAATTTGAAAAATATTTTAAAAATGAGACAGATGACCTAAAAAACAATTGAAATATATGTTGGTGAAAAAGGAGGTCTCTGGGCAAGACCCAGGTTCAGGATAGAGGCCAACAAGGTTTTCGTAATAGTCTAGCACAACGCCGAAATTTTCACCCTACTCCAGAGAGCAGAGTGTCTCACCCGAGGCGTGCCATGGCCTTAGTAAGATTAGGAGAAAAATCATGTACCAGACGATTACAACCATGAAGAAAAGCTAAGGAAACTTGGAACAACAAACAGATCTCACCTCTTTGTATACACTATTACTCATCAAGCATGTTCAGAATGCTGAATTAAAATTTGAAACTAGGCATACATTCATAGTAATCAAATGATTAACAATCAACTCATAACATTACACACATCAATAACCATATTTCATTATCAATATCAAAACAACATACATCACTCCGCGGAGTCTATTACAGTGTGATTTAGTACAACAGAGTTCTAACAGAGCTCTCTTACGTCTAAGCTGTCTCTATCATCCTTCTGCCACACTGACTAACTAACTCTTCTATGCTGGCTGATTACCTATTTGTTCTTCCACTAGCATGACTGTTGGTCTTTCCTCTTTTCATGTTCTGTTGCTTGCCGATTCTTCTTGATGACTGGGAGTTATATTGATTGTCCTTATCTCCCATATCTGCCATTTGCATTGTTCTATGCAACTGACACACCACCTGTCTTTCAGCTTTCCGCAATCGTGACAGCTCCCTGTCTACCTTGATTGCGCTTCGCCATCTGTTATCCGCAACTCAAAAACTGTTTATTTTTCAAAACAAAGGCCCCAACAGGCCCTGAACACACACTATTGAATCATCCTGAGTCAATCTTTTCCTGCTGTAGTGGATTCCATTGGTCTGTCGGATTCTGAGGCTAAATTTTTCTTCTCTGTTTCTTCACTCTGTCCAAACAAAGGCCCCAACTCTGGGACCTTGCTCAATGCTGAAGACTTGAGTTATGCGAAATTAGAGATTGCATGTTTCCATTCTTTAATTAATTGTTTGGTCTAGGTGGTGACTCTTTCAGCCTCAGTTTCACTTGCCACTGGCAGAAACTTGTTGAATACTTCTTGTATCTTCTGCCCAGCTTTGGCTACCATCTACTATATCACCTCTGCTTTCTGCTTGACCAGTTGACTTAGCTCTCTGAGGACCTTCTTTTTGGTAGTGGAGTGTTCTTCTATGTTATGGATTTTGGTTTCTAGCACCTCTGCTTGGTTGTACAACTGGGTTATGTGGACCAGATCACTAGCCTTTTTAATCTCTTGGGAAATTTTCTGGAGTTGTGATGATATTGGGTGGGATTTCATGGTTAACGAGTTAGAGAATTCATGTAAATGCTTCAGTAGGATGTAGGCCTCTTTAACTGTTGTCCCCAAGGTTTCCTTCATGTCGGTTGCCTACTTCTGTTTCTCAGTAACCTTCTCAGCATATATCGTGGCAGGGTTTGGTAATGTCGGTCAGGCGGCTAGCATTTATTTGAGCTCTTGGTTCACTCTGCTAATATTTTCACATGCTGTTTTCACTCGGAGAGGCCTCTTGACCATTGAGCAGGCCGATATGTCCTCTGACGTTTTGTTATCCTAGGAAATTACTATCAGCCATAGATCTTTGAAGATCTCGGTTACTTTTTCTAGCTGCTCCTATAAGTTTTCCTTCTCCCCTTTAAGTTTATTGCGCCCTTCAGTAAGCGTGATGACCTGCTATTGTTACTGCTCAAACCTCTGTTGGAGGTCGTTGTGCAGCCCTTCTGCTTGCTACGCTGCTTGCTGAATGAAATTGTATAAATGGCCAGCCCCCTAGCTCTGCATGCTCTCAGCACCTGACATGTCTTGAATTGGTTTTCTTTCTCTAAGGGGTTGCCCACTGCGATTGATCTCTCTGAGCACTCATGTGGTGACGCTGGTTGGTTCTGTTGTGACAACTAAGGTTTTGGGTTATTCATACTAGTGGTCGGTAGAATCTACTGCAGTATTAGGTTGGCTTGCTGAAATGGGTTCAGCTCTGTTAGCGAGGGCATTGTATCTGCAATAAAATACCCGCCTTGAACTAATAGTTCTAGTAAAATACCTCAGGTACTCCAGTTGTACTTGAGTTAAATAATGCCTCGGTGTCCCCATTTGTCTTGTTTCTTAGCTTTAATGGGTCTGAGATAGTCGTTGAGGTGGACGAAGTGTGGGTGGATTGGTCTTTGGAAGTAAATGAAGTATGTGGTGATGAGTTGTGAGTATGAGGTGGATACGATGTATGAATTTTTATAACCAAGGAAGGATCAAACATAGGTAGCACAGAGGTTACTAGTAACCCCTGGCTCTTCTCGAACTGGTACTCCTGTAGCCATAGGTTGGGTCTGGTCTTCCTTGGTGAGATCAACTATTTGCTTGGGCACCATAATTCTTTCTTTCTTGGCCTTAGGTGCAGCTACCGCGGGTTTAGGTGCCTTGCTTTTGCGGATTGGGGTGACCGTGGTTGCTGGGGTTGAGTTGAACATGGTGGAGGGTAGGGTGGTGACGATAGGGGTTGTTGTGGATGGTGATGCAAAATTCAAAGACTGGAAATAAGAAAAAGAAGGAAACACAATAGAAGCACTTGTGAGGGTTTGTATTACTAGATTGAAGCCCTTCACCCTCATGTCCAGCTGGTCCAGTAAAGGTCATAGTTGCATTTGAGAAATCCTCCTTGTTGTTTCCTTTGGTGTCTCCCTTGGGAGTGCTTTCAGTAGCATCGCCTAGAACGAATAGTAGGGTGTTTCGCTTCTAACCTCCATCGCAGCTCCTGGCCATGAACAGACTTCAGTGTGGAAGAATTTTTCTTCTACTTGAAACTTTAATGGTCACATTCAGAATGTGGTTTCATCCACACAACTAGGTCTGATGTATGTCTTCTTGTGGGTTACACCGAACCATATCTGCGAAGAATATCTATCCAACAGGTCCCTCGGAACTCTTTGCTGTCTTGCCACCACATCCACCATCTGCCTGTACCAGAATGAGAAAGCCTCCTCATTGACCTCCTTGGTGCTGGGATCTCTCGATACTCTCCAGGGAGTAAACCTTAACACCATTGGCTAGTCGTTTGTGATTTCCGTGAGCTGCCTTACCCCCATGTGAGTCCATTTCCACATCGCAAATTCCATAACGAGATAGCCATAAATGAATCCCGTGGCTCATCTGTAATTATTCTCGCAGGCCTCAAACAATTCGTTCAATAGGAAGGTACATTAGTTTAGTTGGGCTCCTTGGATTCAGTGTTCCGCGACTAAAATGGTGTTGAGGGTGCATTCACCTTTGGTGTAATGCCTCATTGTCTTACCCGCTATTAGATAGTAGGAAAATTTCACTGCTGAATTGTTGATGAGGTCTACCTTTGCCCCCTTCCCTCCTCTTCCGGTCTCATATTTCTTATAATAATCACAGTACGCTGCCTTCTTTGCTCTCTTGGACACGTTCTGGAATGTTGTTGAGACATCCTTCCCCTCTGTTGATAATATGATAAGTCTACTGATGTCCTCTGCATGCATAGGTATTTCTCTCCCCAGCCACAATGATCCGTTATGGTCTCTGCTCAGCAGGAATTTTGTACACTGCATTTCCGCTCCCGTTGTTCCAAACACTGGGAGGTTCCTGAGGTTCAATATTGTTGAATTTTGCTTAACTTTGAACTCCAGATTCATCCTTGCTGGTTCCCCTCCCCCCTCCATGGCATAATTTTCTATGTATACTTGTCGCTTCATAGTTGGGAATTGATAGGATTCTATGAAATTTGTATCAATTAACGAAGCATTGTCATACTTTCCAATTAGAGATTCTATCCTATGAATTGTCTCATCGAGCTTAGGCTCGACGACTGCTGGTGCTACCTTCATCATCTTCGTTCTTCTTTTGTATATCTGGAGTGCTGCTTCTGATCTCTTGCTGTGAATTCCTGCTGCTGGACTGTCTCTTTGAACTTCCTCTGATCAAATTTCACTTGTTTTTGTAGTTGTTTCTATTTGTTCTAACTCGGAATTTTCCAGCATACTGGTGCTTTTATTATTTCATGCGAGTTAAGTAATGTAACCGGCATGAATGAGGTTGATAAGACCCCATAACTAATTAATTTTTTTCTATCTCTCCCGTGGCTATAATCGTGCGATTAGTTACTACGGTTAGCTGTATTCTGACATTGCTGACCGTGTCTTTGGGATTTGGGTAGACGTGATGGGTAATGATTATGGCTTAATATGACAAATTTATTACAGTATGGTCGTTACTAATTATGGCAGCTAATTCTCAAATCCGGGTGATCCTACGAATTGACAACGCTATGATGGGTTATAATGACAAAATGATATTTGACACACTTGGCTTTCTGACACAGATGACACATTAGATGGTACCTCCCTCGACCACAATTGGTTGCGATGTGGTCTCCGCATCGCAACAGGTGGGGTTCCTCTCTGCATTATTGTGATGTCTTTTTATTGAGACTCCTATTCTATGTCTCATCTCGGGTGTGAGAGAGTTATTGACTCTATCTATTTCTATTATACCCTACTGATTGCTCTCAGTTGCGAGAGTTATTTGAAAAATAAATAGTGAAACTTACTCGTGATAAGGCTTCAGGCATGCGCCATTCACCCATCCTTGAAATACTTGGCCATCTAGTTGCGCCAATCGAACCACGCCTGAATATTTAATTTCTATGACATGGTATGGTCCCATCCACTGCATTTTGATTTTTCCTTGGAACTTTTGAAATTTGCTGTCATACAACAGAACTTTCCCTCCGATAGTGAACGTCTTATGCTTGATGTGATGGTCATGCCAAGCCTTCTGTCTTTCCTTTTGAATTGTCTGATGGAATTCCGCTAGGAATATCTCTTTTTCAAGCTCTTGTAGCTCATGGAGGCATTTACTAATTGAGTCTTCATCTGTCATCTGTACTGTTGAAGTGATTAATAGACTCGGTATGATAAATTCAACAGGTACCACCGCCTCTCTTTCGTACACCAACTGGAATGGAGTTTGATTGTGCAATATTTTAACAATTGTCTTGTATGCCCATAATTTTGCTGGTATCCACTCATCCCAATCATCCTGATTGGCATTACATATCTTGCTTAGTCCTTTTTATAAGATCTTGTTGAATGCTTCAACGGTTCCATTTTCTTGAGGGTGGTATGGGCTGCTTTTGTGATGTTGTACCATAAAATTGTCTAACAGAGACTTGATTGTTGTATTAATGAAGTGTGTACCTTGATCACTGGTTAGGCTTATGGGGTAGCCAAATCTACTAATGATATTTTCGAAAATGAACCTGGTTGTTGTGTCTGCTGTGCAGTCTTTTACTAGTGCTGCCTCCACCCATCTTGTGAGATAATCTATTGCGGTTATTATGTACCTTACTTGTGAATGTCTTGCCATTGGTGCAATTGGCCCTACGGAATAAACAACCCATTTTTCAAATGGCTGTAGTGCTCTTACAAGTTGCAGTGGTAACTCATCTCGATGTGATGGATGTCCTGTTATTTAGTAGACATCACATTTCTTTATATACGCTTTACTATCTTTATGAAATGTGGGCCACCATAACCTTACTTGTAATATTTTTCTTGCGGTGGGTTTTGTGCCGACATGCCCCCCCACAACTCTACAATTATACTCCCACAAGATATCCTCTCTTTCATGGTCCATGACACATCTCCGCAAGACATGGTCCAACCCCATCTTATATAGTTGTCTTGCTATCAGTTGATACTCAGTTGCTTTCACAACCAAATTTCTTCTTTGAGTTGTTATGTATTCTGTTGGGTGCTGTCCTGTGGCCAGATATATTGCTATCTGCTCCAGATAATCTGGAATGGCTACTACTTTGAAGAGATCAGCATCTGACAACTGATCATCAAGGGATCCCCTATTCTCTCCATTCTCCAACCTTTATAAATGGCCAGGACCCACATTTAACCTCTCTAGTTTCACTATTACTTCAAAAGTGAACTCTTGGAATAGTAGGATCCATCTACAAATTCTTCCTTCAAGCACAGGTTTATTAACTAGGTATTTCACTGCTGAATGATATGTGAAGAATTTGAACGTACCTCCCAGTAGGAAATGATGAAACATCTGAAGAGAATACACCATCGAAAGAGATTCTCATTCTGTTGTTGTGAATTTCCTTTCAGCGGTAGACAACTTCCTGCTTGCAAAGTGTACTGGATGATCAACAGAAGTATCTCCTAGTTGAGCTAACACTGCTCCTAATGCAATGTTGGAGGTGTCAATATGGACATGGAATTGTTTGTCCCAGTTAGGATGAACCAAGATGGGTGCACTTGCTAAATTTTCTTTTAATGTATTGAGGGCGTTAGTGCATTCGTTGCTCCACATGAATTTCTCTAACTTCTGCAACAATTTTTCCAATGGTGCTGTTATCTTTGCATAGTTGCGAATGAATCTTCTATAGTACCCAGTATGCCCAAGTAGTGATCTTAACTATTTCACAGTTTCTGGTGCTTCTATATTAGTAATGGCTGCTACTTTTGTTGGATCCACAAAAACACCTTGCTTACAAACAACATGTCCTAGTGGCATCCCAAAAGGTACTGCAAAGATGAATTTCTTGAGGTTGAGGGAGATTTGGAGTTGTCTGCATCTGTCAAACATTATTATGAGTAAAGTTTCATGATTCTTAAGTAAACTGTAAACTGTCCAATCATCCATGTATACCTTAAGGAACTTATGGATATAGTCCCGAAATGCTGCTATCACTATTTGTGAAAACACCGCTGGCACATTCTTCAGTCCAAAGGGCATGACATGGTATGTGAACCATCCCCATTCGGTTGTGAAAGTGGTCTTCCTCTTGTCTTATTCTGCTATTCTCACCTGATGATATCCTGAGAATCCATCTGTGAATGAATAGGCTTCATTTCCTGCCACATTGTCGAGACCTCATCACTAAACGGAGTAGGAAATGGATCATGAATGCATGCATTGTTGAGGCTTCTGTAATCCACACATAATCTAATCTTAGGTTTCTCATTTTTTTTTGTATTATAATGGGAATGACCCACTCTACTTCCTTCATTGGAAAAATCAGCCCCGCTTTCAGCATTTTATCTATTTCTGCTTTTACTTTTTCCTTTACCCTTCGATTTAGGTGGTAAGGCCTATGCTTCACTGGTCTTGCGTTGGGCTTTAAGACTATGCACATTTCCCCCATGTCCCCTTTTATTCCGTTTAGCTCCGCTACAGAACATGGGAATAAATCTTCATATTCTTGTAATAGGTCGAAGATTTCCTTGGTTGTTTTTGTATCCCAGTAGTCTTCGATGGACACAATTTTGGGTTTCTCCGTGCTTCCAATGTTCAACTTCTTAGTCTTCAAGGGTAACAGGTGCAGTCCTTCTGTGGTTGGTTCCTCTTGTATATCCCGCTCCCCCTCTTTCTCTTCAAAGTATAAGTGTCAGAGATTCTCTAAATCGTCATCATCCATCTCACTATTTATTCGTTTGCATGCTACTGATTATTTGATTTTTTGTTCTGAGAGCAGTAGTTCTTCATTCTCCTGAATCTCTGGGAAAAATAGTACTCTTCTGATGGCTTGAAGTGAATTTGTGACTGGTTCTATTTCTCCCTTAAAAGAAAAAAATTGTGTAAACTTTTCATGCAACTACTTGCCATGTGGTAGTTCCTCTCTTCTTTTCCTCCATCAAGTACCAGGCTTGCGGAACAGTGTCTAATGAATGTATTAAATTGTGTATCCACAGAGATTATAGATACCCTTTTTCTTCCAGTTATACTCACAATTCCTTAAATGTTCTATAGGGTCAGAATTCCCTTGGTACTTCTCAATGCATTGTGGGCATGCATCTTCTCTGAATCTAGCTCTTAGTGCTATTGCAACATCTTCCCATTGCGGAAGCGAGTTGCGATGATTGACCCACCATATTGCTCACGTGGATTGTAGTGCTACATCCATAAGAGGGAATCTATGTTCTATTGGTACCTTTTCCTCTACCTTTGTGATAAATTTATTTATAGCAGGCATATTTTATAGGGTTGGATATCCTCTTACCTTGGTTCCAATCCAGGTGACTCCCCGAATGTTAGCACATCTTCTAGTGTTGGTTTCGTATCCTCCATGTTGCCAATCATCCCAAGATATTTCTGAGCCCAAATCTGAACTCTAAAAACTTCTCCATCTTATGGTCCCTCCCACTGTTGGATTGATATAGTTTTCTCTCTTCCCTGCTGTCATCTGGTAAAGGTGATCGAGAAGTTGAGCATCCTCTCTATTGTCAACAATTTTTGTATATTGGGGTCCTTGATATGGATCGAGTGGCTGAGTTACCATGACTTCCTCGTCTTCAAATATCATCAATTATTTTTTCAGATCAATCACTGCATAATTCTTGAAGGCCCAATCTATCCCCAATAAAGTAGGATAGGAATCCTTGTCCCCCATGATGTCTATCACCTCAAAATATGTATATGTTTTCACTCCCATGACATCAACCTCGACCTCTTCTAGCCTTCCTATGGGTACAATACAATACTGATTTTCCATTCGGAGCTGTATTGGTGAGTATGTCAACTTTGGCTTCCCTAGTGCTTCCCATGTCTTTCTTGGTAGAATTTTGACATCAGATCCTAGATCGAGCATTGTGTCCTTGATTTTAAGTCCCCCGACTTGAGTATTCACACAAAATTCCTTTCCAGTTCTTCTCTTGTTTCTTTTTATCCTTCTTATGTACTTTTCTGTTGGATTTCTTGACTCTCCCGGTTCTGCATTTTCTTGCACCACCAACTCTAGATTTTGCTTTAGTTGTTCCAACATTGGTGCATTGGTTATAATTTTCAGGAACAGTCGGAACCATTCCTCAATCGTTGTAATTGTATGAGTTCGTTTCTCTTTTTCTACGGTCAGTTCTGGAAGCTCAATGCCTCTACTCTCCCCTATCTAGGAAAATGTTTCCATTGCCTCCTTAAAATATGCTTCTATCTATATGGTCTGAAAGCGTTCTTTGGAGATGCAGGCTTGATCAGCTTTACCAGGTCCATATTTTGTGCATCCTACCCTGTTTTCTTACCTCCCCGGGTTATTATGGCTATGCTTTGCATGGGCTGAGCTTCTACTATTCTTCGTTTTGCGTTCACCAGATTCACTCCTTTTTTTGTAGATTTCAGATTTCTGTGGTGTGAGTTTAGAGTTTCTGGGTTTGGAATCTCCACAGTGAGAATTTTTGTGTCACTCATCTTTGTCTGGCTCTTTCCTCCCGTCTCTTAATTAATTTTGGACAATATTCAATTGCGTGTGTATTGACTCTGCAGTGAGAGCACCATGGCCTTCTTGGTAGCGGACATTACCTTGCTATGTGCCCTTCTTGGTCACAGTTATAACACCTTATTGGTCCTCTTTCTCCAGTTCTGCCACCTCTCATTCCTCCTCCTCGGCCCCTTGGAGTTTCATTCACCCTATAAGATGGTTTGTCTAGTCGTTCTGTCAGTGCATTGAGGGCTCTACACTGCTTTATATTATGCATTGTAGAAGCAAAAAAATCATAATATGTATTGTTTGGAATGTTGGAATATTTCTACAAAATTGGGCATATTCATGGAGGATGACCAATGCCTTTACATATTTCCCAGTCGTTAGTTGTGGTCTGATTCTATTGAGTGGGGAACCTGGGAAGTGGGGTTGCGGTTGGTATAATCCCTGAGTATTTATATGCTCAGCTCCCCCAACTAGTGGATTCCCCTCTGTCCCTATTGCTGAATCTCCTACATTTTTCCCCCACGACTTCGGGCATTCTGTGGCCACTTGTACTTCCATCAGGCAATGGGTACACCACACATTGGGCCTTGTAGGTCATATCAGCTGAATGTATTTTAGCTTCTCTGTTAAATTGGCTATCTAATGTTGTAGCCCTAATATGGAAAGGTCTTGTACTGTTGCTCTTCCTCTGAACTCTTGTGGATACCCCACCATAGCTTCTATCTTCATGGCTTTCTCCCGGGCATCTTGTAAGGTATCAATATTTTGCTGTTTCAGTGTAGTTATTGTCAACGAGAGGAGTTCCTTAATAAACCAATCTCGTTGGTGGTTTGGGTCGATTGGGTAACTCAGCTTCCCAATCACAACCTTGAACCTTCTCATCAGGTCCCAAGCCATTTATCCTTCCCGCTGTTTCATTTCCCATAACTCAAAAAATCCTTGCTGATCTGTCTGGGGTAGATTAAATTATTTGACAAGTTATTTCTTCACATCATCTATCGCTGGGTTTGGATGAGCTTCTAACCATTTAATGAAATAGCAAAGGGTTCTCTCTCTTAGAGTAGTTTGGAACTCAATCAACTTAATTGCCTCTGGTGTCTGTCAAGCCCTTCATATTGCTTCACAAAGATACCAGTGTTGCTCCACATCATCGTTACCCCTCCCAGAGAATTCTAGGTATCGGGTGAACAATCCTGCCATATTTCCTTGTATGGGTGGTACTAAAATAAAACATCTATTTCCTAGTTGTGAGATTGTATTACTAGCACTGTAGCTAGTATAAATCTGTATTGTAGACTTAACACTATTCAACTTTCTAAACTCCAGTAACTTAACAAAAATTTTATCTGGTGGCTGATAGAGTACCAGGGGAAGGTTGGGACTAGCGCTACTTGAACTTTGGGGAATAGGATTACCTTGAGTTACGGGTGCCGACCTCTCTCAAAATAGTTTCTCCATGGAAATATGCAGCTCCACATCGGATGTCTACTCGGGGCGTGCGTCCTCCACATTGGACTTCTCTCCCTTTTATCTTCGGGATGGGCTCCTATACACTTTCCTAACTTCTTTGATGGTCCCTCCTATTCCTTGGGATCCCATCTGAACTTCCATTTCATTTGTCATCTGTGACGCCTTTTCCTTGTCCTGTCAACTACTCTCCTTCTTCTCAAACTCTTTCATCACCCTTTCCGCCACTTCTCAGCAAAATGCACCCTCCAATGTGCTCGTTGCTCTCTCAGTATACTAGAGGTTCCGACATCCATATCCCTATTCCACCTTCTTACTTACTTGTAGCATCTTTCCCTCAGCTCCTTCCCTTAGTACTGGAGGTTTAAGTCTCCATCTTAGACTTTTGAAATGACATCAAACCCTTGTCCACCATTAAATATTTGATCCACAACGGGATTTCATTCAACAGTTCTCCCCGCAATTCGGATCTGAATATATATCCTCAGATTTTGTAAAATATTAGTAACACTCATCTATGAATTCCACAATGTATCCTTCCAAGGTAGATTGTGCCCAAAAATCTACTGCTCGGGTTAAATCAATATCTAACCAATGGAATGCTACTAGATTCGTGTGCATCCACTTGCGACAGACGCTATGCGATCCTCCTGGGAGTGACTTGATTTGTAGTATCTGCAACCAATTTAAAGTTCTTCAGGAAACTTTCCCCAGAAAATTTCGTACAGGTCACTTGCAGATTCAGAAAATAAGACCTGATCTTTAACAATATTTTCTCTGTGTTGTCACAGCTCCTCTTGTTGTGATATAAACTATTCTAAGTGGTTATACCACCAGCTTCATAGTTCCCTCTCAGAGATCCACGATACCATGATCTAAATCCTAAATGAATTTTCAGGTCCCAACAACGGAACCTTTTTTGGCGAAAAAGGAGGTCTCTGGGCAAGACCCAGATTCAGGATAGAGGCCAACAAGGTTTCCGCAGTAGTCTAGCACAACACCAGTATTTTCACCCTACTCCAGAGAGCAGAGCGTCTCACCCGAGGCGTGCCATGACCTTAGTAAGATTAGGAGATAGATCATGTACTAGACGATTACAACCATGAATAAAAGCTAAGGAAACTTGGAACAACAAACATATCTCACCTCTCTGTATACATTATTACTCATCAAGCATGTTTAGAATGCTGAATTAAAATTTAAAATTGGGCATACATTCATAGTAAGAAAATGATTAACAATCAACTCATAACATTACACACAACAATAACCATATTTCATTATCAATATCAAAACAAAATACATCACTTTGCAGAGTCTATTACAGTGTGATTCAGTACAACAGAGTTCTCACAGAGCTCTCCTACGGCTCTGCACTCTCTGTCGACATTATGCCACACTGACTAACTAAATCTTCTACACTGGCTAATTTCCTATTTTTTCTTCTTCCAACGTGACTGTCAGTGTTTCCTCTTTTCCTGATCCGTTGCTTGCCGCTTCTTCTTGATTACTGGGATTTCTGCTGATTATCCCTGTCTCCCATATTTTCCATCTGCACTGTTCTCTGCAACTTCCACACCACCTATCTTTCGGATTTCTGCAACCGTGATAGCTCCTTGTCTACCTTGATTGCACTCCACCACCTATTCTCCACAACTCAAAAGCTGTTTATTTTTCAAAACAAAGGCCCCAACAATATATTTTAAAAATGAGATAGATGAACTCAAAAACAATTGAGAAATATTTTTAAAATGAGACAAATGACCTCAAAAACAACAAAATTATTTGTTCAAACAATCAAATTCCAAAATTAATTCTGAAATTTACAATCTGAGTTAAGTTCAACTTGCAATTTAAAGAGAATTTCAAAGTTTTATGAAAGAATATTTTAGAATCAGATAAGCAAAATTAAATTAAAAAAAACTCCTATCAGTATTTCAGAATTCTAAAATCGAATTAAGTTCAACCTGCAATAGAGTTGGGCTCATTTGGTATGATCTTGATTAGGATGATTCAAAGAGTAATAGACTAGGATGAAGGGTAGCAGACTAGTATAAGCAAACCAGTAACACAAACATTACACTAATTACGAGCTTTGTAATCACTAGTATTATATGTAACCAGAAGTTGAAATGGTTGGGATACTAATCACTATGATTGCATAATGAATAATTCTTTTTCACAAACTCTGTTATGGCTTGATTTATTACTGAATTGAAAATTTATGAAGATTGAAGAATGGGTTTGCTACTGGCGGCTTTCTCTTTTGCTAGGCCTACTCATAGAGGCAGTCCTAAAGCATATCTAGGTTAGTTTTCCTAGCAAGAGAGGAAGTAGGAGATAAGAGCACTTGGTCAAGCCTAAAGCTCCGTGGAAGAGCGCAATTTACGAAATGTAGAAGTGTGAAATTGAAGCCTTTAAAAATGAAATAGATAGAATATGGTTGCAGGTCACTGGTGAAATGTTGGTCCTTTCTGGGCAACCCTTGATGGATGGTATACCCAATAAGGTAGGTAGGCTGATCAGGGCCTGAACTTATATCTTGCTAATACTACTTGCTTGCTAAGAGAATAAAAAAAATTGCTTTATAAAAGACTCAAACTAATGGTCCAGGTGACAAGACCATATAAAGGAGGTTTTATCTTATCTAGTATAACCGAGTTGTACTATGTAAAGGAGGGTGCCCCATCTATTGATGCACGTGAAGTCGTTATGTATGGATAGGGTCTGCAGAAATAAATACATTCCTTCTTGTGTTTTAGGAGCCTTAGGAATTTCCCATAATATTTTGCTATACATATATTCATGACTATCATTGGACACAGGCTTAACAATAGCAGAGGGAAAATTTTCTGCGAAGCTACCTTTAAAAATAGTTTGAATAGTGACAGAGGGAGCCTTAAGCTTTACCCCAAAGTGTTTGTCTTTATTATATTCATCAGTAACAGAGGTAGGCTATGTCCTGACATCCTTTTCTGGCCATTTCCATCCTCAGCTTCAAAAGGTCGCCTGAGAAGAAAATTTGAGTGAAGACATGTAACTGAGTAGATTGAGGGGATTAAAATGAAACTACGTGGGTTGAGGAATTGCAGGGGCATAGTTGGGATGAAATGTAATCAAATAAGTTTTTCGAAGAGAGTTGAAGAGAGAGAGAGAATCGATCGTGAAACGTTGTCCATGCCTCTAAGGGTTTTTAGAGCTTCTATGTGTTGAGTTTGTGAGGTTTAAGCTAGCCACCATTTTTAGGTTTTCCAATTGAATTGGTTGGAAGATGGCAGTGGTCATATTATGTTTATGAGTGCCCAATTAATCTAGCATTAATCTATTACGTATATAATAAAACTATTTTGATTGGATGCAATTTAGAAACAATTTTGTACGTTGGACAACTTCACTGGTCCAAAAAAGTCATCACAGAGGAGCCATGTAGTGGCTCAAACTTGGACTTCAGAAAATTACATTTAAATTATAATTTTCCAATTCAGAGACGTAGGAACTTGGAAATTCGAATACGTCGAGGCCGGAATGAGAAGAAGACGTCAAGGTCGCAATGAAAAGAAGACATCGAGCCTGCAACGAGAAGACAATCATGAGGCTGAGGACATCATGGATTAAAAATTACTTGCAAAAAAAAAAAAAAAAACTCTAAAATTAAAATAGCAGAAAGGCATAACAACAATGAAAAAATTTACAACAAAAACAAATCAGAAATCCAACAAATTTCTCACCTGCTCCTGTGACCCTGCAACATCAAATAACGATGATAAGACAACAAAAATGAGCCCACAATGGTAATACAACATCAATAAGCCCGAAACCTATTCATGATTCAGGGCGGTGTATTTATAAACTAAAGTTCGACCGAATTAATTTAAGAGTTCCACTGAACTAATAGTCTGACTGAATTATTAGTTTGACCGAACTTTAGTTTCCGGTTTTCTCATCTCCAGCGAAAAATCTGTTTGCCCACGTCGTCAATACGCCGTCAATGTAAACGACATAATGAGTTCAGCCGAACTAATTTCAAAATTTTGGTTGAACTCTAAGACAGTTTAGCCAAACTTTTATAAATGTTCGGCCGAACTGTTGGGAAAATGACTTTTCCGCCCCCGATTCTCACAAAATTGTAACCCACCTTCGCGGTTTTACCCACTTGCAGATGTGTTATATGAGGGCGTATACTCTATATACTTTTACATTTTAGTGGTTCTATAATTGTAAAATTTAGATTTTTTTTTTTCAATTCCAATCGAATAGATGAATGAAGACATATCTAACCATTATCGAAAGACTTGGGAATGACTTAATTGAAAGCATTTAATTCTTAAATTATTGTTTTGATTTTTGGTAATTTTTCTGTTATTAAAATAATTTTTTTAAGATAAATAATAAAATAAATGTTAACTTTTGATATATTCACAATGAGATATGATATATTGGCAATGGAATAAACTAGAAATAAATGGAAAAACATGGTTCATTTCACTTTGCATATATGAAAAGTATGTAGAGTGGGTACTCATTTAAAGAAATAAGTTGAAAATACAATTTAAAGAAATGGTAGTTTTATTTTTTTATCCATTTTATTTAAAACAATTTACTCTTGTAGTTGACATCATCATATTGAATCTTATTGGTTATTTTCAAAGTTTGAGGTCTATTTTTATGTTAAAATTTCTGTAAATAGTTAATGAAGTTTGAGACTACAATTTTTGGAATTTTATCAAGGTTTAATCAAATTCAAGGTCAAACAAGGAAACTACTATATCCTTGTGTAACAAAGTTCAAAAGGTTTCTCAAATGTTTGATGAAATGTTTGTTTTACTTCTACTTGAAGAAAATCGTAATCATCAATACCTAGCTATTGAAATTTACCTGGCAATAAAGATTGCATGGCAATAAAGATTGCATGCCAAGTTTTTGCTGAAACACATTGGTATTTTTCTTTGGAATCAAAAGTAATTAAGATTAGATTTCAAGTGTTTGATGAAAATTTTGTATCAATTGTTTACAAAATTTCACTTTACCATTTCATCAATTGTTTACAAAATTTCACTTAATATTGAAGATTCACAAAGATTCCTGGTAATTTTTTATTTATATGTTTTTTTTCAAGTGTTTGAAGACAATTTGTTTAATCAAAGTGTCAAATGTAATGTAGAGCTTAAGCAGAGGGGAAGTTTCATACTGTAATAATTTCTCTTTCTAAAATGTCCTTATTTTTAAAGGTGAATTTTCTAATTTTGTGATAGATATTAAGAAAAAAATAGAACTATCATAAAATATTATAAAATATACATGTCTATCCACAATGTTTACAATTTTACGGTAAACAATTTTAGGACTTAATCCTTTTTTCTCACTACAACATAGATAAACATTCAGCTCTTGTTTTAAAGTTGCAATTGTGGAGAGTTGTGGTGGGCATTATGATGCCTTCAATTTCAAGACCTCTATCCTTTAGGAATTTGGTAAAAAATAAATCTATAACTAGTCCAAATGATTTGAAGTATTCTCCTATTCCTAGCATTGATATAACAGAGCATGTTGAAAGTAGCATTGATATAACGGAGCATGCTGAAAGTTTAAATATGTACTGGAGGTAACCCATTTATGTTCAATTTATAAAAAAGATGTATTTATTTGTAGATTTAATAGATATTGGCTTCCAGAATCAACTTTGTAGATTCACTTAAATTTGAGAAAGAAGTGTGATCTCTTTTAGCTCAAAAGACTATGGCTATTACTTAGTAATGTTTAAAGAGGGCCCCTAATTTTTGGGAATCCTGAGATATTACATAACTAATAGTTCTCAAAATCTGATCCTAACCATCTGTTAGTCACTTGAATGCAATTTGAATGCAATTTGAGTTCAAAGTCCTAACTTTCCATTATATTGAGAATTCTTTCAACATTTACATAAAATTAGATCTTGAGAGAGTTGTAGTTGGATTGTGTATATACATTCACATCTATGTTAAAACGATCTTGATAAAGGTCTATAAAAAATAATCTTCAATGGAAAAGTTTTAATATGCTAATGTGTTAGGTTATGGAAACACAACATTTTAATTTTATATATATTAACTTTAAAGACATTTACAAGCTAATTCTAGTGAACCTCATCCCTGTGAAAAAAGAAAAATGTGGGAACTTTCCATATAATGATAATGATAAGAAGGGAGTAAATGGAAAACCATTTGCCACATAATGATGATGATTGGAATGACTTAAAACAACTAACAATGGGTGAAAAATACTGATGATGATCATAATGAGGTAATCACCAACCATAAATGTTAATTGGGAAGAAAAAATACATAGATTCAAGCTAATATGATTTATATAAGGAATTCCCTATATAAATATTGATTTCTTATTTTATAATCATAATTTATTATTAGTTGTTTTCACTTTTCTTTAAATAGGTAGCTATAAATTAAATGAAAAAGAAAAAGGAAAATGAAGTGGAGAAATTATTTTTCAAATAACATAAAAGAAAAACATATTTATTAATTATGTAATTTTAAGTTATAGTTTTACTGAATTTATTCTAGGTTTTGGAGGGTTTTAGTTTAATTTGTCCAAAATCTTGTAGAGTTTCTTAGAATTACAAGTTTGAGTAATAAATTTTACAATCAAGATGTGAATATATATATATATATATATATATATATATATATATATATATATATATATATATTCAAAAACCCATATTTAATCAAACAAAAATTCACCTCCTTCTCAAAAAAAATGTTTAGACAATATCTTTTTTTTTAAATTTTTAAACATCTTAAAAATGTGATTTCTTCTTACCAATAAAAATTATATATATTTTTAATCATTATACTTGAAAAATATATAAATTCTAAATTATTCTTATTTGATAGTTAATAAAAGTTTACATTAAATATATTACCCCAACCATTAACAAATTTAAATATTCAATTTGAACAATTATCCATTGAAAATGCTCAAATATAATTATACATACCAGCCTAGATCCATTTTAACTCCGATCTATCAAGCGCTGAGAGGGATTAAATCTCTCGATGTGCAAACCTATTTTTTGAGTGAAAAACTTCTGGATGTGCAAACTTATTTTTTGAGTGAAAAAATTGGGGAAAGGTTTTCACCTCAAGAGATTTGATCCCTTTGAGCGCTTGATAGATCCAGAGTTAAGATGGATTAGGCTGGTTTCAGTCGTGTGCGGCCAAGGAAAATCTATTGATAATATAAGGAACATATGATTAATTTTATTAATAAATTCAAATACATCCAATATTAATATAACCATTTTAAATATGCTTAGTTACGAGTTTGTTGAGACCATAAATATGGTAAAATAACTTTAATGATGAAAAATGATGAAATAAATTTTTTGAAAGCAAAGTGACAATTATGTAATAATATTGAATGATAGAAAATGTGAATAATAAGAATGTAGTAAATTACAAATAGCCTTCATTGTGATCAATATCAAACTATTTTCTTCTACTATTTTTATTGTCACCCTTGTTAGTTTTGTTATCTTTTCACATCGATTATATGAAAAAGACAGTTTAAATCATAAACCATTTAAATATTTAGCTCGAGTTGTTGTAGTAAATATCATACCTTGTCTCTCTTGCTCTCCAATATTATTAGGTTTAATTACTTTAACACAAAAATAAATCTACATTGTTAATAATTAATTGTGCTTACATTGAAATCAATGCAAAATATTAATCCAATGACTTTAAAATTAAATGTACCATCATACATCAAATTACATGAGATCATAAATCAACATATACACTAAAATCAACACATCTAATAAAAAAATCAAATAAGATTATAAAACAACATCTACACTGAAATCAATGCATCTAATGCAAGTAATCAAATAGGATTAGAAATCAACATCTACAATCATATCAATGAATCTAGTGCAAGTAATAAAATAGGATTAGAGATCGACATATACGCTAAAATCAATGCATCTAGTGCAAACAATCAAATAGGATTATAAACCACCATCTACACTGAAATCAATGCATTTAGTGAAAGCAATAAAATAGGATTAGAAATCATATATATTGAAATCAATGCATCTAGTGTAAGAAATCAAATATATTTAGAAATCAACATCTACATTAAAATTAATGCACCCAGTGCAAGTAATCAAATAATATTAGAAATAACCATCTACACTGAAATCAATGCATTTAATGCAAGAAATCAAATAGGATTAAAGATCATCTACATTGAGATCAATGCATCTAGTGCAAGTAATCAAATATCATTAGAAATCAAAATATACACTAAAATCAATGCATCTAGTTCAAGCAATCAAATAGGATTAGAAATCACCATCTACACCGAAATCAAGGCATCTATTGCAATAAATATTCTTCCCTCTCTCCCCCTTCCATATATATATCTATATGTCCCTCCATATCTCCTTCTTTCTCTCTTTATCTTACCCCCACAAACACACACACTCTCTCACTCCATATTTATCAATCTCTTTGTCCCTCCCTCCCTGTCTCCATCTATCTCTTCTTTCTCTTCACCTTCCATATATATATCTATCTCCCTTTGTCTCTCTATATCAACCCCAAAACATACACTCTCATTCTCCAATATATCTATCTATCACTCCCTCCTCCTCTCCCTGCCTCTCTCTCTCTCTCCCCTTCCCTCCCTCTCCCTGACTTATATTTCTCCTCCCTCCTACCATCCTCTCTCCCTCTCTCTATATATTCCTTATCACTCCCTATCTCTCTCTCTATAAGCTTTCACTCTCTCTGTATTTATTCTTACCTTCCCCTCTCTCCCCCTCCATCTCCATCACTCTTTCATTACCTCTCTCCACTCTCTCTCTTCCTTTCTCCCCCACATATCTCTCTCTCTATCTTCACCTTCAAAATTTGTTAATATATGCATCTTTTTCTCTCTCCTTATCTCCTCCCTTCCCTCCATATCTCCTTATTTATCTCTTTATCTCACCCCCAAAACATATACACTCTCTCTCCATCTCTCCCTTGTCACTCCCTCTCTCTCTCCACTTGTCACTCTCTATGCATTTCATCTTCCCTCCCTCTCTCCTCCTCTCTCTCAAGTCCCCTCTCCTTTCCTTCCTCTCTCTCCCTTTCTCTCCTACCTCCCTCTCTCTTCCCACATCACTCACTCTCTCTCTCTCTCATTCCCATACAATCCTCTCACTCCCCCCTCACTCTCTTCCTCTCTCACAAGTCCTCTCTCTCGTCCTTAATCTATCTCCCTTTCTCACTCGCCTCTCTCTCTCTCTGTGTATGTATGTGTCTCCCTCCCTCTATTTTCCATTCAATCATCTCTCTCTCTCTCTCTCTCTCTCTCTCTATCTCTCTCAAATCCTCTCTCTTCTTCCATCCCTATATCTCTCTCTCCAACTATGTTACTATATCCCCCCCTTTATTCTTCTCTCTCCTTCTCTCCCCCCTTGTCTCAATCACTCCTTCTATGTATCTTTATCTCACCCCTAAACATACATACTCTCTCTCCATCTCTCCATTGTCACTCCCTCTCTCTCCACTTCTCACCCTCTATGTCTTTCTTATTCTCTCCCTCTCTCCTCCTCTCATCCTTCCTCTCTCTCTCTACCCTCCCCCCCCCTCTCTCTCTACCCTCCAACCCTCTCTCCTTCTATCTCTCTCTCACCTCCATCTTTATGTCTCCATGTCCTTCTCCCTCTCTTATCCTTCTCTACCTCTCTCACTCATCTCCCTCTCCCTCTCTTCATTCATCCTCTCCCCTCTCTTTAAGTTTATCTCAAAATCTCCTTTGTCACTCCGGCTATTTCTCCACGTGTATCATATGTCTTTGTTCTTCCCTCCCATATAAATGTAGAGTTTATATATATATATATATATATATATATATATATATATATATATATATATATATAACAAATTTAATAGTGTATTAATATAAAGTTATTAAATTTAATAATATTAATATGAATATTAGAAATTTAATAATAATAATACTATTGTTAGGGTTAATAATGTTTTTTTGGGTGTTATTATTATTAAGTTGGTCCATAGCTTTCATATATAATTAGATGTTGATTTTTACTCCTATTTGATATATTTTTATTTATTTACCTTACCTTTTTATACCTCTTTTATAAATATAGTATTGGGCCCGTGGTATTTGGCCCATGGTATTAATAATAATTTGTCCCATGGTATTTGGCCCATAAGATTCATCGAAATAAAATCTCTTTTTTGAGTTTTTGTAAATACAAAGAGGTTTATGGAGTAAATATAAAAATAAGTTTTATTTATTTACCATACCTCCCGTGTAAGTAGAAAAAGAGGTTATATTTATTTACCATACCTCTAGTTTATTTATATTTATATTTATTTACTATATCTCTTTTTTTAGTGTTCTTAAAACTCTTCACATTTTAAATTTATATTGTCAAAATTTATTTTTAATTGTTTATTTATATGGTTGTGTAAGTTATTTTTAAGTCGACATTATTTAGATAGTATTTTTATTTTATTTTTTAGTTTTTATTTTGGCTTCCAACATACTTACACATGGTCATAATGGGTTGTAGGGTTAAAAATGTTTTTTTGCATGCTATTAATCATAATTTCGTCCATGGTATTTGGGCCATAGACTTCATATATAATTAGATGTTGTTTTCTAGTCCTATTTGATATATTTTGATTTATTTACCTTGCCTCTTTATACATCTTTTATATTATTTATTTATCATACCTATTTTATAAATATGGTATTTGACCCATGGTATTTGGTGCATAGGCTTCACCTAAATAAAACCTCTTTTTTGAGTTTTTGTAAATATAGAGGTTTATGGAGTAAATATAAAAGAAAGGTTTTTATTTATTTAACATACCTCTAGTTTATTTATATTTTTATTTATTTACCATATATTTTTTTTAGTGTTTGTAAATCTCTTCAGATTTTGATAAAAATCTTTTTTAATGAATTTTTAATTGTTTATTTATATGGTTTTCTAAATTATTGTTTAAATCAACATCATTGAGATTTTATTTTTAAAATTTTCTTTAGTTTTTGTTATTTTGGCTTCCAACATACTTACACATGGGGTCATACTGGGTTGTAGAATGCACCTCTCGACACAATTACACAAATAAAATTATACATGTTAGGAATTTGGCTTCTGTGATCCATAAAATTGTGTATAAAATATTTCGGTAAAAATCACATTCAAGAAGATTTTGTCAACGCGTTTCGAACCAGCTAGTGTGGTTCATCATCATGACAAGATGAGAAATCTGAACTATGACATTTCATTAATTAAATATAAATATAAACATTTCATTATATTTAAATCTTTTAATTATTAATAGAATACAATAATAATAATTCAACTTTTAGTTTGTTCTTTGAAGTTCCTTATTGAGTCAAATTATCCGTTATTCCATAACGGCTAGTAGGAGTTTCCTATCTATTTAAACTGTGTCCTAGTTCAGATTTCTCATCTTGTCCTGATGATGAACCACACTAGCTGGTTATAAACGCGTCGACAAAATCTTCTTGAATGTGATTTTTACCAAAATATTTTATACACAAAATTATACATATTACATAAATAGATTGTTAAATCATCCATTAACAACCTTTGAAGATTCAAATTAAATTTCGTATATATAAAATGTAAAAAATATAATATTACACAAAACGAAATATTTGGATGACATTTTGATATGATGGTAATATGTTGGAATTCCCTTTTAGTATTCGTGAGCAATTTCACACTCTGAAACTATTATCTTCATCATGTCCTGTTGATTCACCTTGAGGCTGTCAAAAAACTTGATATCTAGATACTTCAGCTTTTTAAGCACTGCTATTTTTTAGGCCAACGATTTTAGCTTCGTACATTTTTTAAAATACAAAAACTTAAGGTTACAGAGATTACCTATTCCATCACTAGTTCGTGGAAGACAAATTGAGAAATCCAAGCTGTGTCAGTTTCCACAATGTTGTTGGCAGTGATTCTAACTGTGTGAAAGATAAATCCAAGACCCTTAGAGAGGTGAGGTTAAGTGAAAATGCCTCTGGAACCTCTGTCAGCCTCATATTCCTAGTGAAGATTAGACTCACTAAATCTAGACATCTCAGTTCCCTTTTGGGCAAAGATCTAATATCATTGTGATACACTGAAATCCTTTTACAATCCTTCTTAATCTCGGTCTCTGGCAATTGTTGAAGCATTTGACCTGCCCTTAACAAACAATTCTCGTACCTCTCTCCGATATACATTACCACGTCCCTCACAACATCGTGAGTTCGAAACTTAAAATTTTTGCAGCGGGTGCAGAGATATACCTTAAACAAGAAATGATCTTCAAGCAGCTTGATACAACTGTTGTCCCTATTCGTTAAATATGCTGCCTCTCTGCTCTTAACAATCCCTTCTGCAACCCATATATTCTGCAATATTTTCCCATCCATTTTCCAATCTTCTGGAAACATGGCACAATACAAAAAGCAATTCTTTAATTTCGTAGGTAGACTATTATATCTCCATTTCAATCAGTCATACATATCTCGATCAAGACGAGGGTGAGCAGTTGAAAAATTGAAATCCAAATTTGGGATGTGCATTAAATTAAAAGCATTATACCATTATGAATGGCTGCTACCAATCATTATTGCGGCTATTAAAATTATTGTTAATGGCATTCCTCTATAGTGGCCTGCAACTTGTCGGGTGAAAAGAATTGAGAAACTGAAACGTAAACTGGAGCAGAGAGTTTCTCATCTCAATATTACGAATTATTTAAATAGGATTACATTGGGAACATCAACAATAAATGACTGTAGTGTAACTGGACTAAACTCGACTAACTGAAACTGAACTAAGACACTTGTACGGATGGTTTCGACACCTAGCAGGTGGTTGAGATTACATTCTTTAACACTCCCCTTTAATTTTAACCACATAAAAATTTAATTCAGATACCTGCTGGTCTATGTCTCAGCGAGGCTTACAATTTAAAAAATTGACTTTCAACTAGATTTAGTTTTCTTCTTCTCTTTTTCCAGATTCTGTAGCCTCTAAATTGTTTCAGATTTTTCGCTTTGCTGTATTCTTCAAAACTCAATTTATTGATGTGCTGGTGCAGGTCTTTTACTATTCCAGGCTATCTAAGCATGTCCTGGACTTCTTCAAGAAATGTGGGTTGCTGCCACATATTGTCTTTTGTAGTGCGCTTATCATCATCAATCTGCTGCAACATAAGATTAGAACAATATCTTATCTCTTCAAAATTCCAATGCATGAAAATTTCATTGACATGCTCATTATGCATGTCATCTTCAACATTCCTATCTACATCTTCTGTGTAGACCTCAACTAAACATGGTGTTGCTAGACATGTTTCCAGAAATTTCAACTCTTTTTCATAATCATTCTGTGTACCTGCACACTGAAAAACAATGTTAGAATTAAAGATAGTTTCAGAATGACATTCGTTCTGGTATTTTTGCTCTTCAGCGAGAGATTTCTCTTTTTGTGTTTCCTTTTTTGCTTCTACCTCTATCTCTGTTTCTGCATTCCCTTTGCAGAATTCTTTCTTTACTTTTGTCTCTGCTTCTTTCTCTATTTCTTCCTTCTGCTCTGCAATGAGAGCTTCTCGTTGTTGCGCTTCCTTTTCTGATTCCGCCTCTTCCTTCTCTACTGCTGTTTCTATCTTTGTTTCTGCTTTCTCTTTGCAGACTATCTTTATCTCTATTTCTATCTCTGTCTTTTCTTCGCTAACCTATGCTGTTGCAAACAGGTTGTATTCCACTAACTGAAGTGGGGTAATCTCACCAAATAACATCATGTTGATATCATATTTTTGTTGCATCATCTGCAACCAGTCATCATTAGCCAAAAATTCTCTGTCAAAATCAACAATATTACTCTCTAGATTTACCATATCATCAGAAAGCTCTGTTGCTGAAATCACCATATCATCATCAAGGTCTGTTTTTGTATTCACCATTTCATCTTCAGAAAGCTCTGTTGCTGGTATCATCAAGTCTTCATCAGCAAACTCTGTTGCTGGAATCATCAAAACATCATCAGCAAGCTATGTTGCTGGATTCATCAAAACATCATCAGCAAGCTGTGTTGCTGGAATAATCAAATCATCGTCAGTGAAATCTATTGCTGGATTCTCTTCATCCACTTGTGGCTGTGCACAGTGGGGTTCACAAGCATCTTTTTGCTCTCTCTCTGCTTCTTCTGACCTTTCTTCGCAGACATCATCCACCTGTGACTGAGCATAGTGGGATACAACAAACTCTTCATCTCGATGTAGATCTGCTCCTACAGATCCACCTTCATCTTCAACTTCAATGCTCCCCCTTGCACCAAAAAATCTCTCAAGGGTATCCCATGCCTCCTTAGCTGTCTTTGCATCTGAGATCAAGGGAAGTATACTTTCATCGACTGATTATTTTATGCATCTTAATGCATAGGCATCTTTTTGCCTTTTTATTTCTAGATCTAAAAAGATTTCGAACATCTTCTGTTTCTGCTTTAGCCTCTTGGATTTTCCCATGACCTTGTTTCTAAAAATTTCTTTTCCTCAAAAATCTATTTCTGAAGATTCCCTTTCACAAGGCTCTCACATTGCTCATTTTAAATTTCCAAAAAAAATATTCTTGTAAAATTTCACTTTCATCTCACATCACAACTTTAAGTTTTTTTAAAAAAAAACTCCAAAAAACCATTCCTTTTCTCAATGGAATTTTAAAAAATTGCAGACCTTATTTTTATAGAACCTTTGCAAATTTTGAAGTTTAAAAAATAACTTTAATAATAAAAAAACCTTTTCCAAATTTAATTTTTTTTTTAAATAAAAAAGCTTTAATAAAACTCTTTTTACATGAAAGGGCTTTTCTCCCTTTTTAAGTCATCGTGGAATCATATGACCTTCTATAAGTATTACGAAACTGGGAATCGAATAAATGTGAAACTAAATTGAATCGGCTTGACCTTTGCTCAATCGTCTTTCATGAATTTCATTCCGTAAATCCTTCATACATTACACTGTAAATCATCGTGACCAAAACGTATTTCATAATCACCGTGAAGGATGAATAAAAGAATACCTTAATACTCCACTCCCGCGTGTAGCTTTTTTGTTTTTTTTTGTTTTTACAGACTAGCGCAGACTGGCATGGTCCCGAATTAAACAACCGCGACTAAAAACAAAACCATGCAAGTAAAAAAACTGGCGCGGGTATGGCTTGCATTCTCGTACCAATCCTTTGTTTCGACGCGTTGGCGCTAGTATGAGCCTAATAGTTGCGCTAACCAAAAAAAATTTCTGCAATTCGTAGGAGGCTTTTTCTTCAAAAAAATTTGCTGCTCTTCAATGAGTCTTATGCAAGCTCACTTCTCCTCTATACTGCTCCTTCTTGGCTCTGTTTCTGCTCTCCAGGGAGGCTTATGCAAGCTAGCTCTGATACCATGAAAAGAATTGAGAAAATGAAACATAAACTGGAGCAGAGAGTTGCTCATCTCAATATTACGAATTAGTTAAATAGGATTACATTGGGAACATCAGCAATAAATGACTGTAGTGTAACTGGACTAAACTCGACTAACTGAAACTGAACTAAGACACTTGTACGAATGGTTTCGACACCTAGCAGGTGGTTGAGATTACATTCTTTAACATCGGGTAATATCCTCTATTTCCTCTGGAACATGCCCCTCCTTGAAAGCTATTTTGCAAAACACGTCCCACGCTTCATTGGTGGACAAGACCTATATTTGCAGTGACTTTTCTGGATTCATTTTTGCAATCAAATCTTCGTTGCACATAGAAAATACTACTTTGCTACCTATGTCAAATTCCACCCCTAATTCTTTCAAATTTAGTCTGCTACACAGATCATCTAAAATGAGAAGAAATTTCTTCGTCTTGACATGGGTAGACAACACAATCTCTTCCTCAACGTTGGAACTGCTTGCCAGCTCTAAATTGATTTTCTGAGCAATATCTTGAAATTCTAAAATAGGAAATTGGGTAATTGTCACCCAAATGACAACATCAAAGACGTTACTAACCTTGAAAGCATTGTATATTTTTTGGAGCATCGTCGTTTTTCCAACCCCACAAATGCCATATATACCAATGACGTTGACGTGGGGAGTTTCAGTAAGCCACCTGTCTAGCTGCATCTGGGCAAAGGTAATCCCCGAACCCACAAACCACGAACCCGAAGTTTGGTTCGTAACAGGTATGGCTACTCATGTGTCGAGGTGACACCATAATTTGTTCAGAATTGCAGAATGTTGAAAAGTCTCTCTCAAGTTGGTGGAATAGCTCGTCAAAACTTGTCTCCCAATTTTTGATTTTCTTGGAGAGTTTCGGGTGGCAAAGAGGCACGAATTGATTACAATTTATTGCAGCATAAATAATATTTGATAGTTGTTAACTTGCAGAGGCAAAGAATAAAATGGCAGGTGGGCAAAGAATTAATTATAACGTAACATGATTAAAGATAAAGAACAAAGTGTGAGGGTTTAGCATTCTCTATCATAGAAATCATCAATTCTTCTGAAAACAAAAATTCAAATACATATCTATCGCTTCAACTCTGACAGATAGTGATGACTCTTCAAAAATGCTTAAAACTAAACCTGAATAAATAAATAGAAATAGAAATGTAACACTGTGCATCACTTCTGAGTATCATATGAATGAATGAATGAATGAATGAAATTTTAATGTCTACGAGACTAAAAATAGCCTGTGGGACTATGAGTTCTTTGTTTTTGGCCTTTTACATTTTAGTTGGCTTCTTGTTCAAATTGATGCTGAGGTGACCCAACCTTCCAAATATCTCATCCCTAAAAAGACAATGCTAAGAAACCGATGCTAACATATTCCCATAACTTTCTCTGATGTATTTGAACGCATCACATTCCAAAATGAAATGTTTTTCTGATTCCACTGCTCTAGACGTGCAAAATGGACACAATTGTTCTTCCCAAGTTTCTTTAGGCCTTTTCCACCACCCTGTTTCACACCAAAGATGATGCGAGTTGGTTTTTAATTAAGCAATAAGAACCTTTGCTCTCCACGGAATGGTAGCCCCAATGTACTCTTTTTGTTAGATATCATACATAGGGTTGAATTCTTCGATGTAGTACTTCTTCTTTCTACCCAACAATTTTTCACATACCTCTTTACGAAACTTATCCATAACAAAATTCTTTAGCTCTTTTCTATTTGTGGGACAAGCATTGAGGTAGATATTCCATTTTTGCATCCATGTGTACTTTTGTCTCATCCATGTTTTCTTTCTTTCACTCATGCCTTCCTTGAAGATAACATTAGGCCATCTACCTACTCCCATTTGTTCAATTCTTTTTAGATATCTTATGAGCTACACCATAACAATTGCTTCGCTGGGAATTGCTCCTGTTTCACTCAACATTATCTCATAAGGTACTAAAATTTTTATTTTGAACTTGCTCATGATCAAACATTTTTGGATTTTCTCAATTTGCTTCAATTTTGAGATAGGAGTGCTGCTAGCCCACAATTCACATCCAAATAGCATCACTGGTCAAACTAGGAGTCCAAAAAGCACTTTAATCGTTTTCCAATCCCATAACTCTGCTTCTTTGCATCTGTTTTGAAGAGCATACAATGCTTTCCACCCTCCTAAGATTCTCTTCTTTCTGCAGTCCTCCCAATTAAGTTTGTTGTTGAAATCGATCTCGAGGTATTTGTACTCATCTACTTCTTCAAGGGTGTTGCCTTCAAAGAAGAACTTATGCTGACTTTGCTTCTTTTTATTAGAGAAAATCATTATCTTGGTCTTTCTAATATTGACTTGCATCCCCACTGCTCTACAAAAATTCTCAACGGCATATAGGTGCATCTGCAATCCATGGGCCGATTTAGAAATCAAAACAAGATCATCGGCATATAAAAGAAGCTTTATCACAAACTCCCCCAACCGAACACCATCCCCACCTTGTAAATTTAGCCACTCTTCCAGTTTATCAATATATAAACCAAAAAGAGTAGGGGATAGAGGACAACCTTGCTTGACTCCAATGCCACTTCTAAAGCTTTCTGAAATACCTGCAGAGGTTCTAATTTTGACTTTCACCTCTTCATAAAGTCTATGGACAACATCTCTATAATGCAAAGGAATTTCAAGTTCTTCCATTCTACGCCACAACTTATCTCTAGGGACTTTGTCAAATGCCTTTTTGAAGTCAACGAAATAGAAAAATACTTCTTCTTTATCCCCCCAAACCTTCTCAATAATGTGTCTCAACGTGATGCCGTGATCTGTTGTAGAATGCTTCGGCCTAAAACTCGCTTGTCCTTTTTCCCTCTTTTCATTCACTTCTGCCCACTTACTGATTCTATTTTCTACCATGCTGCCGAAATTTTTTGCAAACAAAGGGTTGATCATAATGGTTCTATAATTGGATGGATTATTAATGTCTCCACTTTTAAAAAGGGGTATTGCTAGGCTAGTTGTCGAGTCTCTTCGGAATCCTTGTTGAAAGATGTTGTTGAATATTTCCATGATGTGCGGTGCAAGAGTGTTCCTTCCCCATTTTAGATACTCTGCTTCAATTTCAACCAAGTCTTCTGACTTTCCTATTTTCAGCTTTTTAATTCCAATCTCCACCTCCTATAGTTGTGTTGAGCCCCGGGGGAGGCTCAACCTTTGATTCTTTCTCATAGATTTGTCTTGCATATTCAAACCATTGATTAGCTGTAATATTATTTTCAATTTGCTTCTTCCTTGGTTGAAGTTCCTACCAGAAAAGTTTTGGGTTATTCTTGCCTAGATATATTAACTCTTCTCGTCTTGTTTGCACGAACTCATCTTTTTTCCTTTTTAGTATCTACTTATATAACTTCTCCTTGCCTGTCTTTTTCAAGGTTCTCCTTGCGGTTTTGCATTCTTCATCAAACCAAGCATTTACAGGAAAAAAAATTGATTCCGATTTCCTATTTTTTTCTCTTTTGCACTTCTCAAGTGCCCTTTGAATTATATTTGTTAACTCATGACTTTTAAAGCTTTGAAAACCCGTTTTCTCTTTCTGAATTAATCTCTCCAACATGTCTTGAAGATAGTACAATTTTCTTGTGTTAGAAAAATTTTGCCCCTTGGTAGTGGTTACTGAGAGCATTGGGTTTTTCTCTTATGCTATCTTTCTTCTACCCAAGATAACTTCATATAAATTGGGTTATGGTCTAATTTTAAGTCCCAATTATGCTCTCCAATCTTAACTGCATCTATCTTTTCTATCAAGTTTTGTGAACAAATCACATAATCAACGACACTTGCCCCATTGTATGTGTTGCAAGTGAAGTTCCGAGAACTTTTCCATCTGTCTAGACCATTGCAAATAATTAAGTTGAAAGCCCCACACAATGTAAGCAATTCCTCTCCAAAATGGTTGCTAACTTTGTTATCTTCTGAGCATCTCACACATTGGGGATTCTCCTCTTCAGTGAGCCAAATAGAATTATGATCCTCTTTGCAACAAAGAATACTAGCTTGCTGATTTTTTGTTCTATCATTAAAATCGCCCACTAGAAGCACTTCTCCTTGCTGATAGTACGCAACAATATCTTGCTTTAAAGCTGCATACAGATTCTTGCTGTCTGTCCCCTTATTTTTGTAAGTTTTTGAGACTTGAGGGGCAAAATAGCATGCTGCAATTCTTATGTGATTCTCATTCTCTGATATTTTGAACCATAAATATTGTTTTTTTTCATCTTCTTTCATCAACTGAATGTGACGACCTTCCTTTTCTTTCATTAAAACCGGTATTCCCACATACCCTTTTCCATTTTCTGCTACCTTGTTCCAAGCTGCTAACTTCAAATAACCATCAAACACAAGAGTTTTGAAACCATCATGTTCATGAGTTTCCGTGAGACAGATTATGTCACTACCTTCCGCCATAGGCCCTAATCCAGGTCCCCTCCTCCAAGGATAACCTATGATAATTCTAGCAAACTAAACTTAGGTAGACCTGGGTAGGATTTGACTGCTACGCAGTTTGACCCATAAGACTCAACCTTGAGTCTTTGCCCCTTTCCATCCATGTTGTTTTTGTTTTTTTCCTCCCTATTATCGAATTCTTTGTTTTTTCTTTACTATCAACTTGTTGCCTTGTTTTGTCCCGAGTCCCAAACACTGCAATAACTGCTTTACCATTGTACAACCATGCCCTTTTTCCTTCATTTCTTGCTACCTTAATTTTCTTCACTTCTTCCCTTCTCTCCTCTTGTTGTTTGATGGTTAAATATTCACTAGGAAGAAGTGTGAGCCTTTCAAGAGTTTCTTTTTTCTCAAAAGATGGTGCTTGTTATGCACGGTTGCCATGGTGACTGTTATGGGGCGAGGTCTATCTTCACATATCTTCCCCACCCTCCTTGCTTGGAAAATTTCCCCTTTCCAATGTAGTTTCTCTTTCAAAAAGTCCCTTGCCAAATTGAGAGTACTTTCATTCATCCCATAATCTCTTATTCCCTTAATAATAAAGTTTGTTTCCCTGTCTTTTTTTTCTTTGTGTTCTCTTTTTTGTGCTCTACAAGCACCTGCATCTTTTTCTTCCCCTGTCCTTATGTAACCATTAGCGTCTTCAACTCTATATTTGATTTCTTTTGGATTGCCATCCATATTGTTCTTTTTTGTCTTCTCTTTTGAAAGATTTGTTGGTTGAGATACTTGAGTATCTACCTGAGTTTCTTTAGAAATTATCACATCCTTGTATGCTGCCCTTGATCTTGTCATGGTTTGCCACGATGTCTTCATGTTTTTCCATTCTTGTTTTCCTGTCTCTAGAGCCTCTTGTAACATTGCTACTTGTTCTTTTAAAATTATATTACCTTCCATTAAACACCGATTTGCAAATGTGATCTTTGAAATTTTGTGGTCCCTTTCCTGTTCTTTGGCTTCCAAATCTCCAGCCTTGTCCTGACCCTCATCAATTCTTCAACATAGAGATCTGATGACCAAATGAGAGGTGTGTATGTGAGACTGTAAATGGTTGACTCTTTTTTATTTTTGCTGTCCTTATTTATTTTCTTTCTTTGGCCATGTTTTCTTTTTCTTTGTCTTTGTCCTTGTTTTTATTTGAGGCGGGCAAGCCTACACCTTAAAATGCCCCGATATTGCTTTGCATTTACCTAAATCCACTTCCCTGTTTTGTATGTTGAAACAATTTTGACTTGACCTAAATGGTTGGTTTCCACATAACCGGATATTTCCTTGCCATTTTCAACATTTTCTACTAATTTTCTTTCCATTTTAAAATGAGAAAATGCTCAAGTCTATATGCCTATAATTAAGCGTTAGCCGACTGTCTGAGGGAAATTTTGTCAAACAGTTGACATGCAATTTAGCCTGCTTATATGCTTAGACTAATAAGAAAGATTTGGTTATGTAAAATATCTGTTTGGACGTCTCGCTGTCTCTTCTCTGCGTGTTGCAAATTTCTTCTCTTCAACTGTGTTTGTCTCTACAAAACACATATATGGACGTCTCGCTGTCTCTTCTCTGCGTGTTGCAAATTTCTTCCCTTCAACTGTGTTTGTCTCTTCACATGCAGAATACATTTCAAAAAAAAATAATAATGCAACTTGATAGCATGCGAAGGACTCCCTTACTATGACACCAGCGCAATGAGAAATCCCCCGATAATGCCCCGACACCGAGCACTCGCCTTACCAAAAAGGCGTATAGAAAGCTTTGTCACGTTTGAAGCGCCTTACCAACATTGACAGATAGATTTTCAACTAATCCACGCAGATAAAGTGAGTCGCTAAGCTCTGGAAAGACTCTAAACGACCTCAGACGCTGTATTCTGCCTCGGACTTTGGTATTCTGCCTTGGACGCTATATTCTGCTATATTAAGCATATATGTCTCTTTGTGGCTCTTCCGTTGGCTTTCGACTAGTGCGTTTAGAATAAAGTTGATTTTCATATTTGTTTATTAATTGATGTCAGATTGTTTGATTGGCGTTCGAGATGCACGCCCCCATTTTGTCCGCAAGAAATATGGATAGAAATTATATAAAAAAACGATGCGCAAGAAATAAAAATAAGAGAGAGATGAAGTTCTAGTAAATATTTCTTTAGTGTGGAATACAACCTTTACCATTTTTAATTTTCAGTTATAAGTACACATTACTGCTCTCAAATTATTATTTAGCCACACAATAAAACTATAATCCATCTTTACGGAATATGCGGATAATTTTTCTCTGGATTAAAAAATTATGAATATTTTTTTAGTTTAAAAGTGGGATTGAAGTGATAAAAAAATATTTGTGCTTGAATTATTTTAAAATATCTATCTTAATTTTGAATTTATTAAGTCTGGAGAAAGATCAAATCTAGGTTTGCATCTTGAGAGATTTCATCACTCTAGGGGCTTGATAGATAGGAGGTTACGATGGATCTAGGCATACAAAAATTGTTGAACATATAATCATTTTGATCATTTTAGCCTGGAGAAAGATCAAATCTAGGTTTGCATCTTGAGAGATTTCATCACTCTAGGGGCTTGATAGATAGGAGGTTAAGATGGATCTAGGCATACAAAAATTGTTGAACATATAATCATTTTGATCATTTTAAATATGCTAAATATTTCTAAGATTAATTTGGTCAATTTAACTTTAACTTTGCTTAGTTACCTCAGTTTTTTGATATGAGAGAGATTCTTAATAACTTGAATAATGAAAAATGATGAAATAAAATTTTTAAGTGAAAACTGACAATGTAATAATGTTGAATGATAGAAAATGTGAATAATAAGAATATAGTGAATTACAAACAATCTTCATTGCAATCAATATCAAACTATTTTCTTCTATTATTCTTATTGTCACACATGTTACTTATTCATGGAAAATAGAATTAGTAAGAATATATCCAATTACAAATAGTTTACAGTTGAAGGAGAAGACATTTAGGGTAAGTGAACATTTTATTTATGATGAAAATTGAATATTGTATTTATGGTTGAATTACTATAAGAAATAAGTCAATTCAAGTCATGAGGCAAAGACAATGAGGGAGACAAAGAGAGATATATATATATATATATGGAGAGAGAAGGGGAAGAGCGAGAGAGGGAGTGGAAAAGGGAGAGAGAGAGAGATGGATAGATATGGAGAGGGGTCTTAGCGAGAGAGAGAAGGGGAAGAGAGAAAGTGAGTGGAAAAAGGAGGGAGGGAGAGAGAGGTAGATAGATATGGAGAGAGAGTGTGTATGTTTGGAGGGTGAGATAGAGAGATAAAGAAGGAGAGACAATGGATGATAGAGATATAGATGGAAGGGGCTGATATATGCTTACACTGAAATCAATGCACACTATTAATCTAATTACTTTGAAATTAATGTACATCATACATCTAGTTGCATCACATCAGAAATCAACATCTATTAATCTAATTACTTTGAAATTAATGTACATCATACATCTAGTTGCATCAAATCAGAAATCAACATCTGCACTGAAATCAATGCATGTAGTAAACAATCAAATAAGATTAGAAATCAACATCTACACTAAAATTAATGCATCTATAACAAACAATCAAATAGGATTAGGAATCAACATCTACACTAAAATCAAAATCAATGCATCTAGCGCAAGAAATAAAATAGGATCGGAAATTAATATCTACACTGAAACCAATGCATCAAGTGCAAGCAATCAAATAGGAGTAGAAATCAACATCTACACTGAAATCAATGCTTATAGTGTAAGGTATTAAATATGGTTAGAAATTGACATCTACACTAAAGTCAATGCATCTAGTGCAAGAGAGCATATAGGGTTATAAATCAATATCTACACTAAAACCAATGCATTGAGTTCAATCAATCAAATAAGAGTAGAAATCAACATCTACACTGAAATCGACATTGTTTAAGTAATTCATCCATTATTGACTATTGATTATTAAATGAGATAATGAATAAGTCGGATGAAGGTGCAGTTATAGATTCTAAAAAATTTCCCCTCCCTAGATGATAATGATTACGTGTACATGATGGTGGTCAGTGTAGCGAGGAAGAAAAAAATTATTCTTTGTAGAGGATTATGATTACATGATGGTGGGCGATGTAGTGAGGAAGGGAAACTTTCCCCTCTGCAGAAGATTACGATTACATGTACATGATGACGGGTGGTGGAAAAATGGCTTAAAACTATAACAGAGTGGAGCATGGCACACAAGTGTCAAATGTACCAATGAGTTTGGAAAAAACACTGGCTTAAAACTATAACAAAGTGGAGCATGGCACACAAGTATCAAATGTACCGATGAGTTTGGAAAAAACACTAGCCCAAGATCCAATTGTAGATATGTAATGATTAAAAACAAAAAGAGTGTAGCCAATCAAAATAATATTAAATAAATAATAAAATTCAATTTGTAATATTAAACTATAGATAATCTGTAAATTTATTTTCAATCCAATACAAATAATAGCCAATAAAACCAAAAACTAAATTAGTAATATCATATATACACCAAATATAATAATAGAAATAAATAAATAATATAATTTAATTTAATTTAAAATAATTCAAACTTAAATCCTTATATCAGTGTCACCTTCACCTTCCCCTTATTAGAAAAAAATATCCATGGGAAAGAAAAATATTTTATCCTTATAATAAGGGGAAAAAATAAATTAAAACGAAAATATTTTAGTATGTAACTAAATTTTATAATTATTTGAAATAAGTAATGTTTGATTGTTCTATATCGATAAATGAATTTGAATATTGTTTGACATAATAAAAAAAAAATGGTGAAGGTTATATTCCACCCTAAAGAAATTACTAACTTTCAATGCATACATCTTTACCCTTTTATTTTTGGCACATCATTCTCCTTGTATGGTTATCCCAATTTCTCGCCTACAAACTCGTGCGTGCATCTCGAACGCCAATCAAACAATTTTGCATTGGCCAATCATTAATGAACAACTTGACAGTGAACAACTTGACAGTCAACTTTATTCTAGCTCATTAAAATAGTTCTCTATCACACTCAGAAGTGATGCACAATTTTACATTGCTATCTATTCTGGTTTAGTTTTAAGCATTTTTGGAGAGTCATCACTGTCTATAAGAATTTTTAACCAATAGAATTGCATTTGAAATTTTGTTAATTTGCCAAAGTTGCTACAAATATTTAATATAACAGAGAATGCCCAACCCTCAGACTTATTCTTTATCTTTAATAATTTTTAATAATTTTAAAGATATACTTAATCCTTTGCCCGCCCGACGTTTTATTCTTTGCCTCTGCAAGTTAACAACCATGAAGAAATATTTTTGTTACTATAAATTGTAATGAAATCATACCTCTTAATATGAGAACATTTAATTTTCTTCTCTGTATTCAGTGCCTTCTTTTGGTCCGGTCAAAAGCCATGATCAAAAAAATAAAAAAAGTATTATTGCTCCACTCAGTCAGCACATAGACGATGTGATTCGCTTGGATGGAAACAGTAAGCTTTTCAAACATGTTGAATTACTTCGAATGAAGAGGCTTTTACAGGATATAGACAATCAATTCCAAGATCAGGAAAGCAGGTTACCAGAAACCATGAAAGATTGGTCGCAAAGGATTCCAGACGCAGTTGAAGAGGCGAGACAATTGTTTGATAGATGGCAAAGGAAACAACTGTGTCTTGATTGCATCCTTTCCCGGCCAAAACTCTCTTAGCAAATAAAAAAACAGATGACAAGTTTTGATAAGCTATTTCACCAACTTCAAGTAGCCTTTTCAATGTTTTGCAATTCTGAACAAATTATGGTGTCTCCTCGGCACATGAGCAACAATACTTGTTAAGAACGAGACTGTTGAAATATGACAACAAAAGTAATTAATGTAATTTTGGGCAAAATTTAGTTATTGTTGTATAACAAAGTAACAAAGTAGCTCATATTAATTGGGATGGTCCAAAAAGCTTGTAACTATGGAGAATCATTCTTGATTAATAAGAGTTTTTAATCCCTTGCCGTGTGGAAGTTCCCTTGACACTCTGTCCAAGTTTTACCTCTTTTACCTTTGTGTGTTTACTTGTGGGGGTTTATTTTCAGTTTCTATTCCGTTTCTCTATCATTCTTTCTTGTTTAATCTATCCCCGAACTTAATAAGTGCTATCATAACAAGGAGAAGTAGGGAGTCTTGGCTTGTGTGGTTATTGAAGTCATTAAGGAAGAGTGCAATATGGTTGATAGACTGTGCGACTATCTGGGCCCTGAAGGCATCGTTTACTAGTGGAATTTGCGCAGCGTTTAAAAAAAATTTAACGCTAAAAGTCGTCGGTGCTGTAGATGTCCGCCGTCGAGGGAATGATCAGTAATCAATTGACCTAGGTTTTATTTTAATAGCACGTTCATCGAAGCTTCCCTATCGTGGAAGTGGTCTCTGGTAAGGGTCACGTCTGGTCAGGTCAATAGCTTGCAACCTAATAGGTAAAGCCTAGGATAGCTGCTACTTGAAATATCACTCTCGCTTGCCTGGATTATTAGGTGGGGGGATTACACTGGCCCCTGATTGAATTTGGTCGATGGGAACTGCTGGGACAACATCAGTCTTATAAGACTACAGGGAGCCGTGTTACAGAGGAGATACATAGTGGGTCAGCAGATTACAACTGCAAAATAAGCGTCAGTGTGGAAATACAGGTGTGGTGTGGACGTAGACCAGAAAGAAATAGGAGCATTTGAAAAGATTTTCCAAGAAAGAAACATACTAGGTAGAAGAAAACCGGCGAGAGAGCTTTCAATAAGTTAACAGCAGCACCCACTGAATAAAGGTAATGGCGGATAGACACGACCCATCCTTATATATCCTTACTTTATTTATTACATTCTTCCAAGGAAGCCTTCTGTTGAAAATTACTTTCAACTGTTTAAGTACTGTAAGCCACTTGTTAAAATTGTTTGAAGGGCTTTGGCAAAGAGCCGCCTTCTATTTCCAGTGATCAGTCAAGAATCGGAGGGTGAAAAAAACCCGCAGTCCTTTGAATTTTGAAAGAATAGAGGATTTCCTTTTATACACAAGGCAGAGTTTATTTGTTTATGCCCGGGAGAGTTTAAAATCTGAAGGACAGTGGTCCCCAGACCACGTGGCGATGTATGATTCGATCGGGTTTTCAGTTGGCAAGTTCATGCAGTGGAGAATCCAGACCCGAAATTGTTTAGGGTGGATTTGATTGAGAAATCACGTCACAGTCTTCCCTCCATACGCCAAGCCCAAATCAGACTTGAATTTTTATAAGGCACGTTTTATTGAGTTTTCGCGTCACAAATTTGGCCGACGTCAGCATCCAAATTTGTAACGCGAAATCTATCATTGCATTTTGGCTTTATCAGTTTCAAGTCTGGCGGATAATTTACAAAGGGTTCGTTTGCAAAGGTTTGATATTTGTTTTTTGAATATCGCGCAAAGAAAGTTGAAGGTTTATGTTATATACGTTTTATTACATATGTTATATATGTTTTAACATATGTTTTATAAACAAAGCGCAGTGTAAAAGGTTGTTAACCTTTGGTCTAAAATGACATACGTGACTTATGATGTGGGGCTCGAAAGTCTTTTAATAGACTTTAGTTTTAGTTTTAAAAGTTTTAATTTTGCTTTTATTTTAGTTTTATTTTTAATATATATAGTTTTTTTTATGACATGTGATGCGATACATATAAAACAAAAAGGGCTCAATGACATTGTAATGTGTTTTTTTTATATAGCATAGCAGTGCGTTTTATTTTAAACAGACAGAGAGTAATTTAGTGCAACAATAGAGTGCATATTTTGAATACACAATAGTGTATGTTTTAGAAGACAGAGTGTTGTTTTGTGAATGACAGAGTGATAGTTTTACACTGCGTTTGCAGCAGTCAAACTATTTTTGTAATCCCTCTCAGTGAGGAAGAATTTGTAACAATTTTTTTAAGGAATAGAAGTTTGTTTTCAAGTGGAAACTCTGTCTCGTGTGAGTGAAATTTTATTTTCTCTGTGTTAAAAGAGGAGAGTATTACTCTCTCCATTGTTGTTATGGAATTTTCAAATATTCCAACATGGTATCAGAGCTAGTCCAGGCTCTTTGAAGATCAAAGAAGCTAAATGAAGGAGTTCTTTGTTGCAGCAGCTTCTCTAGCAGTGTGAAGACTCAGTCAAAAAGAATTCAAGGTATTTCTCTATACAGTTTATTGTGTTACTGTTGCAGAACAGTGAGCTATTTTAAATACACAGACAAGTGTTTTTAAAGCATAGTTAAGAGTGAAAAATAGCTGGAGCCAGCACTAGCATGGGTATTGGAAATACCCAGCTCCCACAATTTAATGGGAAAAATTATGAATACTGGTCAATAACTATGAGAGCATTATTTTCTTCCCAAGACTTATGGGAACTTGTAGAGGATGGCTTTGAAGAGCCAGAAGATGAAGAAGAGTTTGATGATTTAACTCAGGTAGAGAAGGAACTACTGAAGGGCAATAAGAAGAAGGATTCAAGAGCCCTCTAATTTTTGTATCAAGCAGTCCATGAGAGTGTGTTTCCTAGGATAGCAGCAGCCAAGAGATCCAAAGAAGCATGGTAGGCTCTCAAGACAACCTATCAAGGCATGGAAAAAGTGAAGACAACAAAACTTCAGTTGCTGAGGAGAGACTTTGAGACTCTCTGCATGACAGAGTCAGATAACATTCACTCATTCTTCACACATGTGATTGGAATGGTCACACAGATAAGGTCTCATGGAGAGACTATTGAAGAGAAGAGGATTGTGGAAAAACTCTTGAGGAGTATAACCTCAAGATTCGATGTGATTGTCACCACCATAGAGGAGACTAAGGATCTCACAAATTTTTTAGTGGATGAAATACATGCATCACTAATGACCCATGAGCATAGATTGGGTAGGAGTGAAAACTCATCTTTGGAACATGCCTTTAAGACCCAGATGTCTTTCGGAAGAGGAAGAGGGCAAGGCAGAGGAAACAAGAGAGGAAGAGGCAGAAGCCAAAATAGAGGTGGAAGGAACAGTCCAGCAAATGCTCAAGGAAGAGGCAGCAATTCAAATCAACATCAAGGCCAAGGCAGCAGCCAACAAAGTGGCCAGCAACATGCACAAGGACAAAGGTATGATAAATCCAATGTCTAATGTCACTATTGTAAAAAATATGGTCATTATGCTAATGAATGTAGAAAGAAGAAGCATCATATGGGAAATAGAACAAATGAAAATTTTACTAGGGAAAATCTCATCCAAGACAATTTATTTTTAGCTTGTAATATGGCTGAAGAAAAGAATGAAGACTTATGGTTTCTAGACTCCGGTTGTAGTAATCATATGACAGGAAACATAGCAATGTTTTCTATGTTAGATGAGAGTGTGAAGTCACAAGTCACACTAGGAGCTGATAGCAAAGTTTCTGTTATGGGAAAAGGAGATGTAAATGTTTTAACAAGGAAAGGTGCAAAGAAATCCATAGTAGATGTTTATTATGTTCCAGGAATGAAGTGTAACCTCTTAAGTATTGGACAACTTGTTCAAAAGGGGTACAATGTATTTTTTGAGGATGATTTTTGTACCATCATGGAAAAACCACCCAACAAACAATGTATTGCTGAAGTGAAGATGACAAGGAACATGATGTTCCCTCTCAGAATGAGAGCAGACTTGGAGAATGAAGAAGAGATAGCAGCAGTGACACAAGAGGCTATCCAAAGTGAACCAAAAGATGAAAATTGGTTGTGGCACTTGAGCTTTCGACATCTCAACTTTTGGAGGTCTTAACTTGTTGAATAGAAAAGGAATGGTAAGAGGTTTACCATTGATAGAGAAACCGAACAGCCTTTGTGAAGGTTGTATCTTGGGGAAACAACACAGAGAAAGTTTTCCTTCTGGGAAAAGCATAAGGGCGAAAGCACCCTTAGAGATTGTCCACTCAGATTTGTGTGGACCGATGCAAACTCCATCACTTGCTGGCAGCGACTATATGTTAACATTCATAGATTATTTTACAAGAAAAACTTGGGTTTACTTTTTGAAAAACAAAAGTGAAGTGTTTGAAAGATTTTTCAATTTCAAAGCACTTGTGGAAAAGCAAAGTGGGCTGCACATCAAAGTCCTAAGGACTGATAGAGGAGGTGAGTATATCTCTAAAGATTTTCTACGTTTTTGTAGAGAAAATGGTATACATAAGTAGTTTACAACTAGATATACTCCGTAACAAAATGGAGTAGCCGAAAGGAAGAATAGAACCATAATGGACATGTTAAGGAGTATGTTAAAGGCAAAGAATTTTCCTAATGATTATTGGGCTGAAGCTGTACATTTTGCAGCGTACATTTTGAATAGGTGCCCTAAAAAAGAAGTTATGAACAAAGTGCCGGAAGAGTCATAGAGTGACACAAAGCAAGGTGTCACACACATGAAAGTTTTTGGATGTGTGGCTTATGCACACATACCGGATCAACTAAGGAAGAAGTTGGACAGCAAGGGAGAGAAATGTATTTTCATTGGATACAGTGAGGAATCCAAGGCTTACAGGTTATACAACCCATCCACCAAGAAGTTTATTGTGAGCAAAGACGTTCAGTTTATTGAAGAGGAAGCTTGGGATGGAAGCATAGAGAAAATAGTGAATGTTAAACACTGTTTAACTCATGATGAAAATGATGATGAGTTGGCTGAAATACATCCCCAAACAGCAGCACCAACACAAGGTCAGCAAGGCACACCCTTGAGGAGAAATGAAAGTGCTTCTCCAAGCACACCACAAGGAGGAAATTCAAGTGTTTCTTCAAGCACTTGTACACCTAATGAAAGAGGTAAGAAGTTTAGAAATTTGAATGAAATTTATGAACAAGAGGTAGAAAATGAAGGCATCAATTCTTTGTTTGCTTTATATTGTCATGTTGATGATTCTGTTCATTTCGAGGAAGCTATTAAGGATAAGAAATGGATAGAAGCTATGGATGAGAAGATTAATACCATAGAAAGAAACAAGAGATGAGATTTGGTTGAACTCCCAAAAGGTAAAGATGTCATTGGAGTTAAATGGGTCTACAAGACCAAGAGTAATGCTGAAGGCAAAATAGAGAGACACAAGGCCAGACTTGTTGTCAAAGGTTATAATTAGAAGCATGGGATAGATTATGAGGAAACTTTCACACCGGTTGCCATAATGGAAATCGTGAGAGCAGTGTTGTCCATAGCAGCACAAAACAAGTGTAAAGTTTACCAAATGGACGTGAAGTCAGCATTCCTAAATGGAATGTTAATGGAAGAGGTTTACATTGAACAACCTCTCGGCTACGAAAAGAAAGGCCAAGAGCACAAAGTGTGCAAGTTGAAGAAAGCTCTTTATGGGCTGAAGCAAGCACCAAGAGCGTGGTACAGTAAAATAGACTCCTATCTACTAGAAAATGGATTTGAAAAGTGTGAGGGAGAACTCACCCTCTACATCAAAGAAAAAGATGGTAAAATGTTGATTGTGGTTTTATATGTTGATGATGTTATTTTCACAGGTAATGATGATTACCTTATTGAAAATTTTAAAACAATCATGAAAGAAGAATTTGAAATGACTGACATGGGTTTGTTGAAATACTTCTTAGGAATAGAATTAGAACAAGATAAAAATGGGATTTTATCTCACAGGCAAAATATGTTAATAAAGTGCTTGAAAGATTTAATATGCAGGAGAGCAAAACATCAATCACTCCCACAGTGATGGGATTAAAACTTAGCAGAGAGGACAACAACAAGGATTTTGATCCTAGCTTGTACAAAAGCATAGTTGGTAGCCTCATGTATTTGACTGCAACTAGGTGCCACATAATGCATGCTGTTAGTTTGATTTCTAGATTCATGGAGAAGCCAAAGGATGCACATTGGCAGGCAGCGAAGAGAATTCTGAGGTATGTTAAAGGTGCTAAAAGGTTTGGTATTTTATATACTGCTTCAGAATGTTCAGATTTAGTTGGATACGCTGACAGTGATTGGGTTGGAAGTGTAGATGATCGGAAGAGCACTTCCGGTTATGTTTTTCACATGGGTTCAGGAGCCATTTCATGGGCTTCTAAAAAACATCCCATTGTAGCGTTGTCTACAGCAAAGGCGGAATATGTGGAAGCTACAACAGTAGCATGTCAAGCAATTTGGATGAGGAGGATGCTCAGAAGTTTGTGCCAAGAGCGAACAAAAGGAACTGTGATTTTTTGTGACAATAGCTCAGCTATTGCATTATCGAAGAATTCTGTGTTTCACAAGAGGACGAAACACATTGACACAAAATTTCATTACATCAGGGAATTGGTAAACAATGGAGAAATTGTTTTGGAACACTGCAGAACTCAGGAGCAGTTTACAGACATTCTGACCAAGCCATTGGGACAGAAGAGTTTTAAGTTTTTGAGGAAATGCCTGGGTATGACTGATAACCTAGCAGCTGAAAGTAAGGGGGAGTGTTGAAAATTACTTTCAACTATTCAAGTACTGTAAGCCGCTTTTTAAGATTGTTTGAAGGGCTTTGGCAAAGAGCCGCCTTCTATTTCCAGTGATCAGTCAAGAATCGGAGTGTGAAAAAAACCTGCAGTACTTTGAATTTTGAAAGAATAGAGGATTTCCTTTTATACACAAGACAAAGTTTATTTGTTTATGCGCGGGAGAGTTTAAAATTTGAAGGATAGTGGTCCCCAGACCACGTGGTGATGTATGATTCGATCAGGTTTTCAGTTGACAAGTTCGTGCAGTGGAAAATCCGGACCCAAAATTGTTTAGGGCGGATTTGATTGAGAAATCGCGTCACAGTCTTCCCTCCGTACGCCAAGCCCAAATCGGACTCGAATTTTTATAAGGCACATTTTATTGAGTTTTCGCGTCACAAATTTGGATGCTGACACAAATTTGGCCGACGTCAGCATCCAAATTTGTAACGCGAAATCTATCATTGCATTTTGGCTTTATCAGTTTCAAGTCCGGCGGATAATTTATAAAGGGTTCATTTGCAAAGGTTTGATATTTGTTTTTTGAATATCGAGAGAATAAAGTTGAAGGTTTATGTTATATACATTTTATTACATATGTTATATATGTTTTAAAATATGTTTTATAAACAAAGCGCAGTGTAAAAGGTTGTTAACCTTTGGTCTAAAATGACATACGTGACTTATGATGTGGGGCCCGAAAGTCTTTTAATAGACTTTAGTTTTAGTTTTAAAAGTTTTAATTTTGTTTTAATTTTAGTTTTATTTTTAATATATATATATATATATATATATATATATATATATATATATATATATATATATATATATATATATATATATATATATATATATATATATTTTATGACATGTGTTGCGACACATATAAAACAAAAAGGGCTCAATGACATTGTAATGTTTTTTTTTTAATATAGCACAACAATGCGTTTTATTTTAAACATACAGAGAGTAATTTAGTGCAACAACAGAGTGCATATTTTGAATACACAACAATGTATGTTTTAGAAGACAAAGTGTTGTTTTGTGAATGACAAAGTGATAGTTTTTCACTGCGTTTGCAGCAGTCAAACTATTTTTGTAATCCCTCTCAGTGAGGAAGAATTTGTAACAGTTTTTTTAAGGAATAGAAGTTTGTTTTCAAGTGGAAACTCTGTCTCCTATGAGTGAATTTTAATTTCTCTGTGTTAAAAGAGGAGAGTATTACTCTCTCCATTGTTGTTTTGGAATTTTTAAATATTTCAACACCTTCATCTCCACTTCACTGCCTTCTCCTTGCTGCTTTATTTGTTTTAAGAATAGCAATATCAATTTCTTTGTACTACCAATTATTCTCCTTGCATGGTGATCACTGATTAAAGATAGCTTAGCCTTGTCTTTGTGTGCACTTATGGTGAATTTTTGCTGTAGAATCAAAGGAACAACCTTGTTCTCTATTATCCGAGCCATGACCCTGGAGAAAGGGAGCTGCCAGCTGCCACAAAAATCTATTTACAAGCCACTGAAGTTGTGACCGCCATTTTTTCTTTGGAATTGGAATCGCAACCCTTTGAACTACAATTTTCGCAAGCAAGTACAAATCAAATTCTTTGTGATTCTTTGTGAACACCAAAGCAATGCCACTGCTTGAGGAAGTGGATGCAAGCTAGTGAGAATCGTTTTGCAGAGATCAAACGCTGTTGTCGAATGAGCTTGAAGTCTGAACCTTTCTTGCTTCAAAGTTAAAGCGAGTGCAGTTTTGCTGCTGTCGGCTGCAAGTCAGGCAATTCTTTGAGAATATTACAGTTATTAGAAATATTTAAAGAAAAACATAATTTTTATTGTGAAGAATTAAAGAGGGTTTCTATTAAAAAATGGAGTTTTTCTATTCGAATAATTTTTTAAAGAAAACAAAGTTTTTTTTTTTAGAAATTTCTAGAGGAAATTCTAAAAATGGAATAGGGTTTGAAGAAAATTCTAGATTTTTTTTTTTTTTTCTCTTTCAACAATCTCAGAAATTTTGTGAGTATTTGTTTAAAAGAAATTGATTGAAAGCAGAAAGAGAAATCCTAGGGAAACCTAAAGTTTTTTAAAGAAACCTTAGTTGCAGGAAAGAAACCCTAGAAACAAGATTTTTTAGGATGAAACAACAAAAATGATGAATGCAAAGTTCGAGGTGGAGAAGTTCACCAGGAAGAACAATTTCGCATTGTGGAAACTGAGAGTTAGGGACTTTCTGGTGCAACAAGGGTTGCACAAAGCGTTAGACGGGGTGAAGAAACAACCTGCAAGCATGACAGATTTAGACTGGGAGGATTTGGATGCCTGAGATCTCAGTACCATTAGGTTATGCTTGGAAAATGGATTTCTCTTTAACATTGTTGAAGAGAAAACAACTGAAGGTTTGTGGGAAAAACTGGAAACTTTGTATATGACCAAATCATTGACCAATAGAAGTTATTTGAAAAGATAAGTGTACAGTTTTCGGATGAAGGGGGGTACAAAAGTTGCAGAACATTTAAATGTTTTTAATACAATTATTTGCGAGTTGTGAGATATGGAAGTTAAAATTCAGGAAGAAGACAAGGCTATAACCTTGTTGTGTTCTCTTCTGGAGTTATGGGACCACTTCGTAACTTCAATCAGTTTGAGCACTGCTGATTCTTTGAAATTTGAATCAGTTGTGGGAGCTCTGTTATCTAAAGAAGTACGAAGGAAATCTAGTATTGAAACATCTACATTAGAAGCGATGGTAGCCAGAGGCCGGTCAAAGGAAAGAGGGGATAAAGGAAGGGTTTCTTCCATATCAAAATCAAATGGCAAGAAGTGTAAAGCCAAGGGCTGGTACTGCAAAAAAATTGGACATCTCAAGAAATACTGGTGGAAACAAAAGGAGTCCGAAAACTAGAATAAGGAAGAAAATCAGGTTGATTCAGGTATGATTGATGAAGTTTTATCTGCTGAAGCTTTACCTGTTTGTAATGTCTCTTAGAATTTTGAAAATTGGTTGTTAGACTCTGGTGCTTCTCATCACATGAGTTCGCACAAAACTTGGTTTACTTCATATGAAGTTGTAAATGGTAGTTCTGTGTTTATGGGAAATAATGCATCTTGTTAGATTGTTGGGGGCGGAAATGTAAAAATCAAAATGTATGATGGTACAGTTAGAACATTAGCTGATGTTAGGCATGTGCCTGAATTAAGGAAAAAAATGATTTCTTTGGGATTTTTGGACTTAGATGGTTATAAGTTTATAGGTCAGAATGGAGTGCTAAAAGTATCAAAAGGTGCCCTGGTTGTTATGAAGGCAGAAGAGGTCAGAAATATTTACAGAATCAAAGGAAGTACTCAAGTTGGTGAGGTAGCGATTGTATCGGAAAAAGTAGAAGAAGGTTCTCACCTATGGCATCAACGGTTGGGTCACATAAGTGAGAAAGGGCTTCAGGTATTGATGAGCTGCAAGTTGCTTCCTGATTTGAAATCATTGAAGTTGGATTTTTGTAAAAATTGTGTGTATGGAAAAAAATGTAAACAAAGATTTAAATCTGGAAGTCATAATAGTAAAGAAATTTTGGACTATATCCATTTTGATCTTTGGGGACAATCTCCTACTGTGTCTTATGGAGGTGCATTATATTTCTTAACATTTATTGATGATTTCTCCTGAAAATTTTGGGTATATATGTTGAAAAATAAAGCTGATGTATTTAATGTTTTTAAACAATTTAAAGCTATGGTGGAAAAGAAAACAGACAGATAATTAAAATTTTTAAGAACTGAAAATGGCAGTGAATTTACTTCTTTAGAATTTGAACAATACTGTAAGGATGAAGGGATTGTTAGACATAAAATTGATGTTTATACTCCTCATAAAAATGGCATTGTTTAACGTATGAATCAGACTCTTATGGAAAGAGCCAGAAGCATGATGAGCAATGCTAACTTGCAAAAGGAGTTGTGGAGAGAAGCAATATCTACTGCTTGTTATTTTGTTAACAGATCACCTTTTGTTGCCATAAATTGAAAAATTCCTGAAGAAGTTTGGTCAGGTCAGTCTTGTGGTTTTTCACATATGAAGATTTTATGTTGTGATACCTATTCTTTTATTCCTAGGAATCAACATTCAAAGTTATATCCAAAATCAAAATGTTATGTCTTTGTTGTATGCCACAACCCCATGGGTCATTTAAAAGTCAATAATTAATAATTTTTAAGCTCCTAAAATCCCTCCCATGTTCACTTGTTGAAGCCCCTCTCAACCTAAGTGTTGAGCCTCAAATTTGTGCTTTCCTTCACCTCATTTTACCTCATTTTTCCCTTGTCCATTTCCATTTTAAACCCAATTGATCAATAAAAATAGTTAAAATTACTTCTAGAATGGTTTACATAACTGACTTGTTGAATTTTGTGATTGTTGCCATTGTTAAGCATTTTTGACCGGAACTAGCTGCAGAATGCATGCATTCCGTAGCTAACCGGCGATTCTGCAGCTACCTTTATGTTTGAGCATGTTCCAGGTGGCCTCTGGAGGAAAAAAGCATATCGGCATGATCCACGTCGTGCCTACATGGTGTGTTGCTCGTCATGGAAGAGGAAATGAATTCTGGGTACGGTTATGCACGTGTGAACACATTTGTGAAGGAAGACTCCTACTAGGACTGTCACAGTCCAGGTGTCTTTTCTCTTTTACGCAGCCACTTCAAAGACTCCTAAGATGATTTGGATTAGGAAGACATCATTCCTAAATTATTGTAATTATTGTTACTTGCATTTACTTTATAAACTCTTGAGTAGGCCGAGAGCTTAGTTAGGAAAATTTGTGAAGATTTGCTGCTAGATTTTGGTGTAAACTCTGTGTTACGTCTTTTAAGACACAGAGCATTATGTTCAAACTATTGCATCGTTAATGGAGCAGACAAAATTATCTTGAAGGCGTGATTTAATTTTGAAGTCGAATGCCGTCAAGTGGTAGAGGGCCCCTGCCCCTTGAACGGATTTCCTTAGCGTAAACTAGATAAGTTTTTCCTAGCTGTCTTTACGTTCTGCATATTGAATTAGTAGTTGTTGTGTTTTATATACCGTGGTCGTACTCATTCTAGTTCTTCCATCAGAAGACACTCTTCCAACAGACTAAAATGATGAATGATTGATGACTATGGTATTGTAGGATATCAGTTAGATTTGTATTTGTTTTAACTAGCTACTGTAGCCATAATTCGTTCCAGTTCTTCCACAAGAAGACACTTTGCCAATAAATTAAAACGATGAATGTTTAATGACTATGGTACTGTAGGATAGGAGTTGTATTTGTTTTAACTAGCTACTGCAGTCATAATTCGTTCCAGTTCTTCCACAAGAAGACACTTTGCCAATAAATTAAAACAATGAATGTTTAAATGACTATGGTACTGTAGGATAGGAGTTGTATTTGTTTTTAACTAGAGACTGTAGTTATATTCATCCTAGTTCTTTCACAAGAAGACATTCTTCCAACAGATCATAACAATGGATGATGAATAGCTATAGTGTCATAGGAATTAGTTGCAGTTTTTAGTCTTCACTATCATAGTTGCACTTGTCCTAACCACTCTTCCACAAGAAGAAATTCTTCCAAGACATCCTTAAGAAGTTCAAGATATAACTGTGATGTGACAACTTAGTTTCATTTGCTTTCAGCTCATTTGCTTTCAATTGCATACAAGTCCACAGTCAAAATTGTTCTACTCTTCCACAAGAAGGAACTCTTCCAAAATATCACTCATGATGAACAAACCGATTGTGTAACTTTATAGGATAGTGCATGTTAATTAGAATGCTCCGGAGTTTCATTTTGCATTTAATTCATGTCCAGCTACTTCATTTCAAAGTTTGATGATGGCTTAGGATTTAACATTGTTCTAGTTTAGAAGCATCTTAAGCTCATGTTTAAATCAATTCATTGCACTCATATCTCATAGTCACACTGACACCCTTTGCACAGTAGATCATTTTAGTTGATAGGATTCCTAAGACAGCCTTCATTATTTACAAATATCTTTTTGTTCTGAAAACCATCAGTGATCCATAACTTTAAGAACAGAAGATAACATCATTACAAGGTCTGAAATATCTCTGCAAATTCCTCACTATAAACAGAGCTCTTCCTCAACAGAACTACCCTGAAAAGAAACCAATAACTCTTTGAGAATAGACTCTGACCTTCAATTGAAAATTGCAGAATAGAACTAGGAATTAGTCATGGAATAGATGAGTTTAGAATAGAATGTTGCATCATGATTAGTGTCTAATTGTCTAGTTAGAAAACTTGCATATTTAAGTGATCATTTCTCAAAGTCTAGTTTGTGTCATTTGTTTAAAAAGTCATCATCAAGCTCTTGTTTCTATTCAGTCATAGTTTAGATGTTGCTTCAGTATTTTTGATTACATTTGCCATTCCATACATTAGGCTCAATTGTGTTCTTGACCACCAATTTCTTTTCATTAGTTTTCTAGACATTTCCATTGTAAACACAAAACTTCAAAAGACCAAAAACATCATAAATCAACATAAAAGACCAAAACATCACAAAACACTACATACAACGCACTAGGAAACAAGAACCTAGGTACATATGGTACATTTCACTTCAGCAGTTTACAAATCCTGGTTGACAATTAAATGAACTCAGTTTAGGAGACTAGATTGAGGCACAACACTAGCATTTATATAAATTGTGATCCTCATATCCTCCTCATGTAGGGATTTTGCTACTTGAAACAGGTCATCATGGAATTTTTGCTATAATGTTTTTTCTACGAAGGTTCAAAAGTTGAAATTTTTATGAGGTGAAGCCAAAATCGCGAGGAAGCTCATGTAAAAATTTCAGATCATGGTTTGCAATATTTTCAGAGATATGATCTGTGGAAGTTAGGGTTTCTGCAGGATCCTGAAATTCATCTCAAAGAGTTGACCTTGGGAAAATAATCATAACTCTCTCTTTGAGTATCAGATTGGAATTCTATAAGAATTGGTGGATAATTCACAGGCTGCAGTTTTTTGTGTATCAATTTTAGAGCCGACTGACGAAACAGTGACACGTGGCACGCTATAAAACTTCGCTCTACTGAACCAGTCCATAATTAGTTCATTGTGAGAGATTGGGCATAAATTTGTCTTGAAGAATCCAAATTGGGTCAGACCTATTGCATTGGAAAGAAGACTCAGAGGACTACTACATAACCAAAAATCACATATTGGGGATCTGAAATAAGAGAGATACACCATATTCAATATCAAGCTCTTAGAGGGCAAGAAAAAGCTAGATCATGTGTTGTCAAGGGCTGCAAAGGACCAAAATTTCTAGGGTAGCAAAGCAAAGCAAGGTGCAAATGTAGGGTAGCATGACAAGAGCAACAATCAAGGTGGAGAACAACAGCAAACATCTCACCACATGAAGTCTTCAAGTGGGAAGCACTGGATACAATCATTGTAAAGGTATCATTGTACTAAGTCACTGTAAAAGCATCATTGGAAAACTTTTACAAGTGTCTATCTTCCAAGAGTTGAAGAGGCAGTGTCGAGAGGTCTAGTATCATCATTAGGTGTTTGTGTCATATTTGGGGTTATGGTCTAGTGTGTCTTCTACTTCTACATCATTCCATATCATTGTAAAGTGGACCATTTTCCCTGGTACAGGAGTCCATTATTATTTTATTCTTCTATAGGGTGGTAGGGTGGTGCTAGGGTGAGTTTTAGCTCATTGGGTGATGGGGCATCCATTCAATTGACTATTGAAGAATCCTTGGCATTGGAGCGTCCATCCAATGGGAGCTGGAGAAGAATGATTTTCTACATTCTATGAAGTTGGATATTTATTTTCAATTGGAGTTGAATATTAAAGAATTATTAGAAAAGCATTAGGTGGTTTCTGTCCCGGAGTGGGTTTACACCTTTAAAAATGTGTGCATTTGTGTTCCTTTTGTTTACTTCTATCATTGTACTAACACTAATAATAATCAAGAAAAAATAATGTTTTAATTGAAAGGAATACTGTATCCACCCCCCTCTCGCATTTCCAACAATTGGTTTAGATTTCTTAGTTCCTTCAATAATAAGATTTAAAATCGGAAGGAGGCATCATGGAAGCTGCTACCAAGAATGCAATTGCTCAATGAAAATAATTATGCACTCTGGAAAGGAAGAATGGAGGTCTATCTCTTGGCACAAGGTTACGAAGTATGGGACACTGTTCAAAATGGATTTACATCAACCACATATGAACAAGGTAAGAAGAATTTGGTAAATGATGCAAAAGCAAAGAATATTATTATCAGTGGAGTTATTGAATCTTCTTATCATAAGGTGTTGGGTTGTAAAACTGCCAAAAATGTATTGGACAAGCTTGAGAATATATATGTAGGTGACTCAAATGTCAAAGAAGAAAAGCTTCAAATCTATAGAGAAAAATTTGAGAAACTCAGAATGAAAGAAGATTGCAACATTGCTGCATACTTTCAGTACGTTGATGAAATAACCAATACTCTGGAAGGATTGGGAGAGCCAGTTGACGAGAAGACTATTATATGAAAGATTCTTAGAACGTTACCAGGGAGATTCAACCCAAAGGTGTCGGTCTTAGAATACAGTGCAAATATGGACAAACTTAGCAAAGAGGAATTACATGGAGTTCTCATAGCATATAAAATGAGAATTGATAAAGAAGAGGGTACTTCGCATCTAGAAACTGCGTTAGTTGCATCTAAGAAAAACAATAAGGACAAACACCTTCAATTGAAAAGACATGCACTTGCAAGTGTGAAGAAAAGGGAGATGATGAAGAAGGTATTTCAGATGAAGAATATGCTTACTTTACGAGAAAACTAAAAATTGTTAAGGGAAATTTCAAAGGTAAACTTCCATTGATATGTTTCGGCTGTGGTGAGGTTGGGAATTTCGCATCAAAATGTCCGAACAGAGGTGATGTCAACTCAAAAGGAAAGAAAGACTTTAATAAATTCAACAAGCAAGGATCCAAAAGGAACTTTCTTTCTAAATAAGATAACTCATCATCCGATGAAGACAATGACAATGAAGAAGAAGCCAATGAGAGAGTATTTTTTATGGCCAAGCACAATGAAAAAGAGGTATCAAACAATGAAGAAGAAGGGTTGACCATAGAAGAATTTTCTAAGGAAGCAATCAAGCTTATAAAAGAGCTCAAGGCTGAGAAGATCTGTTCCAATACTCTTGAAGAACAAGTTCAAGGTCTCAAAATTGAAGTTGAAGAACACAACTTCATTGAAGAGTCACTTCAAAAGAAGTTGGAAGAAAGCAACCAAGAAAGGGAAGAATTAGAAGCCGAAGTAGTATCGCTGTGTAAGGAAGTGAAGAAGGGAAAAACTGTCCAAAACTATGCCAATAGCTCAAGGGCATTGGAAGAACTCATCAACAATCAACAATCTTACAATGAAAGAACTAGCCTTGGTTATAAATAAGAATAAGTAGGATCTTCTACAACATAATACAATGAACCTATGAGATCTAACATGCATGTAGACTTCATTGGACAAGATTCGCAAGAACAACCTTGGAAGACATTTCCTCGATGAAGATTTCCATCCAGGTACCAACATATTTTTTATGGCTATTGTTATTCATGTGGAGAATTTGGTCATAAAGTTGTAGAATGTCGCACGTACCCTAGGAACCAATACAATTCCAGGAGATATTTCAAATATGAACATCCCAGGGCTCAACAAAACATCAATAGATTTGAACACTTAAGAAATAATATTGAATGTTACAAATGTTGAAACTTTGGACACATAGACAGAGACTGCAGACTTGAAAAACCTCTAGAAGAATCTTCGAAGCCACAAAATGAACGAACATGGAAGAAGAAGAAGATTGATAATTGTGCTCTTGCTGTCAAGGATCAAAACAACAAAGATGTGTGGTATGTTGATAGCAGTTTCTCAATGCATATGAATGGAGATAGAAAGAAATTTGTATCTCTGAAAGAGAAAAAGGATGGAACTGCGTCCTTTGGAAATGATGGATCTTCAAATGTTATAGGATCAAGTACCGTCAGTCTCAGAAGAAAATATGCTCTAGCCAAGAATTTTCTGTTGGTTGAAAACATGAATCATAATCTGCTCAGTGTTGGACAAATGTGTGATCAAGGACACACAATAATATTAAACTCCACAAAATGTGAAATCAGGAAAGGCAGGTAGGGTGAAATTGTGGCTACAGCAAGTCGAGCTCCAAACGACGTATATGTTCTGGATGAAGCAACTAAAGCACGTTTACTAGCTAAAGAGGACGATATAATATTGGGTAGAAATGATGATCGACTAAGTAAGAACTTTGCTACAAAGATGCAAAGTGAGTTCGAGATGTCTTTACTTGGTGAGCTGACATACTTCTTAGGGCTTCAAATATCTCAGCAAGAGAAAGGAATATTTATATGTCAAGCCAAGTACATCAAGGAAATGCTCAAGAAATTAAAAATGGAAGATTGCAAACTCATCCTTACTCCAATGGTAACAAGTTAAAAATTGAGCATAGACGACTCATCTAAGGATGTGGATCAGAGGTTGTACATATCTATGATTGGTAGTTTTCTATACGTAACAGCCTTTGACTAGATGTTATGCAAGTAGTTGGGCAAGTAGCAAGATTCCAAGCAACACGAAAATAATCACATATTATTGCTGTCAAAAGAATTCTTCAATATCTAAAGGGAAAAACATAATATGGCTTGTGGTATCCCAAGGGTAACAATCTCATTATTCAAGCCTTTACAAATGAAGATTGGGCAGGAAGCATTGATGATCGTAAGAGTACTCGTGAAACATTGGAATATCTTCGCTAGAAGCCTGAGATTCTCCCAAGTTCATATTAGATTTTCCTTATTCATAATATAAAGGGGGAGTGGAAGTGTGTACAGGTCCGCATGATGGTTGTGTGTCAGGGGGAGTTACCCTTTTCCATTGATGTCAAAGGGGGAGAGAATGTTGTAGGTAGAGGTGTCATGATTGCAGGGGGAGTACTTGTGTTGCCATCAATGCCAAAGGGGGAGATTGTTGAGCAGCCGTTGTCATTGATGTTGACCCAAGCAACACTAGGGGCTACCCCAATATTGCATGGGAAAACCTACCAAATTACTGTATTCTGGGTCAAGAATTCTTTCTATGGTTTCTACTTGTCAAGATGTTTCCGTTGATATATGGCACGCCACATAATTCTTCATGGTTTGAGAGATATTCATGTTTGAAGTTTGTAACCCCAGTTAGTGGGCCAAAAACCCATGGGGTTGTGGCATGGGTCATTGGAAAGTCAATAATTAATAATTTTTAAGCTCCTAAAATCCCTCCCACATTCAATTGTTGAAGCCCCTCTCATCCTAAGCATTTATATAAATTGTGATCCTCATATCCTCCTTATGCAGGGATTTCGCTATCTAAAACAGGTCATTGTGGAATTTTCGCTCTGAATTTTGTTTCTACAAAGGTTTAGAAGCTGAAATTTTTATGAGGCGAAGCTGAAATCCAGAGGAAGCTCCTGTAAATATTTCAGATCAAGGCACACAATATTTTCAGAGGTATGATCTGTGGAAGTCAATGTTTTTGCAGGCTCCTGAAATTCATCTCAAAGAAGTGACCTTGGGAAAATTGTCATAACTCTCTCTCTGAGTATCGGATTGGAATTCTGTAAAAAGTGGTAGATAGTGCACAGGATTTGATTTTTTCTATATCAATTTCAGAGCCTAATGAAGAAACAATGACACGTGTCATGCTGCACAAGTTTACTCTACTGAAACAGTCCATAATTAGGGAATTGTGAGAGATTGTGCATAAATCTCTCTTGAAGAATCCAAATTGGGTCATACCTATGGCATTGGAAAGAAAAATTAGAGGAATACTACCAGGCCGAAAATCACATATTGGGGATCTGAAATAACAGAGATACCCAGATTCAATATCGAGCTCCTAGAAGGAATTAAAAAGCTAGATCATGTGTTGTCAAGGGCTGCAAAGGACCAAAATTTCTAGGGCAGCAAAGCAAAGCAAGGTGCAGCAGAGGGTAGCATGACAAGAGAAGCAACCAAGGTGCAGAACAATAGCAAGAAGTTCACCACATGAAGTCTTCAAGTGGGAAAAACTGCATACAGTCATTGTAAATGTATCATTGTACTAAGTCATTGTAAATGCATCATTGTAAAAATTATACAAGTGTCTATCTGCCAAGAGTTGAAGAGGCAGTGTCGGGAGGTCTAGGATCATCATTAGGTGGTTGTGTCATAGTTGGGGCTATGTTCTAGTTTGTCTTCTTCTTCTACATCATTCTATATCATTGTAAAGTGGACCATTTTCCCTGGTACGGGAGTCCATTCTTGTTTTATTCTTCTATAGGGCAGTAGGATAGTGCTAGGGTGAGTTGTAGCTCATTGGGTGTTGGGGCATCCATTCAGTTAACTACTGAAGAATCTCAGGCGTTGGAGTGTCCATCCAGTGGGAGCTGGAGAAGAATAATTTTCTAGATTCTAGGAAGTTGGAGCTTGATTTTTAATTGGAGTTGAATATTAAAGAATTATTAGAAAAGAATTAGGTGGTTTTTGTCCCGTAGTGGGTTTCCACCTTAAAAAATGTCTGCATTTTTGTTCCTTTGTTTACTGCTATCATTGTACAAACACTGATAATAATTGAATATTAACTAATGCTCAAATTGAAAGGAATACTGATTCACCCCCCCTCTCAGTATTTCCAACAATGTAGACATCGAAAAATGGAAAAAGGCTATGGAAGAAGAGATGGATTCCTTAGCCAAGAACAATACCTGGGATCTTGTAAGAATTCCTGAAGGGAGAAGTGTTTTTGGATGAAAATGGGTCTTCAAATTGAAACAAAAAGTTGATGGATGTATCGAAAGGTATAAGGCGAGGCTGCTTGCAAAATGGTATTCTCAAGTTAAAGGTATTGATTTTCATGAGATTTTTTCACCAGTTGTAAAAATTGTTTCTATTCATACTGTGTTAGAACTAATTGCATTACTTGACCTTGAGTTAGAACAGTTATATGTTAAAACAAATTTTCTTCATGGTGATTTGGATGAAGATATACATATGGAACAACCAGAAGGTTTTGTAGAAGATCGCAACAGAATATTAGTTTGTAAGCTCAGGAAATCATTGTATGGCCCGAGGCCATTGCCCATGCAATGGTACATGAAGTTTGACTCCTTCATGGTGAGCCAAAATTTTATTATAAGTGAGTATGATCATTGTGTATACTTAAAAAGTTTCAATGGCATATTCATTATCTTGGTGTTGTATGTTGACAATATTATTATTGCAAGCAAAATCATGGAATAATTCAACAAGTTAAAGGCTTAGCTATCTAGGAATTTTGATATGAAGGATCTTGGTGCGGGAAAACATATATTGGGCATGGAGATACACAAAGACAAGAAGAATGGTAAGATTTTGTTATCAAAATAGAAGTATGTGGAGAAAGTACTTAAACATTTCGGTATGAACAATGTGAAGCATGTTAATGTTCCATTAGATTCCCATTTTAAGATTTATTCGGTTTTAAGTCCTAGAACTAATGAAGAAAATAAGTATATGTATCGTGTACCATATGCAAATGCAGTAGGAAACTTAATGTATGTGATGGTATCTACAAGACTTGACATTCACATGTAGTTAGAGTTGTTAGCAGGGTCATGGAAAATCCAAGGGAAGAACATTAGTGGGTAGTGAAATGGGTGCTTCGGTATTTGAGAGGCACAAATGAAAATTGCATCATCTTTGATGGTTTTGAAGGATCCATGTGCGAATATGTGGACGCTGATTATGCAGGTGATTTGGAGAAAAAGAGGTCTACTACATGTTATGTTCTTACTCTTGCAGGTGGAGCAATCAGTCAGATGTCAAAGCTTCAAGAGACAGTTGCTTTGTCCACTACTGAAGCAGAATATATAGCTCCTTTAGATGCATGTAAAGAGGCAATATTGCTAAAAGGTCTGCTTGACAAAATTGGAAGGACGCAGGAGAAAGTGAATGTGTTCTGTGACAATCAGGGTGCTATTCATTTGGCTATAAATCCAACTTATCACAACAAGACCAAGCACATTGATGTAAGGTATCACTTTGTGAGACATGTGATCGATGGCGAAAAAGTAGCTCTCAAGAAGGTCCGTACACAGGAGAATTCTGCAGATATATTCAAGAAGCCAGTTACAATAGAGAATATGTGATGGTGTCTGTTTTCTCTTGGCTTGCAGAAGAGATGATGAATGGGCATGGGCAAGGGATTAGGAAAATTGTTGTCAAGGTGGTGTTTGTTGAAATATGACAACAAAAGTAATTAATGTAATTTTGGGCAAATTTTAGTTATTACCGGTCAGTTGGTTGTATAACGAGAAGGAGTTAATGTAACAAAGTACCCATATTAATTGGGATGGCCTGAGAGGCTTGTAACTATGGAGAATCATTCTTGATTAATAAGTGTTTCCAATCCCTTGCCCCATGGAGGTTTCTTTGACACCCTGTCAAGGTTTTACCACATAAATATTTGTGTGTTTACTTGTGTGGGTTTCTTTTCAATTTCTATTTCGTTTCTATATCATTTTTTCTTGTTTAATATATCCCCGAACTTAATAGGTTCGGGGATTACCTCTACCTAGATGCAGCTAGACATGTGGCTCACTGAAACTCCCCATGTTAACGTCATTGGTATATATGGGATGTGTGGGGTTGGGAAAATGACATTGCTCCAAGTTGGACTTTGCAAAATCAAGTTAGACTTCGCAAGTAGTTTCAATTTTGAGGAGGAGTTTGTGTTGTCTACTCATCTCAAGACGAAGAAATTTATTTTCCTTTTAGATAATTTGTGTATTAGATTCAATTTGAAAGAATTGGGTGTGGAATGTGACATGTTAGGATTCATAACACTACAAGAGAAATAAATATAACAATCAAGCAACAATACATAAACCATGTACACCATGATTTACTCTGGAAAATATCAACTAGGGAAAAACAAGTCAACAATAGATATATTATTGTCCTTGGCTAAAATATAGTCAAGTTGGCCATCACCATAATCTATCACCGCTCAACCATGGCTCAATACAATGGGGAATCCTCAACCCTTCTAAGGAATTCAACTACATGTAATACTAGGAGCTAAATTCCATGAGTCACCAATATCAGGTGCTTAGAACCACAAATGTTAACCATAATTGTTGACACAAACTCAACTCCACTACCTGGTCAAGTTTATCTAACAATCACCCCTTTAAACTTTAATTTTGGTTTTCCTTGTCCAACTCTAGCCAAACTGGCCAAGTGAGCCAACCCCCACCAGTCACCTCCAGGTCCAAGTGAGACAACTTCCACCACTCACATCTCAACATTAAGGAATTTGATAATTTCACATGTTGTCATATCTTATCATTCTTCGACATGCTCCCCTATATCAGCTAGGTCTACATCCAAACTTTACCAGTGATTATTTACCATGATACACATGCCTTACAAGGTCTTACAGTCATATGCCCATTTACATGTAAATTTTTTAGCTCCATTATAATTCTTTTATTTTTTTGTTATCCTGGCGTTAATCTAACATTATCTCCTTTCATCGTAGGTAAATTTCTTCACCCACGTTGCTCTCCTTTGCATGACACATAAAACCACTACTTTCAAAATGCTACATATCACCAATAAAACTATCATTTCATTAAATTATTCCATCAAACACTTTATGTGCATCCTTTCTTCTTCACATAATTCAAACCAACATCATGATTCAATGTTCATGGGCACCAATCCACACCCATTATCGTGCTCCGACACTAAAACATAGAGAAAAACCCTCTCATTCTCAAAGGGCTTCTACTTCTCCACATTCTTGCATTCATGCAACTAGATGAAATCCTCCCACTCAAACTTGGAATGCCCCTTGAGTTGCAGGTTCTGATGCATATTTTTGAAATCTTCCTCTTTTAAAGATGTCAATGAAAATTACGGCTTAAAAAAAAATGGGCAGCACACAACCCAATCTATAGCACGTATAATTTCAACATGCTTGTTGAATTTTCATTTCCTTACATGGTAATGAAATTGCATCCATCAATTCACAAAACCACATCATCACATCTGCATTAATAAAATTGGCCCACTTATTTTCCTGCCATAAGCATGGCCAGAGCTTCATTGTGAATAGAGCGCGCGCATGAACATAATGCGTCCCTCACAGCCTCATGGTAATTTAATCCCTCCAATTGATTACTTTATAAAAAATCACCCTCTTTGACACAGAGAAAAGCACTTGAGATGTCACATGACATGACATTGAAAAGGTTAGTGTCCTTGAAAAAACCCACCGGGTACTCATTTTATCTTTTGATACTTTCAAATATCCAAAACAACAATGGGATTATGCCTCAGCCATGACCCTTCTTTTCCCCATTTGTAGAGGAGCCAAAGCTACAATTACCAACTGCTTCTATCTCACACAGCAAAAAACTACTCATTGTAATCTCGCCAAACCTCCAATGCCATAAGCAGAACCACTACCAGCTCTAGAAACGCCCTGACCCGCACCTCCTCTTCCGCAAGCCATGATCATCACTCTCTTCTGTGATTATACATAATATGATAATCTCATATCGAAATCATTCAACTAGTATCGATGCGAAATTATCAAGTTTGCACTGACATAGATCTCTTTACGTGATTCAATCCACCATTTCAGAGGGGCCACATAGTCTCATCGCTTTGCAAAACAAATTCGTGATTGTGATAGTTAAAAGAACCCACTTGAGGTGGAAATTTCTTGGGATCGAATCTTGCAGATACCATTCTATAGGAAACAAATTTGTTTCTCTTGAGACAGACGATGGCTGCATTTGTCTTGGAAGAGGCTGTGTCAGGCATATCACTTTCTATCAGAAAGAACATTTCCAACTTCCTAAATTTCCTTCAGATTCATAGAAACCAGGTTTAATATCCAGATACATATCCCTAATCGCTCCTTGGAAAATTACCGAGGACAAAGGTGCCACTTCTTATTCTTATTCAACTTCAACAACAGCCCAACCATCATCCTAAGGCTTCAACGCAAACCCTGGCCACATTCATATTTCTCCAATGTTCTCTTACCAATATTGCTTATTTGGTTATTTCAACAATGTTCTTTTGCCGTCAACATTGCTCATCTAGATCAACCTCGACTTGGTTTCCAGCGTCTGTTTTGTTAAAAATAGCAGATTACTCCCACATGCAGAGTTGTGAGTGTTAGTTAACTGAGTCAAGTGTGAGTGACTTTGAGTTCAATATTATTTTTGGTAAAGTTGAATTTAGTGTGTGTGAATGTTGAAGTTATTTTGAGTGATTCGCTAGTCGAAAAACTAGAAATACCCCTCACCAGGTTCATTGTAATCATGAAGTTTGTGTGATCAATAAAAAAATTGTAGCCTGTGTTATTATTTGTGTGTGTGAATTTTTGTGCCTTTCCTCCTCTGCCTTTCCAACAAATTGGCACATGAGTCGAGGAAGGATTACAAGATCCGAGGAGCCAACAGAGTTATTAAGAAGAGAGAACGAGACTTGTGATTTTTCAAAAATCCTGGAGACAGAATCATCGCTAAAAGCTAAGTTGTGACCATCACATGTTTTTTTCAAACAAAAAAACACTAATATTTTTCATTGATAAAAGACAATACATTGTTCATATTTAGCAACTTTTTTCTCCTATCCTTATAATTCTATTGTGATCTCATAACCAGAGGAGAAATTCTACCTCTAACAGTTCCCTTATCAAATATGCCAGGAATAGCTTGCATTGCTCTCCTGTGAATTTGGATTCAAAATTTATTTACCACAAATAATACATAAAAAACCAAAGGATAACCTATTCAAAATTACATTCATTCCTATACTGTTATTCTTGCAGTGGCTAATTAAGTTCTGCCTTCACATAACTGACCTTTGTATTATAAAAATAAAAGAAAAAAAGAACAAAAAACTAGAGAAGAACCTAGATGGTGTCGATGCTTCCGAAGTGCATAAAATTGTTCATATGATATGCAGCGTAGAAAATATTTCCCATATTCACCTTGATACCTCTTTTTGACAAGAGATCATCCATCTAGTACTGTTCCCCGTAAATACGATGATATGTGATCGACCTAAAGGAGGTAGACAAAATATGAATACACTCCATCCAATTGGAAAGGATAGGGAGCCAAAAATTATAATGATTGCGAACCCAGTCGATAATGCATTTGGCATCTCCATGGATAGTTATTTGGTCCAATCCCAACCAAGAAGCAAAGGATAATATGCCCCATAGAGCAATCACCTCAACTCTAATATTGGTTCCTCTTCCCCCATTCCACTAGATATGGTAGTATTGATCTGACTCCAATGATATTATAGCACCACATCCATAGTTTCTATTCTAACTTCCATTCCACTAGATATGGTAGTATTGATCTGACTCCAATGATATTATAGCACCAATGATATTATAGCACCACATCCATAGTTTCTATTCTAACTTGCAACGTCAAAAGAGCCCCTCTAGAAGTATTCCTTCATATCCCTGAGTATGATTTTTCTAGACCTAGTGTCTACCTTCTTCTAATTTTCTCATTGAAGTATGCTATGTACAATCAATAAAAATGTCTGTAACATTCTCATCCTATTGATGGCAGAAGTAGCATATGTGAGGACCAATATATAATTTTTTATTTAGCATGTCCCAGGTCAAGGTTTCGTGTTTAATTTCCAACCATCCAAAACATATAATCTTGCGAGGGGTCCCCCATGTCCAAACCATATTGAGCCAATCGTAATCAAGAAAATTGGAAACAGGAAGAGGGAGAGATGAGTACATACCTCTGACCGACGATGATCCATTCTTCTATGCGTTAACCCATTGAAGGGTTTCCTCCCCCAATCCAATCATTGCTCCATAGTTGTATAAATTTTTGATGTATACTTCCCATTCCAACACCATTCTATTAGAGAGTCCCAACTCGGTTTCCCTCTTCCATCTGAGATTAAATGACTGAATGTTAGAAGGCTGAACCAGTTGAGAGAAACATATAATCCCTTGCAGCTTGAGATGGTAAATAATATCTTGAGAAAGAGAACGGTTGCACTGAAAACCAGATATAGCATCCAATCCAACCAGTGACCAAATTTCCATCCCCGATTTTCCATTTCATAGAGCTCAACATCTAGTGTCTATTCTGGTTCATACTACGCCATGCATATGATGCATTTCCAGATCTAGAACCACCCCTTGTTATCCAAACAAGGAGAGAATACCCCTCATATATTTGTCCTTGATTATACTGCTCCATATCCCTTCTTCATTTGTGGCCCTCCAAATACTTTTGATTAATAATGCATTCTTGAAGTTGCAAGTGTTAAGAATACCCCAGCCAACGAAAGAGGTTGATCTAGCCACAACATTCCACTGGGAAAGATGGATTTTATTATCCTTAGAAGTTCTCGACCATATGAATCTAGCCATAAGTGCATCTCTTTATGGAAAAATTCTGCAAGTACTATAAAAATATGCATCCAATAAATAGTGATGCCCTGGAGGACCGCATGAACCAAAGCTAATCTTCCACCTAGCATCAGCCATTTGTTCACCCATCCTGAGATTCTCCTACTGTATCTATTCAATAACTGGTCCCAATCTCCCCTCCCGTATTTGTTTTCTTTGGTGCAATTATTTAGGATAAACTTACACTTTTCCGAATTCTTGCAATACGAATTCCTGCAATTCATCGCAACTCCCCTCTATCGAAAGATGTGATGATCCAACGAACATTTTAAAGGAGTCATGTTGAGTGGGTTATAAAGCGTATAAAGGATTAATTCTTGCAATACGAATTCCTGCAATTCATCGCAACTCCCCTCTATCGAAAGATGTGATGATCCAACGAACATTTTAAAGGAGTCATGTTGAGTGGGTTATAAAGCGTATAAAGGATTCATGTGGTTATTTTTTTCTTCATATTAAATGCCTTTTCAATATATGTGCCACATCTCCTTGAAAGGTGTTTTATGGTACATAATCAAAGGTTTATAAATTTTATGTTATCGTATTAAAGTGGTTTAAAATGGTTTGTTAAAAGATTTTTACAAAGGTTTATAAAAGGATATTTTTTAAAAAGTTTTTTTTTCCAATTTGATTAAAAGATTTAAGGGAGGTTTATAAAGGTTTTTTTTTTTAATAAACTTTTACAAAAATTGAAAAAAAGTTTTATTATTATTTGAAGGGAAATTTTTTGAATATGGCTTCATCAAACTTCCAGTCGTATTTTCCACCATTTACATGGAAGAAATGATATGTGGGCCATTAAGATGGAGACCACGTTAAAGGCTCATGATGTTTAGGAGTACATTAGGGTTAGATTTTTAGAACCTGAGGATGAAAAAGAAGAACAAGCCCTCACACATGCAGACAGAGAGAAATTAAGGATACACAAAAAGAATAATGCACAAACTTTGCAGCTTATCCAACAAGGAGTGGACCAATAAATGTTCCATAAGATTCTGACCTCGTCTTCAAAAAATATGGCATGGAAGACTTTGGAGACGAGCTATAAAGGTATGTCCAAAGTCAAAATTGTTAAGTTGCATAATACTATGAGATATTTTGAAACTCTACAGATGAAGGAAATATAGGATATCGATTCATTCATGAATCAAGTTTTTACTATTTTAAATTAGTTAAGGATTTATTATGATAACATAAAATATCAAATAGTGGTTAAGAAGGTCCTCATATTTTTTTCTAACAAGTTTGATGTTGTATTCGCATCCCTAGAAGAAGCCAAGGATTTGATAATGTTGAAAGTTAATGAATTGATGGGATCACTTCTATCCCATGAGGAGAGGATAAAAAGTAATAAGGATTCCACCTTATAAACTTCTTTTAAAAGTGAGGTTTCTATCTCAAGAGATAGAGGTCGAGGCAGGGGTAGCTTGAGAGGTAGAGGACGAGACAAAATATTAGGTGGTCAGAGAGATGGCAAAGAAGAGGGGGAAAAAGAAATTGGAAGCAACAACAAAAGCTTCATCAATAATCAAAGAATCAACAATTCCAAAGTGAAATGTTATTATTGCAATAAATTTGGTCACTATGACCATGATTGCAGGAAGAGGATAGTTGATCAAATAAAATAGAGAGCTAATATAACTATAGAGAAGATTGGCTCCATGTTCGTAGCTTTCCATACCATGTATGAACCTTCTTATAATGTGTGTCTATTAGACAGTGGTTGCAGTAACCACATGACACACAACAAAAATTTGGTTGCAAATATGGATCAATCTATCAATATAGAGGTAAAGTTGGGCACTGACAAGAATGTGGATGTAGATGGAAAAATATTGGTCAACATTCTGACCAAGTAGGGGGAACCAAAGACAATATCAGAGGTTTATTATGTCGATAGTATCAAACATAATTTGAAAAGTGTTGGTACATTGATGTAGAAAGGATACAAAGTTATTTTTCGAGGACATAAGAGTGTTATATATGATAAGCCGCCAAGCAAGCAGTTGATAAAAAAGGTGTAGATGCCAAGGAACAAACTATTTCCTTTGATAATGAATTATAGAGATCAGGTTAGTGGTTTTACGGTTGCATGTTCTAATGATCTAGGTGGATATCGGTGGCCACCCACCTATTCCATTTGGACCCGCACCATCAATTCTTGCAGCTTTTCACTTTCAGTACAACTTACTATTTTTAGCAGGTTTTCAGGTCCTGCACTCCTGGAGCCGTTTTGGGGCCCTAATGATCTAGGTGGATATTGGTGGCTGCCCACCTATTCCATTTGAAACGACATCATCAGTTCTTTTAGTTTTTCAGTTTCAACTCAGCTTACTATTTTTAGCAGTTTTTCGGGTTCTAAACTTCCAGAGCCGTTTTGAGGCCCTAAATGACATTTTTTGGGAAAACTGCGAGCAACATGGGTCTATTTATGGACCCATGTTTCTCACACCAAAAGTTGTACTCCTCAGATAGATATTTCTAACGAGTTATGGTGTGTGTCAAACGGAGATCGTATATGTCCTTGGGAAGTTGAAACACCAATTTATCCAAACGGGGCCCAGAGTTTTGGCGCTTCATCTTCTAGGGTTAGGGTTTTGGATGTTTAGAGTTTTCCATTATTTCTAAATAATAAATAGGCCCTTGAGCGTCATTGTAACACAGTTTAGAGGCCTGTAACCACCACATTTTTTCTAAGAGATAAGCTACCAACGCCCTAGCTATTTTAATTCCATTATGTCTGTAAGCATATTTCTGTTATTTGATATTAATGAAATGAAGCATTATTTCCGCTGCATCTCTGTGTTTATGTATATTTCTGTATTTTATTGCATTCTTGCATAAATCCGGATCAGTGGTATTGGAGCGGTCTGCTCTTTTGTCTGTTTTTATTTGCATGTCCCCAACGCGGTCAGGGTATAAGGATTTAGGGCTCGATCTGGTTGAACCCTTGCAAACCCCAGCGACCTCCCATGGAGGAAGAAAATAAAGACGAGGGAGCAAGAGATCCTATAAAAATATTTCTTGAGGAGGTCCTTAAGAAACAAAGGAACACAATGATGGATAACTTTTCTCAGAGCCTTCAACGACTGCCCACCTACGACGCATCTGCATCCAACGACCCTCTGGAGGCGCGATTCCCTTTAAGGTACATGTAAACTTTGACATTCCTATATTTGAAGGCCAGATAGATGCAGACGCCATAGATAGATGGTTGAATTTGTTGGAAGGATATTTCTCGGTCCATGATTTCTCCGACCAAGAAAAGATTATTTTTTCACTCCTCAAAGCCGCCCCCTATGTCAAAGACTGGTGGGAAACCTACTATGAGCAAAAGGACGAGACATAAACCTCTCTGTTCTCGGTTGCACCCACTTGGAATTCTTTCCGAGATGGCATCAAGGAATAATATTACCCCGTGGGGAGCTATGAGGACAAGTACATCCAATAGACCATGCTGCGGCAGCAAAGGGATCAAGATGTGCACAAACTGATGAATTTGTTCCACACCTTGTGCACAAAGTTGGGTATTAAATATTCAGAGAGACATTGGGTGCTCAAGTACCATAATTGTTTGCACAGACACATTTAGGAGGAAATGGAGTTCCTTGACATTACATCGCTTGGCACAACATATCGCTATGCTGCCAAGATCGAGCATAAATTTAAGCAGAAGAAGCGAGACTTTGGATCCGCGAATCTGAAGCTAGGGAAAGGTTCCTCCGAACCGCAGAAAAAGGGGCAAGGCCAAAGCGGGGAAACTCAGAACAAAACCAAAAATCTACAGAAGGACACGGGGAAGCGGTGTGAATTTCATAACAGCCCCACTCACAACACAAACGAGTGTTGGGCCAAACAGTCATTGGTGGCCGAACTAAAGGCACCCCAATCAGATGCATGCTCTGATCATAAGTTAGAACTAGACAAAGGCAATGACAAAGGGAAGCAAATCATTGATGCGGATCCTAGTGCCATTGTTGCCACCACCAAGATCTAGACGAAGGATCCCTAGGATCCAGAAGAGGGGTAGCACCTCTTCCATTCGCAGATGTGGGTGAAGGGTTCACCACTGCAATTCCTTGTTGATAGGGGAAGCCAAAAGAACCTCATTTCAGCAGAGGTCATGAAGCAACTTGGCCTACTGACCATAGCACACCTGCAACCGTATACCATCGGGTGGCTTCACCCAGGGAGAGATATCCGTGTTTGCCAGCAGTGTTGCCTTCTATATAGTATCAAGCCATTCATGGATGAGGTATTGTGTGATGTTGCTTCTCTTGGTGTAGCTGATGTATTATTGGGCCAAACATAATTATGGAGGCCACATGCTGTGTATGAGTCTAGGCCTCGTGCTGTTATTATTAATTTGGGAAATAACTTGTACAAGATACTAGAGGTAATACTGCCTCTTCTCATCTCTTTGACTACTGCAAAAAAACACAGTAAGATTGTTTCCCAAACCAAGAAATTTATTTTCGTTACAACTCGCTCACAGGGAAAGAACAATATTGTGGCCACAACCTCTAAACATGGCTCCCCTGCATGACTGTAGCAGATGGAAAAAGTCATGGAGGAATACGAGGACATTTTCTCCTCACTCACAGAGGTTCCTCTATACTGTCAGGACAAGCACTCCAACATGTCCGCCCACAGGTCCGCCCGCAGGTCCATGACATCTTTGACAAATCTAATACCCAGTTCAACAGAATTTGCCTCATTTCATGGAGGATCTCAATGCAATGGGGACCATTTCTTCCTAAGGAGGGAGGAATGATCCAGGTGGATATTGGTGGCCACCCACCTATTCCATTTGGACCCACACCATCAATTCTTGCAGCTTTTCACTTTCAACACAACTTACTATATTTAGTAGGTTTTCGGGTCCTACACTCCCGGAGCCGTTTTGGGCCCTAATGATCTATGCGGATATTGGTGGTCGCCCACCTATTCCATTTGAAATGCCACCATCATTTCTTTCAATTTTTCAGTTTCAACTCAACTTACTATTTTTAGTAGTTTTTTCGGGTCCTAAACTTCCAAAGACGTTTTTAGGCCCTAAACGACATTTTTTGGGAAAACTGGGAGCAACATGGGTCCATGGACCCATGTTTCTCACACAAAAGTTGTACTCCTTGGAATGATATTTCTAACGAGGTATGGTGTGCATCAAACGAAGATCATATGCCAAAGTTACGTCCCCGGGAAGTTGATACACCAATTTACCCAAACGGGGCCCATAGTTTTGGCGCTTCATCTCCTAGGGTTAGGTTTTTGGACGTTTCAAGTTTTCCATTGTTTCTCAATAATAAATAGGCCCTCGAGCCTTATTGTAACATAGTTTAGTGGCATGTAGCTGCCACATCTCTTCTCAGAGATAAGCTACCGGTGCCCTAGCTATTTTATTTCCATTATGTCTGTAAGCATATTTCTGTTATTTGATATTAATGAAATGAAGCATTATTTCTGCTACATCTATATGTTTGTGTCTATTTCTGTATTTTATTGTGTTCTTGCATAAATCCGCATCATCTAATGATTACTATTTATGGTACTTTCGGTTAAGACATTTTCATTTCTCTAGTTTAAGATTGTTGCATAAAAAAAAAAATGGTTAAAGGATTGCCTCCCATTAAATAACCTTCTAGTAATTGTGAGTATTGCATATTGGGAATGAAACATAGCTAAATTGTTTCAAAAGGATTTTCATACAGAGAAAAGTGGCACTAGACTTGGTTCAAACAGATTTGTGTGGACCCACGAGCGCACAATCGATTGGTGGAAGTTGTTACTTCCTTACTTTCATTGATGATTTTACTATAAAGACATGGGTTTATTTCTTGAAGCATAAGTTTGAAAAATTTTCAAAGTTCAAAAAATTCAAAGTCTTAGTACAAAACTAGAGTGATCATTAGATCAAGATATATAGATCGGATCATGGTGGAGAATATGATTCGAAGGCATTTCATGCATACTACAAACAACATGGAATTAGAATACAATTTACAACTAGATACACATCGTAGAAAAATGGTGTTGTAGAGAGAAAGAACAAGCCATTATGAACATGGAAAGAAGCATGTTGAAAGGAAGAAACTTGTCTAATGAGTATTTGGTAGAAGTAATTCCATGCATTGTTTGTGTGATAAACAAATCTCCTACAAAGAGTTTGATGAATAGAGTGCTAGAAGAAGCATGGCCAAGTATATCTTGTAGTGTATCTCATCTCAGAGTATTTGGATGTATAGCCTATACACATGTACCTAAAGAACTAAGATTAAAGTTAGATGATAAAAGTGAAAAATGTATATTTACTAGTTATAGTGAGAAATCAAGATCTTATAAGTTATATAACCTGTCACCAAGAAGACTATAATAAGCAGGGATGTTGTGTTCAAATAACAAGAGTCATGGAATGGGGGTGTAGAAAAAATAGTTTATGTAAGAGTACCACTCATGGAAGAAGAGGATGTAGCATAAAAGGAGTAGAAAGAATCACAAGAGAAGTCACCAATCAAAGTCACGCCAGCAAGGACTCCAAGGTATTTTGAACAACATGGATCTGCAAGAAAATCAATAGATCAGAATTCTCTTAGCAATCAATCGGGTGATGAATCAAGTAATGGTAATAGAAAAATGAGAAGTCTACAAGATATTTATGATGATTTGGATGTTAGTTCAAATGTTTCATTGTTTTCATTTCAACCTTCATATTTTGAAGAAGCTATATGAGATGAAAATTGGGTAGAAGCTATGAATGAAGAAATATAATCTATTGAGAAGAATGACACTTGTTCTTTAGTTGATTTACCGAAAGATAAAAATCTCATTGGTGTGAAGTGGGTGTACAAGAAAAAGTTGAATGAGAAATGAGAAATTGATAGATTTCAAGAAATAATTGTAGCAAAAGGGTTCTCACAACAACTTGTAATAGACGTTAGAGAAACATTTTCTCCAGTAGCCAGATTTGATACTATAAGAGCAGTCTTAGCAACAACACCTTATAACAAGTGGAAAGTGTATAGGATGGAAGTGAAATTAGCTTTCTTGAATATAATTCTAGAAGAAGGAATATATGTTTAACAAACTCTAGGTTATGAAATTGAAGGCCAATAACACAAGGTCTTCAGGTTGAAGAAATCACATTATGGACTTAAGCAAGTGCCAAGAGCCTAATATAACAGAATTGGCAGTTATGATCAATAATGGATTTCGCAGAAGCATCATTGAACTGGACTTGTACACAAAGGTAAATGAGCATGGACATATTTTTATTGCTTGTTTGTGTTATCACATGTATATTTGAGTATTAAGAAAATTAAGATTTGCTACCAGAAATGCCCGTTGCTACCAGAATCTATCTCCTCACTACCAAAATTTCAAATCCTATTTTTAAAGCCTTGCAAGAGTCATGATGGGGTATGAGAGGTTTGTCTCGAGTGTTATATGAGTTCATCTAAGAGTCAAATTCATATGTCTACACTAGTCATTCTCTTTCCATTAAAAAAATGCCCTCATAGTCCTCATCTCAAAAAAATAAAATTTCAAAATTTTCAAGGAGCATAATTATTTTATGGAAAATAGTCAAATGCAAAAATTTGGTAGCAAATTCAGTTATAAAAATAGATTATTTTCAACGAATGTTCTGGAAATGACTATTTTAGTATTCAACTTCAAGCTCACCTTTTGACCAAATGATAAAGAATTTTGGAAATATGAAGGATTTTTTGTTCAACACGAGCTCATCTACAAAAACCTCTCTCAGTTTTTACACAACTATCAGTGTTTGGAAAATGAGCACTTATCTTTGAGGCCTATTTTAAATCATTTTTACTAACCATATTTGTTACAAAAATTTTGAAATTCGACTTGGGGAGACAACTCAACAGGTTAGCAGGCTAACATCCACGTGGCAACCAAATCAACACTTCTACATTCTAGCACATCAATAGTTGGTTGTATTCGATGAGGGTCACCAACATAAATTGTTGAGTTCATAAATGATGGGAGACTCTTTTTTGTATTCAAACTATGTTGAAACAAAAATATCCCTAAAAAGGCTCCATTGTTTTGTAATTTAACTAGAATTAGGTCTCTTAGTAAGGCATTGATTCTAGCCCAGGTGGCATATGATTGTAATGGAGGCCTCACTCGATATATGTGGAAAATTTTCAATTTGAAGGGGTTGATGGATGTTATGAGAGAACCACCCTTGTAATATTTTCTTCTTCAGTTAATATACATTTGCAACAGTCTGTATTTTAACCTGAGATTCTCTTTGGCTTATATGTTTTTATCTCCATATTTTGTATATTGTTATCAGTTTCATGAAAATTTGATTATTTAGAATTCATGTTAGATGCTCCAACTTCCTTCATTTGTTGTGTTTTACTGTAATTTTTTATGTTTAAGCCAAATTTTCCTCAGCTTCCATAAACATAGTTTTGTTTGTAATTGAATTTCCTTAATTGACTCCATGACCAATGGTGGTTGTCATCACATTATTTCACCTGCATAATCACATGAAAATTCCAGACTTATCCATTTGATATTTTGAGTTTTATATGGAGAATTTATAAGTAATTTTAGAGAGCCCTCTCAGACTGGAAGGCCTAACTTCCAGTTAAAGTTGGTTTGAAATAGTTATGTTGGGTTGATGGTTGACACAACCCAACTTGTTCCAACCTAGTGAAAATAATTTGTATGTGGATGACATGATTTATAATGGTGATCTTGAATTATATGAATTTAAAACAACCATGAATAAATAATTTTAAATGAAAGATCTTTGTCTTACTAAAATTTTTCTTGGCATATAAGTTGAGCAATCTGAAAAGGAATTTTCATTTTTAAAAATAAATATGCTAAAGAATTGTTGAAAATATTCAAGATAGAGAATTGTAAACCTGCTCCTACACCAATTGCAACAGGTACAAATTTAATTAAGGATGATGAAGGATAAGATGTCAAACCAACTCTATTCAAAATATTTGGCAACCTTATGTATCTCACAACTACAAGGCTAGATATTATGCAAGGAGTTAGTTTGATTTCTAAATTTATGGAGTCTCCAAAAGACCCACATTGGAGAGTAAACAAAAGAATTATGACTCTACACAGTAGGAACTATATACTGTGACATATTTTATTTAAGAACAAAGAAGAAAGATTTGGTTGGATACACTGCCCATGATTTTGTGGGAAGTTTGGATGATAGTAAGAACAGTTTTGGTTATGTGTTTCATCTTGGTTAGGTATGATATCATGGAAATCTAAGAAGCAATCTTTTGTGACACATTCATCAACAAAAGCAGAATATGTAGTAGCAACATCAACAACATGCCAAGCAATATGGTTACAAATAGTTTTGGATGGACTTTAGAAAAAAGAACAAGGATCAACACCAATCTATTATAACAACACCTCAATCATTTCACTATCCAAGCATAGTGTGTTTCATAAAAAAAACTAGCATATTGATACAAGATCATTTTATTAGAAAACTTGTGAGCAATGGAGAAGTTTATTTGAAGCCTTGTAAAATGAGTGATCAATTGGGTGATATATTCACTAAGACATTAGCAAAATATGTATTTGAGTTTCATAGAGGAAATTTAGGTGTTGTAAGCCTAGATGAGACGTAGACCAACATGCATGTTTGATTTCTCATGAGTCATCTCTTAATTTAATGGCCGTAATTGAGGGGGAGTATTAAAGATATCTAATTACTCCTGCATTCTGAGTTTTCTAAATTTAGAGTGCCAGTTAACTCAGTCAAGTGTGAGTGAGTTTGAGTTCAGTCTTATTTTGGATAAAGCCAAATTTAGAGTGTGTTTTCATGTTGAAGTTATTTTGAGTGAGTTGCTAGTCAAAAATGTATAAATACCCCTCACTGTGTTCATTATAATCATGAAGTTTGTGTGATCAATAGAAGAGTCACAACTCATGTTATTGTTTGTGTGTGTGAAATTTTGTGCCTTTCCTCCTCTTCCTTTCCAACATGTTTTTTCAACCACGACCATCACTCATATTTGTATGCAGTCTCATGCAAGCCTACTTAAATCACATTGCAACTGTGCTCTCCTTAAATCTGTGCAACCACACTGTAATCACTAGGCTTCATTCATCAAGACAAACCCTTGGCATCAAAGACATCTTTTTGAAACCCATATCTGGCTCTGATACCACTTGTAAGGATTCAGAATATTAAGAGAGAAATAAACATAACAATCAAGCAACACTACATAAACCATGTACATCATGATTTACCTCGAAAAATCCCAACTAGGGAAAATATAATAAAAAATAGATTTATTATTTCCCTTGGCTAAACTTACAACCGATTCAACCAACACCTTGAGCTTTCACTGCTCAACCATGGCTCAATACAATGAAGAATCCTTAAACCTTTTAACAACTTCAACCACATGTAATATCATGAGATCAATACCATGAATCACCAATACTAGGTGTTGAAAATCATAATTGTTAACATAATTATTGACAAAACCTCGACTCCACCACCGCCACTAGGTTTCTACATACAACGAAAATTTGATTGCAGAAAATTGTGATTGCAACTACAACCCCTGCACACCAATGAAGTGTGGTACATGTTTTGAAAAATAGCTTTCAGGGATGGGTATGTTAAGATGAAATAGAGGATATTGCCCGACAAGACGTCTTCCACTATAAAGGATTTCCATTAACAATAATTTAATAGCGATAGTAATGATTGGAAGCAACCATTCACACTGGTATACCACTTTTAATTTAATGCACATCCTGACATCTGGTTTCAATTTTCAATTTCTCAAATGGAGTTATAAAAATTTTCCTATGAAATTAAAGAATTATTTTATGTATTGTGCCATGTTTCCACAACACTGGAAAATGGATGCACAATTATTGGAAAATATGTGTCCAATATGTGGGTTGCAGAAGGGATTGTTAAGAGCAGAGAGGCGGCATATTTAATAGACAGGGAAAAAATTTGTATCAAGATGCTTGAAGATCGTTGTCTGTTCTATGTAGATCTCTACACCCGTTGAAAAATATTTGAGTTAATAAGTCATGATGTTGTGAGGGACATGGTAATCTATATTGGCGAGAGGTATGAGAATTCCTTGTTTAGGTCAGGTCATATTCTTCAACAATTACCATATATGAAGATTAAGAAGGATGTTGGAATCACGATTTTCATTAGACCAAAACCCACAGGCATTAGTCTCTGCTACAATCGCCAAAGTTAGGATCCACAAGAGGTGGTTAGTCCATGTCGCAAAACACATGGGGAGCGTTGAACCCAATGTCCAACAATCTCCCCCCAAACACGAGCTGGGTAAGTTTCGAACTCGAGACCTATCGCTCTGATATCACTTGTTGGAATCACGATTTCCGTTAGACCAAAACCCGCAGGAATTAGTCTCTGCCACAATTTCCAGAGTTATGATCCACGAGAGGCAGTTAGTCCATGTCCTGAAACACATGGGGAGCGTTGAACCCAATGTCCAACAAAGGATTGTAAAATAATTTCAGTGTATGACAATAATATTACATATTTTCCCAAAAGGGAACTGAAATGCCTAGAATTAGTGAGTCTAATGCTCACTGGGAATCTGGAGTTGGCAGGCGTTCCAGAGGAATTTTTACGTAACCTCACTTCTCTACAGTTATTGGATTTATATTTTACACAGATAGAATCATTGCCAGAAAAATTGTGGGCACTGACACATCTTGCATTTCTCAATTTGTCTTCCAAGAATATTGAAGAAGTTAGTGATGGAATAGGTAATCATGACAATCTTCATTTTTTTTATTTTAACAGATGTACGAGGCTAAAATCATTGTCCTGGAAAATAGGAGAGCTTAAAAATTTGAAGTATCTAGATATCAAGTATTGTGACAGCCTTAAGGTGAATCCACTGGACATAGTGAAGATCATAGTTTCAAAGTGTGAAATTACTCACGAATACTACAAGGATTTCGAGCATAATACCCTAATTATAAAAATGTCATCCAAACATTTCATTCAAGTAATTTTTTGTATTATCATATTTTTAACTTAATCCCTTGGTTTTATGATTTTGTTGGGTTTATAATATCAATCCTTTGGATTTATAATCATGGTAAACAGTGGCCAACCATGGTCCAGTGTCACATTGTTACAAATATTGTGTAAATATAAAAATCAACCATGGTCCAATGTCACATTGTGGAAAATATTGTCTCAATATGACAATCAAGCATGGTAAACCCTCGTCAACCATGTTTATTTTATGATTTATAATATTTATCTTAGGGTTTATATACATTGGATTTATAATATTTATCCCTTGAGTTTAATATTATTCCCTTAGGTTTTTAGTATTAATCCCTTGGGTTTATTAATATAAGGGTTCTTATTCCTATGGTCTAATATTATTCATAAGGTTTATAATATTTATCCTTTGGTCTAATATGAATCCCCTTGGTTTATAATCATGGTCAACAATATTCCAATGCCACATTGTGATGAATATTTTTCAATATGAAAATAAATCATGGTCGAAAGTTGCATTGTGATAAAAGATTGCCTACATATGAAAATCAACCATGGTCAACCATGATGCAACTTCACATTGTGCCAAATATTATCTGAATATGAAAACAAAACATGGTCAACAATGATAATTCTAAGGTTTGCAATATCTATCTTAGGGTTTAAAATATTTGTCTTAGGGTTTATTTACCTTAGGCTTGTAATATTAATCCCTTGGGTTTTAATATTATTCACTTGGGTTTATAATCCCTTGAGATTTTAGTATCAACACCTTGGGCTTATTATTCCCTTGGGTTTATAATACCAATCCCTTAGGTTTATTAATCTAAGGGTTCATATACATAGGGTATAATATTATTCATAGGGTTTATAATATTATTCATAGGTTTTAATATAAATCCCTTGGGTTTATAATCATGGTCAACCATGGTATGACGTCATATTATGACAGAGATTTTGTCAATATAAAAATCAACCATGGTCAACCACAGTCAACCATGATCAACAATGATTAACCATTGAGTTTATTCATAGAGTTTATAATATTAGTCCTCAGGTTTAATAGAAATCCCTTGGGTTTATCATCATGGTCAACCTTGATCAATAATGGTACAACATCTCATTGTGACAAAGATTTTATCAATATGAAAATGAATCATTGTCAACAATCATCAACCATGGTAAACAATGGTAAACCATAGTAAAAAATGGTAAAACATTGGTAGTTTTCGTCGACCATGGTCAATCATGGTTAAACATCCTCCAATGTGACATTGGTCTCAATATGAAAATCAACCATGGTCAACCATGGTCCAATGTCGCATTATGATAAATATTGTCTCAAGATGAAAATCATTCATTGTAAACCATAGTTAACCATGTTTATTTTAGGGTTCATAATAATTATCTTAGGTTTTATTTACCTTGGGCTTATAGTATTAATCCCATTGGTTGTCTGAATATGAAAATCAACAATAGTAAAACATGATAATCCTAAGGTTTACAATATCTATATTAGGGTTTAAAATATTTGTCTTAGGGTTTATTTACCTTATGTTTATAATATTAATCCCTTGGGTTTTAATATTATTCACTTCGGATTATAATCCCCTGAGATTTAATAAAAATCCCTTGGGTTTATAATCATGGTCAACAGTGGCCAACCATGGTCGAGTGTCACATTGTGACAAATATTGAGTCAATTTAAAAATCAACCATGGTCCAACATCACATTGTGGCAAATATTGTTCGAATAAGACAATCAAGCATGGTAAACCCTTGTCAACCATGTTTATTTTATGATTTATAATATTTATCTTAGGGTTTATATACATTGGATTTATAATATTTATCTATTGGGTTTAATATTATTCCATTGGGTTTTTAGTATCAATCCCTTGGGTTTATTAATCTAAGGGTTCTTATTCCTATAGTTTAATATTATTCATAGGGTTTATAATATTTATCATTTTGTATAATATGAATCCTCTTGATTTATAATCATGGTTGCCAATATTCCAACATTTCATTGTGATAAAAGATTTCCTGCATTTGAAAATCAACCATGGTCAGCCGTGGTCAACCACGAGGCAACGTCACATTGTGACAAGTATTGTCTGAATATGAAATCAACAATGGTCAACCATGATAATTCTAAGGTTTACAATATCTATCTTAGGTTTTAAAATATTTGTCTTAGGGTTTATTTACCTTAGGTTTATAATATTAATCCCTTGGATTTTAATATTATTCATAGGGTTTATAATATTATTAATAGGTTTTAATATAAATCCCTTGGGTTTATAATCATGGTCAACCATGGTACGACGCCATATTATGAAAAAGATTGTCTCAGTATGAAAATCAACCATGGTCAACCATAGTCAATCGTGATCAACAATGGTTAGCCATTAGGTTTATTCATAGAGTTTATAATATTAGTCCTTCGATTTAATAAAAATTCCTTGGGTTTATAATCATGGTGAACCTTGATCAATCATGGTCCAACATCTCATTATGACAAAGATTGTCTCAATATGAAAATGAACCATTGTCAACCATCATCAACCATGGTTAACAATGGTAAACCATAGTCAACATTTTTAAACCATTGTCAATCATCGTCGACCATGGTCAATCATGGTTAAGCATCCTCCAATGTCACATTGTGACAAATATTGTCTCAATATGAAAATCAACCATGCTCAACCATGGTTTAGCGTCGCATTATGACAAAATTGTCTCAATGTGAAAATCAATTGTGGTAAGCCATAGTTAACCATGTTTATTTAAGGGTTTATAATAATTATCTTAGGGTTTATTACCTTCGGATTATAATATCAATCCCCTTGGTTGTCTAAATATGAAAATAAAAAATGGTAAACCATGATAATTCTAAGGTTTACAATATCTATCGTAGGGTTTAAAATATTTGTCTTAGGTTTTATAATATTAATCCCTTGGGTTTTAATATTATTCACTTGGGTTTATAATCCCTTGAGATCTTAGTATTAACACCTCGGGTTTATTTTTCTCTTGGGTTTATAATATCAATCCCTTGGGCTTATTAATATAGGGGTTCATATACATACGATATAATATTATTCATAGGTTTAAATATAAATCCTTTTGGTTTATAATCATAGTCAACTGTGGTTCGACGTCATATTATGGAAAAGATTGTCTGAATATGAAAATCAACCATGGTCAACCATAGTCAACCATGATCAACAATGGTAAACCATTGTGTTTATTCATAGGTTTTTAATATTAGTCCTCCAGTTTAATAAAAATCCCTTGGGTTTATAATCATTGTCAACCTTGATCAATCATAGTCCAAAATTTCATTCTCACAAAGATTGTCTCAATATGAAAATGAACCATTTTTAACCATCATCAACCCTGGTCAACAATGGTAAACCATATTCAACAATGGTAAACCATTGTAAATCTTCATCGACCATGCTCAATCATGGTTAAGCATCGTTGAATGTCACATTGTGACAAATATTGTCTCAATATGAAAATCAACCATGGTCGACCATGTTCCAATGTCGCATTATGAAAAAAATTGTATCAATGTGAAAATAAATCGTGGTAAACCATAGTTGACAATGTTTATTTTAGGGTTTATAATAATTATCTTAGGGTTTATTTACCTTGGGTTTATAATATTAATCCCCTTGGTTGTCTGAATATGAAAATCAACAATGGTCAACTATGATAATTCTAAGGTTTACAATATCTATCTTAGTGTTTAAAATATTTGTCTTAGGGTTTATTTAACTTAGGTTTATAATATTTACCCCTTGGGCTATAATATTATTCCCTTGGGTTTATAATCCATTGAAATTTTAGTATTAACACCTTAGGTTTATTATTCCCTTGCGTTTATAATATCAATCCCTTGGGTTTATTAATCTAACGGTTCATATACATAGGGTATAATATTATTCATATGGTTTATAATATTATTCATAGGCTTTAATATAAATCCCTTGGGTTTATAATCATGGTCAACCATGGTCCAACGTTATATTATGAAAAATATTCTCAATATGAAAATAAACCATTTCAACCATACTCAACCATGATCAACAATGGTAAACAATTGGTTTTATTCATAGGGTTTATAATATTAGTCCTTGGGGTTAATAGAAATCCATTGGGTTTATAATCATGGTCAACCTTGATCAATTATGGTCCAACATCTCATTGTGACAAAGCTTCTCTCAATATTAAAATGAACCATTGTCAACCATCATAAACCATGGTCAACAATGGTAAACCATTGTCCATCATCTTTGACCATGGTCAATCATGGTTAGGCATCCTCCAATGTCACATTGTGACAAATATGTCTCAATATGAAAATCAACCATGGTCCAATGTCACATTATGACAAATATTGTCTCAATGTTTAAATAAACCATGGTAAACCATAGTTAACCATTTTTATTTTAGGGTTTATAATATTTATATTAGGGCTTTTTTTACCTTGGGTCTATAATATTAATCCCCTTGGTTTAATATTATTCCCTTGGGTTTATAATCACTTGGGATTTTAGTATTAACCTCTTGAGTTTATTATTCCATTGGGTTTATAATATCATTATCTTGGGTTTATTAATCTAAGGGTTCATATACTTAGGGTATAATATTATTCATAGCGTTTATAATATTAATCCTTGAGTTTAATATAAATCTGCGGGGTTTATAATCATGGTCAACAATGGTGAACCATTATCTAACATCACATTGTGTCAAATATTATCTCAATATGGAAATCAACCATTTTCAAACATAGCAATCCATCATCAACAATGGTAAACAATTTCCAACAATATTTTTCCATTGTCGATCATCATCAACCATGGTCAATCATGGTGAACCATGGTCCAATGCCACATTATACCAACATTGTCTCAATATGAAAATCAACCATGGTGAACTATGGTCCAACATCGCAATGTGACAAATATTAACTTAATATGAAAATCAACCATGGTAAACCATAATTAACCATGTTTATTTTAGGGTTTATAATATTTATCTTAGGGTTTATATACATTGGCTTTATAATATTAATCCCTTGGGTTTAATATTATTTGCTTGGGTTTATAATGTTTATAACACTAAACCTAGTGGGTTTTTTATAATATCAATCCTAATGTTTAATATTAATCCCTCGGTTTTGATAATCCTTTGGGCTTACAATATTAATCCATTCATTTTATAACACTAATAATACCTTGGGTTTATTAATTCATTGGGTTTATAATATTAATCCTTTGGGTTTTTAATATTAATTATCCCTTGGGCTTATTAATCCTAAGGATTTATAATATTAATCCCTTGGGTTGATTAATCATTTTGGTTTATAATATAAATAATCCCTTCCATTTAAAAAATTAATAAAAAATGTCTATAATATTAATCCTTTGGATTTATTATATTAGTAATTATTTCTGTTTATTAATCCCAAGGGTTTGTAATACTAATAATCTCTTTTGTTTATAATTTTATTCCCAAAAGTTTATAATATTAATAATCCCTTGGATTTATAATGTTAATCTTTTGGGTTTATAATATTAATCCCTTAGTTTTATAACATTGAGATTTTTTTATATATATATATATATATATATATATATATATATATATATATATAACATTCTCTATAAGTAATATGATTTTAATTTTAATATTAATACTATATTATATTTAACACTAATTCCCTAGGTTTATAATATTAATCACTTGGATTTATGATATTAATAATATTTTGAGTTTATTAGTGCATTGAATTTATAATATTAATCCCTTGAGTTTATTTATATACCTCCTTTTGGTTTTATAATAATAATCTTATGGGTTAATTCATTAAACTAGTATTAAGTTTTTAATATATATATATATATATATATATATATATAATAGTTTAATATATATTTTAATATTATCAATATTCTCTCATTATGTATATAAAAGATATTGAAAATTATATTAATAAATATATAATAATTATTGACCTAAAAAAAATTATTCCATGTTGTATGTTAATTATATTATAGTTTGATAAATAACTATTAAAATATTTGTATAATATTATATAATAATATATAATTATATTAATATATAATATAATATCAATATAATAATAATAAATATATAAATATTCAATAAATAGTTGTGATTATGTATATAGTTATTAATCATGAGAGAGAAATAATTAGTTTTTAATAAGATACATCTAATTTAACTATTATTGTCATAGATATATGTCTATCGGCATATATCAACCACGTGGTTGTAGATGTTCTATACACCTATCAACGTATATCAATCACATTGGTAAATGTGGTTGTGCTAGTTATAAAAATGTCATCCAAAAATTTCATTCATATAATTTTTTGTATTATCATATTTTTAATTTTGATATATATGAAATTCAATTTTAATCCTCAAAGTTTGTTAATCAATAATTGTTCAATTTGAATCTTAAAATCTTGTGTAATAAATATAATCAATTTGAGGGTTGTTAATAATGGGTAATTATTCCAATTGAATTTTAAATTTGGTTGATGGTTGATGTAATGTATTGAATGGAATTTGTTATATATTAATAAATATTATTAAATTATAATATGTTGGTTTTATATATATATATATATATATATATATTTTTTTTTTTTTTTTGCTTAAAAATAATAACAATATTTTTTTATTGGTACGAAGAAATCACATTTTTAAAATGTATTAAAAAAATACGTAAAAAAATATATTTATAAAGGGAATCATACTTTGTATAATTCAAAAGTCTTGGTTTGATGTGGATTTTTTTTTTTATTGATAATAAAGATCTTTTTAGGAGGAGAGTTAAAGGCCAAATAAAGGTGGAAGGAGCCAAGAGAAGGGTGAGGTAAGATGAAGTGGGACTTAGAGAGGAGGAAAGGGAGTGAGAGTTGGGTAGATAGGAAGTGTGGTTATGGTGGGTGGAGAAGAGGGGTAGATGGGTCAAGTAGATGAAGGAGTTGGGAGGAGGTGAATGGGGAGGAAAGGTGGATGTATATGGGCGGAAAATGAGGGGGAGAAGAGTGGGAGATAGATGAGAAAAATAGATGTTTTATTGAGGATGTTGTGTAAGAGAGGAAACAAGGAGGAGAAGGTGAGAAGAGCTAGATGGTGGATGGATTAAGAATGAATATAGGTGGCACAAAGAGATAGTTGAGACTAGGAGGCAAAGACATGAGGTGGTGGAGTGAGAGTGGAAAATGAAAAGCACAAACATGTTCCTAGAGCATGTATATATATATATATTTTTTTTTTCAAGTAAGAGTGACAACTCTACCATACATCTTTGATAAGTTGGTTTCCTTGGATATAGGTTTGAGATGAAGTATCTAGTGGTTTAGCTTGAAAATACATTAAAAGTTCTATTTTTTAGAATATGTGTCAATATATCCATATTTGTGTTATTTTTGTATAGGCTAGATAATTCTGTGGTTGCTGAAACTACACACATATATAGTCAACTATATAGATTCCATATATATATATATTACTATTACTATTACTATGTTTAATATAAATTAATATTTACTATGTTTAATATATTTTTGCATTGGTAAAAGGATCTTAGCTAGTGGTTTCTTGAAAATAAAATTCACTAGCCTGCATGGGTTCAAGTCTCTATATACTTGTTGTAACTAGCTAGTTTGTAGCAATCTTTCAAAGTTACCAATTCTCCAAGAATTCTTATTCTTATATATCTATATATCTATATATATATATATATATATATATATATATTAAAATGCATAACTCTTTTATTTCTAATATAAATCTTTCTTTCCTTAACTATTTTTAATATGATACACTAGTAGAAATTGACATCTATAATAAAAAGAAAATATTTGCAGGACATGGAATTATCCTTCCAAGTTGGGTTACACTTTTTGCCCTTTTTTGAGAAAAAAATTTCATTTTTTTTCTGTTCTTCAACTTTTTGCAAGTCAAACAATTTTTCTGTTTAAAATTTCATTTTGCGATAAAAATAAAAGTTGTCAAAAATTTTATTAACTTTCTATTACTTATCTTTTGGAAATTTTTTATACACATTTGATATGTCAACTTAGCGTTTCTTTGAGTGTGTGTTTTTTAACAATCAAAGGATTCATAAAAAGTCATGTTAATACGCGCTAGTGTATTCTTTGAAAACTATGGTTTTTGAGAAACAAAATGTGTTACAACAATCTAGACAAATTCTACTTTGGTTCTGTTGTATTTACAAAACCAACTGATGCATATCATAATTACTAGATTTTTTTGAACCGATCCAATATGAAAAAACTGCATATTTTGAATATGTTTCGGCGCGCACAAAATTTCTCCACATATAAGTTATAAACTAAAAATCTAAAAACTAGCTATTAAAGACAATAAATCAATATAATGCACCATAATTTTTTCAAAATTTTTTATAGTGTATTTTGGAAGATACATAATATTGATTTCACTAAATCGTAATGACCTTAAAAAATTGTTTGCACCCGTTTTATTACAAAATCAATTAAAATTAGTAAATATTTATGAAATTCCATAAAAGTTATATTTCTTGAAAGTAGATTGAATGCTGTAAATTATTGTCTTGGTTCCGACAATTAATTCACAAATTTTCATGGAGTTTAATCAGTCCAAAGTTGAAGAAATGTGTTCAGAGCTCGGCTCTGCGTAATTGCAGATGTGTTAGTTCGACCGAACTTTTAAATAAAGTTCGGGCAAATTTTTTTTTCTCCGACAGCCCGTCAAGTCTAACGACACTAAAGTTTGGCCAAATTTTTTACAAAATTTCAGCCAAACCTTTAATTGACTTTACGTCAGTCGGAAAATTCAACGAAGCCCCTCCAAAAAAACATTTCGCAGCAATATAATTTGATGTAAACGGATTCATTATTTTCGCATAATTTCACACATTTCTTCATTTGGTTTGATTTTGCAAAGGATTTTTTTTGGGCTTAAGGACTCTTTTTGGCATAGCATTTAAAATACATTTCTTGGAGGTATGCGATACATTTTTTTGATGTTTTTTGGGCTTCATTTTTTTTTGAAGTTTTTTTTTTTAGAGGTTTTGGGCTTAATTTTCAAAGGACATTTTTTTTGGATGTATTTTATTTTTAGAGGTTTTTAGGCTTAATTTCCAAAAGACATTTTTTGGACTTTTTTTGGGTTTAATTTCGAAAGGACTCTTTTTAGGCTTAATATTCAAAGGAAATTTTTTGGAGGTATTTTTTAAAGTGATATTTTTAGAGGCTTTTTGGGCTTAATTTTCAAAGGACATTTTTTGGAGGTATTTTTTAAAGTGGCATTTTTAAAGAAGTTGGGCTTAATTTTCAATGGAAATTTTTTGGAGGTATTTTTTGAAGTGACTTTTTTTTAGAGTACGTGTTTTGGGTTGAAGTAAATCTTTTATAATGATTTTTTAAAATGAGTTTTTGTCCAACTTTTCAAATGAATTTTTTTTGGAGGATTTAGAAGGAAATATTTTGAGCTTCATTTCATTTTTACAAGAAATTTTTTCTCAGATTTTTTAAAGTAAGTGTTTTGGATTGAAGTATGTATATTTTGCAAAATTTTTGAAATGTGTTTTTTTTTAAAATTAAATCTTTTGTGATGTTTTTTTTAATTGAGTTTTTGTCTAAATTTTTTGAACTTCATACTCAATTATCATGGGAAATCGAAGGAATTGCAAGAGAAAATATGATTGAACAAGAGACCCTGAGGAATGTAGAGAACATGGGAGAGAATCTCACAAAAAAAGATAGAAGAACGCTCAAATATTGAAAGGGAAAATCAACCTCAACTAGAAGTTGAAGCAGGTATGTAAATGTAAATATAATAAATTTGATATTCTAAAATTTTCCTAGTGTAAATTGTGAAGCTTAATTTTTATTTGATGAACCAATTTGAAAAATATTTTGAAATGTAAATAGAGAGAGATATTCCTCAAAACATTGATAATGAGATACAAAATTTTGAAAGAGAAAGTGAAAGAGATATTGAACCAATGATTGAAGATGGTGAAAATGTTGAAAGAAATTCAAGTGAAGAAATTGAATCACCAGGTATATATATATATATATATATGTTGAACACATGCATGTATTATTGAAATTATATATATTTATTAATTTAGTTATTTATTGAATATGTAAACTTATTATGTACTATTAATTCGAATATGTACAGATGAAATCAATGTCGATGATGAGATGTTAGAAAATGTTGACACTCACATATATGGAGATAAAAGAGCTGACCATGTTATACGATATCGTGTTAATCACATTTTTGATACGTACTTCATAAAGGAAAATGTGGCAGTTCAAGCCCAATTGTTGAAAGGTCTCCTATCATTAAGGAAATTAAAATAATTTAGAACTTTATTGGGTATTCAAAAATCAACAAAAGATAAAAAAATGAAGGAAAATGTGATACATAATATAAATAGTGTTACAAATTCAATTAGAAGGTCTAGACATAAAAAAAATTTGGCTGCACATATATAAAATACATATGGCAGTGGTTTTATCAAGTACTAAAGAGAATCAATTGGTAAAATCTATGGCACGAGAATTAGGAACCTCACAAAAAAACTTTGCACAAACATTGGAAATTTCTGTTGCAAATAGATGAAAATGATGAACTCGCTTGTTGGAGAGCTACTTGTAGGCAACCATACAAATATAGACTTGGAGAAAATGTTAAAAAAATAATATATGAATATTGGATGAAAAATTCACGTGTTTTTCCAAATGCAAGAGATGTGATGAAAATAAGAATAACACGAAATCAGTACGAAACACATCCAAAAAATTTCTTGGACACCACTCAGATAGAGTTGTTCAACAAGTTCAAAGAAGAAAATCGTGAAATTGATGTCTCAATCAGTGCTTTTGTGTAACAAAAACCATGGTATGTAAAATCTATCATCGTACACGACACTTGTTGTTGTCATTATCATGTGGAATTTTAGTTATATTTTGACACATTCCTTAATTTCGATAGAACATTATGGAAATATTCACCTCCTCTTTCCACTATCCGTGATTTCATATCTCAAATTCTATGTGGAAAAGAAAGCCATGAATTATTTTATGAAAAGAAATGTGTTGGTGGTAAAAATGCGATGATTGTGAAAATTTGACTAAATTTCAAAACAAATATCGTACTGATATAAATGATCAATCATTGTCCAACATGAAAGTGAAATGGAAGAGATATGAATATATCTTATATCGATTCAAGGTTCAAGTAGTACTACAAGTGCTAAAAGAATTGATTTACAAGAAGAAGAAATTTTTGTGATGGATTTTTTGAGAAAGTTTGAGGCAGAAATTTATAAATACACCAAGCATTTCCATAGAGCTCGATGGTAAGACTTGCAATTCAAAAAATCCTGTGAAGTTTTTCCACCAGGGACCATTTTGTCAGTAATTGATTTTGCAGAAAATTACACATTTGTTCCACAAAAAAATATTCAGAGTGAATACTATCATTCTGATCAAGTTTCCATGCTCGTCCATATTCTATATAGACATGCTGAAAAAAATGTTGATCATATAGAAATCACCAGTGAAAATCAACATGCTATTAAAGAATATCACTTTTATATCCATGACGATCGTACACATGATACATATTTTGTGCAACACTGTTTTGGAAACATTTATGACTCCTTGAAAAGTCGTGGAATAAAATTCAATGAACATTGGATATGGTGAGATGGATGCGTAGGTCAATTCAAATATTCACGATCATTATTTTGGTTGTGTTGTCTTCATATGAAAACCCGCATTAAACATTGTTGGAATTTCTTTGAGACTGGTCATGGAAAAGGAGAATATGACAGTGCAGGGGCATGCATAAAACGAGCACTTCAAAGATATCAAATGGACCCCTCTGCAAACCGACTTATTGACACTAAAGAAGTTGTTCAATGGTGCATCGCTTCACTAAGCCATGAGACTAACCACTCAAGGGAAGTACGAAGGTACATTCAATTTTTTTTTTATTGGATACCCAATTTTAAACAGTGTACATTTATCACAATGATTATCTTTGATGGTATTATGATATCATATTTATATTCTTCTTTGAATTTTACATATAGGTTTTTTTGGCATATTGGGGTCGAAGATGTAGATAGATCGATTGGAAATGACGTTGAAACAATAAAAGGGACTCGAATATTGCATTCAATTAAAACAAAGTTGTCCACAAATGTGTTTGCATTGGATAAAAGAAAATATTCTTGTTTTTGTCATGTTTGCATAGACAACACAAAATCCAATGATATTTGTGAAAAAAAAATGTATGTAAAAGATTGGCAACATACAGAGCTAAATACAAAGGGGAAAATGTCTGTTGCAATGTTTGAAGAAATGCAATCAGAGGAGACTACAATATCATCTGATGGTGATCACATTTTTGATCTTGTTAGAGAAGGTAACATTCGAATTTATTTCAAATGATAGAGATCTAGAAAATCAAGTACATGTATGTTAATTTTAAAGTTAATTTTTCATGTTAATTATGATCTAAATTTAAATACATAAGTTTGTTTTATTGTGCAGGAGATGTTTTTGCTATAATTGCACCTACTATTAATGATGAAAATGTGAAGTATTATTTGATGTGTTGCATTAAACCAAAGATGAAATTATTAGAAAACCATAATGATCATGGGTTTCCATATGATAGAGGGTCTGTTATACTGAAAGGTTATTTTTCCAGACAAACTAATCAAAGTGGGGATTTTTTTTACTTTCAAGACTATGAACTTGATGTCATAAGTTGTCAATATAGTCACTTGGTGTGTGCAGCATGCATAAAGTTGATAGAGTTTCAATGAAAGAAAAAAATGAAAATTGAGAAATTGAAATGTCAAAATCCGATCATGAACGGATCATTGAAGATGGAATTCCATTGGAATTTTTTTGATTGAACTGCCCAAAAATTTCTTCTCTTTGGATTCATGTTTTAGAACTTCCAGAACTCAACTAAAAATTGAACTGCCTTGTTATGTTATTTGTGCAAGTGTTTGCACATGTACATTGTTTTGGTACATGCAGACTAGTAATTTATACACATGTACACATACACATGTCTAGATTATCTGGTCTAAATGATTTCATACATTCTCTGGTACAATTTGTCATAATGTCATTATTGAAAAATGTACATATATGTGTATCTAGCATAGTTGATATAATGAAAATTTGAAGTTGCACGATTTTGTTTTAGACGTGCGTGTCTATTCAAAGTAAATTATAATATTCATTTTTAAATGCAAAATGTGTGGTACGTGTTTTGTAATTTCCAGTTTACTATCAACTAAAAGTATATTTTCTATGTGCATTGATGAAAAAAGTAGATTTTCTATGTGCATTGATGAAAAATGTTGCACGTACTGGATATATATGTTCTAGAATGAAATTAACTGAAAGTATCTTTTCTATGTGCATTAATGAAAAATGTTGCACGTACTGGATATATATGTTCTAGAATACAATTTTAAAATTTTATGATTGTTTGACACATCTAAGAAGACCTAGAATCTTATGATTGATTATATATATATATATATATTGTACTTCAATCGTTTTAACATATATTCAAACATGTACTTAAATCATTTCTATGTACATATATTCATGTGGACTGTTTTTGTTTGTAAAATGACAACTTGAATTTTAAAAACAAAACATTATATCATAATCACATACCAAATGTAGTTCAACCATCTAATACTTGAGTTTTAAAAACAAAACATTATATCACAACATTAATTCACATGTAAAATTTAGTTCAACTATCCAATAAAAACAAAACATTAAATATCACAATCACATGCCAAATGTAGTTCAACCATCCAAAACTTGAATTTTTAAAACAAAACAAATTATATATAACAGTATTACCAAATGTGGATGTTCAACCATCCAAAACTTGAGATTTAAAAACAAAACAAATTATAAAACAACATTACTTCACATGCCAAATGTAGTTCAACCCTCCAAAACTTTAGTTTTAAAAACAAAACATTATATTACAACATTACTTCACATGCCAAATGTAGTTCAACTATCCAATTAAAAAAAAACATTAAATATCACAATCACATGCCAAATGTAGTTCAACCATCCAAAACTTGAATTTTAAAAACAAAACAAATTATATCATAACATTACTTCACATGCCAAATGTATTTCAACTATCCAAAGAAAATAAAACATTATATCGTGCAATCACATGCCAAATGTAGTTCAACCATCCAAAACTTGAGTTTTAAAAACAAAACGAATTATAACACAACATTACTTCACATGCCAAATGTAGTTCAACCATCCAAAACTTGAGTTTTAAAAACAAAAAAATTATATCACAACATTACTTCACATGCCAAATGTAGTTCAACTATCCAATAAAAACAAAACATTAAATATCACAATCACATGCCAAATGTAGTTCAACCATCCAAAACTTGAGTTTCAAAAACATTATATATCACAACAATACTTCACATGCCAAATGCAGTTCATACCAAATGTAGTTCAACCATCCAAAACTTGAGTTTTAAAAACAAAACATTACATCACAACATGTGATCACATGCCAAATGTAGTTCAACTATCCAAAATATGGTTTGTAATTCGATATTTCTATAGAGATTCATTTTATATTTTTAAAAAGTTCATAAAATCACATCTAGAATTTTAAAAACAAAGTATTATATCACAATCACATGCCAAATGAAGTTCAACCATCCAAAATGTTGTGAAATCCATCTAGAGATTCATTTTATATAAATAACAAATAAAATGACAACTTGAATTTAAAAACAAAATATTATATCGTAATTTAACTTGAAATATTATATCACAACATGTGATTACATGCCAAATGTATTTCAACTAGATCCAAAATATATACATGTATTTACATGGTTTAAAAAATAAAATGAGAACTTGAGTTTCAAAAACATAACATTATATATATCACAACATATATCAAAGAGTATATATATATATATAAATATATATATATCTAGTTCAATGTATAATGTTACAAGTATCAAGTTATATATGACTGCATCTAGATAAGACTATATATAAAAAAGTAAATTTAAGACTAAATCTATCAAATATAATGTTGCACATGCATGTGCATCATCCATCAAATACATATGGATGTAGTGTCTCTCCCAACAAAGACACGATCCTCGAGCTATCCTTTGAAGCATGGGGAACCTATACACAATGTGTACAAACATTAAAATTTAATGTTTTAAAATTGAATGAGAATATAGAACTTCAGGTAAAAAAATCATGCAATACCTCATGAGGTTCCCTCTCCATTTGTTGCTCATCTACTAAAACTTCCCCCACTGGAACATCTTCCACAGTAAAATGTACAATATACATGTAAAAGTATATATATTAAAAAATTTCAAATGAAAATGCATATATAAACTAATTTTCAATAATATTAAAAAACATTAGACATCTTGTTCAAATGGTTGAAATGGTGTGGATGTTCCTATCTCCATCATACACTCCATTGCTAGAGTCCGTGGAGAAAAGAAATCCTCTCTAGGAACCTAAAATTGAAAAAATTTAAAAGTATAAACTAACTCAAGATATAGATCTCAATTTATAATAAAAATTTTGAACTTCAATTTATAACTTATAACTTAAAAACATATATTTAAGTGAAAAATTGAATACTTGTGCTGGTGGATTTGGCACATCTCCTAAGAGAGGCTCTAAAAGAAAATCTCCAAAAACCTAAAATTCAAAAAATTTAAAATAACTCAAGATCTAGATCTCTATTTATAATAAAACTTTTGAACTTCAATTTATAACTTATAATTGAAAAAAATATATTTAAGTGAAAAATTGAATACTTGTGCTGGTGGATTTGGCACATCTGAAGAAAGTACATGTCCAAAAACATCAAATTAAGATAGGAATAGTAACATTTTATTATATATATACATGTATATGTGTGCACAATTATTTATTTTAAAAATATTTCATCATGTTTCGATATATATAATAATAGATAAAAAACAATTGTACACCATCATGTTCAATTAAAAAACACTAACATTTTCCAACATATCTTGATGGTGAGAACCATCTTGATTGTGTGATTGATGGTGAGACCCATCTTGATTGTTTGAACTGGAGGCTCCGACCGTGATATTAACATCTTCTTCATTCATCAAGTGTGACAACTGCAAATAATGTTAACATATAATGATGCATTTTTGTTAGATTGATATATACAAATAAATGTATGTATATATGTATTTATTACAAATTGTACATGTGTTAAAATAATCACCCTAACTATTAACACATACCGTTCCCATGCCGTCTTTCTCATGAATAATTAGATCCTGCCAACCATTGTGACAATTCTTTGCATATGTTCTAAGATCTTAAACACTCATGTTTTCTATCTCTTCATTTGTATAATACACAAAATTAGCGCGTGCATTCTCACGTGCTCTTTGTCGATTCAGAAAAACATCAACTCCACCCAATCCACTCTGAACATTGTTAATGATGGCATCCCTTCTCGATTAATTTGAGAAGTGGCATCCATATCTGATCGCAAAGTTTCGACACGAAGATGTCGAATAACCAATGGTGGCTTAGGGCAAGGCAACTCCACATCATGCCTAGCACCCCTACGGTAACACAATCGACCTTTTTCAAGACCAAAAAATTCAGAGGGAAGGTCATTATAATTGGGTTTCATTCCCAAAAGAATTCTGCATAAAATAATTTTGCAAAATAAAACAGAACGTCGTCGTTCCATGGGAGTCTTCCACAAGCAGCAAGGTGTCTGTCATACAAATAACGAGCTATATGAGGGTGATTGAAATATTACATCTTTAACATCTTTCTTTTCAACCCTTCTTTGAAATTAAACATATATTTTGCCATTTCTGCTGTAACTCTTTGTTTAACAACCTCCCATATATCGGGACCCATCACTGTTTGCTTTATTTTTCTGATCATTTCTACAAAAATATTAGTGGTTGGCCCAAACTTTAGGTACACATCTACTAGTTCGCTTAAAGAGTGAGTAACTATTTCCAAGCTTTGTTGACTCTCGGCAGGGAGAGTCAAAGCCACGAGATCTCTCTTCAATTTTGTATGAACATTTTGACACCTTTGTAAGGTGCATTTATGCATGTTTGATTCCCAAGGTATATTGGAAATGTCAGATGGATAAGTCGTGGTTGGTGTACAACCTTATTCTTGAATGACACATTCTATCCTACGTCTTTTTCGAGCAACATTTGGAGAAATATTTTCACCCTCTACATCAATATATAAAATTTTGTATATTAAAAAAACATGTAAACAAATTTGTACAAATTGAATGAAAATAATATTTAGATTAATGGCCACCTCGATATGGTTGGCTAGCATCTTGCCCACCCTGAGACTGTTGAGAACTAGAATGACCACCGATTGGTTGAGAACCAACATGACCATCCGTTGATTAGCTTCTGGGGGAATTCATATCAGCACCTTCACACAATTTGCTAGCACTTATTGATGGCTCTCCAAGGGAATCTGTACCACCACCAACCTCACGAGACGAGAGGGAAGCTTCATAAAAAAATATGAATTTATAATCAATTCAAAAATACATTCATACATATAAATACATGTACATATTCATTGATTAAATTGTGTGAACCATGGCCACATGAACCATGACCATGCTCCATTGATGGAGTAGACACCCTTGTCCTCTTAACTCCTAAAAAATAAAAAATGAAACTTATTAACAACTAATTTAACTCACAAAATTGATAAAAAATCAATTCTATATGTACACACATGTATGTATATGTATGGAAATAATATTATATAAATAAATACCATGAACATCCCTCGATCCCTGATCCCCTCTCTCTTAGAGATATGGGATTCTATTGATCTTTGCCTTTCATCCTCCATGATATATATATATATATATATATATATTGGAAATTTCAATTATTTTTAAATTACTATTTAAAATAAATTTCAAAAAATTAATGTAATTAAGTGTACACAGATTATGTAAAACACAACTTTCTAAGCACTAATTGATGTGTGAAACTCAATTTAAGAATTTTTTTTATAAAAATGTTAAGTTAACCAAATTGCGCTTTACATGGTGGGAGCACACTTTGTATATAATTGAAAAAAACACATGGTCATTAAAAAAGAAGCGTGAAACTCCATTTAAACAAAAATTTGTTGAAGTCCTCACATTTTAATTTTATAAAAATGTGAAGTTCACAAGTTTCAAATGTGAAGTTCACTAAGTTGCGCTTTACATGGTGGGAGCAAACTTGGTATATAATTGAAAAAACATATGGTCATTAAAAAAGACGTATTTATAAGTAAAAAACATACAAATATCAAAGATATGTTATAATTTCAATCAATAAATTTTGAAGGAGAGCATCTCAACGCTAATTCATCTCTGAGAGATGAATCTTGAATTTTTGAAGAAGAGCGTCTCAACACTGATTCATCTTTGAGAGAAGAATCTTGAATTGGCATTGCCCCGTATAATATTAATTCATCTATTAATTCATCTTTGATAGATGAATCTTGAATTGGAATTTCCCCACACAATAGATCAACAAACATCTTATTAACATTTGTACAATGTCTTATACTAAAAAATTAAAATTGGCTAACAATATTGTTTGCTTTTCCATGCAGTTGTTCTAGTCTCTCCTTCTTAACTTGGTACATGCCTTTCATCTGGTTGCACACAAGTTCAGAATTGGTGAAACCCACAATTCCATTTGATCCATACTCCCTAGCTGTTCCCAAGCCTTCTATCAATGCAATATAATATACCTCATTGTTTGTTGTTCTTCCTGGTATATTCATTTTCCTTTTGAGGACCATGCTAGTCTCAATATTTCAAAGCACATATGTAATCACTGTTTTCCCTAGACTGGGATAACAATAAACATCTATGCATAATGTCCATTTTTTAACCATATTTAGTGGGTTTTTTTTTTATCCTTGAAAAAAACAAATTCAATAAAATATATTAAATTAAAATTTATTGCAAATGCATGGGAGAAGTGACATGTGCATGGTTTACCTTAAGGTTTGACTTAAAATTTATATGGGAGAATTCACATCTAGAAATGAGATTCCTTAAATATTTCCTTGCCTAGATTTTAGGGGAGATTTATGACATGTACATGGTTTGCCTTAAAGTTTATGGCAGAAATCACATCTAAAAATGACATACCTTAAATATTGCCTTGCCTAGAGTTTAAGGGAGAAATGACATGTACATGGTTTTTGCATGGTTTGCCTTAAAGTTTATGGGAGAAATCACATCTAGAAATGACATGCCTTAAAGATTGGCTTGCTTAGAGTTTAAGGGAGAAATGACATGTACATGGTTCCATGAGTTTACTGAATATGTCACCTTTAAGAAAGGATGAGATCCAGAGGCTACCTCGCCCTTTACAAACTCTGTCTTTAGAAATTGTAGAATTTAACACTCAACAGACAAACTAAAATCATATGGAAGTTCAGCCACTTTAGGTTCAGTTTTTAGGCCTTAAATTTTGCCTTGAATTAATGGGAGAAAAACTTGAGTTTTGGGGATCCTATCCTATGCAAGTTCAGCTACTTTAGGTTCAGTTTTTAGGCCTTAAAGTTTTCCTTGAATTAATGGGAGAAAGCCTTGAGAAATGACACATGCTTTAAAGTTTGCATAAAAGTTTATGGAAGAAATGACACATGTATACGATTTGCCTTAAAGTGGTAGTGGTTTATGGATATTAAAATGAAGAACTTATATTTAGATCTATTCCAGAGATTGATTGTAGGGGCATTTACTAGATATGTCACCTTTGAGAAAATATGAGATCTAGAGGCTACCTGGCCCTTTACAGACTCTGCTTTTAGAACTTGTAGAAGTTAACACTCAACAGTCAGACTAAAATCCTATGGAAGTTCAAAATCCTATGAGAGTTCAGCCACTTTAGGTTTAGTTTTTCGGCCTTAAAGTTTTCCTTGAATTAATGGGAGAAAGCCTTTAGTTTGTGGGAGAAATGAAATGCACATGGTTTGCAAAATTATTTTATGCACTTACTAAAAAAAATAGTTATAGTGGTTGATGAATTTATGTCAAAAGTCACACCTTTATGAGTTTGTGAGAGAAATGACATTACCCTATAGTTTATGGGATAAATGACATAGAAATGACACATGCCTTAAAGTTTGCCTAAAATTTTATGGGAGAAATGACACATGTACACGGTTTTCCTTAAAGTGGTAGTGGTTTATGAATATTAAAATGAAAAACTTCTATTTAGATTTGTTCCAGAGATTGACTGTAGGGGAATTTACTGGATATGTCACCTTTGAGAAAATATGAGATACAGAGGCTACCTGGCCCTTTACAGACTCTTCCTTTAGAACTTGTAGAAGTTAACACTCAACAGACAAACTAAAATCCTATGGAAGTTAAAAATCCTATGAGAGTTCAACCACTTTAGGTTCAGTTTTTAGGCCTTAAAGTTTGCCTTGAATTAATGGGAGAACACTCCACTTTTAACATCTTACAAAATTAGAAGCATCATGGAAGGTGTAAGTTTAGGTACATTAATAAAATACAGCCATCTCAATCTAGATTATTAATATCCATTACATCATAAAACAATCCACTTTTAAGATTTTACAAGATTAGAAGCATCATGGAAGGTGTAAATTTAGGTACATTAATAAAATACAGCCATGTCAATCTAGATTATTAATATCCATTACATCATAAAACACTCCATGTCAATCTAGACACATAATATCCATTACTTGTTTGTTGTTGTTGTTTTATGTGATTACTCTGTTTTGTACTAGTTTTCAGCACATTAGCTCTTAGTTAGGATGATTCAACTTGATGCAAGAAGTTTAAGGTTCATCAACTAGTTAAATTATATTTGAGGGTGTTCTAATTAATTATAAAAAATTTGGAGACAAAATCCCAAAAATAGATGGGGAAAAATAAGATTTAAAGAAATTTAGTCTAAATACCATCAACACCCACACATTTTGCAGCCACAATAAATTGCAAATTTGAAAAATATTTTAAAAATGAGACAGATGACCTCAAAAAAAATTGAAATATATTTTAAAAATCAGACAGATGACCTCAAAAACAATTGAAAATTATTTTTTAAATGAGACAAACGACCTCAAAAACAATATAATTATCTATTCAAGCAATCGAATTCCAAAAGGTATTTCTAAAATTTACAATCTGAGTTAAATTCAACTTGTAATTTAAAGATAATTTCAAATTTTTAAGCAAGAATATTTTAGAATCAGATAAACAAAATAAAATAAAATAAGAAAAACCTATCAGTATTTCAGAATTATAAAATTAAATTAAGTTCAACCTGCAATAGAGTTGGGCTCATTTAGTATTATCTTGGCTATGATGATTCAAAGAGTTTGGGTTATTCCTCTCGAGTTTGTGAATGTTTTGGTAGAAACTTATTAGTTATTGAGTAGGCCATTCATCTCAATTATTTTCTTGCAATTGGGTACACATTGTGTAAATGAATGCAAAGGCCATCAACACCCACATATTTTTCACCCACAACAAATTGTGAATTTGAAAAATATTTTAAATAAGACAGATGACCTCAAAAAAAATTGAAATATATTTTAAAAATGAGACAGATGACCTCAAAAACAATTAAAAAATATTTTTTAAATGAAATAGATGACCTCAAAAACAATAGAATTCTCTGTTAAGCAATCGAATTCCCCCACAGATTTTGCACCTAGAGTAAATTGAAAATTTGAAAAATATTTTAAATAAGATAGATGACCTCAAAAAAAATTGAAATATATTTTTAAAATGAGACAAATGACCTAAAAAAAATTGAAAAATATTTTGAAAATGAAACAGATGACCTCAAAAACAATAGAATTCTATGTTCAAGCAATAAAATTCCAAAAGGTATTTCTGAAGGGTAACAAAATATTTCGAATTCCAAAAGCTATCGACTAGGATGAAGGGTAACATACTAGTATAAGAAAATCAATAACCCAAACATTACACTAATTACGAGCTTTGTAATCACTAGTAGTATATGTAACTAGAAGTTGAAATGGTTGGGATACTAATCACTATGATTGCATAATGAATAACCATTTTTTACAAACTCTGATGTGGCTTGATTTATTACTGAATTGGAAATTTGTGATGATTGAAGATCTGGCTTGCTACTGGTGGCTTTCTCTTTTGGTGGGCCTACTGATAGAGGCAGTCCTAAAGCATATCTAGGTTAGTTTTCCTGGCAAGAGAAGTTGTAGGAGATAAGAGCACTTGGTCAAATCTAAAGCTCTGTGAAGAGCGCAATTTATGAAATGTAGAAGTGAAAAATTGAAGCCTTTAAATATTAAACAGATATAATATAAAACAGATTGAATATGGTTGCAGGTCACTGGTGAAATGTCAGCCCTTTCTGGGCAACCCTTGATGGATGGTAAACCCAACAAGGTAGGTAGGTTGATTAGGGCCTGACCTTATTTCTTGCTAATACTACTTGCTTGATAAGAGAATAACAAAAAATTCCTTTATAAAAGACTCAAACTATTATGTATATAATAGTCTTGGCACAAAATTGTTCTAGAAGTCTCCGGGCTTAGGGGAGACAGAGACGTAATTTCTGGTCTCATAGGAAGGGAGGAGAGATTTATTCCTAAAAAATTTCCTGGAATGTCTAAGTTAACGAAATAAGTATCTTGGTCTTGATAATGGTTTTGTGACTAAGGTATTATGTTATATTTTAATTCTGGAAAAAAACTGGAAAATTTGATAGGAGTTGTTATACAAAATTAAAATAAACAATATTATGTGTGTTTATGAAAGAAGAAGCTAATTGGATAATATTTTTCTCCATTATTTAAAATATAAAGAAATAATGTATCACATATAGAGTCAATATTTATAAGAAGAAGAAACAAAAAAAAAATCATGACAGATAGGTCAAGAAACTGACTATGTGAGGCAAGGTTAGTTTGACATCAGACAGAGTTCGAGGCCAGAATAGTTCTTTCCTAAAACATGTATATAATCTTGTGGGCCGAGGGTACCTTATGGTATATCTTAATTCTAGAAAAAAACTGGAAAATTTGATAGGAGTTGTTATACAAAATTAAAATAAACAAGATTATATGTGTTTATGAAAGAAGTAGCTAATAGGAAAATATTTTTCTGCATTATTTAAAATATAAAGAAATAATGTATCACATATAGAGTCAATATTTAGAAGAATAAGAAACAAAAAAAAATCATGATAGATAGGTCAAGAAACTAACTATGTAAGGCAAGGTTAGTTCGACATCAGATAGAGTCCAAGGCTAAACTAGTCCTTTCCTGAAACATGTATATAATCTTGTGGGCCGAGGGTACCTTATGGTATATTTTAACTCTAGAAAAAAATTGGAAAATTTGATAGGAGTTGTTATATAAAATAAAAATAAACAAGATTATGTGTGTTTATGAAAGAAGCAGCTAATAGGAGAAGATTTTTCTGCATTATTTAAAATATAAAGAAATAATGTATCACATATAGAGTCAATATTGAGAAGAAGAAGAAAAAAAAAAAAAAATCATGACAGATAGGTCAAGAAACTGACTATGTAAGGAAAGGTTAGTTCGACATCAGATAGAGTCTAAGGCCAGACTAGTCCTTTCCTGAAACATGATATAATATTGTGGGCTGAGGGTACCTTATGGTATATTTTAATTCTTGAAAAAAACTGGAAAATTTGATAGATTTTTTATACAAAATTAAAATAAACAAGATTATGTGTGTTTATGAAAGAAGCAGCTAATAGGAGAATATTTTTCTGCATTATTTAAAATATAAAGAAATAATGTATCACATATAGAGTCAATATTGAAAAGAAGAAGAAATAAAAAAAATCACGACAGATAGGCCAAGAAACTGACTATGTAAGGCAAAGTTACTTCAATAAGGGACTTGCATAGATAAATCCATAAACAAGAGATAGTCTAAGCCCCAACCTGAGTAACCCAATAAAGTGACATAAATGACTACAAAGGTAGGTGGACACACCCTCAACATATGCACTGTAATAATGGCTAATGACTAGTTGCACTCAAAATACAATTTGACTTTATCTCCTAAACAATGTCGAACTTCCTACAGAAAGAAAGAACACCTTACTTTTTGGCCCATTGTCCCTGTTATCTCTTTGCAGCACATTAGGAGGCCTCCGATATTTAGGTGGATTTCTGATAGGTTGATTTCGATAGCACAAGAAACAATGCTACTCGACTGACCTTAGCACAAGAATCTTTCTCTACCGAGGGAAGATAGACACTCTTAACCGAAGCACCATATTGCATACGGATCAACAACTACCCAAAAGAGAGACTCTACCACCACGGGATAATAATATTCTGGAAACAAATAGGGAGGCACGAGGGAGGTTTATACAAATGGCCTTATTAGACAGTAAATCTCTTCCGGGAAATCACATGAGAATTTTAGGACCCAAAAAGTATTAGTGTTATGTTTTATTGATCCTTGCCTCAGGACTCCCTACATTGGTGAAACTGGTCGGTCGATTAATAAGAGGATCTAGGAGCATTCTGCGGATATTAGACTTGGTAGAACCAAGTCCTCAGCACTAGCGGAGCACACGGAGAAGACGAAGCATCATATATGTTTGGAAGACGCTAGAGTCCTTGCTAGGGTGGATCATTTCCATCACCGGAAATTTATGGAGGCGTTGGAGATTGAGAAGAGGCCTTGTACGTTGAATAGGGATGATGGATGGAAGGTTAGCAGGTGCTGGATTCCGTCTCTTCACTCCTTGTAAAGGTCCTTCCTTTCTTTGTTATTTTTATTTTTATGTTTTTATCCTATTATTTTTATTATATGATTGGATATTTATAATTTATTTTATTATTATTTTTTCTTATTCTAGTTTTGATTTTATTAATGTTTTTTATTTTTTATTTATTTATTTATTTTTACTTTTATTATTATTATTATTATTATTATTATTATTATTATTATTATTATTATTATTATTATTATTAATTTATTTATTTTTATTTTTATTTTTTAACTCAAAAATTTTATTTCTAATTTTATGTATTTATTAATATTTTATTTACTTATTTATTTATTTATTTATTTTTATTTATTTTTATTTATTATTTTATTTTATTTTATATTTAATTTAATTTAATTTAATTTAATTTAATTATTATTTATTTATTTATTTTTAATCCTAATTGAACGTTAATGTTTTTATAGATTAATTTCATTTATTTGGACTTTGACTTTTATTTTATTTTTGTTTTTATTTTATTTTTATTTATTTATTTTTTGGGGTGTCATTTTAGAGTACAGTTTTGGTTTCATATTATTTTTAGTTTTGACTAGCATTTTTAGGGTTGGGTTTGTTATGTTTTCTATTTTATTTTTGACCGGTTATTTTAGGTTTATATTTTTAATTTTAACCATTATTGGGTTTTGACCGTTGCTTCTCTCCTCATGGTATAAATAGGTTTGTCTGATCAGCCAGTATTCATTATCCTGATGATGAACTACAGTTGGTAGTTCGAAATGCGTCGGTCCTAAAATTTTCATGTGATTTCCCGGAAGATTTATAATCTAATATGTTATGGATCACAGAAGCTTGCACTCAAATAAATGGCCTTCTTTCTGTGAGTTGGATAATGCCTACTTATTTGTAAAATGTGTAGAATAAATTTTATGTGTATTCTATTCAACATAGGTATTTTCAAAATGTGAGGTTACTAGAATATATTAAATCAATTATTCATATGGGGTGTTTTCAAAAGAGGGTTCACATTCTGTTTGAAATTTTTTCCCTAAATTTTTAAAAACCATGAACCGTAACGATGACGATCACTCTTCTATAAAAATTCATTTGCAAAATCTTGAACATGTATCTTTTTCTTTCCGTGTCTCCCTTACAAAGGTAGGTAGATCTCAATGGACAAGCGCTGCCTTATAGGAGAAAGTGTATGGACCTCAATACCAACCAATTTTATAGTTTTTTTTCCTTTTATACGATTTGTATGTCACCAAGAGTCTATTTTGTAATTTTCTTCCTTTTCTATTGATTTGCATGTCATAAGAGTCTCTTGAGTTTTGAGGTGTTGAACCTATTTTGATGGTAAATCGTAGATTTTGAAAAAATTTCAGAATATAGCAACAAAATTGTTCATATTTCAAATTATTTCTATAATCTTCCATCCAAGAAGAATAATGAGCTTTATTACAGATCAAAAACTACACAAAAGAGAGACTCTACCCCCACGGTAGTCTTGTTATCCATATTTCGATATTTGTAAACTAGTGATGTTTCATGAAATAATGAGGTTTCAATTATTATTATTTAATCCGTGGGCTGAGGTAGCACCTGATTGGGTAATACATGAGACTGAGAGGTAATTAAATTTATTATTAAATTATAGAATACATAGAAGAAATTATAGAAGCACATAATGCCCATGGAATTAAATCCTAAGCATATGACAATTTGGGGACGGAGGAACCTGTAAATTTGGAGACGTCGAGGCCGCAATGAGAAGACAAGTAGGAGGCTGAGGACGTCATGGATTACAAATTACCTGCAAAAAAAAAAAACTATAAAATTAAAAAAAATAAAATCAAAATGAAAATAAAACAGAAAACCAACAATAAAAAAAATTCACAACGAAAACAACACAGAAAGCCAACACCAACAAATTTCTCACCTGCGCCTGTGACCCTGCAACTGTGTCTATGACCCAGTAACCATGACCTTGCAATAGAAAGCAATTTTTACCCAAGCAACAACAAGCGCCTGTGACCCAAGCAACAACAAGCAACAACAACAAACAATGGTAATAAGCCCGCAACCCATCAATGTTTTCGAGCTGGTGTATTTATAAACTAAGGTTCGGTCCAATTATTTTAAAAGTTCGGTTGAAAAAATAGTCTGGATGAACTATTAGTTCGGTTGAACTTTATTTGTCGGTTTTCTCATCTCTGGCCAAAAATCTATTTGCACACGCCATCAATGTAAACGACAGAATGAGTTCGGCTAAACTAATTTCGAAAGTTCAGCTGAACTCTAAGACAGTTCGGCTGAAATTTTATAAATGTTCAGCCGAACTGTTGGGAAAATGACTTTTCCGCCCCTGATTCTCACAAAAGTGTAATCCACCTTAGTGAGTTTACCCATATGAGAAAATTATTATCCAATTATTTTTGGGTTTATAATATTTATCTTAATGTTTATATAGCTTGGGTTTATAATAGGATTTTCTCATATATATATAATATGTTACAACACCAATACCTTTATAATAATTATCATAGGGTTTATATACCTTGGATTTATAATATTTATCCCTTGGTTTAATATTATTCCTTTGGATTTATATTCCCTTGGGTTTTTAATATTAATCCATTAGGTTTATAATATTTACCTTAGGTTTTATATACCTTGGGTTTATAATATTAATCTCTTGGGTTTAATATTATTCTCTTGGGGTTTATAATATTATTCACTTGTGTTTATTACCTTGGGTTTATAATACCTTATTATTTATTTATTAATTTAATTATTATTCTTTTTTTTATTATTTATTAAATTTTTATTATTATTTAATTATTAATTATTATTATTAGTAATAATAATAATTATTTTTTTATTGTAATATTTTTAGTATTATTACATATTTATGAATGGTTTGTTTGGTTGATACAAGTGAAGCCTTCGGCATATATCAACCATATTTATTTAATTAATTAGTTAAATGTCGTTGTGCTAGTTAATAGGATATGAATCTAAATTATTTAGATGATAAAAATTTCACTACATTTTTCAAAGTTAGTGTAAGTAATCATTCTATCTCGTTAGAAAATTAGGATAGTTATCTTAAAAAGTTGTATGACTCTCTGACACCATGGGCACCATCTTAAACACTCCTATTAAGGAAGATATATTTTCTCTGGAAGACATTGAGTCTGGGATTAATAAGCTCGCTAATGGGAAAGATAAAGATATTGAATGATACTAAGCTGAGATCTTTAAAATGGGAAGATTTATCCTCATTCCTCATCTCCACAATCTTCTCAATTTGGATGTAAAGCATGGCTTCCCTAAGCTTTGGACGCAAAGCCTTATTGTGCCTATATTAAAAAATGTGTACAAAAGTGTTCCCTCTATCTACAACACCATTATGATTAGCTACATCCTAGCCAAGATTTATGGGCTTATTTTAGAAAAGAAGCTTAGCCTTTGGCTTGAGAACCAGGGTACAAGGGCTAAAGGGAAAGCTAGTTGTAGGAGACATCACTTGACTATCAACCACCTTGTCACTCTCAGGATCATTTTATAGGAATGTCACAATAGTAAAACTAATCTCTTTTGTTGTTTTGTGGACTTTAGAAAAAATTTCAACACTGTCCCTTGAGATAATCTCTGGGAGAGACTTGAAGAGATCATGGTTCCTCCTAAAATGAGGATTTATGTGATGCGCCTCTACAATAATGTCATTGCCAAGCTTAAGACCAATCAAGGGTGGTCTAAAGATATTAAATGCAATATTGAGGTTAAGAAAGGGTGTCCCCTATCCCCTACCCTTTTTGGTATTTACATCGATAAGCTAGAGGAGTGTCTGGAAGCTGTGGGTTGTAAGGGCACCAAGCTTGCTAGTATAATCATTACTCTTTTCCTTTACGGTGATGATATCGTTCTTCTTGCAAACATCCATGATAATCTAGCTAAGAAGCTTAAGACTCTTCATTTCTACTGCTCCAAGATGGGTATGATAGTTAATATCGACAAGGCTAAAGTCATGATCATTAAATCCAAAAAGATCACCCATGGTAGTTTTTTTTAGGATAACCATTGTCTAGAGTATGTTTCTTCTTATAAATATTTGGGTATTGACTTTCCTCATCATCTCAACTAGAATTATAGCATCGAGAAAATAATCATTGGAGTTTGGAAAGCTTATTATGAGCTTGACAAAAATTGTAAGTTGATCGATATTTACATTTGGAGTAAAAAAAGGTTCCTATTTGAGAATCTCGTCACCCCTATTTTCTTATACAAATGTGAAGTTTGTGGTTTCAATAATCTAGAGATTTGTGGAGGAATATTTATATGATTCAAAATAAATTCATAAACTATAACCTCAATATCAAGGGAAATACTCCCTATCCTATCCTCTTGATCAAAGCTGGAATGTCCCCCATTGAAAGTAAAACTATGTTTAGATATCTGATGTATAAGAAGAAACTTTGCAACACGGAAATCCAAGAGGTCTTCTAGGAATTGCTTCTCTTAACTTTAGTCAAAACCCCCACCTGCGCCTCAAGTGCGAGTGGCATAAGGATGCCCAGTCTTGGCTCAACCTTTTGGGGATTGAGGAGGAGATCATCAAGAGAAGTAAAGATAGTATCAAGGATACTATTAAATCCAATCTTAAGGACAAGATGTTGAATGATAAGGAGCTCGAGGGTAAAAGGAAGCTAAGATAATATGAGGAGGTGATAAACCCCACCCCTGATAACCAAATTATCTCTCTCTGTTGACCAACACTAGGAAGAAATGAACATCGCTAGGATAAGAACTAATTTTGATGAGCTTCGAAGTGAGACCGAGCGGTGGCCTACTCCCAAGACTCCTTGGGACGATAGAATCTATTGGATTTGTGATACTAATAAGGTAGAAGATGAAAAACACTTCCTTTTATACTACCTGAATCATGCCCACATCCGCTCTCAATTCCTTATCATCAATCACACCTCCAATCTTCTTGACTTATTAAGTCAACCCAACTATAACGATCTTGGAGCACTTTTTCCCCTTCTCCTTGATCACAGAAACAATATTTTGAAGAATAAAAATTAAACTTGTTTTTATTTTATTTTCTTGTGATCTAATAAACCACATTTGTCTTAGTGAATGTTAATCATGATCATCATCAATAATTACTTCATCACTTTTTTAAAGTATTAATCTAAATATTTTATATTTTTTAAGAATATGCAACAATTTATTGCCACTAATTTTTATCTATATTTCCTACACTACTTTAATTGTAATCAACCCATTTAAAAATATACATGAATTCAAACCAAAAATTTATAATTCTCTTTTCAGGTTATATATACAAAATAGGGAACTCTTCTTATTATAAATTAAATTAAGGTTTATATTTGGTTTAAATGTATTTAAAAGTTTGAAAAAGTATATTTACTCTTCTACTTTTAAGTATCATTTAAATATAATGTCAATTCAAATCATTGAATTTATAAGACCATTTTCATGCTATTTATACTAAATATCGCACTCTTATTATTAATCATTAAAATTAGATTTATATTTGGTTTAAAAGTATATTTCTTCATCTACTTTAATTTTTCATGCTACTATTATAAATTATTAAAATTAGATTTATAATTGGTTTAAATGTATTTAAAATTTTGAAAAGTATATTCACTATTCTATATGGTGTCCTTTACTTTAATTCTAATTTAATCCATTTATAGAATAAGAATTCAAACCATTCAACGATAAGGCCCTTTTCATGCTATTTCTATTAAATATGAAACCCTTATTATAAATCATTAAAATTAGGGTTATGTTTGGTTTAAATGTATTTAAAAGTTTGAAAAATAAATTTTATCATGTACTTTATTGGTATCCTTTACTTTAATTGTAATTTGATGTATTTAAATAAAATATGAATTCAAACCATTGAATATATAAGGTCATTTTCATGCCACTCACATTAAATATGAATCCCTTATTTAATATTAATTATGAAACCCTTATTATGGATCATTAAAATAAGGTGAATTTAAAAGTTTGAAAATTTATATTTCCTTCCCTACTTTAATGGTATCCTTTACTTAATTTAACTCATTTAAATAAAATATAAATTTAAACCTTTGAATTTATAAGGTCTTTAAGCCTCAAAATGATACCTTTAAGCTTTTTAACTTCAAAACTATGAAGGCTTTCTTGTGCCACCATGACTGCTTCATGAATCACGACTTTCTAAAAAACAAAAATTGTTCCCCAGAAATGACTCTCGAGATAATAGGTTTTATTCGTCAAGCAATGATTTTTTCAATGATCTTATAATTGCAATTGTAGAGGGAGATAGGCATCCAGAGTCATTAAAGAAGTTGGGGTTATCTTACTTTGAAATTAGTTCAATAAAAGTAGTATTGAAATAGGAAAGCACCCTTCATGTCATCCTAGATTCTTCCACTACCTTAAGCAAATAATTCCCTGGGAAATCATAGAGGGTTAGGGAGAAATCTATTAACCACTCACATTAGAGAAATTTTGAGGTCTAAAATGGGTCGCAAAACAAAAATGTACAATCAAAATCAACTTTATAAGAACCGATAGGATTTAAGATGATGATGTCAACCATGAGGGATGATTCACTATTTTTGTAGTAAAAAAGTAAAAAGATTAAAAAATTAAAAAAAACAAAATAAAACAGTTTTTTTAACTCATATTTTCAACTTATCTCCCTATATTTTTACTCAAGTTTCAAGTGGGAGAACTCGTTAGATGTAAAATTTAATTCCTCATCTAAGGAGTACCCATGTTTCATACTCTTGATGGACCTTGCACCCATTTCAAGATATTCCTCAATCAGATCCTTTCTAGCATTGGTTGTGCAGATGGGGTGGTAAATCCACCAAATAGATGTGAAGACCATATTTCTCAACATTGTAGTTGAGGATGAATTTTACATAAATAATCCAGAATTATTTGAGACAAATGATCGAGAATCGCATGTGTGCAGACTCAAAAGAACATTATATGGTCTCGAATAGGTGCCCTGAGCATGATATACCCAGATCGATAGTTATATTAGAGGATTAGTCTACACCAAAAGTGAAGAAGATGCGAACCTATATCACATTGTGGTAGATGGTAAGATGCTTGTTGATGTTTTATATGTTGATGATTTAATATTAACAAGGGATGAGAAGTTTATCCGTTCTTTCAAAGAGGATCTTGCAAGGGAATTGGAGATGAAATACATGGGCCTCATGCATTAATTTCTCGAGGTAGAAGTATGGTAGGGTGATGGTGAATTGTTTGTTCCTAAAGGAAAGTATCCTACCAAGATACTTCAAAGATTTCACATGGATAATTGTAAGCCCATGGACACACCTCTAGCTACAAACTTGAGTAAGGAGTATGTTTCTTCAGGGGAGGAAATTTATGTTACAATTTATAGGAAGCTTGTGGGTTCATTGATGTACCTTGTGAACACACAATCCAATATGTGCTATGCAGTCAAACATATTAGTAAATCTATGGTGAGGCCTACCAAATTATATTGGAAGGAAACAAAGTATGTGTTACGTTACCTTAGAGGCACTTATACCCAATATGGTTTATGGTATAGAAGGATAGTGGGAGTGAATTCGCCAGGCTTCACCAATGCAAATTTGGTAGGGAGTCCATCTGATTGGAAAAGTACATTACGTGCTATCTTCAGTGTTGGTTCAATAGTTATTTCCTGGTACAACATGAAGCATAGGTTTTTGATGCTCACCTCAACAAAAGTTGAATACATGGTTGAAATTCACAACATGTGAAGCAATCTGGATGAGGAAAATAATTGTGGGGCTATTCAATCATGAGATGGATCTGATAGTCATATATTGTGATAATCATAATTGCATTTATATCTCTAAGAATCTAGTATTTCATGATAGGTCCAACCACATTGATATTTGGTATCATCATTTGTGGGATTGTGTGCAAAGGAGAATTATGTTGCCACAATACATTCCAACTGAGGATAAATATTCTGATAAATTGACAAAGGCATTTTCAAAAGGTAAATTTTAATTCCATAGGTGAAGGACATGGGTGGTGGAAAACCCCTTTCTATCTAAGAGGGAGTGTTGAAAAAATGTAGCAAGAAAGGCTCAATTTGACTTTATCCTTAGTCAAATTGTGTAAATCGAATTTCCATATCAGCAAGACATCTTGGAGGTAGGTAACTATTGTGACATGGCTCTTGTCACTTATTTAACTCATTAAATTTGAGTTTGAGGGCTTTGAGTTCACTTATGCTCGTGTGATTGCTAAATTTAAGTAATCCATATCGATTATTTTCAGTTGTATTTAGTTAACTGGTCTCTAACTATTGTTAGAGTCTAATGAAGGTCATTTATGTAGTGGGACAATAGTCTAACTCGGATATTTGTTTGTTAATGGATCAATGTTGTAAACCAGCCCAAAATAGAAGAAAAGAGATATCAACGCTCTTTGTGAAATAACTGACTTCGAGTAAACCTCCAATACATTACATAAATGAACAATTCTTGGATGCAGATACAAATGAACAAAACCTCTCCCCTTCTATAAATAGGAGTCCATGGGGCCACAATATAATCCTAGTGGGGCCACAATGTAATCCTAGCCGACTCCAACAATAATAATGTACAAGTAATAATACACAGTCAAATAAGAAGGCGGTGTACAACAATAACAATAAGGGGGGCTACACTAACATAATAAAGGACTACACTATTAATATAGGGACTTAACATGCCCCTCTCCTTCAAACAAGTGTTGTCCTCAACGCTTGATTATTTCTTGATGCTTCTGTATAAAATTCTCATCCTCCCATGTGGAATCTTCTACAGGAAAGTTCTTCCACTTGCTGAGATACTCTGAAATTGATCGTACTTGTCGAGTTATTGTTTCTATGACTGCTTCATAACTTCTTTCGATGTGATGTTGATCTTCCTGTTGTTTCATTAGATTCTGCACCAAAGTTGGGTTATCCTTTGAGAGTTGGAGAACTTGTTGTTGATGCTCGTTGTGATCTTCCACTAATTTATCATCCATATTAGCTATTATTTGATCCTTCAAACCATCCAACTTAGCCTCCATTTATGCTTTTAAACCATCTATTTCATCTTCGATTTCTCTTCTTAAGATCGAAACTTGTTGCACTTGGTACCGTAATTTTGATATCTCATACTGCAACTCTTCCTCTTCATGTGTCATAGTATAGATTTAGAGGCTTTTCTTGCTTTTGAGGTTCGTGTGAAATTGGATTATCTACGTGATTTCGGCTCTTCAATATCTAAATTTTGGTACTAACGTAGCCCTCTAAATTATCTTTCAAATGCCACAGGTCTGACCTGATTTGGATTCTCCAAGACAAAGTTGTGTCCAATCTCCCACAATGACCTAATTTTGGATTGGTTCAGTAGAGCGAACTTGTACGACTTGCCACGTGTCACTGTTTTTTCCTTTGTCTCTGAAATTGATATCCAAGAAACTATAGGCCGTTTTCTTGCGACCACTTTTGACGGCACTCAAATCCAATCTCCAGAGAGAGAGTTATTGAACTTTTCCCACTATCACCTCTTTGAGATGAAATTCAGGAGCCTGAAAAAGCACTACCTTCCACAGATCATATCTCCAAAAATATTGCGAACCAAGCTCTGAAATTTTTATATGAATTTCCTCAGGATTTCATATTCGCACCATATGAATTTCAGATTCTGAACCTTCGTAGAAAAAAATTTATAGCGCAAATTCCACGATGGCTTTGTTTTAGGAGATTGAAAACAACCATACCTTCCACGAGATGATATCTCCGAAAATATTGTGAACAGCTAAATTTTTAGAAAATCTTCACCGAATTTCAGCTTCATAACCTAAAAATTTCAGCCACGAAACTTAAGTAGAAAAAAGTTATAAAGCGAAAATTCCACGATGGCTTTGGTTGGAGGCGAGCGAAACCACGGAATCCAAAGCTTTGATACCAAATGTTGTGTAACCAACTCCAAAAATAGAAGAAAAGAGATATCAACGCCTTAGAAATAAGCCACTTCGAAGGGGAAACCTCCAATACATTACATAAATGAACAATTCTTGGATGATACAAATGAACAAAACCTCCTTCTATATATAGGAGTCCATGGGGCCATAATATAATCCTAGTGGGGCCACAATGTAATCCTAGCCGACCTAACAATAATAATGTAAAAGCACAATAATAACAATATGGGGGTTACAGGGGTACAATAATAACAATAAGGGGGGCTACACTAACATAATAAGGGGCTATACTATTAATGCAGGGACTTAACAATCGATCTCTTCCCCTTAA